>OY997268.1:327049164-328249164 GCA_963921465.1 Triticum timopheevii | reverse complement strand
TTCACTCTTTTCAATCAATGTTCTGATAAGGTGATCCCTCATGAAGATGCTCACTAGCTTCAAGTTCATCATCCTTCGTTCTTTTTTCTTCTCTGGTGGGTCCAATTCAAGCTTTCAGTGTTGATCATATTCCTTTCCTTGTGTCAAATGCTTTCTCATGCCGGTGCACCTCTCATTCACTCACCTCTTGCTATTCATTTGTTCCAGAGTGTTGAAGATATCTCACAAGACTTGTGTTTCCATTCTCAATCCGTTCAAGATATTTCGAGGTTGTTATCTCATTCAAGCCATTTAATTCAACCGGTGCAACCTCTATTTAAAATTGTTCAACGGTGTTTTCTTTTGAGTGGGCCCTAACCCACAGGTCTCTTCCCAGGATCTTACCTGACTCTTCTAATTCTCCTGGAGTTATTCTCAAATTCTTTTCAAAGTGTCAAAGTGTGACGTAGGAATGGATTCCATCGGTCACATGCCTTCTCCAAGATCCTTTTCAAATTCTTTTCATCTTTGGCTCAACCTTTCCTCTTTTAATTCTCCCGGAGTATCTCAACAATTCATGGTGGTTCTCATCATCATTCTCAACATTTGAAGGCCGAAGAAGGATTTCTCTTAAATCTTGGTCCATTCTCTTGAATATTCATGGTTCTAGCTTCATGCTATCCTCATAATTGTTTTGATTGTGACAATTCTTTTCTTACGATCCAGAACATTTCAAGAGTTGTTTCCATTTCTTTCCTCCGAAGGCCATCATGTCATAATTCTTCATTCTCAGCGTGTAGCTATCATTCTCCAAATCTTAACAGTGCATCGCTCAAATGCCCTCTAATCAGTTCATGATCTCTTCGTTCTCATGTATCTAAATCCCCTCAAGTATCTTCATTCGTTTTCCAATTCTTCCCGGTGAATTGTGCCTTTGCTACTTTCATTTTCAATTCTTTCGGTGGTTTGTTCAAGATTTCACTTCCTTCCTTCTCATATCAATTCATTCGTTGTTCCCAAATCCAACTGGTGGTTCCATCAATACCTTCTCAAGTTTACGTTATATCCCTCTTAATCCTTTCAATGAGAATAAGTGGTATGCCAAACCCGTTGCTTGTCATCAATTTAAATTGGTGAAGGATACGCATAACATAATTCTTATTCGTGTTTCATCCAAGTGATTAATTCCTTCTTTGGAGTTCGTTCATGATATCAATTCTCGGTTCCAAGTTATTCATCTTTCTTGTCCGGAGTTCAAAGTTTACTCATTTTGTAGCTCCATCTAAATCATCGCAAGGCTTCTCCTTGTGTTTTCAACTTCTCTTTCTTTCTATCATCCTTTTATTACCAGCATTTTTCATGGAGGCTCTACGTGGTGGTTCGTCAAGGATTCTTTTCATTCTTCAATTGTTCTTCAAGATTTCTCTTGAAGTTATGACCCGCCAAGCTATACTCTAAAATAAACATGGTGCTCAACACATGTTTTGTTTTGAGGCGTTCAAGTATTCTTCTTCTTGCATTTCGAAGTGCAATTCTTCTACCTTATCTTTTGAGATGGTGTTATGTCATTTTTGACAATTTTCCTTCATGTTTTAAGGTTCACAAGTTGTTAAGAATGAGATATTTAAACTATCATTTTTCTCTTCGATCATGAGATCTTTTCAACCTAGCAATTTCTTTGTTGGAGTATCTTGGGTTATATTTCACCTTAAGCCTTCCCTAAGGAATGTTACTATTATGGTGTTTATCAAAGATCCAAGTTTCCTCCTATCCTCTCGATGAAAGAAGTTTTCATCTCTTCGTTGCTCTCAAGCAATAAATTGTTTTTCGTTAGTGGCCGTTTGTCACCTCATAATTTTGAGTTGTCTTCCATAAGCCCACTACAAGCTTATTCATTTCGTTGTTGGTTTTCCAACAACTCCATTATAACATTCTTGGAAGGGTGCTTTCCTAGTTCTTTTGTGGCAGAAGTTGGCATTTTCTTCTCCATTCTTTTATCCCAATGATCTATCTTCTATTCTTTCTTTCGGAGGCATGGTGATGTTGCTCTCTTCACTCATCATCTCGAGTTGTGAGGATCGTGTTATTTTCGTGCTTATCCATTTAACCGGAGTGTCATGTCCTCTTTTCAAGTGCTTCTCATCTTATCAAGTTTTCCTTCTTCCTTCAGTCGGAGTGCTGCCCAAATTATATCAATCTTATTCCTTCTCTATCTAGTTTTAACCGGAGTGGTTTCAATATCTATCTTATCACTAAACCTCTTGGTTCTCGTTGTATCCCATGTTCCTCTTTTCTAACAGAGAGTTTTCGACTTTGCTCATCCTCGTTGTTTTCTTCCTTTCATTTTGCTCAACCTCTCAAGGTTCATGGTTTTCACTCGTTTGTCGAAGAAGCAACTTAGTTCTACCTCCTCTCTTCCTCTTCCGTTTCTCTCCGGTGCCATCCTAGATCTCGGGACAAGATCCTCTCGTAGTGGTGGAGTGTTGTAACGCCCCGGATACAACTTTCCATATTCGTAACTCCAACTCTTGCCTTTTCCGGAGATGCGATATGATATTTCCTTCGTGGTTGGGTTTTTGACTTTTGTTTTGCATTTTGTTCATGGCGTGCATCTCATCTCATAGCATCATGTGCATCGCATCCATATGTTTTCATAAAACCCGTATCCGCTCATAGTTGCCACGTCACCCTTGCTTTCGTTGACTGTTTCGAGATCAATCGGGTTTTTGCTTCCCTCTTGACCCTGACCACCTAACCTCTCTTGCTAGCTCGCCCCCCTCTTGGCGTGTCCGAAAACCGCTCCGAACCCGAACCGGGCTGTCGTGACCGATGAGTCCGGATCATCCCCAAACATCTCTAAAACATCTCCGTTTTCTTAATTGAACTTCCTAACCTATTTATCTCAAAACGTCCGATCGAAATCGTAGGGACGAGATATCCCCTAACCTAAATTCATCTGATATAAATATCAGTCCAACCCTAGATTCTAGGGGCTTGTCCCATCCACCAAATCCCCTCACCCGCCACCGCCAGTCCAAATCCTCTCGGGATCCCCTCCCGATCCTTCTCCACCCAACCAGCGCCTCCAACCACCTCCTCCCTATTCCCTGGACGCGTCCGGCCGCCGCAGCTGCCTTGATCCATGCCCGCTGCCGGCAAGACCACGGCCAGGCCGTGCCTCGTCTCTTTGTTCCGCTCCAGTTCTCTCCTTCTTCTTCCCTTTCTCTCTCTCAGTCCTCTACCTCTCTCTATACAGGACGAACAGGAGCTCCCGCCACGCTCGCCCCTGTCTCCTCCGCCCGAGCACCCGCGCGGGATATGCTCGACGCTCCACCCCAAGAAGCAGCAACGCCCGAGCGCTCCTCTACCTCGCGACCCGCCGTCCCGACGAACCTTGTCGCTGGCGACCACCTCCTGCGAGCCTGCGGGCCATCTTCCTCTCGGGGTGTTGCTCTAGTTTCCTCTGCCGCGCAAGAACGACGACCACAACTTCGTACCCCGCCGGACCTAGCCATCGTCGTCTCCCAAGCAGGTCGCTTATGCGTCCCTCCCTCTCCTCCTTGAACTCTTCCTTCCTTGGATCCATTTACCTCGCTGACCACCGCAACCTACAGGAGCCAGGGCGCCGCCTCCTTCAGTTCGTCAAGCCAGCGTTCAAGTTTGCGTCTGGCCCCGTTCTGGATAGGATCTCCTCTGCTCTGCCGCCTGATCCGGTCGCTCCGCCTTGGATCCGGCCGGTTCCGCGTCGCCTCCCCATGCCCGAGAGCCCGTGCCGGCAATCTTCCTCGCCGGGGTGCCCCGCCAAGTTCCCTCTGCTGCCTGCTTCCTCTGTTTCAAAGACGAGCGCCCCGCCCCGCGTTGACCGCCCGCTCGCCCAAGCCGTGGACGTGTCGTCCTGCTGCGTGGGTTGCCTCGTCCCAGCGCCTCCAGCCCAGCACCAGATCCGCAGGCCTCAAGGCCCAACATGAGCGCCCAGAGCCTAGCCAGTTTCAGCCTGTGTTTTTTTTTCTGAACGAATTTTAGCTATTATGGAGGAGTTTACAGATTTACAGTAGAGTCCTTGCACATCATGCATATAATAACTCATTTAACCGTGCATCGGATTAAAATGATTAAAACATGTAAAATGCTTAGAATTTTGGTAGTTTAATTTCTGCCATTTTCATCCATGTTTAAAATGTTTAAATCGCTGTTTGATTAAATTTGCATAAATGCCATGCTAAAATGATTTATTTCATAACTAATTAACAGTAGCTCCGATTTTAATAAACTTTATATGTATTTGGGGTGGAAAATGCATAGATTAACTTGGTGCACCTTATTTTGTTGTTTAACAACATTAAAATTGTGTTTAGAGCAGAACAGTAGCAAATTCATAAATTGCATATGAGGATTTTCCGGAATTGTTGTTTGTTGATCCAGCCTCATTTAAACTTGCCTAAATAGTTAGTTTACTTATGCCTCACCTCTTGCCATGTTTAACAACATTTAATATTGTTGGGTAGCTTAAACAAGAGAGAACTAAATAATTGATGTGGTGTTTCGTCAGTATGCAACTCGTTGCATAGTGAGCTCCACTTAATTTGTAGTGTTGTTTGCTGCACTTTGCCATGCCATGCCTCATTTAAACCGGACATGCATCATACTTGTTTGTGCATCATGCCAAGTTTATGCTTGTGCATTTACCATGTTGTTTGTTTCTTTCCGGTGTTGCTTCTTAGTTCCGGTAATGTTGCGATTGTGAGGATTCGTTCGACTGCTCCCGCTCGTCTTCTTCAAGGACTCGTTCTTCTTCCTAGCGGGATTTCAGGCAAGATGACCGTCACCTTGGATCTCACTACTATCATTGCTATGCTAGTTGCTTCATTCTATCGCTTTGTTGCGCTACCTATCACTTGTTCTTCAAGCCTCCCACTTTGCCATGTCAGCCTCTAACCTTTTTCACCCTTCCTAGCAAACCGTTGCTTGGCTATGTTACCACTTTTGCTCAGCCCCTCTTATAGAATTGTTAGTTGCAGGTGAAGTTGAAGATTGCTCCATGGTGGACAGGATTATGGTTGGGATATCACAATATCTCTTATTTAATTAATGCATCTATATACTTGGTAAAGGGAGGAAGGCTCGGCCTTATGCCTGGTGTTTTGTTCCTCTCTTGCCGCCCTAGTTTCGGTCATACCGGTGTTATGTTCCCGGATTTTGTGTTCCTTACGCGGTTGGGTGATTTATGGGACCCCCTTGACAGTTCGCTTTGAATAAAACTCCTCCAGCAAGGCCCAACCTTGGTTTTACCATTTGCCTCACCTAGCCATTTTTCCCTTGGGTTTCCGGAGCCCGAGGGTTATCTTTATTTTACCCCCCCCCTCCCCACCCGGGCCAGTGCTCCTCCGAGTGTTGGTCCAAGCTAGAGCACCGTGCGGGACCATTCCTTGGCAACTTGGATTCATCGGTACCTGTATGCTTAGCTTATCCGGTGTTCCCTGAGAATGAGATATGTGCAGCTCCTATCGGGATTTGTCGGCACAGCGGGTGGTCTTGCTGGTCTTGTTTTACCATTGTCGAAATGTCTTGTAAACCGGGATTCCGAGACTGATCGGGTCTTCCTGGGAGAAGGAATATCCTTCGGTGATCGCGAGAGCTTATCATGGGCTAAGTTGGGACACCCCTGTAGGGTATAAACTTTCGAGAGCCGTGCCCGCGGTTATGTGGCAGATGGGAATTTGTTAATGTCCGGTTGTAGATAACTTGACACCAGATTCGAATTAAAACGCATCAACCACATGTGTAGCCGTGATGGTCTCTTCTTGGAGGAGTCCGGGAAGTGAACACAGTTTTGGGTTATGTTTGACTTAAGTAGGAGTTCAGGATCACCTCTTGATCAATACTAGTTGACGACCGTTCCGTCTGCTCTCTTCTCGCTCTCATTTGCGTATGTTAGCCACCATATATGCTTAGTCGCTGCTGCAACCTCACAATTTTACCCCCTTCCTTTCCCATTAAGCTTTGCTAGTCTTGATACCCATGGTAATGGGATTGCTGAGTCCTCGTGGCTCACAGATTACTGCAAAAACAGTTGCAGGTACAGGTTATGCGATGATCATGACGCGAGAGTGATGTTTGCTTGTTTTGGACTTCTTCTTCTGCTTCTTCTTCGATCAGGGGATGGGTTCCAGGTCGGCAGCCTGGGCTAGCAGGGTGGATGTCGCTTGAGTTTCTGTTTGTGTTTCATCCGTAGTCGGATGGTGCTCTTATGTTAGATGATGTTGTATTCGTGTGGCATTGTATGCCTTTTGTATGTATCCCCATCTATTATGTAATGTTGATGTAATGATATCCACCTTGCAAAAGTGTATCAATATGCGGTTCTATCCTTGGTGGGACCTTCGAGTCTCTTTAGCATAGTATCGCATATTGGGCGTGACAGTTTACATGGAGTCGGTTACAAGGAAGAAAATATAATATCCGGATCGCCAAGCTTGCCTTCCACGCCAAGGAGACTCCCATCCAGACAGGGGCCGAAGTCTTGAGTCCTGCATCTTCACGCTTCAATAGTCCGGACGTTATACACAATCCGGCTGTCCGGATACCCCCTAATCCGGGACTCCCTTAGTGGACCCTGTTGAAGCACTGGATGTATTTCTGCAGGGTCTCTCCAGGCTGCTGCTTGATGCGGCGCAGGTCACCCATGGCCGGGGGGCAGTCGCGAGTGCCCTGGAAGTTGGCGATGAAACGGCGGCTCATCTCGTCCCAAGAGGAGATCGAGCTAGGAGGCAGGTTTAGGAGCCAGGTGCGGGCCCCATCCTTGAGCTCCATGGGAAACCAGTTCGCCATGACCTTTTCGTCGCCATTGGCTGCCTCGATGCCCAGCTCGTAGAGCTGCAGGAACTCCACGGGGTCGGAAGTACCATTGTAGCGAGGAGGCACGTCCGGCTTGAACTTGTCGGGCTAGACGACGCTACGTAGCTCAGTGGTGAAGGCGTGGCAGCCTGCTGTGGCCACCCGAGCCCTTTGCAGACACGTGGCTTGCTCTTGATGGTTTCCGCGCACCGCTGCCAGGGGCAGCACGGGGTCTTGGCGTGCTGGTGCAGGGATGCGGTCTTGCCGTGCTGGTGCAGGGAGCACATGAGCGTCTTCTTGGGGCCGAGGAATTTCTTGGCAGCTTCTTGCTTGCCGCGCGGGCACCGGACGTGGTGGGTCACGACCGGGGGCCACGCGCCTTGGAGCCAGGGCGCCTTCTTGGAGAGGAGGTGGCGGAGGCACTCCCTGAGCCGCGTCGCCCATGCATGATCGAGGGTGAGGCAGCGAGAGGGACGGCGCAGGGGAGCCCCCTGCGGCGCTAACGAGCTCGGTGATACGAGCGAGCCACTCCTCGTAGAGGTCGTCGACGGGGCAGTACTGCAGGAGCTCACATGCTAGGAGAAACGCGACCTACGCGTCCATGGGGGCACGACAAGCGTGATATGACAAACCAGCTGGGGTCGATGATGGAGTGGTGGTGCGGCCTTCCCGCCGCACCGAGGGGTGCAGCGAAGATGCTTGCTGGTCCTTCCCCGCCGGGCCGGTGGCGGCGTTGGCAGCAGGCGATGGAGAACGACGAGGAGGCCCACCGACAGGAGCCGTCTGGGTGACACGGGTGGCGAGAGCAACCCGGCGCTCAGCGCGGGCTCGGCGAGCGTCTGCCATTGGTGCGACGAAGCGATTGGAAGGATATCGGCGGAAAGGAGATTTCGGCGCATCCCTACCTGGCGCACCAAATGTCGGATATTGGATTCCGGCAAAACCCTTAAGGTTTGAACTCTGGGGTGCGCACGAAGATCTTTGCCCTACCGAAACACGCCCACGACCTCGCCGCGATTCTAAGCTAGCACGATGAACAACACAAGAGACACGTGGTTTATACTAGTTCGGGCCACCGTTGTGGTGTAATACCCTAATCCAATGTGTGGTGTGGTGGATTGCCTCCTGGGATGATGATGAACAGTACAGAGGAAGAACAGCCTCGCGAGGAGAGGTGTTCTTGTGCTTGGTGGTGTGCTTGGGGAGGAGTTGGTCCGTCTCTAGATAAGGTCCCCTCTCGACTATGGTGGTGAGCCCTATTTATAGAGGCCCTGGTCCTCTTCCCAAATATTGAGCGGGAAGGGAGCCAACAACGGCCATTTTTAAAGGGGACAGCTAGTACAAGCTATCCTGACTAAAGGTGGTCTTCAACTACCAAAGGCACTGGTGATGATGCCGTCTAGGGCTCCATGGTGACCTATGTATTGCCGTCCTGCTGGTCTTGGTCTTGTTGCACCAATATGGAAACCTTTGCTTGATGCCTCGGTACTCCACGCCTGCGCTTGCCCCCTTTGCACCAAAGAGGAAACAAGGACACTACGCAGGCTGGCTCCCGCCTGGTCTTGAGCATCATGGCTTGCGTCCCAAGCACCTCGCGATGTACCCCTTGCCTTGATCTCTCCGCCTCCTCATGAGCCTGCCTGGTGAGGCCGCCCCTGAGGAGGCCTTGTGTCGTCCGCCCCATGATGCTTGGACCCTCGCGAGGGTCTTGAGCTTTGTGTTGATGAAGACGGGCCATACTTGGCCACTGCCGAGCTGCGCTGCAGGCCGCAGGCAGGCAAGTCTGGGACCCCCGTTCCCAGAACGCTGATAGCACGCTTCACGCTGACGTTCGATGGTGGTTCGAGTGTCTCCAAGGGCTCGCTCCCGAAGAACTTGGTGCTGATCGCGGTGGGTCCGTGGGTCGGACGACGCTATGGAAATGTTGTCCCAAGCGTTATCACTACAGACCGACAACCGCGGTAACTGGCGTGGGGGAGGAGAGTGCATCGTGGCTGCATCACCTCCGGCCCTTCCAGCACTAGCATGCGGTGTATCGATGGAGCGGCGGCATAAGGGCCCCGCTGGTCGCGGCTCCCCTTTGTTGGCGATGCCGACGAGGCTCCGGATGGTGGCTCTCCACTCGTCGAGCTTTTCCACAGCAGGAGGAAAATCGAGGAGCAGCTGCGCGCACGCCAAAGATTCTGTTGGCGTGGGTGGCGGCGAAAGCTGCATGGACCGTGACGTGCTCCGACTTCTAACCATGTTAGAAGGAGCTCTATCACGGCCTTGTGGCTTAACGCCATTTTTGTCCCGCGAAGGATGCGTAGGACTCTTCCCACGGCGGCGCCCAGGCTCACTAGCATGGTGACGCTGATCATGGGAAGAGCGCATCATGGGCGCCCGCATACGTGTCTTGGAGGTCGCCGCGCCACCGGTAGGTGGCACGGCGCCGCCCTTGGAGGGCCCCGCGCCGCCTGCGGGGGGCCCAGCTTCGTCTTTGGATTTGGCTACGTGCGACCCGTCGTCTTGCGGACGAATGATGCGCTCGGCTTCCATCCGCGACCGCCAGAGCGATGTGGGTGTTCGTGGGCCACGCCTCGGCTTCCGTCCGCGACCGCCCCGCCACTTGCCCGCACTGGCACGGGTCGTCTGGTTACGGATGAACCGATTGCCATCATCGTCTTCTCCTTGGGAGCCATGGCGATGAAGAACTGCTAGACTAGCTGCTAAACCAAATTTTCACAACTGCGCCCCCCCTGCCTGGCGCGCCAAAGATGTCGGTGGAAAACAAAACCTATGGGATCACTGGAATCCCTACTACGGTTAGCGGGCACGAGGTTGTGGAAAGAGCGAGTCAAGGAACCAGCACAAAGATTGTTTACCTATGTTCGGGCCACGAGGATGCGTAATACCCTAGTCCTACTTTGGTGAATATCTGAGTGTTCTTGAGTTCTTGAACTAGCTACGGCATGTGTGTAGTCCAAAAGATCCGAATCCCTCCTCAGTATGCCTCGAGCCTCCTTTTATAGAAAAAGGGGATGTCACAATGGCACACAGGAGGTGGAGAGGTGTATAGTGGCTGAGTCTATTCTCTGGCACCGTCGGACAAACACATTTAATGCGGTGCCGACGTGCCCTTCTTGCTTTATCGGGGGCGGAAAGGAAGCTCGTCCCAGCTGTCCCAGCTGTCGTCCGAGCTTACGAGGCGCTGCAGTGCCACATTGGCTATCCGCTGGGCTGGTGCGGTGGCAGAGTCTTCTCGAAGATCTGCATGCCACCACGCAGGTGCTTGTTGAGTCGGTCTAGAGGCCGCACGTCGCCACACATGTGCTCGCTTAGCTGGCTGAGCTGGCAGCTGCATGTGAACGGTGGTGGAGTCTTAGCAGATGTGGGCCTGGTCGCGGCCCCACTGACGTCCCCGGCTAGGGTCTTGCCTGGGACCCAGCAAGGGTCTTGCCGTGACATCGTGGTCGTCCCTGGCAAGGATCTTGACGAAGGTCTTATGGATTTCCTCGGCAAGGATCTTGCCGAGGATCGTCATCTTCTGGTCCTCATCTGATCTTCTGTGCTTATGATCTTCACAAAGATCTGCATGCCACTATGCAGGCCCCTCCCGAGCTTTCGTTCCAATGTTGTCGATGGTGTCGGAACTCTCAGGCTAAAGGGTGGTGTCCTTGCTGGGGTTGGGTAAGTTTGCACCAGCAAGGCTCTTGCCGGGGCTGCAGGGGCTGCCCCGGCAAGGGTCATGCCAGGGGAGTCTACCTCGCCCTCTTGCTTCCTATGTCTCTGGTCTTGGCGTTGCTTTGATTGTTTTGTGCCTTTGGCTGCCCTCCTCTGCCCTGCTAAGTGTGGCCGTGGGCACGGCTCTAACGGCCCGTGCACAAGTAAAGGTGTACAAAAGAGAGCCCCTACTTTTGTACACCAACAATCGGATATGAACCCCTTCATCCACACTCCTTCATTTGCTGCTTCCGAAGAAGCAATGTACTCCACTTCACACATAGATCCCGCCATGACGCTCTGCTTGGAACTGCACCAACTGATAGATCCTCCCTTCAATAAAAATATATATCTGGTTTGTGACTTAGAGTAATCCGGATCAGTGTCAAATCTTGCATCGATGTAACAATTTACAATGAGCTCTTTTTCACCTCCATAAACGAGAAACATATCCTTAGACCTTTTTAGGTATTTCACGATGTTCTTGACCATTGTCTAGTGCTCCACTCTGGGATTACTTTGGTACCTACCTGCTATGCTTATAGCAACACATACATCAGGTCTGGTACACATCATTGCATACATGATACAACCTATGGCTGAAGCATAGGGAATGACCTTCATTTTCTCTCTATCTTCTGCAGTGGTCGGGCATTGAGTCTGACTATCTTCACATCTTATAACACAAGCAAGAACCCTTTCTTTGACATATCCATTTTGAACTTCTTCAAAACTTTATCAAGGTATGTGCTTTGTGAAAGTCCAATTAAGCGTCTTAATCTATCTCTATAGATCGTGATGCCCAATTTGTAAGCAGCTTCTCCAAGGTCTTTCATAGAAAAACTCTTATTCAGGTATCCCTTTATGCTATCCAGAAATTCTATATCATTTCCAATAAACAATATGTCATCTACATATAAGATTAGAAATGCTATAGAGCTCCCACTCACTTGTAAATACAGGCTGCTCCAAAAGTCTGTATAAACCCATATGCTTTGATCATACTATCAAAGCATTTATTCCAACTCCGAGAGGCTTGCACCAGTCCATAAATGGATCGCTGGAGCTTGCACACTTAGTTAGCACCCTTTGGATCGACAAAGCCTTATGGTTGCATCATATACAAATCTTCTTCCAGAAATCCTTTTAGGAATGCAGTTTTGACATCCATTTACCAAATTTCATAATTATAAAATGCAGCAATTGCTTACATGATTTGGACAGACTTAAGCATCGCTATGGGTCAGAAAGTCTCATCGTAGTCAACTCCTTGAACTTGTCGAAAACCTTTCGCAACAAGTCGAGCTTTGTAAACAATAACATTACTATCTTCATCGATCTTCTTCTTAAAGATCCAATTATTTTCTATGGCTTGCCGATCATTGGGCAAGTCCACCAAACTCCACACTTTGTTCTCATACGTGGATCCCATCTCAAATTTCATGGCTTCAAGCCATTTTGCGAAATCTAGGCTCATCATCGCTTCCTCATAGTTCGTATGTTCATCATGGTCTAGTAACAGTACTTCCAGAACAGGATTACCATACCACTCTGGTGTAGATCTTACTCTGGAAGACATACGTGGTTCTGTAGTAACTTGATCTGAAGTTTCATGATCATCATCATTAACTTCCTAACTAATTGGATTAGGAATCACATGAACTAATTTCTGTGTTGGACTACTTTCCAATAAGGGAGAAGGTACAATTACCTCATCAAGTTCTACTTTCCTCCTACTCACTTCTTTCGAGAGAAACTCCTTCTCTAGAAAGGATCCATTCTTAGCAACAAAGATTTTGCCTTCGGATTGGTGATAGAAGGTGTACCCAACAGTTTCCTTTGGGTATCCTATGAAGACACACTTCTCCAATTTGGGTTCGAGCTTATCAGGTTGAAGCGTTTTCACATAAGCATCACTGCCCCTAACTTTAAGAAACGACAACTTTGGTTTCTTGCCAAACCACAATTCATAAGGCGTCGTCTCAACAGATTTTGATGGTGCCCTATTTGAAGTGAATGCAGCCGTCCTGAAGTGAATGCAGCCGTCCCTAAAGAATAACCCCAAAACTTTGGTTACGACGTTCTAACACACCATTTCGCTGTGGTGTTCCAGGTAGCGTACTTGTGAAACTATCCCATGTTGTTTCAAATGAAGACCAAACTCGTAACTCAAATATTCTCCTCCATTATTAGATCACAGAAACTTCATTTTGTTGTTACAATGATTTTCCACTTCACTCTGAAATTCTTTGAACTTTTCAAATGTTTCAGACTTATGGTTCATTAAGTAGATATAACCATATTTGCTTAAATCATCTGTGAAGGTAACAAAATAACGATACCCACCACGAGCCTCAATACTCATTGGAACGCATACATCGGTATGTATTATTTCCAACAAGTTAGTAGATCATTCCATTGTTTCGGAGAACGGAGTTTTGGTCATCTTGCCTATAAGGCACGGTTCGCAAGCACCAAGTGATTCATAATCAAGTGATTCCAAAAGTCCATCAGCATGGAGTTTCTTCATGCGCTTTACACTGATATGACCCAAACGGCAGGGCCACAAATAAGTTGCACTATCATTATCAAACTTAAATCTTTGGCTTCAACATTATGAATATGTGTATCACTACTATTGAGATTCAATAAAAATAGACCACTCAGGAGGGGTGCATGACCATAAAATATATTACTCATATAAATAGAACAACCATTATTCTCTGATTTAAATGAATAACCATCTCACATTAAACAAGATCCAGATATAATGTTAATGCTCAATGCTGGCACCAAATAACAATTATTAAGGTCTAAAACTAATCCCGATGGTAAATGTTGAGGTAGCGTGCCGACCGCGATCACATCAACTTTGGAACCATTTCCTACGCGCATCGTCACCTCGTCCTTAGCCAATCTTCGCTTAATCCGTAGCCCCTATTTCGAGTTGCAAATATGAGCAACAGAACCAGTATCAAATACCCAGGCGCTACTGCGATCATTAGTTAAGTACACATAAATAACATGTATATCAGATATACCTTTCACTTTGCCATCCTTCTTATCCGCCAAATACTTGGGCAGTTCCGCTTCCAGTGACCAGTCCCTTTGCAGTAGAAGCACTCTGTTTCAAGCTTAGGTCCAGACTTGGGTTTCTTCTCTTGAGCAGCAACCTTTTTGCTGTTCTTCTTGAAGTTCCCCTTCTTCCATTTGCCCTTTTTCTTGAAACTAGTGGTCTTGTTGACCATCAACACTTGATGCTCCTTTTTGATTTCTACCTCCGCAGCCTTTAGCATTGCGAAGAGCTCGGGAATAGTATTCTTCATCCCTTGCATATTATAGTTCATGACGAAACTTTTGTAGCTTGGTAGCAGTGATTGAAGAACTCTGTCAATGACACTATTATCGGGAAGATTAACTCCCAGTTGGGTCAAGTGGTTGTGGTACCCAGACATTCTGAGTATATGTTCACTGATGGAACTATTCTCCTCCATTTTACAACTGTAGAACTTATTGGAGACTTCATATCCCTCAATCCGGGCATTTGCTTGAAATATTAACTTCAACTCCTGGAACATATCATATGCTCCATGACGTTCAAAACATCGTTGAAGTCCCGGTTCCAAGCTGTAAAGCATTGCACACTAAACTATCGAGTAGTCATCAGCTTTTCTCTGCCAGACGTTCTTAACATCATCAGTAACATCTGCAGCTGGCCTGGCACACAACGGTGCTTCCAAGACGTAATTCTTCTATGCAGCAATGAGGATAATCCTCAACTTAGCTTTCTCTAGGAATGCATTAAAATTAAAAGGAACAGTAGCACAGGCCATTGATCGACAACAACATAGACATGAAAAGTACTATCAGGTACTAAGTTCATGATAAATTAAAGTTCAATTAATAATATTACTTAAGAACTCCCACTTAGATAGACATCCCTCTGATCATCTAAGTGATCACATGATCCAAATCAACTAAACCATGTCCGATCATCACATGAGATGGAGTAGTTTTCAATGGTGAACATCAGTATGTTGATCATATCTACTATATGATTCATGCTTGACCTTTCGGTCTCAGTGTTCCGAGGCCATATATGCATATGCTAGGCTCGTCAAGTTTAACCTGAGTATTCTGCATGTGCAAAACTGGCTTGCACCCGTTGTATGTGAACGTAGAGCTTATCACACCCGATCATCACGTGGTGTCTCGGCACGACGAACTGTATCAACAGTGCATACTTAGGGAGAACACTTATACCTTGAAATTGAGTAAGGGATCATCTTATAGTGCTACTGACGTTCTAAGCAAGATAAGATGCATAAAGGTTAAACATCACATGCAATCATAATATGTGACATGATATGGCCATCATCATCTTGTGCTCATGATCTCCATCACCGAAGCATCGTCATGATCTCCAACGGCACCGATGCGACACCTTGATCTCCATCGTGGCATCGTTGTCGTCTCACCAACTATTGTTACTACGACTATCGCTAAAGCTTAGGGATAAAGTAAAACAATTACATGGCGATTGCATTGCATACAATAAAGCGACAACCATGGCTCTTGCCAGTTGCTGATAACTTTGTTACAAAACTTGATCATCTCATACAACAAATTATATCGCATCATGCCTTGACCATATCACATCACAACAAGCCCTGCAAAAACAAGTTAGACGTCCTCTACTTTGTTGTTGCAAGTTTTACGTGGTTGCTACGGGCTTCTAGCAAGAACCGTTCTTACCTACGCATCAAAACCACAACGATTTTTTGTCAAGTGTGTTGCTTTAACCTTCAACAAGGACCGGGCGTAGTCACACTCGATTCAACTAAAGTCGGAGAAACAGACACTCACCAGCCACCTATGAGCGAAGCACCTTGGTAGAACCAATCTCGCATAAGCATACGTGTAATGTCGGTCTGAGCCATTCATCCAACAATACCTCCGAATCAAAGTATGACATGCTGGTAAGTAGTATGACTATTATCGCCCACAACTCTTTCTGTTCTACTCGTGCATATAACATCTATGCATAGACCTGGCTCGGATGCCACTGTTAGGGAAAGAGGTAATTTCAAAAAATTTCCTGCGATCACGCAAGATCTATCTAGGTGATGCATAGCAACGAGAGGGGAGAGTGTTGTCTACGTACCCTCGCAGACCGAAAGTGGAAGCATTATGACAACACGGTTGATGTAGTTGTACGTCTTCACAATCCGACCGATCCTAGCACCGATGGTATGACACCTCCATGATCTGCACACGTTCAGCTCGATGACGTCCCACGAACTCTAGATCGAGCTGAGGTAGCGGGAGAGTTACGTCAGCACGACGGCGTGGTGATGGTGACGATGAAGTTACCTGCGCAGGGCTTCACCTAAGCACTATGACGATATGATCGAGGTGGAAATCTGTGGAGGGGGGCACCACACACGGCTAAACAATAAACTTGTGTGTTCTAAGGTGCCCCCTGCCCCCGTATAATAAGGAGCAAGGGGGAGGCCGGCCGGCCCTCCTTGGGCGAGCCCCCAAGAGGGCAATCCTACTAGGACTCCAAGTCCTAGTAGGTTTCCACCTAAAAGTGAGACAGGGGGAAGGAAGAGGGGGAAGGGAAGGAAAGGGGGGCGCTGCCCCCATTCCCTTGTCCTATTCAGACTCAGGAGGGCAACCCATCTTGGCCCTTCCTCTTCTCCCACTAAGGCCCATCTAGGCCCACTAGTTCCCTCAATGGGGTGTTCCGGTAACCCTCCGGCACTCTGGTTTTATCCAAAACTTCTCTGGAACACTTCCGGTGTCCAAATATAGTCGTCCAATATATATATCAATCTTTATGTATCAACCATTTCGGGACTCCTCATCATGTCCGCGATCACATCCGGGACTCCGAACAACCTTCGGTACATCATATCACATAAACTCATAATACCAATCGTCATCGAACGTTAAGCGTGCAGACCCTAGGGTTTCGAGAACTATATAGACATGACCGACACACGTCTCCAGCCAATAACCAATAGCGGAACCTGGATGCTCATATTTGTTCCTACATATTCTATGAAGATCTTTATCAGTCAAACAGCATAACAACATACGTTGTTCCCTTTGTCATCGGTATGTTTCTTGCCCGAGATTAGATCGTCGGTATCTCAATACCTAGTTCAATATCATTACCGGCAAGTCTATTTACTCGTTCCGTAATACTTCATGCCACAACTAACTCATTAATCACAATGCTTGCAAGGCTTATAGTGATGAGTATTACCGAGAGGGCCCAGAGATACCTCTCTGAAATACGGAGTGAGAAATCCTAATCTCAATCCATACCAACCCAACAAACACCTTCGAAGACACCTGTAGAGCACCTTTATAATCACCCATTTACGTTGTGAAGTTTGGTAGCACACAAAGTGGTCCTCCGGTATTCGGGAGTTGCATAATCTCTTAGTCTGAGGAACTTGTATAAGTCATGAAGAAAGCAGTAGCAATGAAACTGACACGATCATAATGCTAAGCTAATGGATGGGTCATGTCCATCACATAATTCTCCTAATTATGTGATCCCATTAATCAAATGACAACACATGTCTATGGGTAGGAAACATAACCATCTTTGATTAACGAGCTAGTCAACTAAAGGCATACTAGGGACTATATGTTTTGTCTATGTATTCACACATGTACTAAGTTTCCGGCTAATACAATTCTAGCATGAGTAATAAACATTTATCATGAATTAAGGAAATAAATAATAACTTTATTATTGCCTCTAGGGCATCTTTCCTTCAGCGTGTTGGTGATTGGTGGTCGGATTGAGCGGAGGCATGGGGATTGACGAAGCCTGCAGCAGCCACCAGACCAGTTTGTTCTAGAGGCTTCATTTCTTAATTGCTCGACAATGAGGTTGTTGGAGATAAGGATGAACGAAGGAAGGCATTGTGTGCAAATGTGGAGAGAGGTGGAGGTATATTTTAGATTAATTTCCATCCGCCAGATATAGATTGGACGGTATATATTGCAAGATGGCACGTGTACCATCATCACCAACTCAGTTTTTTATAACAGAAGAAATATAACTATGGAGATACAAACGTATTATCGATACTTGTTCCCGTAAACTAGCATCTACATTCTATTCAACGCCTCAACATGTGGGGCCTTAGGACTGTCTAAAACAAAGGTTTTCCCGTCGCCGATAAGGAGGTGGTGACGGCGGCGCGCTTTTTGGCTTGCTTTGGTCCTAGTAGTCATACTAGGTGGTCTAAGCACATGTAGATCTATTCTTTTTCACGTCTCGTGTTCGCCGTACTGCCACGACTGTTGATGAATAGACGGTAAGTTATTCATGGGGAAACCCTTGTTGAGCATGTTTGCGAGAGAGAGAGAGAGAGATAGAGATAGTGAGAGAGAGAGAGTGCGTGTGTGATATGACTAGAGACTGAGGCAACGATAAGAGATTCTTTTTGTCTATGTGTGTGGAGGATAGAGAGAGATATCTACATGGGGATTTGTGTTGTGTAACATGGAGACACATATACATAATCAAAGAGTGAGTTTGTGAGATACACATGCGGACAAGGGGAAAGATGAGGATCGAGATCAATGGGTGTTTGTGCATGTCTGTGTGTGTTTGTGCGTGCGTTTGTGTGTGAGAGGGAGTGTGTGTATGTGTAGTAGAAAGACCAATAATGATGTAAACCTAGTATAAGGGAAGGGGGAATGGTGTGACATGTGTAGTAGCGGGATAGCATGGGTGTGGGCGGGGGGGGGGGGAGACTATTTGGAATAGACATAGAGTGTGTGTGGGATAGGGGTGTGAGAGAGAGAGAGAGAGAGAGAGAGAGAGAGGAAGAGAGGGGGCGAGAGAGGGGTTGTTTGTGTCCATAAATGGCGTATAGATAGGGAGACAATGTTGATGTTGTTCGAAATTGGCCTAAGTACGAAGACGCAAGGGAAGCGAGTCATCGTGTGTGTGATAGGGACTTCATGAGAGATCTAGAATAGATGGTGTAGAGAACAATGTGCGAGGTTGAGAATGATGATACATTAGGGAGCTATGGAAAGAGTCATGACATATATGTATACAGGGAAGGAGCTGGGGCATGTCTGAATGTGGGAGAGATAGAAAGAGGAGAGTGGTGCAGAAGGAGACAAAGTGTGCTTGTTTATAGTGGGGGTGGTGTGTGAGGTGAGTGTGCGAGAACCACATAAATAGGGAGATAGACGTTTTGGGGCGACGTTTTGTGTGTATGGGAAAGATACACTCTACATAATGCATGTTCTTGGGAAAGAGACATGCCGGGAGACCTAGAGAGTGGGGGAAGAGATGTGTGCATGCCTGAGAGACAAAGTGATAGAGATGTATATTGGGGTCCGGACATTAGAAGAGAGAGGGGTGTTATTGTGCTCCTATGTTCGTGTCTTGGGGTGAGAATGACTTCTCTGTGTGTGGGGGGGGAGACGGGTGGGGGGGGTGGTGGTTGGCTTCAGATGAAGAGCGAGGTGTCAATTTGAGGGACTTTAGCGTAATAGAGATATATATGGTCAATAGTGTGTGCACTCATGGTTGATCAATTTGTTTCACAGTTTGGACTATGAGATAACGATACTTTTGAACATGCATGACATACTGTGATGTACCAGAATTACAAACATAAGATTGAAATTTTGGAATTCGACTCATCATTAGCTTTAGTAATTCATTTAAACGGAGGTACATTTTTAAGCCGGGATTTCGTGACTTCAATTTCATATATCAAACCTAGAGATATACACATACGGGCATGTTCAATCTTTATAATCATCCACTTTATTCATACCAATGTTGAGGATATCACTTATCGTTAGCATATCGGTCAACTGCGGATTAGAGACTAATCGGAAATCTGTCGATCAATTAATCGTCCATTTTTTTGCAAATCTCAGGTTTCCAACACTAAAATATGCTATATTCAACACGAAAACAATATTGGACAGAAGTGCTACCTTCATTATTACCATTTCAATCCTGTATAGGGAGAAACAAAATAGGACAACAATACATATAACGTAACAAGGACCATGAAACGAAAATAAACATAGTTTCTGCAAATATAGTGCTATAAATAGGCCCACTTTATCGGTAGATTCCTGGTAAATCGCTTGTCATAGCAATAAATCGGCCCAAATGATAAACGGTGAAGATAAGGCATAATATTATCGGTCACCCTAAGAGTAGTGATAAATCGGACGATAAATCGTTGAATCAGAAGATTTTTTGAACAGTGATTCATACCAGTGTTGAGGATATCACTTATCGTTAGGGTATCGGTCAACTCGGGATTAGAGATTAATCGGAAATCGGTCGATTAATCAATTTTATCGGTGGACTATTAATCGTCCATTTTCTTGCAAATCTCAGGTTCCCAACACTAAAATATGATATATTCAACACGAAAACAATATTGGACATAAGTGTTAGCTTCATTATTAGCATTTCAATCGTCGTATAGTGACAAATAAAATAGGACGACAATACATATAAGTTAACAAGGTCCATGAAACAAAAATAAGCATAGTTTTTGCAAATATAATGCTATAAATAGGCCCGATTTATCGGTAGATTCTTGATAAATCACTTGTCATAGCAATAAATCGGCCCAAACGATAAACGGTGAAGATAAGGCATAATCTTATCTGTCACCCCAAGAGTAGCGATAAATCGGACAATAAATCATTGAATAGGAAGATTTTTTGAACAGTGATTCATACACATACACATTTTTTCTTTTGTCATCATATTTAGGATAAACACATTTGGAATTTCATTTCAATTGGACCGTATGATGGTATTTGCTTGTACTAGCTCAATGATCCATATTTGAATTGAATGGATAATCTAAGTTTCGAGTTGAAGATATTGATTTTCAAAACTTGCACTTTTTTTGCATGCAAAACAAACAAATTCTCGGCCATGCTATCATAGTCGGCCATACAAGAGCTGAATATCATTTCAGGCACCAAAAGCTTTCAAACTTCCCGCTCACATCGACATATCTCACGCCCGAAAGTATAGCCCTTCGATATTCCTGTTTTACCCCGACCACATGAACGGAAAAGGGTTGCTTTGGTAACTACATTGTTTTCCCCTCTTTGCCCCCAATGTTCTTCCCCAGAGCCCCTCCCCTTCGCCTCCCTGACCCCACCCCAACCACGGCAAGATGCCGAATCTAGTCTTCCGCCGCAGCGGTGGACCTCACACCCCGTCGGATCCACCTTCTGCACCTTGGAACCCCCAATTGCCAACTCACCAATTCACCGGAGCCGCTTTAGCGACTGGCTTGTCCACCGCTCCAGATCTCCTTGACCGCCATCATGGTCCACCGCACCAGATCTGCTTAACCAGCGCCATCATCCACCATAGTGTAGGCCCTTCACTATGTCCCTGGGTCGCCCCATCGCTGGCCTTTCATACAAGCCCTCGTCCGCCACAATAGATCCGCCTCACTGAAAGCACTATACCCGCCGAAGCCTTCGTCCACTACACTGGACCCGCTCCACGAATGCCATATTCAACTCCACCGGCCCTGCTTTACCAACACTGCTACCTCATCTAGTTATTTCGAATTGTACTCCTTCGGGTTTTCTCTTTATCGTGCAACTTTTCAGTTACCAGAGATGAGCTTTCTTGTATGTCGACAGGTGCCGCAACCATAACACTGGAGCCACTTCAACAATGGCGACATGCGGCCCAAACTCAACTGCAACAGGAGCACCATCGACGATCGTTAGCTATCAAGTATGACAACGATACCCATATGCCGCCGAGAATCAGTTACTATTATCCAACGGACGGCGCCTACGTTCACTTTCTTAGCATAAGCACCGCACCTTTGAATTTCTTCAGGGCATAATTCAGTTTTTCATGAGACGCATTATTCTTCTGGCACCTGTAGGGCCATACTTCTAGCAGTGAACATGTTACATGTGCTAAATTACATACCAGTGCACATATAGTTAATATGCTTCAGTTTTGTCCTAAGTATTACTGTACTTCCTAGATATCACTGCCTACTATTTTACTTCTTGGATGCTATATTTATGATAATGGTGAGGTTCTGATGCCACCTGTTGGTTCCATCAGACTGCTTGAGAAAACACACTCACGCACACACACACGTTGCATGCACACAGCACACACACATAGACTAGCCATGGCTAGCACGCACGGGCACAAGGCCACGGCGGCCATGGCCAGCATCAGTAGTAGACAGCGGCCGGCTATGACAGCGGTTCTAGCAGCAGCAATAGTAGCAAAGCAGCATAGCATAAGCAGCAGCGACAGTCATTAGGAGCAGCAGCAGGAACAATCAGCGAGCAGCATCATGGAGGCACGGGCGGCCGCAGGCGTGCAAGCGCGGACAGGGGTAGCAGCAACAACTTGTGCACCGTGGGCACGGAGGTGCGCACGCACGACGGCGCAGGGGCGCGAATAGGGCAAAGGCAGGCGCGGGCAGAGGGCGCAGGCGGCTACGGCGGCAGCAGGCAAAAGCATAGCAGGTAGCAGACGAGCAGCGACGAGAGTAGCAGCAGCACAGCGTGGCCACACATAGGAGTGAAGCCCATCCATGGAGGCCTCGGGCGGGCACGGGTCTACGGCGACAGATGGACAGTGGGGCTAGGGGGAGACGGAGGAGGAGCTCACAAGAGCCTGCAGAGGTGCTAAGTGGGCTCGGGGAGGGCTCGACGGCGCCAGAATCAAAGACGAACGCCGGTGGTGGTCTGATGTAAATAGAGCTCGATCCTGACGAAGTAGGGTGTCCCGGCTTGAGCTGATGGTCGAGGAGGACATAGTGGTCGCCGGCGGAGCTTCTGGACACCTCGGCAGGGCGCGAGGACGACGGAGACCGCGTGGGCGACGAAGGCGGCGGTGACGGCGGCTCGGGTCATCGTAGGGGGGAGAAAGAGACGGCGCGAGGAGGGAGAGGTGAGGGTCTAGGGTTTGTCGACGGGGTAGGGGATGAACTTATCCTCCTCGGGGATGCACTGGATGCTCAACACGGCGACAACGGCGGCCTTGGAGCCATGGATGGCTGCCATAATCCCCTATTCCAACTGTAGCAAGAGCTAGCAGGAGAGATGGAGGTGGGCTGGGCCTCCTCCTGTGGCACTAGGCCTCAAGTGTCTAGCATTTTTTTAACTTTTTGTTTGTCATTTCATCTCTGTTTTCTATTTGATATTAATTCCATGCAATCTTTGTTGGACTTGATATGTAGCACATATGAAGTAGGCAACACTTTAAGTTAGCACAAAAGTTTTTTTAAGTGGCGTGGAAATATTTACATATTTGTTCTGAGTTAAGAAAAGGCAATTTTAATGCTGCTAGACCATTTTTTTAATTTCATAGGAATTTACTTGTGAGTCAAAAGAAGTTGGTTTCCACATGAAAATTTCTCGGGGAATTTAAAAAATACTATAAACATTTATTTTTAAGTTTGAATAAGTATTAATTTGACTTCAATTTAAATTTGAAATTAAGTTTGATTTTGAGCATGTGGCACTTAAGCTCGCAAAACACGATTACTTGGCTTGATTAAAGGGGAGATCACTGTAGCTTCATTCTCGGGGTGTTACAATACAACTCCTTTGTGCATCGACCTAAAGCTTCATGGGCTTTTCCCCTTGGCTCAACTATATCATCCTAGATATCAACCTTTACTTATGGACCATTTCGGAGCTCCTCGTCATGTCCGTGATCTCATCCAGGACTCCAAACAACATTCGGTCACCAACATACATTATTCATATAGTACTATATCGCCAACGAGCGTTAAGCGTGCGGACCCTACGAGTTCAAGAATGATGTAGACATGACCGAGATGCTTCTCTGGTCAATACCCAATAGCGGGACCAGGATGCCCATATTGGTTCCCACATATCCTACGAAGATCTTTAACGGTCGAACCTTTATGACAACATATGTAGTTCTCTTTGTCTGTCGGTATGTTACTTGCCCGAGATTCGATCGTTGGTATGTCCATACCTAGTTCAATCTCGTTACTAGCAAGTCTCTTTACTTGTTCCATAATACGTCATCTTGTAACTAACTCCTTAGTCACTTTGCTTGCAAGATTATTGTGATGCTATATTACCAAAAGGGCCCAGAGATACCTCTCTGTCATACGGAGTGACAAATCCCAATCTCGGCCCATGCCAACTCAACGGACACATTCGGAGATACCTGTAGAGCACCTTTATGATCACCCAGTTACAAAGTGACATTTGATAGCTGATGACCCACAAGTGTAGGGGATCAATCATAATCCTTTAGATAAGTAAGAGTGTCAAACCCAACGAGGAGCAGAAGAAATGACAAGTGGTTTTCAAGAAGGTATTTTCTGCAAGCACTGAAATAGTTCGTAACAAGTAGTTTGATAGCAAGATAATTTGTAACGAGCAAGTAACAATAATGATAAGATAAAGTGCAGCAAGGTAGCCCAATCCTTTTGTGGCAAAGTACATGCCAAAACGGTTTCTTATAATAGGCAAAGCATTCTTGAGGGTACACGGGAATTTCATCATATCACTATCATCATACTGGTTTGGTTCGTGCTCGCTACTTTGATAATTTGATATGTGGGTGGACCGGTGCTTAGATGTTGTTCTTACTTGAACAAACCTCCTACTTATGATTAAACCCCTCGCAAGCATCTACAACTACGGGAAAATTATTAAGATAAAATTTAACCATAGCATTAAACTTTTGGATCCAAATCGGTCCCTTACGAAGTAGATCATAAACTAGGGTTTAAGCTTCTATCACTCTAGCAACCCGTCATCTAATAACTACTCCACAATGCATTCCCTTAGGCCCAAATATGGTGAAGTTCCATGTAGTCTATGTTCACATGACACCACTAAGGGAATCACAACATACATATCTTCAAAATATCGAACACATATCAAGTTCACATGATTACTTGGAACATGACTTCTACCGTGACATCAAGAACAAAAGTAACTACTCACAAATGATAATCATGCTCAAGATCAGAGGGGTACTAAATAGCATAATGTATCTGAACATATAATCTTCCACCAAATAAACCATATAATAATAAACTACGAGATGTAATCAACACTACTAGTCACCCACAAGTACCAATCCGAGGTTCCGCTACAAAGATTGAACACAAGAGATGAACTAGGGTATCATAGGAGATGGTGTTGTTGAAGATGTTAATGGAAATTTCCCTCCCAAAGATGAGAGAGTTGTTGGTGATGATGATGTTGGGAATCGTTGCATGGAAAACAAAAAAAATTCTACGCACACGCAATGATCTATCCACAGAGATGCATAGCAACGAGGGGGAGAGTGTGTCTACGTACCCTCATAGGCCGTAAGCGGAAGCGTTTCACAACACGGTTGATGTAGTAGAACTTTGTTCGCGATACACCGATCAGGTATCGAATGTACGACACCTCCGAGTTCAGCACGCCTTCAGCTCGGTGACGTCCCTCGACTTCTTGATCCAGCAAGACGTCGAGGTAGTAGATGAGTTCCGTCAGCACGACCGCATGGTGACGGTTATGGTGTAGTGATCTCCGCAGGGCTTCGCCTAAGCACTACGAAAATATGACTGGGGGAGTAAACAGCGGAGGGGGTGCTGCAAACGGCTAGGCAATTGTCTGGAGTGTGCTAGGCTCCCCCCTCCTCATATATATATATATGTGGGAGGGAGAGGGGAGAGGCCAAGGGGCGCCCCAAGTAGGTCCGAATCCTACTTGGGCTCCTACCCTTGGCCGCGCCCCCCTGCCATGTTTGTCGGAGGGGGAAGGAAAGAGGGGAGGGGGAGAGGGAAGGAAGGAGGAATCATATTCCACTCTTTCCTTTCCCTTCCCCTCTTTCCTTCTACTGCTAGGCCGGCCCATATGGGATTCTCACCAGCCCCTTGTGGCTGGTGTTTTTCCCCTCTTGGCCCATAAGGCCCACATCTTTTGCGCGCGGGTGCCCGGAACCCCTTTCGGTGACCCAATAAGTACTCGATACCCCCAGAAACACTTCCGATGTATGAATACCCTTGTCCTATATATCAATATTTACCTCTCAACCATTTCGAGACTCCTCGTCATGTCCATGATCTCATCCGGGACTTCAAACAACATTCAGTCACCAAATCACATAACTCATATAATACTATATCATCATCGAGCAATAAGCGTGTGGACCCTACGGGTTCGAGAACTACGTAGACATGACTGATACACCTCTCTGGTCAATAACCAATAGCGGAACCTGGATACCCATATTGGCTCCTACATATTCTACGAAGATCTTTATCGGTCGAACTGTTATGATGACATGCCTAATTCCCTTTGTCCATCGGTATGTTACTTGCCCGAGATTCGATCGTCGCTATCTTCATACCTGGTTCAATCTCGTTACTGGTAAGTATCTCTACTTGTTCCATAATACATCACCTCGTGACTAACTCCTTAGTTGTTTTCTTGCAAGGTTATGATGTGTATTACTAAGAGGGCCCAGAGATACATCTCTGATACTTAGAGTGACAAATCCGATCTCGACCTATGCCAACTCAACAAACACGTTCAGAGATACCTTTAGAGCATATTTATAATCACCCAGTTACATTGTGATGTTTGACAGCACGCAAGGTATTCCTCCAGTATCCGGGAGTTACATAATCTGATAGGAGAACGAATATGTATTTGACGTGAAGAAAGCAATAGCAATAATCTGAACAATCATAATGCTAAGCTAACAGATGGGCCTTGTCCATCACATCATTATCCTAATGATGTGATCCCGTTATCAAATGACAACACATGTCCATGGTTAGGAAACTTTAACCATCTTTGATTAATGAGCTAGTCTAGTAGAGGATTACTAGGGACATGATATTTGTTTATGTATTCACACATGTATTTAAGTTTCCGATCAATACAATTCTAGCATGAATAATAAACCTTTATCATGACTAAGGAAATATAAAATAACGACATTATTATTTCCTCTAGGGCATATTTCCTTCAGTCTCCCACTTGTACTAGAGTCAATAATCTAGTTCACATCGGCATGTGATTAACACCCATAGTTCACATCGCCATGTGACCGATACCCATAGAGTTTACTTCGGTCAATAATCTAGTTCACATCACCATGTGATTAACACCCAAAGGGTACTAAGGTGTAATCATGTTTTGCTTGTGAGAGAAGTTTAGTCAACGGGTCTGCTACAATCAGATCCGTATGTATGTTGCAAATTTCTATGTCTACAATGCTCCGCATGGGGCTACACTAACTAATTGCTCCCACTTCCAATATGTATCCAGATTGAGACTTAGAGTCATCCGAATAGACGAAGAATTCTTTATCATCTCCATGACCGAGAAACATTTCCTTAGTTCTCTTAGGTAACTAAGGATAATTTTTACCGATGTTCAGTGATCTACTCCTGGATCACTGTTGTACCTCTTGCCAAACTCATGGCAAGGCACACAATAGGTCTGGTACACAACATGGCATACTTTATAGAACCTATGGCTGAGACATAGGGAATGACTTTCATTCTCTCTCTATATTCTACCATGGTCGGGCTTTGAGTCTTACTCAACTTCACTACTTGCAACACAGGCAAGAACTCTTTCTTTCACTGATCTATTTTGAACTTCTTCAAACCTTTGCGAAGGTATGTACTTTGTGAAAGTCCTATTAAGCGTCTCGATCTATCCTTGTAAATCTTGATGCCTAATATGTAAGCAGCTTCACCGAGGTCTTTCATTTAAAAACTCTTATTCAAGTATCCTTTTATGCTATCAATAAATTATATATCATTTCCAATCAATAATATGTCATCGACATATAATATAAGAAATGCTACAGAGCTCCCACTCACTTTCTTGTAAATACAGGCTTCACCATAAGTCTCTATAAAACCATATGCTTTGGTCACCTTATCAAGGCGTATATTCCAACTCTGAGATGCCTGCACCAGTTTTTAGATGGATCGCTGGAGCTTGCACACTTTGTTAACACCTTTACAATCGACAAAACCTTCTGGTTGGATCATATACAACTCTTCTTTAAGTTATCCATTAAGGAATGCAGTTTTGACGTCCATTTGCCAGATTTCATAATCATAAAATGCGGCAATTGCTAACATGATTTGGACGGACCTAAGCATCTCTACGGGTGAGAAAGGCTCATCGTAGTCAACCTCTTTGAACTTGTCAAAAACCTTTTGCGACAAGTCGAGCTTTGTAGACAGTAACATTACCATCAGCGTCAGTCTTCTTCTTGAAGATCAATTTATTCTCAATGGCTTGTCGATCATCGGGCAAGTCCACCAATCTAGATACTTTGTTTTCATACATGGATCTAATCTTAGATTTCATGGCCTCAAGCCATCTATCGGAATCTAGGCTCATCATAGCTTCTTAATTGTTTGTAGGTTCGCCATGCTCTAATAACATAACTTCCAGGATAGGATTACCATACCACCCTGGTGCGGATCGTGCTCTGGTTAACCTACGAGGTTCAGTAGTAACTTGATCTGAAGTTTCATGAACATCATCATTTGCTTCCTCTCTTGCTGGTGTAGGCATCACGAGAATGAATTTCTCTGAAGTATTACTTTCCAAATCGAGAGAAGGACAACTACCTCATCAAGTTCTAGTTTCCTCCCACTCACTTCTTTCGAGAGAAACTCCTTCTCTAGAAACTACTCATTCTTAGCAACAAGGATTTTGCCTTTGAATATGTGGTAGAAGGTATACCCAATAGTTTCTTTCGGGTATCCTATGAAGACGCATTTCTCTGCTTTGGGTTCGAGATCATCAGGCTGAAGCCTCTTGAAATAAGCGCCAGATCCCCCAACTTTTCTGTAATGATAGCTTAGGTTTCTTGCCAAACCATAGTTCATGTCATCTCAACGGATTTAGACGGTGCCCTATTTAACGTGAATGCGGCTGACTATAGTGCATAACCCCAAAACGATAGTGGTAAATCAGTAAGAGACATCATAGATTGCACCATATCACATAAAGTATGGTTACGATGTTCGGACACACCATTATGCTATGGTGTTCCAAGTAGCATGAGTTGTGAAACTATTCCACATTGTTTTAAATGAAGGCCAACCTCGTAACTCAAATATTCGCCTCCGTGATCAGATTGTAGAGACTTTATTTTCTTGTTACGATGATTCTTCACTTTACTCTGGAATTCATTGAACTTTTCAAATGTTCCAGACTTGTGTTTCATTAAGTAGATATACCCATATCGGCTTAAATCATCTATGATGGTCAGAAAATAACGATACCGCCATGTGTCTCAACACTAATCGGACCGCATACATCGGGATGTATTATTTCCAGTAAGTCATTAGCTTGCTCCATTGTTCCGAAGAACGGAGTTTTATTCATCTTGGCCGTGAGGCATGGTTCACAAGTATCAAATGATTCATAATGAATTGATTCCAAAAGTCCATCCGTAAGGAGTTTCTTCACGTGTTTTACACCAATATGACCGAAATAGCAGTGTCACAAGTATGTTGCACTATCATTATCAACTTTGCATCTTTTGGCATTAATTTTATGAATATGTGCATCACTACGATTGAGATTCAAGAAACCATTCACATTGGGTGTATGACAATATAAGGTTTTATTCATGTAAACAGAACAAAAATTATTCTTTGACTTAAATGAATAACCATATTCCAATAAACATGATCAAATAATATTCATGCTCAACGCAAACACCAAATAACATTTATTTAGGTTCAACACTAATCACGAAGGTAGAGGGAGTGTGCTATGGTAATCGTATCAAGCTTGGAATCACTTCCAACGCACATCGTCACCTCGCCCTTAACTAGTCTATGTTTATTCTGCAACTCTTGTTTCGAGTTAATAATCTTAGCAACTAAACTGGTACCCAAGGGCTACCACGAACACTAGCAAGGTACACATCAATAACATCTATATCAAATATACCTTTGTTCACTTTGCCATCCTTCTTATCCGCCAAGTATTTGGGGCAGTTCTGTTTCAAGTGACCATTACCTTTGTAGTAGAGGCATTCAGTTTCAGGCTTTGGTCCAGCTTTGGATTCTTCATGGGAGCCGCAACTTGCTTGCCATTCTTCTTCAAGTTCCCTTTATTTCCCTTGCCCTTTTTCTTGAAACAAGTAGTATTGTTAATCATCAACACTTGATGCTCTTTCTTGATTTCTACCTTCGCCGATTTCAGCATCGTGAAGAGCTCGGGAATTATTTTCTTCATCCCTTGCACATTATAGTACATCACAAAGTTCTAGAAGCTTGGTGATAGTTACTAGAGAACTCTGTTAATCACTATATTATATGGAAGGTTAACTCCCACTTGACTCAAGTGATTGTAGTACCCAGACAATCTGAGAACATGCTCACTGGTTGAGCTATTCTCCTCCATCTTCTAGGCAAAGTACTTGTTAGAGGTATCATACCTCCTGACATGGGCATGAGTCTGAAATACCAGTTTTAGCTGTTGGAACATCTCATATGCTCCGTGGCGTTCAAAACATTTTGAAGTCCTGGTTCTAAGTTGTAAAGCATGGCGCACTAAACTATTAAGTAGTTATCATATCGAGCTTGCCAAACATTCATAACATCTGCATCTGTGCAGTAGGTCTGTCACCTAGCGGTGCATCAAGGACATAATTCTTTTGTCCAGCAATGAGGATAATCCTCAGATCACAGACTCAGTACGCATTATTGCTACTATCATCTTTCAAATTAGTTTTCTCTAGGAACATATTAGAAATAAATGGAGAGCTACATCGCGATCTATTGATCTACAACATAACTTGCACATACTATCAGGACTAAGTTCATGATAAATTAAGTTCAATTAATCAAATTACTTAAGAACTCCCACATAAATAGACATCCCTCAAGTCATCTAAGTGATACGTGATCCAAATCATCTAACCCATGTCCGATCATCACATGAGATGGGGTAGTCATCAACGGTGAACATCTCTATGTTGATCATATCTACTATATGATTCACGTTCGACCTTTCGGTCTCCAGTGTGCCGAGGCCATGCCTGTACATGCTAGGCTCGTCAAGTTTAACTCAAGTAATCTGCATTTGTAAAACTATCTTACACCCGTTCTATGTGAGTTTAGAGTCTATCACACCTAATCATCACGTGGTGTCTCAACAGGATGAACTGTAGCAACAGTGCATACTCAGGGAGAACACTTTTATCCTGAAGTTTAGTGAAGGGCTCATCTTATAATGCTACCACTGTACTAAGAAAAATAAGTTTCATAAAAGATAGACCTCACATGCGATCAAAATATGTGACATGATATGGCCATCATCATCGTGCTTTTGATCTCCATCTCCAAAGCCTCGTCATGATCTCCATCATCACCGGCTCGACACTTTGATCTCCATGATTGGGTCGTGGTCGTCTTGCCAACTATCGCAGGCTCATGGTTATAAAGTAAAGCAATTACATGGCGTTTGCATTTCATACAATAAAGAGACAACCATAAGGTTCATGCCGGTTGCCGAAAACTTTACAAAACATGATCTTCTCATACAATAACATTACATCATGTCTTGACCACATCACATCACAACATACCCTGCAAAAACAAGTTAGACGTCCTCTACTTTGTTGTTGCAAGTTTTACGTGGCTGTTACGGGCTTGTAGCAAGAACTGCTCTTACATACGGCAAAAACCCTAACGGTGATTATTCAAGTTTGCTGTTTTAACCTTCTTCAAGGACCGACCGCAGTCAAATTCGATTCAAGTAAAGTAGGAGAAACAGACACCCGCCAGCTACCTTTATGCAAAACTAGTTGCATGTCTGTCGGTGGAACCGGTCTCTTGTACGTGGACATGTAAGGTTGGTTTGGGCGGCTTCATGCCACAATACCACCTAATCAAAATAAGACGTTGTTGGTAAGCAGTATGACTATCACCGCCTGCAACTCTTTGTATTCTACTCATGCATATTAACTACTCATAGATCTGGCTCTGACACTGCTATTGGGAATCGTTGCATGGAAAACAAAAAAGTTTCTACGCACACACAATGATCTATCCATGGAGATGCATAGCAACGAGGGGAGAGTGTGTCTACGTACCCTCGTAGGCCGTAAGCGGAAGCGTTTCACAACGCGGTTGATGTAGTCGAACTTTCTTCGCGATCCACCGATCGAGTAACGAACGTACGACACCTCCGAGTTCTGCACAAGTTTAGCTCGGTGACGTCCCTTGCCTTCTTGATCCTGCAAGACGTCCAGGTAGTAGATGAGTTCCGTCAGCACGACGGTATGGTGACGGTGATGGTGAAGTGATCTCGCAAGGCTTCGCCTAAGCACTAGGAAAATATGATCATGGGAGGAAACGGTGGAGGGGGCGCCGCACACGGGTAGGCAATTGTCCGGGGTTTTCTAGGCGCCCCCTCCTCATATATATATGTGGGAGGGAGAGGGGAGAGACCAAGGGGCATCCCAAGTAGGTCTGAATCCTACTTGGGTTCCTGCCCTTGGCCGCGCCCCCTGCCATGTTTGTCGGAGGGGGAAGGAAAGTTGGGGGAGAGGGAAAGAAGAGGGAATCATATTCCACTCTTTCCATTCCCTTCCCCTCTTTCCTTCTCCTTCTAGGCCGGAGCATATGGGGGGCTCACCAGCCCCTTGTGGCTGGTGCATTTCCCCTCTTAGCCCATAAGGCCCATATCTTTTGTCGGGTGCCCGGAACCCCTTCCTGTGACCCGATAAGTACTCTGTACCCCCGGAAACACTTCCGGTGTCCGAATACCCTCGTCTTATATATCAATCTTTACCTCTCGACCATTTTGAGACTCCTCGTGATGTCCGTGATCTCATCAGGGTCTTCGAACAACATTCGGTTACCAAATCACATAACTCATATAATACTATATCGCCATCGAACGTTAAGAGTGCGGACCGTACGGGTTCGAGAACTATGTAAACATTACCGAGACACCTCTACAATCAATAACCAATAGCGGAACCTGGATGCCCATATTGGCATGTACATATTCTACAAAGATCTTTATCGGTCGAACCATTATGACAACATGCATAATTCCCTTTGTCCATCGGTATGTTACTTGCCCGAGATTCGATCATCAGTATCTTCATACCTAGTTCAATCTCGTTACCGGCAAGTCTCTTTAGTTGTTCTATAATACATCACCTCGTGACAAACTCCTTAGTCGTCTCCTTGCAAGCTTATGATGTGTATTACCGAGAGGGCCTAGAGATACCTCTCCGATACTCGGAGTGACAAATCCTAATCTCGATTTATGGCAACTCAACAAACACCTTTGGAGATACCTATAGAGCATCTTTATAATCACCCAGTTACATTCTGACGGTTGATAGCACATGAGGTATTCCTCCGGTATCTGGGAGTTACATAATCTAGTCGAAGGAATATGTATTTGGCATGAAGAAAGCAATAGCAATAAACTGAACGATCATAATGCTAAGCTAACGGATAGGTCTTGTCCATCACATCATTCTCCTAATGATGTGATCCTGTTATCAAATTAGTGAAGGAAATATGCCCTGGAAGCAATAATAAAGTTGTTATTTTATATTTCCTTATATCATGATAAACGTTTATTATTCATGCTAGAATTGTATTAACCGGAAACTTGATACATGTGTGGATACATTGACAAAACACCGTGTCCCTAGTAAGCCTCTACTAGACTAGCTCGTGGATCAAAGATGGTTAAGTTTCCAAACCATAGGCATTTGTTGTCATCTGATAAATGATATCACATCATTAGAATAATGATGTGATGGACAAGATACATTCGTTAGCCTAGCATTATGATCGTTCAGTTTTATTGCTATTGCTTTCTTCATGTCAAATACCTATTCCTTCAACTATGAGATTATGCAACTCCCGGATACCATAGGAATGCCTTGTGTGCTATCAATAGTCACAATGTGACTGGATGATTATAAAGATGCTCTGCAGGTATCTCTGAAGGTGTTTTTTGGGTTGTCATAGATCGAGATTAGGAATTGTCACTCTGAGTATCGGAGAGGTATCTCTGGGACCTCTCGGTAATACACATCATAAGAAGCCTTGCAAGCAAAGTGACTAATGAGTTAGTTGCAGGATGATGTATTACGGAACGAGTAAAGAGACTTGCCGGTAATGAGATTAAACTAGGTATGAAGATACCAACGATCGAATCTCGGGCAAGTAACCGTTCGACCGATAAAGATCTTCGTAGTATATCTAGGAACTAATATGGACATCTAGATCCCGCTATGGGTTATTGACCAGAGAGGTGTCTCGGTCATGTCTACATAGTTCTCAAACCCGTAGGGTCCGCACGCTTAACGTTCGTTGACACTAGAGTAGCATTGGGATATGTGATGAGTTGTAACCAATTGTTGTTCAGAGTCCCGGATGAGATCCTGGACATCACGTGGAGTCTCAGAATGGTCGAGAGGTAAAGATTTATATGTAGGTAGTCATATTTTTGGGTTCCGGAAAAAGGTGTTGTTTTGTCGGTATTATACCGGGAAGCTTCCAGAAGATTCCTGAGGATTCTCGGGGTCCGAAGTCCACAAGTGGGTTCACCATGACCCAAGGGCTAGAATGGGTTGCGGGGAGAGGCCCTGGCCTTATTGGGCTAGGTGCACCAAGTCCTCAAAAGCCCATGTGGCTAAGGAAGGCAAAAGAGGAAAGAGTCCTAGTAGGAATAGGATTGGACTTGGAGTGAAAGTTCTCTCCCCCTTAGCTGCGCCCTAGGGCTTGGAGGGGCTGTTCCCACGCCCCTCCACCTATATATATTGGGAACGGGGCACCCCAAGAGGATACACCAAGCCCTTGGTGCCCCTCTCTCTCTTGTTACTCTGTAGTTCCACCGCCTCGTCCCGGCAATGCTTAGCGAAGCGCTGCCGGTGCTCCACCACGACCATCACCACCATGTCGTCGTGTTGGTTGTGATCTCATCTATTTCTCCTCTCCCATTTGCTAGATCAAGAAGGAGGAGACGTCATCGAGCTGCACATGTGCTAAACTCGGAGGTTTCGTACATTCGGTACTTGATCGGTTGGAGCGCGAAGAAGTTCGATTACATCAACCGCATTGTTAAACGCTTCCTCTTAGGCTCTACGAGGGTACATACACACACACTCTACCCCTATCTCTGCTATGCATCTCCTAGATAGATCTTGCGTGAGCATAGGAAATGTTTGAAATTGCATGCTACATTCCCCAATAGTGGCATTCGAGCCAGGTCTATGAGTAGGTGATACACACGAGTAGAACACAAAGAGTTGTGGGCGGTGATCGTCATTCTGCTCACGACCAATGTCTTATTTTGATTCGGTGGTATTGTTGGATGAACTGGCCCGGACCAACCTTACATGACCATGTTCACGAGACCTGTTCCATAGAAAGGCATGCAACTAGTTTTGCAAAAAGTTCGGCTGGTGGGTGCTTGTTTCTCCTACTTTAGTTGAATCAAATTTGACTGCATCCGATCCTTGTTGAAGGTTAAAACAGAAAACTTGATAAATCACCATTGTGGTTTTTGTGCCGTAGGTAAAAACGATTCTTGCTAGAAGCCCGTAGCAGCTATGTAAAACTTGCAACAACAATGTAGAGGATGTCTAACTTGTTTTTGCAGGGCATGTTGTGATGTGATATGGACAATACATGATGTAATATATATCATTGTATGAGATGATCATGTTTTGTAAATGTTATCGGCAACCGTCAGGAGCCTTATGGTTGTCTCTTTATTGTATGAAATGCAAACGCCATGTAATTGATTTACTTTATCAGTATGCGGTAGCGATAGTTGTAGAAAATAGATGGCGAGACGACCACGACTCAACTATGGAGATCAAGGAGTCGAGCCGGTGAGAATGGAGATCATGATGATGCTTTGGAGATGGAGATCAAAAGCACAAGATGATGATGACCATATCATATCACATATTTTGATTGCATGTGATGTTTATATTTTATGCATCTTATTTTGCTTAGTACAGGATAACATTATAAGATTATCCCTTAACTAAAATTTAAAGGTATAAGTGTTCTCCTTGAGTATGCACCATTGTGACAGTTCTTCGTGCTGAGACACCATGTGATCATCGGGTGTGATAGGCTCATGTTCACATACAATGGGTGCAAGACAGTTTTGCACATGCGGAATACTCGGGTTAAACTTGACGAGCCTAGCATGTACAAACATGCCCTCGGAACACTGGAGATCGAAATATCAAATGTGAATCATATAGTAGATATGATCAACATAGAGATGTTAACCATTGATGACTACCCCATCTCAAGTGATGATCGGACATGAGTTAGTTGATTTGCATCACGTTACACTTCGATGACTTAAGGATGCCAGTTTAAGTGGGAGTTCTTAAGAAATTTGATTAATTGAACATTAGTTTATCATGAACTTAGTCTTAATAGTATTTGGAAATTATGTTGTAGATCAGTAGCTCGCGTTGTAGCTCCCCTATGTTTTTTTGATATGTTCCTAGAGAAAACTAAGTTGAAAGATGATAGTAGCAATGATGCGGACTGGGTCTGTGATTTGAGGATTATCCTCATTGCTGCACTAGAGAATTATGTCCTTAATGCACCACTAGGTGATAGACCTATTATTGGAGCATATGTAGACGTTATGAACATTTTGGCAACCTTGATATGATGACTACTTGATAGTTTAGTGCGCCATGCTTTACGGCTTAGAAAAGGGGGTTCAAAAATGTTTTGAACGCCATGGATCATATGAGATGTTAAAAAGAGCTGATATCAGTATTTCAGAGTCATGCCCGTGTCCAGAGGTTTGAGACTACTGACAAGTGCTTTGCCTACAAGATGGAGGAGAATAGCTCAACCAGGGAGCATGTGCTCAGAATGTCTGGGTACTACAATCACTTGAATCAAGTGGGATTTAATCTTCCAGATAAGATAGTGATTGACAAGAGTTCTCTAGTCACTATCACCAAGCTAATAGAACTTCGTGATAAACTATAATATGCAAGGGATGACGAAAATGGTTCTTTAGCTCTTCGCGATGTTGAAATCGGTGAAGGTAGAAGTCAATAAAGAGCATCAACAGTTGATGGTTAACAAGACCACTAGTTTCAAGAAAAAGGGCAAGGGCAAGAAAGGGAACTTCAAGAAGAATGGCAAGAAAGTTGCTGCTCCCATGAAGAATCCTAAAGCTGGATTCGAGCCTGAAACTAAGTGCTTCTACTACAATGAAAATGGTCACTGGAAGCGGAACTGCCCCAAATGCTTGTCGGGTAATAAGGATGCCAAAGTGAACAAAAGTATATGTGATATACATGTTATTGATGTGTACCTTACTACTGTTCAAAGTAGCCCCTGGGTATTTGATACCGGTTTAGTTGCTAAGATTAGTAACTCAAAATAGGAGTTGCAAAATGAACAAAGACTGGTTAAGGGCGAGGTGAAGATGTGTGTCGGAAGTGATTCCAAGGTTGATAAGATCACCATCGCATACTCCCTCTACCTTCGGATTAGTGTTGAACCTAAATAATTGTTATTTGGTGTTTGCGTTGAGCACGAATATGATTGGATCATGTTTATTTCAATACGGTTATTCATTTAAGTCAGAGATTAATTGTTGTTTTGTTTACATGAATAAAACCTTCTATGGTCGTACACCTAAACTGAATGGTTTATTGAATGTCGATCGTAAATATACATAATCATAATAGTGATGCCAAAAGATGCAAAGTTGATAATGATAGTGCAACATATTTGTGGCACTTCCGTTTAGGTCATACTGGTGTAAAGCGCATGAAGAAACTCCATGCAGATGGACTTTTGGAATCACTTGATTGTGAATCATTTGATACTTACGAACCATGCCTCATGGGCAAGATGACTAAAACTCCGTTCTCCGGAACCATGGAGCGAGCTAAAGACTTATTGGGAATAATACATACTGATGTATGCGGTCCAATTAGTATTGAAGCACGTGGCCGGTATCATTATTTTCTAACCTTCACAGTTGATTTGAGTAGATATGGGTATATCTACTCAATGAAACAAAAGTCTAAAACATTTGAAAAGTTCAAAGAATTTTAGAGTGAAGTGGAGAGTCATCGTCACAAGAAAATAAAGCTTCTACGACCGATCACAGAGGCGAATGTCACACCCTGCATTTTGTAACATTTCATTTGCATTATTAAAGCATGAAAATTTGGACCAACAAAAACTTTTGCATTATTTGGCTTTTATTTGGAGTTGGTTTTCTCTCTATGATTCTTTTTAAGTGCTCTTTAAAGTCAACACAACTCCACCTTATATACTCCATCTCCTTGCCCCAAACTTCTGCCCAATGATCATGCCATGTGTATAGAGCAATATAGTATTTTCTTTCAAAAAATAATTTAGCCAAATAGTATTTTCAAAAATTAGTTTTCCAAAAACCCCTAAATTGAAGTTTGCACTGCAAGTACTTGATTTGGGGAATGAAAAATATTTGAAAAGGTATATTTGAATCCTATTAGATGTAGGACTCCCATAAACCACAAAAATATAATTTTAAAAGCTATTTTCCTATTTTATTCAAAAGCCTTTTCTTAAGGCCAGAAATGGTCTTTAATAGGGAAAAAATATTTTATTGTTTTAAAAATATTTGACAAAAGTTAGGGAAACTCAGTGGGCATATATTTACCATATATAAGAGTTTCAACACATGGTCATGTTCAAAATATTGGACAAAACCTCCCAAAACCATTTCTGCACATTTCAAGGATTTGAAATATTTCTACAGGAAATATTTTCAAAAAAATCCAAGGAAAATCTAGCAGTCACAAATGCATATTTTGATCACCTTGCACAGCCTCATGTCAATTAAAGTCATTTTGGTTCACCAAAATGCCCCAAAACCCTCTCTGACCAGAATCAAATTTGAACAAGTTTGTACTACCAACTTTTTCTCCTTGACCCCAACTTGTGAGAGCATGTTCACATGACCAAATGAGGCCACTACACAAAGTGGTGCATCAAGGAGAAGTGATTTGCCCAACTAGATCTGCACAAGTTCATTCCTGCTAATTTCTAGGGTTTACAAAAGTTGCATTGGCAACTTTGCCCAAATGAGCTCAAAATGGGTGGAAGGCCGTAAATGCATGTGCCATTTCACCCTGTGGAGTCACATGACTAATGGAAATCATCTACTTGCCCAAAACAGTATCCAACACCTTCTGCGACTTTACCAAAATCCCATTTTTGGCCTCTCCCACTAATCTCCATGAGCCCTGCTTTTTACCACAACCCCTCCTAGTTCCCTCTATCACCTGGATACTTTCGTGCCCAAGGAAGCAATGATGAAGGGAGGGGGAACCCCATTTTTCTTCTCTGAACAGTAGATTCCCCCCTCTCTCTCAGCCTCCTTCTCTCCCCTCAGCTTTCCAGAGCATCCAAGGCTCTCTCCAGCTGCAAGACACAAGTGGACGCGCGCGGACGGGGGAAAATCGCGGATGCCGGCCAAAGTCGCGCTCTGGGGCGCCTGGCAGGGCACCCGACTGTTGACGCCACGTCCCCCGACCACCTCGAGCCTCCCCCGCGTGTCAGTCGATGCCCCTCGACGTCCGCTCCATGCCAGGAGGCTGCCCACTTGCTCCCGCACCCTCCTCTCTCTCCTGCAGCTCGCGCCAGAGCGCCGCTCCGCTCGGCCAATGTGCGTGCTGCTCCTGTGGCCCGCCCGCAGCTCGTCCCTCTCCTCCTCTTTCTTCTTAGCACCCTAGACCACCCCCACGAACACCCCCGAGCCCTCCATTCCATCTCTAATGGCCACCCGAGCCGATCCCGCGGGCACCTGTAAGCCACGCCTATGGTGGACCTCGGCCAGCCTATATAAGGCGACCCCAGGCCCCTCTCTCACCTCCTGTCGCTCCCCCACACTCCTAATCAACCCCCCGCACCGCCCATTCATCTCCAGAGCCGCCCGAGCTCGAGATCGAGCTTGAGCCCCACCGCCTCAGCTCGTAGGCGTTCGCGCGGTACAGGCCTCCTCCGCCCCCGTTTTCTCTCGGTCTGGAACCGCACGGCAACGCTGACCCTTTCCCCTCTCTTCCCCACTCTTTTTGTAGCCGGGAACGGCCGGAACCATCGACGCCCGAAGCCCCCCACCGTGTGACCTCGTCGCTGGCGAACCAGGCTGCTCCGGCGACCATCTCCACCACCACCCTAACGGCGACACCACCCCGAGTCCAACGGTACCACCCACGCATCCCCCCGTGCCCTATATCACCGCCGGCGAGCTCGCCGTTGCCTCTGGACAAAGGTAGACGATGACGGCCGTGGGCCCTGTCCATCAACCTCACAACCTGACGGGTGGGACCCACCCGTCAGGTTTAAAAACGCACGCGCGCGCACCGGTTCGCCCGTCGGCTGAAGGTGTACTCTGCCTTTACGCCTTCGACGTGGCGGCCTCGCGCGGGCCGATTTCCCCTTGGGGCTGCTGCACTGTTGCCTTTCTGGCCCAGTGGCACAGTGCCATTTCTTCTTTTTTTTCTGTCAAACTTACAAAAATTCCTCTAGACTAAATATTAATCCAAATGAAATAATTCCAGTTCCTAAATTCTTGTAAGAATCCCACCTATTTAATGGTGCAACTTTCATTCAAATACAACAACCTTTTCTTCACTTTAAATATTTAAATGTGATCTTAAGCATTTAAATATACCTTTGTAAATCCATTCCTCCTGTTATGTCACTCCAAATCCAAAACTAAGAATTTTCCCCTTCTTAGTTTTCACCCTAGTATTTAACAAAAATAAGTTGACATTTTTCTGAGCACTTTGGTTTTTCTTTTTTATTATTGGCTTATTTTTCTCGTTATTATTTTGCGACGATGGATAGCGTTGCTGACGAAGGAGTTGGACTAGAAGACTTTGAAGAACCAGAAGACTTTATTGAGCCAGGCAAGCAGCCCTTTGACCATGTCTATGAAACCCTTTTTATGCATGTCATATAGCACCATATTGTTGTTGCAACAGAATCATGATGAGGTAGTAACCACTTTGATGGTTTGCCACCGTACTTCCTCGTTGATACTTGCATTGTGCATGACACCACCTTCTTATGAGGGTTATGCCGGTGGGAGTAGATAGGATGCTAAAGTAGTGCTACGCAAAAAGGGACGGGAATATGCATGGTGAGGGAGGCAAAGTATTTTCAAAAGACTTTTTCGAAAACCCCACTGGGTGCCACTTATGCCTGGGGGAGATGATGAGTTGGGTAGCCACTTGATGACAAAGTGGTGTACCGAGGAAAGTGTGTGTTGTTTTCAAAACGGATTGGTTTAAGTTGCGACCGTTATTCCAACCTTACATGCGCAACCACTCTACCCTTATATGGGAAAGGGCATTATTGATTACCTAGGCCGATACTAGCTTGGAGCCCGCATTACTAGTGACGGGGGAGAGTTGGTGCTCTCTCTCGGGACAGGGTCGTGCCAGGTAGGGCGGCCAAGAACATTTTTATGGGGCACCAGACACACCGTTGGTACCTCATGCCAGTGGTATGTGATGAATATGGGAGCAATGCTCCACAATTTTAAGATGTGAAATGTTGGGCACGGGGGTTACTACCAATCGGGTGGACTCTATGTTTGTGTCGTCTAGGGAAAGATAGTGATCGGGTGCTTACCCCGGGTACTTGAGGTACCGCGGGTCGTGGATGACACGGAAGTTCCCCGGATCTTGTGGGTAAAGTGTGCAACCTCTGCAGAGTGTAAAACTATTTGAATAGCCGTGTCCACGGTCAAGGACAGTTGGGTAACCGCTCTTGGGCTACGTCCGCATGTTTACAAACTGTGTGTGTGTTGATAAAACTACTTGGGTCAAGTCAAGGGAGTTGACATGATTGAGTTGGGTTGGTGCCACTCTATTTATGTTGATATCTGTAACCTGTCCTCATGGTTACTTGAATTCTCTTGATGCATGTCTTACAAGTTGTTGAACATGTCATTTGCACTCAAAACTAGCTTTCTTCAAAAATTTACCTATATCATGCATTGTTGTACCTTGAACCAAAACATGGGTTGCTTGCGAGTACATTCAAAGTACTCATTGGCTAATTGACCAGGCATGGAAGAACCGGAGTTCGAAGAAGAGTTCTTTGGAGACGAACATGCGAACTAGCACGTTTCCCTGTCAGAAGGCCTGTAGGGTTAAGGCAGGTGGCATGGGTTCTACTTATCGACGAAGATTTCCGCTGCTTGTGTTTCATTTGATGTTCAGCCCTTAAGGCTTTATCAATGTAAGACTTGACCATAATGGTCATAATTTGTGTAAGATAGTATGTATGGATGTAAAACTCTTGTTATTCAGCTTATGTGTGTTCAGTGAGCATTTATCTCTGGGATCACTGTACACGTGCATTCGGTGATCTCGACATATGAGTCGGGGTCCCCACAGAGCTGGTATCAGAGCCATCCTGACTGTAGGAAGCCTTAGTTAGCATGGACGTTAGTTAGAGTGAGACTATCCACGAAATTACCTGTATACCTATGTTTTCTGAAAGTATCCCAAACATAGGCTACATTCCCTCTATTGACCCTTCCCCTTCCACTTTTGTAGATGGCCGTCATACCTGAGGACTTCCTGACCACCGGATTTCCCGTGCTTCTTGAGGATAGCCTCAGGAAGTGCCAGTTCACTTGAGCCCCCACCTTCTCCTACCACGAGCACTAGATCAACAGCACTAAGAAGGAGTATCATGTGGAGGTAGTTGTGAGGGCGAACGACTCCCCAACGAGCTAGTTCTTTGAGGGACCCCAGATGGCGACCCTGCTTCTCGCCGTTGAAACTGCTGCTCTCAAGGCGTTGACTCGCCTTCGAGATCTTCTGCCATTGATGGCAAGTGAGCCAGCCACTCGTTACCTGCCTTATCGTAAGGAGGGTGATGACGAGAGCAGCGCGCCAGCTCCATCCATGCACGAAGGACTTTCCCTCCGTTTCCAGACCTACTTCATCTTGTGTGCCGACAGGCTGGCACAACACTTGGCCTCGGAGTCGGTGGAGCTTCGGAAGGAACTCCACGAGACCAAGGAACTCCTCCGCCTGGCTCAGACAAAGGCGGACATGATCAAGAAGGATGGTGCACCCCCTGGACAGCCCATTGTATCCTATCGAGACGGGCGACCCCCACAGATCACGAATGCAAAGGGGTCATCTCAGCCAAGCCGTATGACGGCGAAGGACTACCGCAACGTCTTCCCGGTGCCCGCGGCAAAGCAGCGCCGTGTTCAGCTCCTCCACTCCCCCACTCCCTCAAGTGACGAAGATACTAAGACAGATGAAGATGGGGAGGAAGACCCAGAGGAGCCGGACTACGCGACCGAGCACTCCACCACTTAGGCATCATTCACAACTTGGATATGCCCGTTAGTAACCCCTACGGTAGGATAGGCCGTGTAGCCCTATGCGAAGTCGAGTCCTTGTAATGGTTCATATGAAACCATGTAGTATTGTGTTTGCTTTTGATGTGTTTGATGGACGTCGTGCTTTCCTTCGGGAACTTGTAAATGACTACATCACCCATTGGGACTTTAATGAATGTGTTTGGCCCTTTTGGCCCTTGCATGAAAACAATTAGTGTCATACCAACCCCCTTACTAGGCATTCCATCTATATTGCTTTCCCTCATTTTCTTTTCCCAATCATGAGACCTTGACCGCTCCTACATGATGCCTGTAGTAACACGTACTGGTACCTCTACCCAGCAGCAAGAAGCCGGAGGTTCTGCTGAAGCAGGAGTCAGCCAGGACCAAGCCCAAGGACAGACTCCACCACCACCACCTCCTCCAAACATGGACATGGCTCAGCTTCTCCAAGCCTTCCGAGAGGAACGCCAAGCCAACACTTCATCCCTCCAAATGATTGCTCAAGCTGTCAATCGCCAGCCGGCGGGACACGACAATGGACGTTCCAGGTTGGTGGAGTTCAAGAAGCATGCACCACCCACCTTCATCGAGACTGCTGAACCCCTGGATGCACACGACTGGGTCCGCACCATTGAGGACCTGCTGGAACAAGTCGGATGCACTGAGGACCGTGAGAAGGTGGCGTATGCTGCTCACTGTCTCGGGGGGCACTGCTAGAGCTTGGTGGGATGGATTCAAGGCCATGCATGCTGAGCAAAACATCACTTGGAATAACTTCAAGGCAGAATTCCGCAAGGCCCACATTCCTTCGGGAATCATGGCCATCAAGAAGCGGGAGTTCCGAGCCCTGAAGCATGGAAGTAGCACTGTCAAGGAGTACATGCAGAAGTTCAGTGTTCTCTCAAGGTATGCTCCTGAAGATGTCAACACTAATGCTGCCAAAAAAGAGCGCTTCATGGAAGGCCTTAACCAGACTTTGTAGTACTCGCTTGTTGTGTGTGACTGCCCGAACTTTCCTGATTAGGTGAACAAGGCACTCATGCTTGAGGACAAGAGACGTGCTTTGTATGATACCCGTAAGCGCAAGATGATCAGCAAGGGTAGATCCAGCAACCAGAAGCCTCGCCCGTGGCAGCCAGCCCCGGTCAAGCCAACCTATCAGCAGCCAAGAGCTCCTGCACCCCGCACCAACTATCCACCTCAGCAGTATGCCAACCCCAGGCCAGCTTACAACAACCCCAATAATAATGCTGGCAAGAGCAGCAACCCCAACCAAGTCACTTGCTTTGGATGTGCTCAGCCAGGACACTACTCCAAGTATTGCCCCAACAAGAAGCCCGACGCACCGCGCCCCAATGCGCAGAACCCAGGGCAAGGCCGTAAAATGCCACCAAGGAACCAAGCTCCCCGCAACCTGCCCAACAACGGAAAGGGTCATGTGAATCATGTCACTACAGAAGAAGCCCAGGAAGACTCGGACGTCATGCTGGGTACGTTCCTTGTCAGTTCAGCACCTGCAACTGTCTTGTTTGATTCTGGAGCCACGCATTCATTTGTCACCCAAAAGTTTGCATTGAAAAGTGGCATGACCCCTACACCCCTGAAAAACCCTATGGTGGTACAGACCCCCGGCGCAGAGATGAGAGCCAAGATAGGATGTAAAGCAGTCGGGATTGTCATTAATGGGGTAGACTTCCTAGCAGACCTTATCAGCTTAAGATCACAAGGCTTGGATGTGATCTTAGGAATGAATTGGCTCATCAAGCACCAAGGCTTGTTAGATTGCGCCAACCGGACTGTCACTGTGACCAATGAGCAAGGAGTCGAAGTTAAATTTGCCTCCAACCCCTCCTTTGCTCAAGCCAACCAAGTCAACTGTCTGACTGAAGTTGGATTGGAGCAAGTGCCGGTAGTATGCGAATACCCCGATGTTTTTCCTGATGAGCTACCGGGAATGCCTCCTGACCGAGACATTGAGTTCATCATCGAGCTCATGCCCGGAGCAGGACCCATCTATAAGAAGCCTTATAGAATGGGATCGGAGGAGTTAGCAGAATTGAAGAAGCAACTGGAAGAACAGTTGAGGAAGGGATTTATCCGCCCTAGTGCCTCCCCCTGGGGATCACCTGTTCTGTTTGTGCCAAAGAAGGACGGTACCATCCGCTTGTGCATTGACTACCGCTCCCTCAATGAAGTTACAATCAAGAACAAGTATCCACTTCCCAAGATTGAACATCTGTTTGATCAACTCAATGGGGACAAGGTGTTTGTCGCGGGGAACGAGCACCTATGGGGCAGGGCCCCTTTTCGGTTCGGCAAGGGGGGCGGAGGGCGCACGAAGAGCAGATCGAGGCGAAGCGCGCGAGGGATTTTACCCAGCTTCGGAGCTCTCCAGAGAGATAAAACTCCTACTGCTGCTTTGTGTTTCTGTATTGTTCTTGCTTGAGAGTGTCGGTGCCCTAAGCAGCTAACCCCTCTCTACGTTGCACACGGGCCTCCTTTTATATGCTCAAGGGGTTACCCACAGGTGGCAACGGAGGTAAAGGGCAAAAATGGAAGAGTGGTGGTTGGTACAGCTACCTGTATAGTGTTATCATACCTAACCCTGGCGGCAGGGGACAAGGGCATTAATTGCCCGTCTGTGTCGCCTAAACAGTACCGAAAGGGACCGCTAGGGATGCCACCGTTTGCCACGATGGTTATCTTGTCAGCGCCTGCTTGCCACCTCGCACCCCTAGCTGCACGGCCTCCTGCCACGTGTGCTTGGAAGGGTCCCAGAGCGACACGTTGGCAGGTGTGCTGGAGCGCGGGCGCGAAGTGGGGGTTTCCCGCGGCAGGCTCCTTGCCGCGGTCATCGTCTTGTCGTGTTCGGGAGCTTGTCGCTCACCGGGCCTTGCCGGGGCGCGCGGTGCGTCGCGGCAAGTTTTCTTGGAATGCCTTGAGTGGCCTTCCCGACAAGCTCCTCTTGTAGGGGTCTTGTCTTCTTCCCGGCCAGCTTCTCTTGCCGGGGCCTAGGTTGGCCTTCCCGGCAAGCTCCTCTTGCCGGGGCCTTGGTTTGAGTACTTTGTTCTTGAATGGTCTTCAAACTAGCCGCGGAGGGTCTTGGCGGACGCCCGGCAAGCCTTACCGCGGGACGCTGCGACTGCCCGTGCACAAGTTCGGGGTACTAAGGTACCCCTACTTTAGTACACCGATAGGAGCCCCCGGGCCTGGGCCATACACGGTGCCGAGCGCTGTTGGGCCAGGCCCAAAACAGTGCACGGGCACGTGTGGCCTAGGTCACACCGCATATCTCTCCGCTTCCACCGCGCACGCCCAGAACGGCACGTGTCAAACGCGGCGTCGTGGGTGACGTGGGCGGCGTGCGCGGGGCTAAGCCCCGTGAGCATGCGTCAACCCATGATGAAGGGGATGGTTCACGCCCTCCTACCTAAACGGAGGTAGGCGTGGGGGCGCGGTGCATTTACTGGACGGGGCCGGTGCGCAGTTTTTTGAGGCGTCCACTCCCACGATCACGGGTTGGGGTGAGGCCGCCTCATCCGTCGCCTCGGCTCTGCATCCCCGCCACGCGGCTCCCATGCGCTTGGGGTCGCGGACGGTGGAAGTGGGAATCTGGGCCGTCGCGAGCAGAGGCAGCGGGTTGGCCCCGACTCCCTGCTCTTCCTGTGCCTTGATTCGCTGAGCGGGGCGGTCGAGCCCCCACCTCGCTCCTTTATAAAGAGTAGGAGGGGAGCACATAAGCCCACACTCTCTCATCTCCTCCTGAAGAGAGGGACAGGAAAGGGATTACGGGCATCTTATCTTTTTAATTTGTAAGCCTTCGTGCCTTAGCTGCATCTAAAACTTGTAATCCTCTCTTTCATGTTTTTCATCCTCTATGGACTGTACCTGAGAGGGATGTTTTTTTAATGAAAATGGGATGCTTGCCGGGTTATTTGTCTCGCGGGTTGAACCCACGCCAAGGAGCAAATCCTTGGTATCCTCCGGATAGACAGTTCGCCTCCTGGCAACAGGCCCTGCCGCCTTCCCACGTCGCTCGACCTTTCTCACGCCTTTGACAGAGGCGGGAACGAGGTGGGTGCGGCCTCCTCGTTTCATCCCTTCGCTGCCGCAACTACAACCAAACTTGGCCCCGGGAACGGGCCCCAGGGCCTAGAGTTGAGGGAGCACGGCAGTTTTCGGGAAGAAATGCGGTTTCACATTCCCCAGTCCATAAGAGGATGCATGAAGAGGGGCGAAAGACTTATCTGATATTGCAGCCCCCGGCAACTCTGGCTTGCCGCGGACGAATCTTGGCACTCGCAGCCCCTAGCAATACTAGCTTGACGGGGCCTAGGTGCCGGCACGCCCTTCTTCTCCTTTTCGTCCTCGAGCGGTCTGGCCAGGATATGCGAGCCCTGCGAACGAAGGAAAAGCAAAGGGACGGACCCTCGACCTCTAAGCTAGGGGTTAGCTGCTGTTAGGCACTATCAACCCTAACCAAGGACGAGACTCGACCTAGCTTGCATGCTATAACCCTGGGGTGTCAGCGCTTCATTTACTTGTGCTTAGGGTCTGCGCCTAGCTCTATACAAAGGATTACATGCAACAACGGCAAGACTTGTACAGAAAGGTGGTTGCCGAATAGGGTCCGACAACCGCACCTTACGGATAAAACTTATGAAGATGCTCGATGTTCCAGGAGTTGCTCACCGGAAAGCCATCTTCGGTCTCAAGGCGGACAACGCCAGGCCTAGTGACTCGTTTCACCCGATAAGGGCCTTCCCACTTTGGCGTCAACTTGTTGGAATTCTTGGCGGATTGAACGCGCCGAAGAACAAGGTCGCCTTCCTCGAAGCTTCTGGCGTTAACTTTGCGGCTATGATAGCGGCGCAAAGCTTGCTGGTATCGAGCAGCTCGTACCGCATCCTGAAGACGATCTTCCTCAAGGAGCAGCGCGTCGTCTTGCCGCAGCTGCTCTTGCTCAAGCTCATCATAAGCGAGCACTCGAGGCGATCCGTATACGAGTTCTATGGGGAGAACTGCTTCTGCTCCATATACTAGAGCAAAAGGTGTCTGGCCAGTGGCTCGATTTGGCGTTGTCCTGATCGACCAAAGAACCACCGGCAGCTCCTCGATCCAATTTCTTCCGCACTTGTGCAGCCTGTCGAAAGTTCTGGTCTTGAGCCCGCGCAGCACTTCAGCGTTTGCCCTCTCCACTTGACCGTTGCTTCTCGGATGAGCAACAGAAGCGAAGCAGATCTTGGCGCCAAGATCTTGGACGTACTGCATGAAGGTGCGGCTCGTGAATTGTGTGCCATTATCGGTGATGATCCTGTTAGGGACTCCGAAACGGCAAACAATTGACCTGAAGAACTTGACTGTTGACTGTGCTGTCACCTTCCTCACTGCTTCCACTTCAGGCCACTTTGTGAACTTGTCGATTGCAACGTACAAGTACTCAAAGCCCCCGATAGCTCGGGGGAAGGGGCCGAGGATGTCGAGCACCTAGACCGAAAATGGCCAGGATAAAGGGATTGTTTGGAGAGCTTGAGCTGGTTGATGTATCTATTTGGAGTGGAACTGGCACGCTTCACACTTGGTTACTTGTGTAGTTGCATCCTGGAGGGCTGTCGGCCAGAAGAAACCTTGCCGGAAAGCTTTGCCGGCAAGTGCTCTTGCGCCAATGTGGTGACCACATATGCCTCCATGTATCTCCGCCAACAGCTCCTGTCCATCTTCCCGGGAAATGCACTTCAATTTCACTCCGTTGAATCTTTTTCTGTATAGTATGTTGTCGACAAACTGGTACATACTTGATTGCCGGGCTACTCTTTCCGCTTCTTCCTGCTCTTCGGGGAGCTCTCCTGTCTGAAGGAAATGGACGATCTGCTGTGCCCATGCCGGAGCTTGTGGCTCGACGACAAGGACTAAAGGCGCAAATGCTGCTGCGGGAACATCTGCTTCCACGGCCAGAATCTGTGATTCAGCCGGAGCATGATGCTCCCCGGCAAGCGTGTCGGGACACAGCTTGTCGGGAGCGTCTGCTTCAACGAAACGAACCCTGGGGCTTGTCGGAGCAGACTGCTCCTCAGCATTCTTTATGTTGATCTTGGGGACCTTCTTGGCGGCGGCTTCGGGGACCTCTGCCAGAAGGTAGTCGCCAGTAATCAACTTCCTCTTCTTGCTCTGTCCAGTTGATGGTGTTACAGATGGTTGAGTTAGCTTGAGCACAAAAATTCCTGGTTCCACAGGTAACTTGAGTGCGGCGCATTTTGACAGGCCGTCTGCAATGTTATTTTGAGCTCTTGGAACATGTTCCATTTGCAGGCCGTCAAAATGCTCTTCCAACTTCCTCACTTCATCGATGTAGGCTTCCATCAACGGACTCTGATAATCTTTGTTTACTTGACGGACGACAAGCTGTGAGTCACCCTTGACAATAAGCTTCCTGATCCCAAGGTCTGCCGCGATCCTGAGTCCGGCAAGCAAGCCTTCATACTCTGCAGTATTGTTTGTTGCTTGCTCCTTGGGAAAGTGCATCTGGACCACGTACTTGAGGTGCTCTCCGGTGGGTGCGACAAGTAGCACGCCCGCACCGGCGCCTTGCAGCGAGAAGGCACCGTCAAAGTACATGATCCATTCTTTGCTTGCTTCCTTGACGGGGATGCTCCTATCCGGAGTTTCTTCATCGGGTGTTGGCGTCCATTCTGCTATGAATTCTGCCAATGCTCGGCTCTGGATAGTTGAAGTACTTTCAAACTTGAGGCCAAAGCTTGACAATTCCAGCGCCCACTCGACAATCCTGCCTGTTTCTTCTGGATTCTGCAATATCCTCTTCAACGGAAAGCGAGTGACAACTGTGATTTCGTGCGCTTGAAAGTAATGGCGTAGCTTCCTCGAGGCCATGAGAAGGCCGAAAAGCAATTTCTGCACACCAGAGTACCTTGATCTGGCCCCTTGCAGAAGGGAACTGACAAAGTAAACTGGGCGCTGCACCATCTTCTTCTGTTTCTCTTCTTGTGGCTGCGCAGATCTATCCTTGTCGGAACCAGAACTTGTCGGGGAAGCCCCCTGCTTGTCGCCGGACTCGCTTGCTGCGGTCGCTGGCTCATCATCTGCCTCCCTCTACGCTACTAACGCAGCACTAACCACTTGATTGGTTGCCGCCAGATATAGCAGCAACTTCTCTTGTGGCCTAGGTGCGACAAGTATTGGAGTGGAGGATAGGTATCTCTTCAAGTCCTGCAGCGCGGCCTCCACCTCCGGAGTCCATTTCATTGGACCTGCCTTTTTCAAAATTTTGAAGAATGGCAGGGCGCGCTCGGCAGACTTAGAGATGAACCTACTGAGAGCAGCAACGCAGCCGGCAAGCCTTCGCACATCCTTGAAGCGCTTCGGTGCTTCGATCTGTTCAATGGCTTCGATCTTGTCGGGATTGGCCTCGATCCCCCACTGGGACACAAAGAATCCGAGAAGCTTGCCGGAAGGAACTCCAAACACGCACTTCTCGGGATTCAACTTGAGATTGATCTTGCGCAGATTTGCAAAAGTCTCATCCAGATCTTGGATCAAAGTTTCTTTGTCCTTGCTCTTGACCACTATGTCATCCATGTAAGCTTCTACATTTCTATGCAGGTGTGGCTCAAAAGCATGACTGACTACTCTTGCAAATGTTGAACCAGCATTCTTTAGTCCGAAAGGCATCCGTACAAAGCAATACGTGCCACATGGAGTAATGAATGCGGTTTTCTCTTCATCCTCTTCCGCCATGAAGATCTGATGATATCCTGAGTATGCATCAAGGAATGAAAGCAGATCACATCCTGCCGTGGAGTCGACAATCTGGTCAATGCGCGGCAAGGGAAATGGATCCTTGGGGCAAGCTTTATTAACATCAGTGAAGTCAATACAAAGCCTCCACTTCCCGTTCGCTTTGCGCACGACTACTGGATTGGCCAACCACGTTGGATGGAGTACTCCTCGGACCAAGCCTGCTGCTTCCAACTTCTTGATCTCCTCTGCAATGAACTCTTGGCGTTCTACTGCTTGTTTTCTGACTTTCTGCTTGACGGGCCGCGTGTGAGGGCAGACGGCAAGGTGGTGCTCAATTACTTTCTTGGGAACACCGGGGATGTCAGATGGTTGCCATGCAAATACATCAACATTCGCCCGCAGGAAAGCAACGAGCGCGCTTTCCTATTTAGGGTCAAGCGTGGCACTAATGGTGAAGGTACCACCAGTGCCGTCCTCCTTGGCGGCCACTTTCTTGGTCTGTGGTGAAGCTGTCTTTGTCTTCTTGCACTTGCTGGTGGAGCTCGATGGTGCGTCCTCGACGGTAGCGCAGCACTCCGAGGAGGTGCGCTTGCCGGAGTGGGCATCAGAGCTACTCTTGCCAGACTTGGTCTTCTTCTTCCCCCCGGGAGCTTCAGCGGCAAGTGGTTGGCGTTCTGCTGCGGCTGCTGCTTCCCGGTAGATTTTGTCGGTACAGATAAGTGCATCTTTCTTGTCGCCATGGACAGAAATGACACTTATCGGACCGGACATCTTGAGCACGTTGTAGGCGTGATGAGAGGCTGCCATCAACTTGGCAAGCGCTGGACGGCCAAGTATCTCATTGTAGGGCAATGGAAAATCAGCAACGTCGAATGTGACTCTCTCTGTCCTGAAGTTCAGCTCACTGCCAAACGTTACAGGCAGGATTGTCGGGGGTGGGCGCTGGAATTGTCAAGCTTTGGCCTCAAGTTTGAAAGTACTTCAACTATCCAGAGCCGAGCATTGGCAGAATTCATAGCAGAATGGACGCCAACACCCGATGAAAAAACTCCAGAGAGGAGCATCCCCGTAAAGGAAGCAAGCAAAGAATGGATCATGTACTTTGACGGTGCCTTCTCGCTGCAAGGCGCCGGTGCGGGCGTGCTACTTGTCGCACCCACCGGAGAGCACCTCAAGTACGTGGTCCAGATGCACTTTCCCAAGGAGCAAGCAACAAACAATACTGCAGAGTATGAAGGCTTGCTTGCCGGACTCAGGATCGCGGCAGACCTTGGGATCAAGAAGCTTATTGTCCGGGGTGACTCACAGCTTGTCGTCCGTCAAGTAAACAAAGATTACCAGAGGCCGTTGATGGAAGCCTACATTGATGAAGTGAGGAAGTTGGAAGAGCATTTTGACGGCCTGCAAATGGAACATGTTCCAAGAGCTCAAAATGACATTGCAGACGGCTTGTCAAAGTGCGCCGCACTCAAGTTACCTGTGGAACCAGGGATTTTTGTGCTCAAGCTGACTCAACCATCTGTAACACCATCAACTGGATAGAGCAAGAAGAGGAAGTTGATTACTGGCGACTACCTTCCGGCAGAGCTCCCCGAAGCCGCCGTCAAGAAGGTCCCCAAGATCAACACAAAGAATGCTGAGGGGCAGTCTGCTCCGACAAGCCCCAGGGTTTGTTTCATTGAAGCAGACGCTCCCGACAAGCTGTGTCCCGACACGCTTGCCGGGGAGCATCATGCTCCGGCTGAATCGCAGATTCTGGCCGTGGAAGCAGATGTTCCCGCAGCAGCATTTGCGCCTTTAGTCCTTGTCGTCGAGCCACAAGCTCCGGCATGGGCACAGCAGATAGTCCATTTCCTTCAGACAAGAGAGCTCCCCGAAGAGCAGGAAGAAGCGGAAAGAGTAGCCCGGCAATCAAGTATGTACCAGTTTGTCGACGACATACTGTACTCAACGGAGTTAAATTGAAGTGCATTTCCTGGGAAGATGGACAGGAGCTGTTGGCGGAGATACATGGAGGCATATGTGGTCACCACATTGGCACAAGAGCACTTGCCGGCAAAGCTTTCCGGCAAGGTTTCTTCTGGCCGACAGCCCTCCAGGATGCAACTGCACAAGTAACCAAGTGTGAAGCGTGCCAGTTCCACTCCAAGAAGATACATCAACCAGCTCAAGCTCTCCAAAGAATCCCTTTATCCTGGCCATTTTCGGTCTGGGGGCTCGACATCCTCGGCCCCTTTCCCCGAGCTGTCGGGGGCTTTGAGTACTTGTACGTTGCAATCGACAAGTTCACAAAATGGCCTGAAGTGGAAGCAGTGAGGAAGGTGACAGCACAGTCAGCAGTCAAGTTCTTCAGGTCAATTGTTTGCCGTTTTGGAATCCCTAACAGGATCATCACCGACAATGGCACACAATTCACGAGCCGCACCTTCATGCAGTACGTCGATCTTGGCGCCAAGATCTTCTTCGCTTCTGTTGCTCACCCGAGAACCAACGGTCAAGCGGAGAGGGCAAACGCTGAAGTGCTGCGCGGGCTCAAGACCAGAACTTTCGACAGGCTGCACAAGTGCGGAAGAAATTGGATCGAGGAGCTGCCGGTGGTTCTTTGGTCAATCAGGACGACGCCAAATCGAGCCACTGGCCAGACACCTTTTGCTCTAGTATATGGAGCAGAAGCAGTTCTCCCCACGGAACTCGTATACGGATCGCCTCGAGTGCTCGCTTATGATGATCTTGAGCAAGAGCAGCTGCGGCAAGACGACGCGCTGCTCCTCGAGGAAGATCGTCTTCAGACTGCGGTACGAGCTACTCGATACCAGCAAGCTTTGCGTCGCTACCATAGCCGCAAAGTTAACGCCAGAAGCTTCGAGGAAGGCGACCTTGTTCTTCGGCGCGTTCAGTCCACCAAGAATTCCAACAAGTTGACGCCGAAGTGGGAAGGCCCTTATCGGGTGAAACGAGTCACTAGGCCTGGCGCTGTCCGCCTTGAGACCGAAGATGGCTTTCCGGTGAGCAACTCCTGGAACATCGAGCATCTTCGTAAGTTTTATCCGTAAGGCGCGGTTGTCGGACCCTGTCTGGCAACCACCTTTCTGTACAAGTCTTGCCGCTGTTGCATGTAATCCTTTGTACAGAGCCAGGCGCAGACCCTGAGCACAAGTAAATGAAGCGCTGACACCCCGGGGTTATAGCATGCATGCTAGGTCGAGTCTCGTCCTTGGTTAGGGTTGATAGTGCCTAACAGCAGCTAACCCCTAGCTTAGAGGTCGAGAGTCTGTCCCTTTGCTTTTCCTTCGTTCGCAGGGCTCGCATATCCTGGCCAGACCGCTTGAGGACGAAAAGGAGAAGAAGGGCGCGCCGGCACCTAGGCCCCGACAAGCCAGTATTGCTAGGGGCTGCGAGTGCCAAGATTCGTCCGCGGCAAGCCAGAGTTGCCGGGGGCTGCAATATCAGATAAGTCTTTCGTCCCTCTTCATGCATCCTCTTATGGACTGGGGAATGCGAGACCGTGTTTCGTCCCGAAAACTGCCGTGCTCCCTCAACTCTAGGCCCTGGGGCTCGTTCCCGGGGCCAAGTTTGGTCGTAGTTGCGGCAGCGAAGGGATGAAACGAGGAGGCCGCACCCACCTCGTTCCCGCCTCCGTCAAAGGCGTGAGAAAGGTCGAGTGACGTGGGAAGGCAGCAGGGCCTGTTGCCGGGAGGCGAACTGTCTGTCCGAAGGATACCAAGGATTTGCTCCTTGGCGTGGGTTCAACCTGCGAGACAAATAACCCGGCAAGCATCCCCTTTTCATTAAAAAAACATCCCACTCAGGTACAGTCCATAGAGGATGAAAAACATGAAAGAGAGGATTACAAGTTTTAGATGCAGCTAAGGCCCGAAGGCTTACAAATTAAAAAGATAAGATGCCCGTAATCCCTTTCCTGTCCCTCTCTTCAGGAGGTAGGTCAAGGAGGCGAAAAGGGCAAAGGGAGCGCCTAGGCGAGCTACGGGTGCCAGAAGACACCAAGAGAACACCCCGGGGGCCGCCCGAAGGCTGGACGGTGATGGCGGCGCCGGAAGCGGAGCTCGAAGACGGGGCGGCAGGACGTCAGCACGCTGTCGAGGGCACCACGCCCACGTACTCCGACCTGACGGCCTTGTCGCCAGCCCACTTCCCCTTCCGCAGCCTCCCTACGCCAGCCGCCCAAGGAGACGACCCCGGGGAGTTCAAGGATCTGGCGACACGGATGATGGGGTCGCCGGTGCCGCGCAAAGCGGCGCCCGACACCTAGTCGGACCCGCCATCCCGCCGCCCGCTACCCTCATCGTCGCTGTCGGTCCCCTCCTCGTCACTCTCGCTCGAGGGGGAGCCTTCACTATCGGAGGAGCTGTCGACGCAGCACTTCGCCCGAGTGCCGAAGCACACGAAGACCTTGACGGAGAGGAGATCGCCCTCCATCAACTTAAAATGGAGGGTGAACCCTCCATCAGGCTGTGGATACGGGTGAACGTCTTCGACCCTCGATCAAGATACATCACATTGGGGGCTGGGAATACAACGCGGACTCACGTGTCGCTGATCCCACAGCCCCTCATCTGCAGTCTCAGTGTCTCGGGCGGGTCCGACTCCATCGCGCTCGCGAACGGAGCTGGAAGCCGGAGGCGACGACGAGGCGCCCGACGCAGCCTGGCGAAGAACTCGCAAGGGTCGTCCCTTATGTGGACCGCGGTGGGGGGAGGAACCGCCGGCGGAGGCGAAGCTGGCGCGCCGCCCTGTCCGCCTCTTCCTCGAGCGCCTCGACCTCGTCCTCGACCTCGTCCGCTACCTCGCCCCCTCCCTCTTCCCCTTATGGTCAGCTCTGCCACCACGGGCGCGAGAGAGGGAGAGGTGCGCTGTCTGGCGGCGACCCTCGCCGCCACCGATGAAGGGCCAGGGTTCCCTTTCTCCATGGCGAATGGGGGAAAGGGGAGCAGAAGCTGAAGAAAGGAGGAGATGAGAGAGTGCGGGCTTCTGTGCTCCCCTCCTGCTCTTTATAAAGGAGCGAGGTGGGGGCTCGACCGCCCCGCTCAGCGAATCAAGGCACAGGAAGAGCAGGGGGTCGGGGCCGACCCGCTGCCTCTACTCTCGACGGCCCAGATTCCCATTTCCACCATCCGCGACCCCAAGCGCATGGGAGCCGCATGGCGGGGATGCAGAGCCGAAGTGACGGATGAGGCGGCCTCGCCCCACCCCGTGATCGTGGGAGTGGACGCCTCGAAATACTGCGCACCGGCCCCGTCCAGTAAATGCACCGCGCCCCCACGCCTACCTCCGTTTAGGTAGGAGGGCGTGAACCATCCCCTTCATCATGGCTTGACGCATGCTCACGGGGCTTAGCCCCGCGCACGCCGCCCACGTCACCCACGACGCCGCGTTTGATGCGTGCCGTTCTGGGCGTGCGCGGTGGAAGCGGAGAGATATGCGGTGTGACCTAGGCCGCGCGTGCCCGTGCACTATTTTGGGCCTGGCCCAACAGCGCTCGGCACCGTGTATGGCCCAGGCCCGGGGGCTCCTATCGGTGTACTAAAGTAGGGGTACCTTAGTACCCCGAACATGTGCACGGGCAGTCGCAGCGTCCCGCGGTAAGGCTTGCCGGGCGTCTTGGCGGACGCCCGGCAAGCCTTACCGCGGGACGCTGCGACTGCCCGTGCACAAGTTCGGGGTACTAAGGTACCCCTTCTTTAGTACACCGACAGTTTTCTCCAAGATCGACATCAGATCTGGGTACTACCAGCTGAAAATCAGACCCCAAGATATTCCGAAGACGGCATTTGTAACCAGATATGGCCTGTGTGACTGCACAGTCATGTCCTTTGGATTGACCAATGCCCCAGCTTACTTCATGTATCTCATGAAAAAGGTCTTCATGGAATACTTGGACAAGTTTGTCGTTGTCTTCATTGATGACATTCTTGTCTTCTCGAAGACGGAAGAAGAGCACGAGCAACACTTGAGGATGGTCCTAGACAAGCTTCGATAGCACCAACTATATGCCAAGTTCAGCAAGTGCGAATTTTGGCTGCGTGAAGTTGAATTCTTGGGTCATGTTCTGACCGAAGAAGGATTGCCGGTCGATCCCGCTAAGATTGAAGCCATGACTAAATGGAAATCCCCAAGCAATGTGAAGGAAGTCAGAAGCTTCCTCGGACTCGCAGGATATTACCGCAAGTTCGTTGAGGATTCTCAAGCATTGCCCGACCCATGACTCAGCTCTTGAAGAAGGACAAGAAGTTTGAATGGACGCCAAAGGGCGAAGAGAGTTTCCAGGAGCCGAAGAAGAGACTGACCACCGCCCCAGTTCTGGCCACACCAGATATACACAAGGAGTTTGTGATATATTGTGATGTGTCAAAAACCGGACTAGGAGGTGTTCTGATGCAAGAAGGCAGAGTCGTAGCTTACCTTTCAAGGCAACTACGGCCACCTGAAGAGAACTATGGTACTCATGATCTTGAGTTAGCAGCAGTGGTTCATGCCCTGAAGACATGGTGACATTACCTCCTATTGATCACAAAAGTCTGAAGTATATTTTCACTCAAAAGGATTAAAATGAGGCAAACAAGATGGCTAGAGTTGATCAAGGATTATGACCTTAGTGTTCAATACCACCCTGGAAAGGCTAATGTGGTAGCAGATGCATTAAGTAGAACGGCTTGTTCCTTGAATGCTATGCTTAAAGACATGCTACCCGCCTTGTATGAAGAACTTGAAAGCTTCGGGTTGGAACTGGTTGCACCAGGATTCTTGGCCAACCTCGAAGTTAGGCCTACCTTGATGGATGATATTAAGGAAGCTCAGAAGGGACACGAAAGTATTGAAGGCACCAAGAGGAAGATCAAGGTAGGCAAAGCCCCAAGATTCTCAGAGGATGAGCAAGGTTGAGCTCAAGAATCCGATCTTGCAAGAAGCTCATGACACCCCGTATTCCATCCATCCTGGAGGAACCAAGATGTATCAAGACCTGAAGGAAAGATTTTGGTGGCACGGGATGAAAAGGGAGATTGCCACCTATGTTGCAAAGTGTGATGTATGCCAAAGAGTCAAGGCTGAATATCAGCGACCTGCTGGATTGCTCCAACCACTCAAGGTTCCCGAGTGGAAATGGGATAAAGTCGGAATGGATTTCATCACTGGACTACCTAGGTCAAACAAGGGACATGACTCCATCTGGGTCTTAATCGACCAGTTGACCAAAGTAGCCCATTTCATTCCTGTCAAAACAACTTACAAGGGAAACCATCTAGCCAGCCTCTACATCAATAGAATCGTAAGCCTTCATGGTGTTCCCAAGGAGATTGTGTCAGATCGATGAACCCAGTTTACCTCAAGGTTCTGGAAGAAGTTCCAAGAGGCCATGGGGACCAAGTTGTCCTTCAGCCCTGCTTTCCACCCACAGACCAGAGGTCTGACAGAACGAGTGAATCAGATACTCGAAGACATGCTCCGAGCCTGTGTCTTAGCATATGGAGCTAGGTGGGAAGATTGCGTCCTTTCGCCGAGTTCTCTTACAACAACAGTTATCAGTCAAGCCTTCAGATGGCACCATTTGAGGTGTTATACGGACGGAAGTGCCACACACCCCTCAATTGGTCAAAGACCGGAGAAGGACTTGTCTTTGGGCCCGATATCCTCCATGAAGCAGAAGAGCAAGTCCAGCTTGTCAGAGAGCGTTTGAAGACTGCCAAGTCAAGGCAGAAGAGCTACGCTGACTCACGTCGTAGAGACGTAAACTTCCGAGTTGGAGACCATGTCTATCTCCGGGTCACACCTCTCAAGGGAACCCGACGTTTCCATGTTAAAGGGAAGCTCGCACCAAGATACATCGGCCCCTTCAAGGTCACTGAACGACGAGGAGAAGTGGCTTACCAGTTGGAACTGCCACCTGAACTATCCGATGTGCACGCCGTATTCCACGTGTCACAACTTCGGAAGTGCCTCCATGTTCCAGTCAAGCCTGATCTCTACAAGGACGTCAATCACCAAGCCATTGACCTTCAGCCTAATTTGACCTACTGTGAGAGGCCCATCTGCATTTTGAATGAGGCTGAGCGACACACTCGAAGCCGCACCATCAAGTACTTCAAGGTTCAGTGGAGCAACCACACTGAAGCAGAAGCAACTTGGGAACGTGAAGACTACCTTAGATCCGAGTTTCCCTATCTCTTTAAAGCCTAGTTTAGGAATCTCGGGGACGAGATTCTTGTAAGGGGGTAGGTCTATCACACCCTGCATTTTGTAACATTTCATTTGCATTATTAAAGCATGAAAATTTGGACCAACAAAAACTTTTGCATTATTTGGCTTTTATTTGGAGTTGGCTTTCTCTCTGTGATTCTTTTTAAGTGCTCTTTAAAGTCAACACAACTCCACCTGATATACTCCATCTCCTTTCCCCAAACTTCTGCCCAATGATCATTCCATGTGTATAGAGCAATGTAGTATTTTCTTACAAAAAATAATTTGGCCAAATAGTATTTTCAAAAATTAGTTTTCCAAAAACCCCTAAATTGAAGTTTGCACGCAAGTACTTGATTTGGGGAATGAAAAATATTTCAAAGGGTATATTTGAATCCTATTAGATGTAGGACTCCCATAAACCACAAAAATATAATTTTAAAAGCTATTTTCCTATTTTATTTAAAAGCCTTTTCTTGAGGCCAGAAATGGTCTTTAATAGGGAAAAATTATTTTATTGTTTTAAAAATATTTGACAAAAATTAGGGAAAGTCAGTGGGCATATATTTCCCATATATAAGAGTTTCAACACATGGTCATGTTCAAAATATTGGACAAAACCTCCCAAAACCATTTCTGCCCATTTCAAGGATTTGAAATATTTCTACAGGAAATATTTTCACAAAAATCCAAGGAAAATCCAGCAAGTCACAAATGCATGTTTTGATCACCTTGCAAAGCCTCATGTCAATTAAAGTCATTTTGATTCACCAAAATGCCCCAAAACCCTCTCTGACCAGAATCAAATTTGAACAAGTTTGTACTACCAACTTTCTCTCCTTGACCCCAACTTTTGTGAGCATGTTCACATGACCAAATGAGGCTACTACACAAAGTGGTGCATCAAGGAGAAGTGATTTGCCCAACTAGATCTACACAAGTTCATTTCTGCTAATTTCTAGGGTTTACAAAAGTTGCATTGGCAACTTTGCCCAAATGAGCTCAAAATGGGTGGAAGGCCCTAAATGCATGTGCCATTTCACCCTGTGGAGTCACATGACTAATGGAAATCATCTACTTGCCCAAACCAGCATCAAACACCTTCTACCACTTTAGCAAAATCCCATTTTTGGACTCTCCCGCTAATCTCCATGAGCCCTGCTTTTTACCACAACCCCTCCTAGTTCCCCTCTATCACCTGGATGCTTTCCTGCCCGAGGAAGCAATGATGAAGGGAGGGGGAACCCCATTTTTCTTCTCTGGACAGCAGATTCCCCCCTCTCTCTCAGCCTCCTTCTCTCCCCTCAGCTTTGCAGAGCATCCAAGGCACTCTCCAGCTTTTGCCCATGCCCCCTCCAGCTGCCAGACACAAGTGGACGCGCGCGGACGTGGGAAAACCGCGGATGCCGGCCAAAGTCGCGCTCTGGAGCGCCTTGTAGGGCACCCAACCGTTGACTCCGCATCCCCCGACCACCTCGAGCCTCCCCTGCGCACCAGTTGATGCCCCTCGACGTCCGCTCCACGCCAGCAGGCTGCCCACTTGCTCCCGCACCCTCCTCTCCCTCCTGCAGCTCGCGCCAGAGCGCCGCTCCGCTCGGCCAATGCGCGCGCCGCTCCTGTGGCCCGCCCGCAGCTAGTCCCTCTCCTCCTCTCTCTTCTTAGCACCCTAGACCACCCCCATGAACACCCCCGAGCCCTCCATTCCCTCTCTAACGGCCACCCAAGCCGATACCGCGGGCACCCGTAGGCCACACCTACGGTGGACCTCGGCCAGCCTATATAAGGCGACCCCGAGCCCCTCTCTCACTCCCTGTCGCTCCCCCACACTCCTAATCAACCCCGCGCACCCCCCATTCATCTCCAGAGCCGCCCCGAGCTCAAGATCGAGCTCGAGCCCCGCCGCCTCGGCTCGTCGGTGTTCGCGCGGTACAGGCCTCCTCCACCCCCGTTTTCTCTCGATCTGGAACTGCGCGACAACGTTGACCCTCTCCCCTCTCTTCCCCACTCTTTTTGCAGCCGGTAACGGCCGGAACCATCGATGCCCGAAGCAACTCCGCCATGTGACCTTGTCGCCGGCGAACCAGGCTGCTCCAACGACCATCTCCACCACCACCCGAACGGCGACACCCCCCCCCCCCCCCGAGTCCAACGGTACCACCCACGCATCCCCCCGTTCCCTATATCGCCACCGACGAGCTCGCCGTTGCCTCTGGACGGAGGTAGACGACGACGGCCGTGGGCCCTATCCGTGAGCCTCACTCCCTGATGGGTGGGACCCACCCGTCAGGTTTAAAAACGCACATGTGCGCACCGGTTCGCCCGTCGGCTGAAGGTGTACTCTACCTTTACGCCTTCGACGTGGCGGCCTCACGCGGGCCGATTTCCCCCTGGGCCTGCTGCACTGTGGCCTTTCTGGCCCAGTGGCACAGTGCCATTTCTTCCTTTTCTTTTCTGTCAAACATACAAAATTCCTCTAAACTAAATATTAATCCAAATGAAATAATTCCAGTTCCTAAATTCTTGTAAAAATCCCACCTAATTAATGGTGCAACTTTCATTCAAATACAACAACCTTTTCTTCACTGTAAATATTTAAATGTGATTTTAAGCATTTAAATATACCTTTGTAAATCCATTCCTCCTGTTATGTAACTCCAAATCCAAAACTAAGAATTTTCCCCTTCTTAGTTTTCACCCTAGTATTTAACAAAAATAAGTTGACATTTTTCTGAGCATTTTGTTTTTCTGTTTTATTATTGGCCTATTTTTCTTGTTATTATTTTGCGACGATAGATTGCGATGCTGACGAAGGAGTTGGACCAGAAGACTTTGAAGAACCAGAAGACTTTGTTGAGCCAGTCAAGCAGCCCTTTGACCATGTCTATGAAACCCTTTTTATGCATGTCATATAGCACCATATTGTTGTTGCAACGGAATCATGCTGAGGTAGTAACCACTTTGATGGTTTTCCACCGTACTTCCTCATTGATACTTGCATTGTTCATGACCCTACCTTCTTATGAGGGTTATGCCAGTGGGAGTAGATAGGATGCTAAAGTAGTGCTATGCAAAAAGGGACGGGAATATGCATGGTGATGGAGGCAAAGTATTTTCAAAAGACTTTTTCGAAAACCCCGCCGGGTGCCACTTATGCCCGAGGGAGATGATGAGTTGGGTAGCCACTTGATGACGAAGTGGTATACCGAGGCAAGTGTGTGTTGTTTTCAAAACGGATTGGTTTAAGTTGCGACCGTTATTCCAACCTTACTTGTGCAACCAATCTACCCTTATATGGGAAAGGGCATTATTGATTACCTAGGCCGATACTAGCTTGGAGCCCGCATTACTAGTGACGGGGGAGAGTTGGTGCTCTCTCTCGAGACGGGGTCGTGCCTGGTATGGCGGCCAAGAACATTTTTATGGGGCACCGGACACGCCGTTGGTACCCCGTGCCAGTGGTATGTGATGAATATGGGAGCGATGCTCCACAATTTTAAGATGTGAAATGTTGGGCATGGGGGTTACTACCAATTGAGTGGACTCTATGTTAGTGTCGTCTAGGGAAAGATAGTGATCGGGTGCTTACCACGGGTACTTGAGGTACCGCGGGTCGTGGATGACACGGAACTTCCCCGGATCTTGTGGGTAAAGTGTGCAACCTCTGCGAGTGTAAAACTATTCGAATAGCCGTGTCCACGGTCAAGGACAGTTGGGTAACCGCTCTTGGGCTACGTCCACATGTTTACAAACCGTGTCTGTGTTGATAAAACTACTTGGGTCAAGTCAAGGGACTTGACATGATTGAGTTGGGTTGGTGCCCACTCTATTTATGTTGATATCTGTAACCTGTCCTCATGGTTACTTGAATTCTCTTGATGCATGTCTTACAAGTTGTTGAACATGTCATTGCACTCAAAACTAGCTTTCTTCAAAAATTTACCTATATCATGCATTGTTGTATCTTGAACCAAAACATGGGTTGCTTGCGAGTACATTCAAAGTACTCATTGGCTTGCCACTGGTTATTTAATTGACCAGGCATGGAAGAACCGGAGTTCGAAGAAGAGTTCTTTGGAGACGAACATGCGAACTAGGACGTTTCCCAGTCAGAATGCCTGTAGGGTTAAGGCAGATGGCATGGGTTCTACTTATCGACGAAGATTTCCGCTGCTTGTGTTTCATTTGATGTTCAGCCCTTAAGGCTTTATCAATGTAAGACTTGACCATAATGTTCATAATTTGTGTAAGATGGTATGTATGGATGTAAGACTCTTGTTATTCAGCTTCTGTGTGTACAGTGAGCATTGATTTCTGGGATCACTGTACACATGCATTCGGTGATCTCGACTTATGAGTCGGGGTCCCCACAGCGAATATTTGAGTTACGAGTTTGGCCTTCATTTAAAACAATGTGGAATAGTTTCACAACTCACACCACCTGGAACACCACATCTTAATGGTGTGTCCGAACGTCGTAACCGTACTATATTAGATATGGTGCGGTCTATGATGTCTCTTACCAATTTACCACTATCGTTTTGGGGTTATGCATTAGAGATAGTTGCATTCACGTTAAATAGGGCCCCGTCTAAATTTTTTGAGATGACACCGTATGAACTGTGGTTTGGCAAGAAACCCAAGCTGTTGTTTCTGAAAGTTTGGGGTTGCGACACTTACGTCAAAAGGCTTTAGCCTGATAAGCTCGAACCCAAATCGGAGAAGTGCATCTTCATAGGAAACAATTGGGTACACCTTCTACCACATATCCGAAGGCAAGATCTTTGTTGCCCAGAATGGAACCTTTCTAGAGAAAGATTTTCTCTCGAAAGAAGTGAGTGGGAGGAAAGTAGAACTTGAAGAGGTAATTGTACCTTCTCTTAGATTGGAAAGTAGCTCATCCGAAAAATCCGTTCTCGTGATTCCTACACCAACTAGAGAGGATGCCACTGATGATGATCATGAAACTTCAGATCAAGTTACTATCGAACCTCGTAAGTCAACCAGAACATGATCAACACCAGAGTGGTATGGTAATCCTGTCCTAGAAGTCATGTTATTAGAGCATGGCAAACCTACGAACTACGAAGAAGCTGTGATGAGCCTAGATTCCGACAGATGGCTTGAGGCCAGGAAATATGAGATAGGATCCATGTATAAGAACAAAGTATGGACTTTGGTGGACTTTCCCGATGATCGGCAAGCCATAGAGAATAAACGGATCTTCATGAAAAAGACTGACGCTGATGGTAATGTTACTATCTACAAAGCTTGACTTGTCGCAAAAGGTTTTTTGACAAGTTCAAGGGTTGACTACGATGAGACTTTCTCAACTGTAGCAATGCTTAAGTCCATACTAATCATGTTAGCAATTGCCACATTTTATGAAATCTGGCAAATGGATGTCAAAACTGCATTCCTTAAATCGATATCTCTAAGAAGAGTTGTATATGATGCAACCAGAAGGTTTTGTCAATCCTGAAGGTGTTAATAGGGTGTGCAAGCTCCAACGATCCATCTATGGACTGGTGCAAGTATCTCGGAGTTGGAATATACGCGTTGATGAGGTGATGAAAGCATATGGTTTTATACAGACTTTCGGAGAAGCCTGTATTTACAAGAAAGCGAGTGGGAGCTCTGTAGTATTTCTAATATTATATGTGGATGACATATTGTTGATTGGAGATGATGTAGAATTTCTGGATAGCATAAAAGGATACTTGAATAAAAGTTTTTCAATGAAAGACCTCGGTGAAGCTGTTTACATATTGGGCATCAAGATCTATCGAGATAGATCAAGACGCTTGATAAGACTTTCAATGAATACATACCTTGATAAGATTTTGAAGGAGTTTAAAATGAATCAGTCAAAGAAGGAGTTCTTCCCTGTGTTGTAAGGTGTGAAGTTGAGTAAAGACTCAAAACCCAACCACGGCAGAAGATAAAGAGAGAATGAAAGTCATTCCCTATGCCTCCGCCATAGGTTCGATAAACTATGCCATGTTGTGTACCAAACCTGTTGTGTATATTTCCATGAGTTTGGCAAGGGGGTACAATAGTGATCCAGGAATAGAGCACTGGACAATGGTCAAAATTATCCTTAGTTACCTTAAAGAGGACTAAGGAAATGTTTCTTGGTTATGGAGGTGATAAAGAGTTCCTCGTAAAGAGTTACATCGATGCAAGCTTTTAACACTTATCTAGATGACTCTAAGTCTCAATCTAGATACGTATTGAATGTGGGAGCAATTAGCTAGAGTAGCTCCATCCAGAGCATTGTAGACATAGAAATTTGCAAAATACGTATGGATCTGAATGTGGCAGACCCGTTGACTAAACTTCTCTCACAAGGAAAACATGATCACACCTTTGTACTCTTTGGGTGTTAATCACATAGCGATGTGAACTAGATTATTGACTCTAATAAACCCTTTGGGTGTTGGTCACATGGCCATGTGAACTATGGGTGTTAATCACATAAAGATGTGAACTATTGGTGTTAAATCACATGGCAATGTGAACTAAATTATTGACTCTAGTGCAAGTGACAGACTGAAGGAAATATGCCCTAGAGGCAATAATAAACTTGTTATTTTATATTTCCTTATATCATGATAAATGTTTATTATTCATGCTATAATTGTATTAACCGGAAACTTGATACACGTGTGGATACATAGACAAACACTGTGTCCCTTGTAAGCATCTACTAGACTAGCTCGTTGATCACAAATGGTTAAGTTTCCTAACCATAGACATGTGTTGTCATTTGATAAATGAGATCAAATCATTAGAGAATGATGTGATGGACAAGACCCATTCGTTAGCTTACCATTATGACCATTCAGTTTTATTGCTATTGCTTTCTTCATGTAAAATACATATTCCTTCGACTATGAGATTATGCAACTCCCGGTTACCGGAGGAATGCCTTGTGTGCTATCAAATGTCACAACGTAACTTGGTGATTATAAAGATGCTCTACAGGTATCTCCGTAGGTGTTTGTTTGGTTGGCATAGATCGAGATTAGGATTTGTCACTACCAGTATCGGAGAGGTATCTCTGGGCCCTCTTGGTAATACACATCATAAGAAGCCTTGCAAGCAAAGTGACTAATGAGTTAGTTATAGGAGGATGTATTACGGAATGAGCAACCTTACCGGTAACGCGATTGAACTAGGTATGAAGATACTGACGATCGAATCTCCGGCAAGTAACATACCAATGACAAAGGGAATAACGTATGTTGTCATAACGGTTCGACGGATAAAGATCTTCGTAGAATATGTGGGAACCAATATGGGCATCCAGGTACCGCTATTGGTTATTGACCGGAGAGGTGTCTCGGTCATGTCTACGTCGTTCTCGTACCAATAGGGTCCGCACACTTAACGTTCGTTGATACTAGAGTAGTATTGGGATATTTGATGAGTGGTAACCAAATGTTGTTCGGAGTCTCGGATGAGATCCCAGATGTCACGAGGAGTCTTGGAATGCAACATATCAATTCCAAGAATACCAATGCTACATCTCAATTTGATCCCATAAAAGTTTCCCTTTTCGTGTCAAGCGATAATCCCTAAAGTATTCACGTTGATCCAACGTTACTCCCATTATCAAGTTGAATGTGGTTTTCTCAGGATTATCATAGTAGTGCATAAAATTTTTCACATAACGATCATCTAGGGTTTTAGGAGATTCCCCATCTCCATGAGTAGCAAGTACAACTATTTGTTTTGGTATTTCGTGTTCCATATCCATAACTAAAGATAAAGAACAACTTAGAACAGGAAATAAAAATTACTTAATGATAAACCAAACAAGCACACACGAGAATATTCACCCCGCGCTATTGCTCACCGGCAACGGTGCCAAAAAAAAGTCTCTATAACCCACAAGTATAGGGGATCGTTTGTAGCCTTCTTCGATAAATAGGAGTGTTAAACCGAACGAGGAGCTAAAGGCAAAACAAATATTCCCTCAAGTTCTATCGACCACCAATACAACTCTACACAAACTAAAAAAAACACATTTGTTACATTTTGGGCCGAACGAAATTTTTTTCTGTCATACTTATCGCACTTCTATTACGATAATTGTGACAAAACCCGGTATCATCATAGATGTGGTGGGCTCCTACTTCTATGACAAAAAATCATGACAGAAAATGGGCTTTTCGTCCTGGGCGGGCCAGAGACGCAGCTGCATGACATTCTTTGGGCCGTCCATGACGGAAAAAACCATGGCAGAAGCAAGGGCGAGGAACATTTTGGCGAGTTCCCGGTTATGGTGGGAGGTCGGGGGCCGAGCGATGCGCGTTTCTCTCGTACACGTACGCGCGTGTGTGCGAGGCGTTGGCTCTAACTGAACCCGAGCGAGGCGTTGGGATCTAACTGAATCCGAGCGATTGCACTGCAGGCTATGCATTACTAAACCCGAGCGATCGATCGATGGATGTTAACTGAACCCGATCGAGCGATTCCTTCGCTACTGCTGCTAACTAAAGCCGATCGATTGGATGAACAGTGAGCGTTGCGGGGGGTTTGGATGAACATTGAGCGGTGGGGGTGGATGAACAGGACCCCATGGCATTGCCTCTGGATGAACAGGACCCTGATCGATCGAGCCGGTTGGGGCTGGATGAACAGGACCCCGTGGAGGGCTGGATGAACAGGACGACCCCCTGAAAGGCTGGATGAACAGTAGATGGTGGAGGGGTGCCCGTGGAGGGGTGGTTGAACAGTAGCCGGTGGAGTAGTGCGCGGTGGAGGCTAGATGAACAGGAGCCCGTGGTGGCTGGAGGAGGTCGATGGTAGCCTGTGGAGGCTGGAGGAGGTCGACGGTGGAGATGAACAATATCCTATGGAGTCCCGTTTTGCGGTACGCCACACCCCTCCCGATGAAGAGGACCCCCGATTCGACCGTAGCGCTCCAACACAAGTCTGTTTCGTCCGTTTTGTGGTACACCACACCCCTCTCGATCAACAGGACCCCTGTTTCGACTGTAGGAGGTCTGTTTCCTCCGTTTTGCAGTACGCCAGACCCCTCCCGATAAACAGGATCCCGTTTAGAACGTGGTCGGTCGAACACAAGGTCGTTTCCTCCGTTCTGCGGTACGCCAAGCCTCGTTTCCATCGCCTGTTCCGTCCAAGCCCTCCTGATGAACACGACGACGCATTCCATTCCGACCCAGCCGGTTGGCTCCTGATGAACACGACGACGTTGTTTCTCCGTTCCGACCCAGCCATGTACACGAGCCCTGGCCATATGTATGCGCGAGTAGGTGTTCGAGACCCCGCCCGTATGTACATACGTGTTCGTATTTTCTTTCTTGCACACTCGCCGCTGTACGTACGTGTACATGCTACGTGCGCATCTCTACTACGACACGTGCGTGCCTCTACATCGACCAGTATATATGTATGTACACGTTCGCGACCAGAATGACAATGCTACGTACGCTTCGACCAGGTGGGTCCCGACTTTCAGGAACTTCCTTGCGTGCGAAGATGTAGATGGTGGGTCCCAACAGTCACGGGGGAGAATCGATTTTTTTTGCACGGACGCACTTCCTTGCGTGCGAAGATGTAGCTGGTCGGTCCCACAGTCAGGGGGGCGAATCATTTTTTTTGCCCGGACGCACTTCCTTGCGTGCGAAGATGTAGCTGGTGGGTCCCAGCAGTCAGGGGGGAAACATTTTTTTCGCAAAATACGGTGGCCCGTCCGGTGGGTCCCTGCTGTCAGGTGGATGTATTATTATTTTCCGTGTAATAAGGAGGCACTTCCTTGCTGCGGCCGTGGACCCAGCTATCAGCCTCTCCATGTACAGTCCACGTCCGATGGAAGTCGTTCCTTGACCACATTGACCATGCCACGCCGAGAGCACCAGGGCGGTGGACGACGGCGAGGCCTAGGAAGGGGACGACGCGGATCCGAGGAAGATGTGGTAGTGGAAGCCCGCGCGGAAAGGAGTACGAGGGTTCACTGGTTCGGCTGCGGTGTGAGGCTGCCGTCGCCGCAGGGCCTGGCCAGCAGTGGGAATAGTAGGGGCGGTGAGGCCTCCACGGCAGCACAGCCGGCCACGGGCGAAAGGAGCATGCGGCACGACCGGCGCTACTTTGGGCGGCTAGTGCAAGAAGAACAGAGGTTGAAGAAGCACTACGGCCATTGGATGGACATCGTATGGTCACTGAAGCTAGAATCGTTTATATTTACTAAGTTGACAAAGCCCTTGGTACGTGCCAACTTAGTAGGCCCACAGGTCAGCCTCCGAAACGGTGCGCCCCAGATGTCAGGGGCAGGAATCATTTTTTGGGCGACCGAAGCTAAGAATATCCGAGAGTGAAGAAGAAGCACGACATCCGTTGGATATACATCCAATGGCCGCTGCTGCTAGAACTGTGTGTTGACTATAATAAGTTGACAAAGCCTTGCATACACGTCAACTTGTTTTTTTAGGGGACACATCAACTTAGTAGGCCCACAAGTGTGTGGCAGAACTTATAGCCCATTTGCGATTTGTAAGAATGTACATCCCATTTTTGAATTCTAATGGAATTTACTACAGCCTATTTACAGTTTGTTAAAAGCAGAGCCCATTTTCTAGCTAGGACAACGATTAATAATTTCAACCAACCGTTGAAGACAGAATTCAATAAAATTTCCCACAATTTGATGGGATCCAAAATATTTTTTCCCGAAATTTCTAGTCAGATTAAATATAAATTTGTATTACGTAAAAATCCAACCAAACATTGTGCGCCCAACAATGAAAATTTAAGATTTTCAAAATCCATAAATAATATTTTATAAACTATTTCGTGTTTGGTGCATTTTTTATAGTAACTGCCCAGTTTTTATAATTACATCCCATTTATTATTTTTTAAAGACCATTTTCCTGTTAAGCCTAATGCATCCCTCCTAGGAAAGATTTGCAGCCCAGCGGGGCGGAGAATAACAAGTTGACCTTGCCTGGGTATTCCTCAAAAAACGTATAGCTCGGCTAGCCATTTTCATCTTGAAAAAATTAATATCTGGGCTGTATATCTGGCTTGGGCTAGACAGGCCACAGCCCGCCGAGTTAATACCATGCTCTCCTCTGAACAACAACAAAATCATAGCCAAGAAAAACTCTGCAGTGCTCACACCTCAAAAACAGAAACACTGCTCGAGCTGCTTGGTCCCAGCTGTTGGCCGCACCTTGTGCAATTCTCTCGTTTATATTGACTACATAGGTTGACAATGGTGTGGGACCGTGATGTCAGGAAACCAGGAGGAAGCAAAAAAATATAGTTGTACATAATAAGGAGGTACTTGCGTACGTATGACTATGGCCCTAGTGGGTGTCATCCAGTCGAAATAAAGTCATCTCCTAAATCCTCATGTTCGTTGACGATGTTAACAATGCTCGGCGCCACGGCGTGCGTAACAACTCGAAGGACGACAGAGCCCTACGGATGGTCTGATACAGCACCCGCTGCTCATTCAGGAAGCCAGGATCATCGAACACCTATGAGCACCTTCGAGAAACTGAGACGGCATGAAACTGTAAGGCCGCGCTTGGGAGCTCTGGTTTATTTCAAACCTGTATTAACATACAAGTGTAATTTAATCGTCATCAGAAACAACATGTAAAATACAAGCGTAATGAAACCGACGGCCCGAGGTCTGTAAGTAAAACCGGCGGGTTACGCGTCTAATTTGATAGACCAGTGTATATTTTACGAGCACTGCTATATGGACAACATTACCAGACGATACATGCACGACTTGCGTATCATGCCATCCATGGGAAAGGCTGAAACAGCAGCTAACGACTGGATTAGCAATCGTCCGAGTGTCTTTCTACGTTTTTATCCTGTGTGAAGTACTTCCGATATTTTACTAGTCGAAATCGACCAACCAAGCACTTCGCCCGAGACCATGCTTTTATTTACAAGCGTTAGTTTTACAAGAGGTTTTGGTTGGAAAACAACGATCCAATCACGGCCTAATATCATGAGTTGGTCGAAAGATCATATGGTTTCACGTCTAACCTACCCAACTTGTTGTATAGGCTATGAACGAAACATAAGACGATGGACTTTTTAAGCACGGAAACAAGAGAAGAGGATGATCTTATTAACAAGCAAATCACTGGCATTAGATCGACATTCAAAACAATACGAAGCATTATTCTCAGGAGGCACGGTGAACAGCTCGTGATGCCGCATGCCACAACATTCCAAGCTCAACTTCGCAATCAAACACAAGGCGTGGCATTACATAGACAATATTCAAAACAAACTCTTAACACAGGAATATCTCAGAAGAGTAACTATTTACTTCTAAACTGAACACAGGAATTGGAAATAGCAATCGATGCTGCTGACAGCAAGGGCGTCCCACTCAAAAATATCAAATGCATGTCTTCTGGCTAACATCAATGAGCAAATTTTGACAAGGTTTTCCAATTCCAATATATTAAACTAACATCTTCTTGCTAACATCAATGATTAAACTTTGACAAGCTTTTCCCATTCAAAATATGTAATGCCTATGATCGTGGAGTCCTGTCCTAGCTTCTTACTTGTTTAGGCACTTTCTGCCCAGTGCACTCCACGTGTTGTAGAATTGCCAATGCTCTCTGCAGACTAGTCATGTCACCAGCGTCTAATAATACTATGTAAAGCTTCTCAGTCATTCCTTCTGTAATGTAGCGCAAACAGTGACTGCTTCTTTCTGCAAAGTGGAACGACCAACTGGACCTAGTAATGCAGTAGTTTGCCTTGGACACATTGGCTCCTTTTGTGCAGTTCAACTAAAATCGAAGTCAGAATAAAACAGAGCTTTAATTTTGATATCCCTATAGGCAACAAGAGGTATAAGGGAAACAATTTCTGAGAAATAACGGTTGATGACTTGTACTCCTAGAAGAAAAGCATCTACTGATCTACCGTATCTTGATGGGAAACAAAGCAGGAGAGTAGCAATTCTCCATCAGTGTGATTCATTCATACTGACTGAGACATTATCTTAACAATGCCTTGTTTCAACATGTATAAAGAATGACAAAGCAGAAAAGTACCATTCCTAAAACAATGCAACTCATTCATGTTAACATAGACATTATCTTAATAATACCTTGGTTAAACATGTAGAAAGAACTACAAAGCAGGATAGTACCATTCCTAACAAGTGTTGCAATTTTGAACTAAGATTCAATAGTTAATTAATTCTCAAAGTGGCGTTGCTTAATTTTACAAGCGCCATTAGATTAACGAAAAGCATAAACAGTTCAAGGGGAGAGTGGGCGCAACAACAATATGTGCTTCCATCAACTTATAAAGGGGGTGATGCAGAGTTTGTTGAAACAAAGCAACAAGCATCATGTCTGGGTTGGTCCCATTTTTGTTCACTACTTAATGGGAAAATGTTGGAAATATGCCCTAGAGGCAATAATAAAAGTATTATTATTATATTTCTTTGTTCACGATAATTGTCTTTATTCATGCTATAACTGTATTATCCGGAAATCGTAATACACGTGTGAATACATAGACCATAATATGTCCCTCGTAAGCCTCTAGTTGACTAGCTCGTTGATCAACAGATAGCCATGGTTTTCTGGCTATGGACATTGGATGTCATTGATAACGGGATCACATCATTAGGAGAATGATGTGATGGACAAGACCCAATCCTATGCATAGCACAAGATCGTGTAGTTCGTTTGCTAGAGCTTTTCCAATGTCAAGTATCTTTTCCTTAGACCATGAGATCGTGTAACTCCCGGATACCGTAGGAGTGCTTTGGGTGTACCAAACGTCACACGGTAACTGGGTGACTATAAAGGTGCACTACAGGTATCTCCGAAAGTGTCTGTTGGGTTGACACGGACCGAGACTGGGATTTGTCACTTCGTATGACGGAGAGGTATCTCTGGGTCCACTCATTAATACATCATCATAATGAGCTCACAGCGACCAAGTGGTTGGTCACGGGATCATGCATCACGGTACGAGTAAAGTGACTTGCCGGTAACGAGACTGAACAAGGTATTGGGATACCGACGATCGAGTCTCGGGCAAGTAACGTACCGATTGACAAAGGGAATTGTATACGGGGTTGATCGAATCCTCGACATCATGGTTCAACTGATGAAATCATCGTGGAACATGTGGGAGCCAACATAGGTATCCAGATCCCTCTGTTGGTTATTGACCGGAGAGTCGTCTCGGTCATGTCTGCATGTCTCCCGAACCCGTAGGGTCTACACACTTATGGTTCGGTGACGCTAGGGTTATTAGGAAGACTTGTATGTGATTACCGAATGTTGTTCGGAGTCCCGGATGAGATCCCGGACATCACGAAGAGTTCTGGAATGGTCCGGAGGTGAAGATTTATATATGGGAAGTTGTCATGCGGACACCGGAAAGATTCGGGGGCATATCGGTATTGTACCGGGGCCACCGGAGAGGTTCCGGGGGTCCACCAGGGAGGGGCCACCCCTCTCGGAGGGCCTCATGTGCCGCAAGGGGCAGGGAACCAGCCCCTGGAGGGCTGGGCGCCCCCCCCTTGGGCCCTTGTGCCTAGGGTTGGGGGGGAAACCCTAGCGGGGGCGCCCCCTTGCTTGGGGGGCAAGTCCCCCCTCCCTGGCCGCCACCCCCCTCTAGATCCCATCTAGAGGGGCCGGCCCCCTTTGCCCCTTCCCCTATAAATAGAGGGGTGAGGGGAGGGCTGCTGGACACAACCAAAGGCGCAGCCCCTCCCCTCCCCAACACCTCTCCTCCTCCGTTACGTGCTTGGCGAAGCCCTGTCGGAGTACTGCTGCACCAACACCACCACGCCGTCATGCTGCCGTTGGAGCTATCTTCCTCAACCTCTCCTTCCTCCTTGCTGGATCAAGATAGAGGAGACGTCGTCCATTCCGTGCGTGTGTTGAATGCGGAGGTGCTGTCCGTTCAACACTTGGCCATCGGTGATCCGAATCACGGCGAGTACGACTCCATCATCACCCTTCCCTTGAACGCTTCCGCACGCGATCTACAAGTGGTATGTAGATGCAATCTCACTCCCTTGACTCATTGCTTAGATGAACTCATAGATGGATCTTGGTGAAACCGTAGGAAAAATTTAATTTTCTGCAACGTTCCCGAACAGTGGTATCAGAGCTAGGTCTATGCGTAGTTCTCTATTGCACGAGTATAACACAATTTTGTTGTGGGCGTGGATCTTGTCAACTTGCTTGCCACTACTAGTCTTTTCTTGCTTCAGCGGTATTGTGGGATGAAGCGGCCCGGACCAACCTTACACGTACGCTTAAGTGAGACCGGTTCCACCGACAGACATGCACTAGTTGCATAAGGTGGCTGGCGGGTGTCTGTCTCTCCCACTTTAGTTGGAGCGGATTCGATGAAGAGGGTCCTTATGAAGGGTAAATAGAAGTTGACAAAATCACATTGTGGTTATTCGTAGGTAAGAAAACGTTCTTGCTAGAACCCAATTGCAGCCACGTAAAAGATGCAACAAGAATTAGAGGACGTCTAACTTGTTTTTGCAGCAATTGTCATGTGATGTGATATGGCCAGAAGTTGTGATGAATGATGAATGATATATTGTGATGTATGAGATCATGTTCTTGTAATAGAAATCACGACTTGCATGTCGATGAGTATGAGAACCGGCAGGAGCCATTGGAGTTGTCTTTATTTTTTGTATGACCTACGTGTCATTGAAGAACGCCATGTAAATTACTTTACTTTATTGCTAAACGCGTTAGCCATAGAAGTAGAAGTTGTCGTTGGCGTGACAACTTCATGAAGACACGATGATGGAGATCATGATGATGGAGATCATGATGATGGAGATCATGGTGTCATGCCGGTGACAAGATGATCATGGAGCCCCGAAGATGGAGATCAATGGAGCTATATGATATTGGCCATATCATGTCACTACTATATAATTGCATGTGATGTTTATTATGTTTATGCATCTTGTTTACTTAGAACGACGGTAGTAAATAAGATGATCCCTTACAACAATTTCAAGAAGTGTTCTCCCCTAACTGTGCACCGTTGCTAAAGTTCGTCGTTTCGAAGCACCACGTGATGATCGGGTGTGATAGATCCTTAGGTTCACATACAACGGGTGTAAGACAATTTTACACATGCAAAAACACTTAGGGTTAACTTGATGAGCCTAGCATGTACAGACATGGCCTCGGAACACAGAGACCAAAAGGTCGAACACGAGTCGTATGGAAGATAGGATCAACATGAAGATGTTCACCGACGATGACTAGTCCGTCTCACGTGATGATCGGACACGGCCTAGTCGACACGGATCGTGTAACACTTAGATGACTAGAGGGATGTCTAATCTGAGTGGGAGTTCATTGAATAATTTGATTAGATGAACTTAATTATCATGAACTTAGTCTAAAACCTTTGCAAATATGTCTTGTAGATCAAATGGCTAACGCTCATGTCAACATGAACTTCAACGCGTTCCTAGAGAAAACTAAGCTGAAAGATGATGGCAGCAACTATACGGACTGGGTCCGGAACCTGAGGATTATCCTCATAGCTGCCAGGAAACAATATGTCCTAGAAGGACCACTAGGTGACGCTCCCGTCCTAGAGAACCAAGACGTTATGAACGCTTGGCAGTCTCGTGCTGATGATTACTCCCTTGTTCAGTGCGGCATGCTTTACAGCTTAGAACCGGGGCTCCAAAAGCGTTTTGAGCAACATGGAGCATATGAGATGTTCGAGGAGCTGAAACTATTTTTTCAAGCTCATGCCCGGGTCAAGAGATATTAAGTCTCCGACAAGTTCTATAGTTGTAAGATGGAGGAAAACAGTTCTGTCAGTGAGCACATACTCAAAATGTATGGGTTGCACAACCGCCTGACTCAGCTGGACATTAACCTCCCTGACGAGGCGGTCATTGACAGAATCCTTCAGTCGCTCCCACCAAGCTACAAGAGCTTTGTGATGAACTACAATATGCAGGGGATGGTGAAGATCATTCCTGAAGTATTTTCAATGCTGAAGTCAGCAGAGGTTGAAATCAAGAAAGAACATCAAGTGTTGATGGTCAATAAGACCACTAAGTTCAAGAAGGGCAAGGGCAAGAAGAACTTCAAGAAGGACGGCAAGGATGTTGCCGCGCCCGGTAAGCCAGCTGCCGGGAAGAAGTCAAAGAATGGACCCAAGCCTGAGACTGAGTGCTTTTATTGCAAGGGGAAGGGTCACTGGAAGCGGAACTGCCCCAAATACTTAGCGGATAAGAAGGCCGGCAACACCAAAGGTATATTTGATATACATGTAATTGATGTCTACCTTACCAGTACTCGTAGTAACTCCTGGGTATTTGATACCGGTGCCGTTGCCCATATTTGTAACTCACAGCAGGAGCTGCGGAATAAGCGGAGACTGGCGAAGGACGAGGTGACGATGCGCGTTGGGAATGGTTCCAGGGTCGATGTGATCGCCATCGGCACGCTACCTCTACATTTACCTACGGGATTAGTTTTAAACCTCAATAATTGTTATTTAGTGCCAAGTTTGAGCATGAACATTGTATCAGGATCTTGTTTAATACGAGATGGCTAGTCATTTAAATCCGAGAATAATGGTTGTTCTATTTATATGAGAGATATGTTTTATGGTCATGCTCCGATGGTCAATGGTTTATTCTTAATGAATCTCGAGCATAATATTACACATATTCATAGTGTGAATACCAAAAGATGTAAAGTTGATAACGATAGTCCCACATACTTGTGGCACTGCCGCCTTGGTCACATTGGTGTCAAGCGCATGAAGAAGCTCCATGCTGATGGACTTTTAGAGTCTCTCGATTATGAATCATTTGACACATGCGAACCATGCCTCATGGGCAAAATGACCAAGACGCCGTTCTCCGGAACAATGGAGCGAGCAACCAACTTGTTGGAAATCATACATACCGATGTGTGCGGTCCAACGAGCGTTGAGGCTCGCGGAGGATATCGTTATGTTCTCACTCTCACTGATGACTTGAGTAGATATGGGTATGTCTACTTAATGAAAAACAAGTCTGAGACCTTTGAAAAGTTCAAGCAATTTCAGAATGAGGTAGAGAATCAACATGACCGAAAGATAAAGTTCCTACGATCAGATCGTGGAGGAGAATATTTAAGTCATGAATTTGGCACACACTTAAGGAAATGTGGAATCGTTTCACAACTCACGCCGCCTGGAACACCTCAGCGTAATGGTGTGTCTGAACGTCGTAATCGCACTCTATTGGATATGGTGCGGTCTATGATGTCTCTTACCGATTTACCGCTATCATTTTGGGGATACGCTCTAGAGATAGCTACATTCACTTTAAATAGGGCACCGTCTAAATCCGTTGAGACATCACCGTATGAATTACGGTTTGGGAAGAAACATAAGCTGTCGTTTCTAAAAGTTTGGGGATGCGATGCTTATGTCAAGAAACTTCAACGTGAAAAGCTCGAACCCAAGTCGGAAAAATGCGTCTTCATAGGATACCCTAAGGAAACCATTGGGTGTACCTTCTACTTAAGATCCGAGGGCAAGATCTTTGTTGCCAAGAACGGATCCTTTCTGGAAAAAGAGTTTCTCTTGATAGATGTAAGTGGGAGGAAAGTAGAACTCGATGAAGTACTACCTCTCGAACGGGAAAGTAGTGCAGCTCAGGAAAATGTTCCTGTGATGCCTACACCAACTGAAGAGGAAAATAATGATGATGATCAAGGTACTTCGGATCAAGTTGCTACTGAACTTCGTAGGTCCACAAGGACACGTTCCGCACCAGAGTGGTACAGTAACCCTGTCCTGGATATCATGTTGTTAGACGACGGCGAACCTTCGAACTATGAAGAAGTGATGGCAGGCCCAGATTCCAACAAATGGCTTGAAGCCATGAAATCCGAGATAGAATCCATGTATGAAAACAAAGTATGGACTTTGACAGACTTGCCCGATGATCGGCGAGCGATAGAAAACAAATGGATCTTTAAGAAGAAGACGAACGCGGATGGAAATGTGACCATCTATAAAGCTCGACTTGTCGCTAAGGGTTATCGACAAGTTCAAGGGACTGACTACGACGAGACATTCTCTCCTGTAGCAAAGTTGAAGTACATCCGAATCATGTTAGCAATTGCCGCATACTATGATTATGAGATATGGCAGATGGACGTCAAAACGGCATTCCTTAACGGACACTGAAGGAAGATCTGTATATGATGCAGCCAGAAGGTTTTGTCGATCCTAAGAACGCTAACAAAGTATGCAAGCTCCAGCGATCCATTTATGGGCTGGTGCAAGCATCTCGGAGTTGGAACATTCGCTTTGATGAGATGATCAAAGCGTTTGGGTTTATGCAGACTTATGGAGAAGCCTGCGTTTACAAGAAAGTGAGTGGGAGCTCTGTAGCATTTCTCATATTATATGTAGATGACATACTCTTGATGGGAAATGATATAGAACTTCTGGACAGCATTAAGGCCTACTTGAATAAGTGTTTTTCAATGAAGGACCTTGGAGAAGCTGCTTACATATTAGGAATCAAGATCTATAGGGATAAATCGAGACGCCTCATAGGTCTTTCACAAAGCACATACCTTGATAAGATTTTGAAGAAGTTCAAAATGGATCAGTCCAAGAAAGGGTTCTTGCCTGTGTTGCAAGGTGTGAGATTGAGCTCGGCTCAATCCCCGACCACGGCAAAAGATAAAGAAGAGATGAGTGTCATCCCCTATGCTTCAGCCATAGGATCTATTATGTATGCCATGCTGTGTACCAGACCTGATGTAAACCTTGCCGTAAGTTTGGTAGGAAGGTACCAAAGTAATCCCGGGAAGGAACACTGGACAGCGGTCAAGAATATCCTGAAGTACCTGAAAAGGACAAAGGACATGTTTCTCATTTATGGAGGTGACGAAGAGCTCGTCGTAAAGGGTTACGTCGACGCTAGCTTCGACACAGATCTGGATGACTCTAAGTCACAAACCGGATACGTGTATATGTTGAGTGGTGGAGCAGTAAGCTGGTGCAACTGCAATCAGAGCGTCGTGGCGGGATCTACATGTGAAGCGGAGTACATGTCAGCCTCGGAGGCAGCGCATGAAGCAATTTGGGTGAAGGAGTTCATCACCGACCTAGGAGTCATACCCAATGCGTCGGGGCCGATCAAACTCTTCTGTGACAACACTGGAGCTATTGCCCTTGCCAAGGAGCCCAGGTTTCACAAGAAGACCAGGCACATCAAGCGTCGTTTCAACTCCATCCGTGAAAATGTTCAAGATGGAGACATAGATATTTGCAAAGTACATACGGATCTGAATGTCGCAGATCCATTGACTAAACCTCTCTCGCGAGCAAAACATGATCAACACTAGAACTCTATGGGTGTTCGATTCATCACAATGTAACTAGATTATTGACTCTAGTGCAAGTGGGAGACTGTTGGAAATATGCCCTAGAGGCAATAATAAAAGTATTATTATTATATTTCTTTGTTCATGATAATTGTCTTTATTCATGCTATAACTGTATTATCCGGAAATCGTAATACACGTGTGAATACATAGACCATAATATGTCCCTAGTAAGCCTCTAGTTGACTAGCTCGTTGATCAGCAGATAGTCATGGTTTTCTGGCTATGGACATTGGATGTCATTGATAACGGGATCACATCATTAGGAGAATGATGTGATGGACAGGACCCAATCCTAAGCATAGCACAAGATCGTGTAGTTCGTTTGCTAGAGCTTTTCCAATGTCAAGTATCTTTTCCTTAGACCATGAGATCGTGTAACTCCCGGATACCGTAGGAGTGCTTCGGGTGTACCAAATGTCACAACGTAACTGGGTGACTATAAAGGTGCATTACAGGTATCTCCGAAAGTGTCTGTTGGGTTGACACGGATTGAGACTGGGATTTGTCACTCCGTATGACGGAGAGGCATCTCTGGGCCCACTCGGCAATGCATCATCATAATGAGATCAAAGTGACCAAGTGGTTGGTCACGGGATCATGCATCACGGTACGAGTAAAGTGACATGCCGGTAACGAGACTGAACAAGGTATTGGGATACCGACGATCGAGTCTCGGGCAAGTAACGTACCGATTGACAAAGGGAATTTTATACGGGGTTGATCGAATCCTCGACATCCTGGTTCAACCGATGAAATCATCGCGGAACATGTGGGAGCCAACATGGGTATCCAGATCCCGCTGTTGGTTATTGACCGGAGAGTCGTCTCGGTCATGTCTGCATGTCTCCCGAACCCGTAGGGTCTACACACTTAAGGTTCGGTGACGCTAGGGTTATTAGGAAGACTTGTATGTGATTACCGAATGCTGTTTGGAGTCTCGGATGAGATCCCGGACGTCACGAGGAGTTCCGGAATGGTCCGCATGTGAAGATTTATATATGGGAAGTTGTCATGCGGACACCGGAAAGATTTGGGGGCATATCGGTATTGTACCGGGGCCACCGGAGAGGTTCCGGGGGTCCACCGGGAGGGGCCACCCCTCTCGGAGGGCCTCATGAGTCACAAGGGGCAGGGAACCAGCCCCTGGAGGGCTGGACACGCCCCCTTGGGCCCATGCGCCTAGGGTTGGGGGGAAACCCTAGTGGGGGCGCCCCCCTTGCTTGGGGGGCAAGTCCCCCCTCCCTGGCCGCCGCCCCCCCTCTAGATCCCATCTAGAGGGGCCGGCCCCCCTTGCCCCTTCCCCTATAAATAGAGGGGTGAGGGGAGGGCTGCTGGACACAACCAAAGGCGCAGCCCCTACCCTCCCCAACACCTCTCCTCCTCTGTTACGTGCTTGGCGAAGCCCTGTCGGAGTACTGCTGCACCAACACCACCACGCCGTCGTGCTGCCATTGGAGCTATCTTCCTCAACCTCTCCTTCCTCCTTGCTGGATCAAGACAGAGGAGACGTTGTTCGTTCTGTACATGTGTTGAACGCGGAGGTGCTCTCTGTTCAGCACTTGGTCATCGGTGATCTGAATCACGGCGAGTACGACTCCATCATCACCCTTCCCTTGAACGCTTCCGCACGCGATCTACAAGTGGTATGTAGATGCAATCTCACTCCCTTGACTCATTGCTTAGATGAACTCATAGATGGATTTTGGTGAAACCGTAGGAAAATTTTAATTTTCTACAACGTTCCCCAACAGTTCCAGGGGAGAGTGGGCACAACAACAATATGTGCTTCCATCTACTTATAAAGGGGGTGATGCAGAGTTCGTTGCAACAAAGAAACAAGCATCATGTCTGGGTTGGTCCCATTTTTGTTCACTACCTAATGGGAAAAGACAGCAATACAATAGCTTCAATTCAACATTTATTTAAAACAGTACCAATACAAGTAGCACAGCATCTCAAAGCACACTGCACAATCATGTGGATGAAGGCCTGTACTAAACTTTCGTGAGAACACCAGGATAAAATATGAATCTGCCAACACGAATAGGAAATCCAATCTCGTTTTGTGCAGTTGAACTGAAATCAAGCAAAGTGTTTCACGTAGCGAAGCAAAATGTCGCAATAGCAACAGGTTGAATAGATATCCATGTTTAAACATAGGCAAAAAAGGAATCAATTAGTGGCTAATAAAGGGGGATGAAACATGCGTCCAGAAAAATGGTAATCCCGCCAATCCCGAACAAGTGTTTCAGTTTTGAAATAAGATTCAGTAGTTAACTATGAGAGTGGCATTGCTTAATTTTACCAGCGGCAATAGATTAACAAAAAGCATAAACAGTTCCAGGGGAGAGCGGGCGCAACAACACCATGTGCTTCCATCTACTTATAAAGGGGGTGATGCAGAGTTTGTTGTAACAAAGCAACAAGCATCATGTCTGGGTTGGTACCATTTTTGTTCACTACTTAATGGGAAAAGAGAGCAATACAATAGCTTCAATTCAACATGTATTTAAAACAGTACCAATACAAGTAGCACAACATCTCAAAACACACTACACGATCATGTGGATGAAGGCAAGTACCAACCTGTCGTGATGCTCACAAGATCAACTACGAATCTGCCAACACGAATAGGAAATCCAATCTCGTTTTGTGTAGTTGCACTAAAATCAATAAAGTTTTTCGAGTAGCGAAGCAAAATGTCGCAATAGCAACAAGTTGAATCAATACCCCTATTTTAACAGAGGCAAAAAGGAAACAATTACATGCCGATAAAGGAGGATGAAACAAACGGTGACAGGAAGAAGCATCTAACTTATCTTGGATGGAAAAAAAGTAGGATAGTAGCATTTCTAAAACGGTTGCATTGATTCATATTAACAGTGACATTCTCTTAAAACAACATTCGTTAAAAATGTAATTTACTTTTAACAGTGGCATTGCTTCAATTTTCTGGCGGCATTCTTAGAATAACAACAACAAAATAGCTATATGGGACATGCCAGCTCCATGTGCGTCCACACGTATAAATGGGTGATGCAGAGTATGTAGCCAAGTAGCATATATGCCTTGGTCCCGTATTTGTTCTCTTTGAACCTTTTTCCTTTATGGGGGCAGCAAATCTAGTCCTGCACAAACTACTCGACCCCCAGTTTCTTTCCCTTTTCAACAAAGATATCGGTTCCTTACAGATGTGTGTACTAGGTTACCCCATTTTTCCCGTTTCGACCAACAAAGCTGATGGATAGCCAGTCTATGCTACTTTCCATCCCTCCTTTCCTCATTGAACCACGTCCTAGATTCTTCCTCCATCCCACCGCACCCTTCTTTCCTCTTTGAACCAAGACCTAGATTCGACTACAGATCGAAAAAGATCCACATGCAGCTAGAGCAACGACGGTTTCAAAGAAACTTATACCTTAGGGTCGTCGGGATGTGGCAAGGCGTGTGGCGGAAGGCCGGATCTGCCCACACTACGTACAACAGCGAGGAAGAAGGGGTCGGTGGCTCTCGCGCACATGCACTGGGTGAAAGAGAACAGCACAGCCGACAGTGGATTGCCTCCCTCGCCGAAGGCGATAGAGTGAACGTTGCACCTCCTCCCCTTCCCGGTGCGACGGGATATAGACGCCTCCTTCACCAGCTGTGAGGGGGGGGGAGAGAGACAAGAGGACAACGCAGTCTTGTTCAGATCTGGTGAAGAGGGGGTGAGAGACTGTGAATATAGCAAACCCTAGCAAATGAACATTGAGCCTCCAGCGTGTATACATATATGTAGTGCGGCGAGAGTGTGGAGAGTGCAAACCCTAGCGAACAAGTGTTGAGGCTCCAGCTTATATATATACTACTGTAGTACAGACTAAGCTCTAGTGCCTTCACTGCACCTGCTTTTGGCTGTATGACAGGTGAGCCAGACACATTTTGGGCCCACCTGTCATAAACCCAAAGGCAGGTGCACTAAGTCAATGAAGTTGCGTCCATATAGTACTCTCGTGGAGTGGTTTTCTTATTCTCTCCATAACAATCGCTTTAAATTGTGTAAGTACGAAACGAAACTCTTTATTTAACGTACAATGAAGAAAACTACTACTACTTGCGATGAACTAACGATCCACGCCCATGCGTCCTGGTCGCACTTCCTGTCCTTCACATGCAGTACACTACCCTCCCTTAAGTGAACAACCACACATGCGCCAAATTATCGGAAACGTGTGAGAGTGTGTACCAATAAAGAATTTTAATTTCAATTATGGGAAAGGTTTGAGAGTATTACAAAGTTTGACTTCAGTCGAATCTAATATGTGGAGTAATTAAAAATGGAAGGCTACTACGTCCATCCGGGCTTTTAGTCCACACCATTTTTTAAATCAAAGTTAATAGCTGGACAAATAAAATTACAGGGGAGCTGGAGACAAAGTTGTGAGAAGGCTTAGAAATCAATAAAGAACTTATGCTCTTAGTACCAACGTCGATCCTTCTTCGAGGAAACATTTGGTTCATAGCCAATTGTGTGATAAAATTGCACTAACGTGAAAGACGACTACGTCTCCAACGCAACCAAGGTGAACAGACGAAGGATATCTTCTTTGTGCATAACAAGCAAAGAGCACTGATGGAAGATAACTTGTTTTTCATTGAAAATCGATCAACTTCACCAGCCGATGTAACCATGAGGTGCAACCATGAGCATCGATAGATCATCGTGGTGATGCATCATCCATTTGGCATCAAGTTTAGGTGAGGCACCTATGAAGTTCGACAAATCCTCACTATGGTCTGTTTCTTCTCAGTAATCAAGCTCGAGGAAGGAAGAACCACGTAGCATAGGACAGTGAGGCGGAACAACAATGGCCATTCAATTTTGTGCAGTTCCACTAAAATTGAGGAAGACATGCCCGGGTATGGAGATACGCATCGCTGTTTCCAAAAATATAAAAAAGGGATATAGTGTTGTTACTTTGTCTTACAAGATTAGCAACGACATCTCAATTGTCAATAAGAATTAATGAAAAGTACACCAGCAAACAGAAGCATCATAATTATCTTGATGGGAACTAAATAAGAATACCCGAGAAAAAAAGCATTTCTTCATTTAACCAGTGATAGTACTACCACCATATGGACAATGAATGCACAACCACCTTGTACTTTTTGTCGAAACAACATGTATACCTCCACCGAGGCATAAATCAGGACAACTTTTCGAGTGGCATTTCCTCTCTAATAGTACTAGTAGGTGACGTTGGACCAGCCGACGAACCCTAGCTACTAGACATGGGGAGCTGGGGAGTAGTCGCATAGAAGAAAACCCGCACACAGCGACCTGGGGAGCTGGACCAGTACAAGAAGCTATACCTCAGGTAGGCGAGATGTCGTTTAGGCAAGCGGGCGGGATCTGCCCACACGACGGCAGCGAACAAGGGCGCAGAGCATCTTCGTCCGCGCCAGCTCCGGCTCTGAGAGGACGCTGCGCATCGGCTTCCTGGGTCGCCGACTGCAACAACGTCAACGCTGCACCTCCTCACCTCCCGCAGCGGACGGGATTTGGCCGGATCTGTGACCACCGGTGAGGAGAGAGATAGAGTGGACACTGTCATCTTGTTTTGATATGGAGAGGGCGAGAGAGCGAGACGCAAGAAACTCTATCAAACAAGAGGCTATAATGGAGTAAAAAAATCTCTCCATAGCAGTGGTTTTAAATAGAATACGCGCGTTCCCGAAAAAAAGAAACGAAAACTGGCGGACAATTTTTTAACGTACCAAGAAAGAAAACTCGATCAAAAACACGCCCCCGCTTCTAGGTCGCAAGAGTCGTCGCGCACACACATATAGACATAGACATGCATGTCCATGTTCACGTAAAATTCCATTTCCATCTCCATCTCCAATCATATTTGTCTGACTAGCACATTATTTACGTTGTTAATTATATACGCAGCAATATTAACATACAACATCTCTTGTTTGCAAACGTCCGGACCGCTGCCACGGCCGGTCCTGACCAACTCGAACCCTCTTCATCACCCGCGTGTGCTTCCCACCCGAAACGGTCAGTGCCGCATTCATGCCCGGCCAGAGCGGACGCGACCTCTCACTGGCGTCGGCATTGAAGCAGCGCGCCGGCCGAGAGAGGGTCGCCCGCCGCTTCCGGGTGCACGCGAATGCTCCGCGTTCAAAGGTCGCAATAGCCGGCTACAATATGCATGTAAAAAGTTCTTGGGAGTCCGTGCTATAGCAAGCTGTCCTCCCCAAACTCGTCAATATCTTCCAGTAGTGCTAGTACTCCATGGTGCGATCCATCGACAAGCAGGCAGGAAAGTTATCGTATACTCGGTTTTTGGTGAGTGGCATGCCGAGCGACCGTGTGGGGTCGAGCCGTGGAGGAGGACACGAACACGACAGACGTGATTTAAACGTTGGTTTTGCTCGATGGTGTGATCCAACGAAATGAAACGTTGGTTTCTCTCCGTTTCCATTTTTTCTCCAGAAAAACGAAAACTTTCCACTCCATTTTCATTCCTATTCCATGGTTTCCCCGTTATAACATTCCATCAACTACAAAGGAAAACTAACAAGCATGCTGATGCATCTCAATGATTCACAGATCATAGCCAATATTTACTTCACAACTAAAGACAAAAGTTCTGAGAGCGTGTACGAAAGAAAAAATACTGATGGGGTCACTACGACTTAAACCCTAAACCCTAAACAACATTTAATTTCCTGGCTAGGTACAACTTGTCAAAGGAAAGACGGCTGGCACCCTCGGATCATACAATGCTTTTGTGCAGTTCCACTAAAATCGACCTGAGCATCCCTGATGGCAAAGATCTTGAAGAAGTGTGATTAGAATAATAGTACTGGCACTAGTTCATGAGACATAAACTCATCACATGTAGAAGCCGGTAGAAGTAAAGAAAGATCGGCATGGAGATGGAGCTACGGTAGTGGATCATGCCAGCTCCAAAAGGAAGATGGACTACCTGGGACGTTGGGCTGTAGCTAGAAGGGCCGTTGGGACGCGGCATCGGCCCATACCGCGGTGACCCCCGATTGGGACGCACCGACTGTGGTTTTATCCCTCGCCGATGTTGACCGCGTCTACGCAGAATATTGTTCCCTTCCCCCAGCTGCGGGATAAGGCCCTCGTTCTATGCTTGTGAAGAGAGCAACCTAAGCAAGCCGGCTTGTAGCTTAGGCTCTTGCTAGTGTAAATATAGTGGTTTTCTTGTTCTCTCCATATCAACCATTTTATATTGCGTACGTGTCATTGAAGAGTGAAATGATGGTTGCTTCTTCTGACTAACCTACTGTGTGATTTGACTACTCCTTAGTGGCCCCTACATGTACTCCCCCTACGTGTATGCAATAGTCACACATACACATGGACGCAAAAACGCGCACGACGCCCTAATGCATGCATGTCCGAGCACACGACGGAACACACACGGTCACGCTCAAGTGCTCAACCTACACGTCATGCACACACATACTCAGTCAGGGTGAGCTAGTGACTGTATAAACACCGGAAAATATATATATTGAGCGCAATGAGCATATTATGAAGTCCACGAACCGTATTTTTACAAATATACAGTGACAGATAGTGTATTTATCTCGTTTGAAATTAAGCCATATTAACCGGAGAGGAGGTAGTATGGACTAGCATTACTTTGTCGTGTCCCGTCAACTTGCCGAATGAGGAGACGGTTGCAGGACGGGAGAAGTTTGCGCACGGTGGCTCGCAGGACAAGGAGAAACTTTTGACTAATGCAAGCTCTCCCTCGCTCAGGCGGTGGACGTGCAACAGTTAATTCGGTGTCAGATTGCCAGAAGCATATACTATACTACTAGTGCTATTATTGTTCGACTTCCCGAATAGGCGAACAGCCAAGTGCAAAGTTTACTAGTAGTATTAGTTCTTCTACTATAGTCTATAGAGGTATGTACTATACTAGTACTAGAAACCGGATGGAGGAGCGTCTGCACTCCTATTATGATTTTAAAATGTGATAAAGCAATCTTCAACACATTTGGTTCTCTTCGAGGGTTCTCGCATGTGATAATGGAAGTTGATTGCATGGAACACTCGCCACAATTCTCGCTTAATTCTGTCTCACATCCTATTACAAATAGGAGCGCTCGGTAATATTTCCTCTTTTTTTGTTATTCAGCATGTAAACATGTCAACAAACCTTGCGGCGCATCTTCGTGCGAACCGTGCTTGCTGCACTTTGAATGTGGCCGAGAGCTGGCTTGATGAAACACCTCGCTTCCTACTCCTTTTTTTGCAGGGTACCTCGCTTCCTAGTGACTAGTGTCTTGGCTGATCGTCGTAAGATATATGAATAAAGCTCTCTCATTTACCCGCAAAAAAGATTAAGCCATATTAACTGGAAAGGAGGGAGTATGGACTAGCACTACTTTTTGGTGTGTCCCGTCAACTCGCAGAACGAGGAGAAGCTCGCTTACGCCTTTTGACTAATGCAACCTACTCTCGGTGGACTTGCATTAGTCCATTCGGTGTCAGATTGTCAGAGGCATACACTGTAGTACCCAACATGCGGAGTACCATCATTGTTTGACTTCACGAAGAGGCGAAGAGCCAAGCGCAGTAGTATGAGTAGTACTACGACTAGAACCGCATGGTGGAGCATCTGTACTCTTATTTTTTTATCTCTAATAAAGTACATGTTTATTCCGGAGAAGGGCGGAAAACGGCAGCCCAACATGTAATGATGATATCGATCAACCAACCATGCTCGAATATATCTTGGCCTCCGTGCGAGCCCGTCTGTGTGTTCTCGCTCCTCGTCTCTCTCAAGGAACTGCGGGCTGGATCTTTGCCGTCAATTGAGATCGATTTGCTGACACTCCTGTCCCACATGTCAGTGATATGCCAAGAGGAGGTGCGTTGACCGACTGAACATACGCGTACTCAGTTTGGACCTTCATACTACTCCTCCCTCCATCATAGTTTACAGGGCGCACTTCATTATGATGCATTTCTCTCAATGCATTTCCACCACTAGAGAGACTTTAGACGCGTTTGGTTTAATGCTCAATTAATTAGGGCGTGGTAACCGCAATCAAGTCCACAATTTTCTCTCGATGTACTCCCTCCTTTCTGGTTTATAGGGCTTATCTCAAAATTTTAGTTCTTCCATTTTATAAGGCACAATTTGGTTGTTTTCCATCACATGTTCAGATTCCAAGGTGCATTAAATCATTACATGCAAGTATTAAGAGAAAATTGACCAATGCATGTACTTTATGCATGCATGCATTGCAAGTAATGCATTATAAACATAATTTTTTGAGGAAAACAAGAGCATTAATTAGGTGCTTCTGCACAACTACAAAAAGTATTCCACCACTCGCCATCTACCTTGATTTGTGAGATTTTTGAATTGAGCACTATAAACCGGAAAGGAGGGAGTACTACTACGGAGTGGAGTAAGTGCATGCATGTGTGTACCCGGGGTGGAAGCACTTCATGCATGTGTGTACGCATTATTCCCTCTAGTAATAGACGTCGTGCTATAACTACCAATGCTATTTTTCAGGACAATCGCTAGTCGCCTTGGTCCCACAGATTTTTTTCTTTTTCCTGAAGCGCGCTCTATGAACAGTGACAGATGGAGTAGTATGAGCGGATTCAAAGAAGAGCATATTGATGGTTGCTTTTTCCGAGCAACTTACAGTGGGAAAGGTGGGGCTTATGATTTCACTGCTCATTACTCACTATTAATGCGGCGCAACGACCGGGCTGAGTCTCCCATGTGGTTGTGCACTACCCCCTTGGTTCTTAAATATACTCCGGAGTATTTGTCTTTCTAGAGATTTCAACGAGTGACTACTCAAATATTTGTCCTTTTAGAGATTCAAATGGACTACTATATACGGATGTATATAGACATATTTTAGAGTGTAGATTCACTCATTTTGCTCTGTATGTAGTCACTTGTTGAAATCTCTAGAAAGACGAACAGAGTATTTAGGAACGGAGGGAGTACACATACGAAGTAAAATATGCCCATTTGAAATTTGTAAAAAGACAAATAGTTTGGTACGAAGGAGTATAATTTTGTGCATGGCACATGGACCCGGATGCTGAAGAGGCTTCTGGCAATGCTATCAAGCTTCCATCATTTGTTTACATAATTGACGTACTATACAAATAATTTTCCAGCGACATGAAATTATACAATGGTGTGAGCATTCAGCTTTTGTTTCGTGTGTCTTGCCATCGATGCTCTTTCAGAAACAATAAAAAACTAACTTCCTTGCTAATGCATGTCAATATTAGCAGATAAGAGCAAATAATTACATCACAACTGAGGACAGAGTTGCGATAAGGATTGAAATTAAAACTGATCCATGCTTTCATTGGCAGCAGCGTCCCCCTAGCTCTGTCTAAATCAACAAGGCATGTTGGGAAAAAAAGTAGCTGTCTGGAGCATGCAACATTCTGATCATTTTGTGAAGTTCCACTAAAATAGAGCTGAGCGTCCCTGTTCCAAAGATATTAAGTGTGATTACGACAATAGAGGACTGCTGATCAAAAAATAAACACACAAATAGAAGCCGGTCACCTTTGCAGTCACTCTTAAGACTAACTAGTTGGAGAAGATTAGGCTCGGAGTTGGATGAGGAGGATAGATCAAAACCAATCTCCCTTTGTGAAGTCGCACTGAAATGTAGAGACGTTGCCCGTGTGACATTTTAGTACAACTGCACAAAACACTCTTAATAAAAAAGTGATTTGTGCAGTTCACCAAAAGCCGCAATAGCAACAAGGTGAAATGGATAGCCCTATTTGCAAAGAAGAGGTAGAAAGGAAACAATTACTGGCCAATAACAGTTGATGACACATGCGACGACAAAAAAGGAGCATATTCCTTGTCCTAAGGGAATATAACAACATGGTTATGTTTGTCTAAAACGGTATGAGGACGAGATTGCAATATGGAAAGTACGCCGGATGAGCTACGTTTTGGGCAAAGAACTATGGAAGATCCACATGCAGCGACATGGGAAGACGGGTAGTGGAGCAAGGCTAGAGGGGATACCTGGAGGTCGTTGGGATGTAACTAGGTGAGCGGTGGTGGGCAAAATCTGCGAGCAAGTGGTGTAGGCCCTGGCGCGCCGGAGCTTGGTCAGAGAGAACGGCGTGTACCACAGATCGGGATGTGCTGCCTCAGCGCCATTGAACGGAGAAACGATGCACTTCTTCCCTTTCCCCTGGCAGAAGGGATGCGGCCGGATCAGTGACCAACGGTGAGAGAGAGAGATGCCACCACACTCCCTTTCCCCCGGCGGGCGGGATGCGGCCAGATTAGTGAAAAACGATGAGAGAGAGAGGCCATCATAGCCTTGTGTGAGATAATCTGAAGAGCGACAAACCAGGCAGGCAGGCTCGATTGTATATAGTTGAGCGGACTACCTTTTTCTCCATAAAAATCGTTTTATATTCTATGTACGTGCCATTGAGCGCTATAACTTTATTTAAAAATAGCACGGCAATGCGTCAAATCAAACTTTGTTTCGTGCACGCGTGGTACACGACCTCCCTAGGTAAACAACCACTACAGGCGTTCAAATTAGCACGTGGGCTGCCATTTCGTAAAGAAATGAGCTCCACCATGTTCCCGCGCGGGTGTGGCTAGGCACGAAGCGTGAGTACGTGCATGATGCACCTATTCTCTTCTTGTATACGTACACCACCTACATGGGGTTGTGTGAGAGAGATACAAACCTAGAGAGATATTGTGTGTGGGTTCGTGAGAGTTTTTTTTTGGGGGTCAATCAAAAAATGTAACATATGCAATGTGTGTGAAATAGAGTCCTGGATATAACACATATATAGAGGGGGTGATCCACGAGAAGAGCGTTGAGGTATCATCAGCTTTAGGTGTCCATAGAATCAAAGAGAGGGATGATGTGTGTGTGTGTGTGTGTGCGCGCGGGATCGACAAAGAGTTCCATCGAATTTGTGCGTGCCCACGTCAAAGATATAGAGTGGCTGGCCTACTGGAACGTGAGAGGGGACATGTGCAGTTTGTCTCTTTGGCATGGATACCTACCTGCAGCGCTCGACTATCGGTGTGTGGTGGGGGAAGAGGGAGGCCCAATTAACTATAGAGGTACAATGGTTGGTATATGTGTGGAGGAGGAGAGAGGCCTACCTCATGTATTAAGGAGATGGATCTGCCTCATGTATTAAGGGAGATCGATCGGCATCCATGCATATGTGCAGGAGAGGAATAAAGTTGGGAGAGAGACAAGGCTAGAGTGTTGGAGGGGGTGGTAGTGGACTTGCTTCTAACAAATGATGGGATAGGCTTGCTAGACAAACGGAGGGCACGCCCGCAATATCAATAAGAGAGGACATGGCTGCTTGTTGTTGTCTGTGCACGTGCGTGTATGAGATGGGTCAGGAGGCATGCACGAATGATGAGGGGGGGCGATATGGCTGTGGTAAGCACACGTAACTACATAGGAAGATCAATCGCCCTTTGTTAGAGAAAGGAGAGACATAACTTGTGAGGTACGTCGATCGATGGGGGGGATAGTTAAAGTCGATCTAGCTATATGTTGGGAGATCGATCAGTACGTTATACATGCATGTGTGCGTTAGAAGCAAATGAGGGACGAGGAGAAGGATAGAGAGAGAGGGATGCATCTAGGAGGTGGTACGAGAGGCATACTATATCGAGGGGTAGGAGTGTGCGAGTATGAGATCGATAAAAAGAGTGGTGGGAGTGAGGCATGGACGGTGACAAGAGAAGAGGGGAAGCTTATGTTTGTGCTAGGCACACCTGGCTAGAGAGGCATATCGATGGATGTGTGCCGTAAATAGGAGCTGGCGGGCCTACACACACCGTGGGTGAAAGACCTAAAGTGAAAAGAAGAATTTGCGCGATGGAGCTAGAGAATGGTGAGGGAGGGTCAGAGGGATGCGGGCGTGTGCATGCACGAGAGAAATTTAGCGCTAGCTACAATGATAAGCGGATTGTGTGGGTGTAAAAGACGAATAGAGATCATACTTCATTATAAAAAGCGAATTCGGATGTTTGAAGAATTTATCATAGTGTTTTTAACCGACGCATGTGTGAATATATATAACGGTGATACACATGTGTGGTTATGAACATGTTACAATAGATATAATATATTTTATCTCTACTCTTATAAAAAACGGAGTTGTTGATGATGGTGTGCCTGCCATCCTGCAATATAGGCCGTGTGATTTATATCTGGTGGATAGGAAGGAAACTATGGCAAGTTTGAAAAAAGATACCCACACCCCTCTCCATATTTGCAAATGAGGCCCCTTGATCATGTTGATGTTCTGTGGAACGCATGGGCATCTTGCTAGTACTACGTATAATACATACAACATTGATTATAATTTGGGCTAATGTGTGGCTTTTGCATTTCTGGTCTAAATACTTGTCATAATATAGGGGGCGGGGCACTATACTTTGTGTGATAAACACGGTGTACATATGGAACATGGTTTGGATTATGAATATATAGTTAGCACATCAAATGTACTATTATTTGGAATCAACATCAAGTGTATTCAAAAAATAGAATTCGAGTTCATGTAGTACACATAGTTCATATCTATCTCTATAGTAATCATGTGGTGTGTTATTAAGGTAATACACGAATGATGGTTGAAGTTGGCAGCAATCATGATTGTAGATTCTTATTGAAATAGAGAAACGAATTCAAATTTAGTTCGAATTGCAGCGGTAGTATAGAAATTTGGAATGCACTAAAAAGTTGGTATGAGTAGGTTACATGCATTATACAGCAAGCGAAAAAAATTAATCGGACATAACATGGATTCATACTCCCTCCCTCCATCTATATAGGGCGTGATGAGATTTTTATGACCGCCATTGACTATTTATAAGATTAATAGTACATGGCATGCACAATGTGAAAATTATATCATTGAAAGAACCTTTCACAAACGAATTTAACGGTGTGCTTTGTGTAAGTTGCATGTCATATATTATTGCTCTAATATTTGGTCAAAGTTAGCATCGAAAAACGCATTAGGCCCTATGTAGATGGAAGGAGGGAGTAGCTTTGAATAGCATTTGTATAGTAAAACGGGGCAAGACTCTCTTTGTGTGGTGTGAATAGTTGTATTTTTTTGTTTTATTTTTGGTTGAGGGAAGTGCGAATTGATTTGGTACGTACAAGTACAATATTACAACACGTTAGGATTGTCCCTAAAATTTAACCCGCATCTTGTTATGTCCCGAAAATTCAGATATCGTGCTCCAAAAATTGGCGCCTTCACAACCCGTGCCTTTCTATCCCGAAATTACAACGCGCGCGAAAACTCCCTCCAGCTGCCAAATCCCGACACGCGAAATCCCCCTTCTAACCCTGAGCCGAAAGGGCCGCTAGTTCAAGTTGGTGGGGGGTACTTTTGTAACACACCCTACATTTTGGACAAGCGCGTCCCTAAGTCATGCTTCACCCCCTCAAATCGCCCCCTTTTCACCATTCGAAATCCCAGGCCGCCATAACCTCTCCGCTCCAGCCGTGAAACCCCACCCTCCTCTGTCCGCCACATCACCGCTACCCAGCCGGAGCCTCTTCCCCAATGATGTCGTCCACCACAACAGCTCAACGTCCCTCGTCCACCTCCCCGGATGAGTATTCGTCGTCCATCTCGTCGTCCCGCCAGTTCAGCCGCCCCGTCCTCCACCTCCAAGGAGCTGCTCCGATGATCGCCTCGTCTATCGCGGCTGCTCCATCCCCACAGCGCCGCCTTAACCTGCTCCACCGGAACCGCAGCATCCTCACCGAGTCCTCGGACGAAGCCGAGGCCTACACGGCGCCACCAAAGAGATTGTACACTCATTGCATCGCACCTTCTCCTTAACTCGACCTCTCGGCGCCGACAGTGCTCCATCCCGCACCCCCATGGAGCGGCTACCTTGAAGTGGGCGCCGCGAGCGACATCTCCATGGTGGCTCTCCCCCAGTGCGAGGCCCCTTCGGCGGCGGCGTCCATACCAGCCCGATATGCTGCTGCTGCTCCGGCTCTTGCTCGCTCGGTCGCACTGCTGCTGCTGCTCCGGCTCTCGCTCGATCGCTCGCTTAACCAGCTGTTGCTGCTGCTCTCCCCCTCGCTCGTGCTACTGCTCTACTCTGACTAAGCCACACTTCAGTCGACTGAATCGATTTTGGGGTCAGTTGATTTTCAGGGGTTGGGGGGGGCTCGCCGGAGTTAAGGAAGAACCACCCGCAGTGGGGACGGGGGCTCGCCGGAGAGGTATCCCACCATCTATCTTAGGGTTTAGGGTGGGGGAGGGGGCCTAGAGGGCTGGCCGGAGCGGCGGGGGGGAGTTGTTCCGAGGCGGCGAGGCGGCGCTGAGGCTGGCGGTTCGGCCGGTGGTGGCTGGCGGCTCTGGGGTGTAGGTTGAAGTTGAACTGCAGGCGCTCCCTAAACTACATGTCAAGTGCCTCTCTGCTACCATTGCGTTCAGTTTCGACAGTAGCATTCAGATTCCACAATAAATTTCAGTTTCGATAGTTAAATTCAGAGTCAACAGTTTTTACCTCATCTGTTGTAGTCAGGTGGTTTTTGGTGATGTAAAATTTACATCTATTTTACATCATCTATTGGAGATGCTATTAGAATCCCACTTGAGATTGACGATGTTTGTCTTGTCCTGCTTCAGCCTTGACGTCTTACGGCTCACCGGAGCTGCTCCAACGATTGAACGATCCATCACAATAGAGTCTTGCCCTAGACGCCGTCTACAAATTCCTTAGATTTTCCTCCACACCAACGACAGCCGCCTCTGCTTCAGCTGCTTCAGCGACCAACCCAATGATGCTTAGGTCGACACGACTACAACAAAGAGGTTGTACACTTGTTGCATCACTTATTACTATACATTCATGTCGATCCATTAGGGCTATTTTGGTTCAACGGAAAAAACATAGCAATAGGGAATTTTCCAATGGCACTCTACTGTTCAATTATTCATGCATTTTGTTGAAAGGAATGAAGCAAAACATGCACCTGGACATACTTTTCAAAATCCTATGCATGAAAACAAGACTAAGTGCATTAGTGGCAGAATAACATTCTAACTGTACACGCTTTCATATGGTTTCACGTTATTTTGGCCATGTTTCTTTGTATTCCTCTGCTCTTCCAATTCCTGTAAACCAAACACCCAAGTTGATAGAAATCCTATGTTTACAAATGCTCTGTTTACCATGTGCATTCCTATCCTGTTCTGGTGTTTTTCCTATCCCTGCATTTTTAGAATCATGCAAGCCAAATGAGACCTTCTAGAATTAGTTCAGTTATAGGTAGGTGTCGAAGGGAACTTTGTGTGGTTTGTCCTGCTCCTGCCGCGACATCGTCCACCTCACCTGAGCTGCTCCATCGACAGAAGCATCCACCAAACTAGACATCATGACTCCTGACTGTCTTTCGCTGCCTCAGATCTCCTTCCCTGCCGCCGGCAACCACCTCAATGGCATCACCATCATTGACTCAGCAGATGAACCTGAGGAGTAAACGGGTCCACAAGAGAGGTCGCGCTCTTATGTTTCTGCTTATGTTATGCATTGCTTAAACTTACCTGCTACTTAATCGTCCTGTTCAGCTCTTGGACTCCCAAGTCAGGTCCAAATTAATGTTCAAACTTGAGTTCTAAATTAGTTGTAGGGCACATAATGAGGCAACAATGAATAGTATGTCTGTCTAATATCTGGTTCACCTAGGGTATGCCTATGTTGTTCATCTTGGGTGGGAAACAAATAGTAAAGCAATCATCATCTATCTTTCTATTAAATTAAGGCAATCATCAGCCTGCTATCATTATTTTTGGATCCATCCACTAGTTATTACCATCACTCTAAATTTTTGCATGCTCTCCTTACATAATCTCACCATATTTTTTTCATATGCATGTCAGATATTGTACACAATCATGCTGAACATGTAGAGAAAAAGAGGAGAGTTTTGCGCGGCAATACAATGTCATGCAGACATCGCTCCATGGTGGGTTCAATGGCAAACCCTCCCCACCCATCTCCAGATTGTAATCCAGAGGACGATATCTATTCTGAGGCGGATTCAGACGCCGCTGACCACTCCTATTTACCCCCCAAGGTGTTTGCTCTACCTTGGCATGATGATGTTAGTCATATCATGCATATGTTGCCTTGCAGTGCCTACTTTTGACATCATATATGTCATCTACTTAGTTTAGACATGTTCTATAATGCCACCTGTTTAGTTTCTATATCATATATGGGAATTATGCAGTCTCATGTCTTTTAGCCAGCCATAATATATGTGAAATGTGCAATGCCATCATGTTTAACCAGACATCATATATTTGAATGATATCTTGCCCATCCTTTTCTTCATTACATTTACATTTGTCGACAATATTTGTACATTAAACTACTCTTCCTGTGAATCAGCCAATTGGGTGGGAGACGGAAAAATCTGGAGTGAAAACAAGGCCTGCAGAGCAGACAGTGCTACCTGTCGAAGCAGATCTCTTGTTTGGTCCCGAGATCTCCTCAGAGATGGATTCAGAGATAGATTACCAGTCCTACACCCCCACCGAGGTGTATGCTCAAACTTGGCACGGTTATACTGCTCATATCATGCATATGGTGTCTTGCATTGCATAGTTTTGAGATCATATACACAATATTCAACACCATGTTCTTAGTTCAGACATCATATCGAATGCCCTCTGTTTAGCATATAAATCACATATGTGAATTAAATGATGGGATCTTGATTACTTAGATACCATGTACGTGAATTATGTCATGCGATCCTGTTTAGTTATTCATCATTTCTTTGAATTATGTTCTGCTATGCTATCCAGTTTAGATAGACATCATATATGTGAAATTATGTCATGCTATCCATGTTAGTTAAACAATATACATGTTAACTCTTTCATGCCTTTTTTCCACACTATCTATTGCATCTGTCTGTCATACAATGTATGTACATTCAACTATGTTTCCTATTTATCAGCCATTTGAATTGGAGCGGGTGATGCCAGTATCCAGCGAACTAAAAACACGGTCTTCAAATAAAATAGTGCTACCTCTTGTTGAAGATAGCACCCCGGTTGTACATGCACAAGAACCAGCCCTACCACACATAACCCAAACTCTCGCAGATTGTACCCCTACTACGATGGACAGAGAACCAGCTTCACCCAATCTAACCCCAACCCCAGAAGATAGTAACCCAGTTCCTGTTGACACAACACCATCTCCACCACAGAGCTCCCAAACAAGAGCAGTTAGTAAGGCAGCTCCAGAGCCCAAAGGGCCAGTACTACCACGGCGAACCCCAACTCCACCAGTTAGTACGCCTATTCCTGTGGAGGAAGCACAACCAGCTAGTCGTAGTTTAGCAGCTATCGCATTTGATGTTGTTAAATCGTATGTGCATATCTTCCCATCTTGGAAATATTATACTGAAGATGAAGGAAAATGCCAGTTGCAGTTGTTTGTCCAGGAGTTATGTGTAAGTAATGTTATTCATGGCAATTACTTTGCTTTTTCCCATACATCCTACCTGCATGATGGTTATAGTACAACAAATTTTCCCATTTTTCTCTATAGAGAAGGACCGATTTGGAAACTCAGGATGAGGTAACCTGTGCTAATACCTCTACTATCTTCAAGAATGCTTGGTGGCACTATCGGAATTACCTGAAGAAAATGTACTTCAACAACAAAGAAACTCATCAAATTCCCTTACGTTCTCCCGAGACACATTTACTGGATGATGACTGGGAACGCCTTGTTCTGTACTGGTCCCAAACCAAGAATGTAGTAAGGTCTGTGAGCTCATTTTTCTATTTTTAAGTACTATATTCTTGCGTCTTACTGTACTTTGTTCATGTAGAACAAGTGCCTAAACCTGAAGAACAAATGTTCTAATTTAAGATTCCATTGCTATCATAGTTCAAAAAAGCGCTAGGCATTAATTGTGCGTTTTGCCACTGCCTTGCGCTTTACTGGCCAAAGCGCATGCTTATGCGTAGTTATGCGTAATGCGTTTTGCCAACGCCTAGAGCCTAGGCGCTCCTTTTTTAACAATGATTGCTATCGTGCATACTGCTTTGCTGTTGTATCACTGTATTTACTCATACAAACTTATTTTTTAATTGAAGGAACCCACCGAAACTCCAATGGCACATTAGGTATGTTCACGCATGTTTCTTTAATAGGTTTGATCTTATCAATAGCTCTGTTGATTTCAATTTCAATTGTGTATACAGTTGACTTCTCATATCATGCATATTACTAGCATCACAACAGAGCCAATAGTGTTGTTGTACATGTAGACCCGTGGTACCCATCTGAAATCTTGTTGTGCCGTGTAGTTTCCCACGCTTTGTATTCTTTCACTGCTGCTTTGTCTTGAACTAATATGATTTGAACCGTGTCTCTATTTTGATTTGGCAAGACAATGAAGTGACCATAGGACATAGATATATGTTTGTTCGATGCTTTTATTATGTACTAGTACTTGGCAATAGACGAATTGGTAGTTTAATCATGTCCACCTTACTAATGAACTGGTTCACCGAAATGAGTTTCATATACTAGTACATGCTAAACCTGTTATGTGTTTGCTTGTTTCTTGTTTTAGAATGCTGACAGAATATTGGGGAAGAGTGCCTTATTAAGCAATGGTAAAGGAACTAATGGATAAGGTTGAGGATAGTGACACATCCTTGTTGGTCTCCAACAAAGCTAATAAAACAGCTAAGGAAGACTATCTTGAAGATAGTGAGACAACCCAAAGTCCAGTCTTGGTTTAGTGTTCGAGTTACTGGCCACTACCGCTTGCACAAGCTATTCAAACTCACTATCTTAACCAGTTCCGTTTGTCGAGTCTCAACTACAACAGAAAAACATCGATCAGTTGTGCTGCGACAAGAAGCGGAAGGACCGTGGAAGTCCCTGGAGCATTCAGATGCATACTTTCTAGTGCAATAGCAAGTGTTGGAGGATTTTAGCGCCAAACAGGATAAAGCTAATAAGCTTGCTAAGCTTATTGCCAGCATGGTGGATACCCAGGATAACGTTTCTTAAGCTCTTCTGAAGTTGTTTCAGTTATGCTCTTGTTTTGCTGCCGCGTTTATTTTCACTGGTGGCCAATTTTGACGGCCAGTGTATGTAATATGCTGATTTGTTCCCTATATTTGCACTGGTGGCGAATTTGATGACTAGTGGATGTAATATGTGTAATAGCGGTAATAGGCTAGCGTTAATTTCTTTCTTATTTCTTTCCTCATTGTATTGTTTAGTTGTTTGCTTCTAGTCACTGTAGTTCTTTTTCTATGTTTTTCTAGTGGCCACAATAGAATACTTTTGGTAACTAGGCCCAAATAATCATGGCAGCACACAAACTGTTGTAACCCTGGGCCTCCTGCGAGCCGTATGATCCATGGGCCTTCTACGGTCGTAGGATCCATTGGCCTTGGTACGGGCCGTAGGATCCATGGGCCTCCTACGGGCCGTAGGGTCCATGGGCCTTCTACAGGCCGTAAGGTCCATGGGCCTTCTACGGGCCGTAGGATCCAAGGGCCTTCTACGGGGCGTATCATCGTTTCGCCAATCATGGGCCATACTATTCATGGACCATAACGAGTCGTATTTGATAACTGTATGAAAACAGCCCAACGATTTTTTTGGACATGAAAACGGCCCAACGTATTAACGGTCCACAAACGGGCCGACTGTAACGATGGGCTGAATTTGGCCCACAAGCAGAAAATGACAGTAACGGGCCGTAAGTAACGGAATGCTGCAAATGAGCCCAAGAATAAATGGGCCTTGAGAAGGCCAAAAGATAACTTGGGTTGGAAACAGCCCAATGGAATAATGGGCCGTTAATGGGTATAAAGTATACACTATTCATTACGGGCCAGTTTCACCATGGGCCATTAATGGGCCAAGAGTTACAAAGGGCCTCATATGGGACGAAAGAAGTCATGGTCCACACATGGGCCGGAAGTTAAAACCATCTGGAATCATATTGGATGGCCCAGATGACGCTACTGGGCCTAATTCGGATAGGGCGTAGCGGGCCCTGGGTTATCGGGTTGTAAATGAGCTATATGCGGACAGGCCGTTAACATGCTTTCCTTGGGCTGACCCGCCACCTTTTGGACAAGTCAAATGGGTCGGACTTTTCACAGGAAGGGGCCTCGTTGGGCCGTGCCACGTGTTGACGTATCATAGGCGCCTTGGGTCCAATGAGTGGATGACATCTGTCCCAACGGTGAGCCGGCACGTGTTTCCTCCAGCCAATGATGAATTTACACGTGGAAAATCCCCATTGGTCGGGGCTGTTAATGGGTTATCGGATCCAAATCCTGACCCGACAGCTTAAAGGCGTTCCGTTACGGTGGATGCCATGTGTCGGTCACCCTTGACGAAAGCACTTCTGTGACGCGCGATTTATCGTCATGGAAGTGGACAGCACTTGATGATAATTTTGGTAATGTCATGGAACATGACAGCACATGTATGACTATCTTGATTCTGTCATAATATCGTCATGGATGTACATGCATGACAACAAACGCGACCTACTATGACAAACACGTATCATCACGGAAGTGTATTTTTTTTGAAGTGACACACTTGACGTTTTCTTTACCTAACACAAGTATGAAACTATTTTGCAAGAATAAAACTACGAGTACTTGCGGGAGTAAAACTACAAATAAATTGCAAGGTAATAAAAGTGGATAGCTTTTGTCAAAAACAAAGTCATTTGTCCCTAGCCAATCGATAACATGTACTGGTAATCATTCTTGCAATTTTATATGAGGGAGAGGCATGAGCTAACAAACTTTATCTACTTGGATCATATGCACTTATGATTGGACCCCTAGCAAGCATCCGCAACTACTAAAGATCATTAAGGTCGTGAAACCCAACCATAGCGTTAAGTATCAAGTTCTCTTTATCCCATATGCAACAACCCACCTACTTGGGTTTAACCTTATGTCACTCTTGCAACACACCATAAACGAATCATGAATGTATTGCAACACCCTACAGCGGGGACCCCTCACATTTGCGCAAGACGGACGACACCGTTGGACAGCACCATAAATAAAATATACAACCATACCAACCAAGATCACAATTAACACATAGGACAAAATGGATCTACTCAAATATCATAGGATAGCCAAAATATCATTAGGAAATAATATATGGAGTTGAGCACCATGTTTAAGTAGAGTTTACAACAGGGAGAAGAGGTGTTACACAGCTGCATAGAGGGGGAGAAAGTTGGTGTTGACAGTAGCAAGATTGTTGATGAAGATCGCCGTCATGATCCTAGCCCCGGTGGCGTCGTTCCGGTGCCACCGGGATAGAGGGGGAGAGATCCCCCTCCTTCTTCTTCTTCCTTGGCCTCTCCCCTAGATGGGAGGGGAGTTCCCACTCTGGTCCATGGCCTCCATGGCGGCGGAGGGGCAGGTGCCCCTTCGAGATTGGATCTCCCTCTCTGTTCTCTTCTGTTTCGCGTTCCCCAGATTTGGTCCTTCATGGTTTCTTAAACTCCTGGATATCCGTAACTCCAATTACGCTGAAATTTTTACATGATTTTTTCCATAAATTATCTTTCTTGCGCCAGAAGAACGGCTCTAACCGATGTTCGAGGACGATACAAGACACCAGGGCGCACCTGAGGCCTGTGGCGTGCCCCGTGGGTTGTGGGCTCTGCGGGCCCCTGTTTGAGTTGATTCCACCTCCTAAAAATCACATATATTCTAAACTAATTCTTCATAAATTTTTATTGCGTTTTGACTTCGTTTGATATGGATTTTCTGCAATACAAAAACATGCAAAAAATAGGAACTTGCACTAGGCACAGGATCAATAGGTTATTCCAATAAATCATATAAAAATTTGCCAAAAGTATGTGAAAGTTGTATAACATTGACATGAAACAAACAAAAATTATAGATACGATGGAGACGTATTGTCACATCCCTAGTTCTGGTATGCACTAGGCTAGCCCTTCCATGTGAGCATCATGTTTAAGTTCAAATGGAACTTGAATTGAGGAATTTTCAAAAGCCTCAGAAAACCTCTAAAAATAACCAACATTTAAATATCATCAAATGAGTCCAAGAAAATGTTCCTGTTATTCTGTGAAAATATTGGCGTGAGGTAAAATTCAAACCAATATTTTCAGAGTCACAGAAATAATTTATTTTGGGTCTTTGATTTAAATCAATAATATATTTGGGTTGGAATTATTTCTGCTATATAAGAAATAATGTTCAAATATTTTGTAAGTTTGCATGTGACCTTGGACTAGCTCTCTGAGCTCACATAAAACTTTACATAAAGTTTTAAAATGGTTTAGTTTCCAAACTAAACAAAAACAAAATAACAGAAATAGAAAAACTAAAATAAAAGAGAGAGAGAGAGAGAAGGATTACCTGGCCACCTACCTGTAGCCGGCCCAGCTGGCAACCCAGCCCACCACCGCAACTCCTGTCGTCTTCCTCCTCTCCCAGTAGGAGATGCAGCTGCGTGCGGCGCGCACAACCACCCGTGGCCACCTCCTGCCTCCCTGTTGGCCTCCCTGGCACCCTGGAGTCGTCCCCGAGCGCCACGCAGCCCCCCTGGCCCCCTCTCACTCTCTCCCAAACGCTCTCCCCCCTCCTTTGCTCTCTCCCTCGCACGCACCGAACGCAGCCGCCGCCGCCGCTCGCCATTGCTGCGCCCACTGCCATCCCCTCGCCCCCTTGACGCATCCAGAAGCTTCGCTGCAACGCCCGAAGTCTCCAAGCTGACGCGCTCGAGCTCGTACGCGCTGCATCGCCGGCATCGGCTTCATCTTCTTCCTCGGGCTCCAACGAACGTCCGAAGCACTGTGAGCTCCTGCATCTAAACCCCCTCTTCCCGACCGAATCGCACTGTCGCCTGGCCTCGTCGCCGACGTGGCTCCGGTGACCAATTGGTCATGTGCGTGTGCCGTTGCGCTCGTAGCAACGCCTAGTGCCTCTCTAGCCTGCTACTTTTCTCAAACGCAAGCTGTAGCGCCATACCCGCCACCACCCGAACTCCGGCCGCCGCCCAAGTGGTCGCCGCCGTCGACCCCGGCCTTCCTGCGCCCAGCTGCATGCACCCCTGGATGCGGGCGAGTGAGGGCTTCCTCGTGGTGCCCGCAGCGGGTCCAGCCGCCGCTCGTAGCATGTTCCCGAGCGTCGCCACCGCATTCGCATGCCCGCCGGCGTTCAACACCGGCGTGCTGACGTGGCAGCGTCATTAGCAGGTAATGGCGCCACTAATTGAACCCACACCCACTGACATATGGGCCCCACTGCCTAACTAACCCTAATTTAGTTTTGTTTAGATTAAACTAACCCGATAGGCCCCACAGGTCAGTTTGACCTAGCCACGTCACACGTTGACTGGCCCCACAGGTCAGAATTGACCCAGCAGATGTGGCCGTTGACCGGACCCACATGTCAGCGACACTAATCAGCCTAAGTCACTGACCAGTGGACCCCACTTGTCAGGTTTGACCAGGACCATGTCAGTTGACCTGCTGACATCACACTGATGTCAGGCTGACGCAATAAATCATTTACTGGATTTATTCTTATTCAGGTAATTCCAGAAGATGTTCAAAACTTCTAAAATTCATAGAAAATCAACCGTAACTCCAAATTAAATAAATTATATATGAAAACTGATCAGAAAAATCCAATCTATCCATCTGTACCATTTTCATGCATGTTTGAACAACCTAAGGTTGCTGTATATGAAAATTTGCATAATTGGCATTTTAATAAGCACATATGGAGTTTGAATTTGAACCCTTGGTTCAAACCAACTTCATTTAATCTGTTCTAAGTTGCATTAGCCAAAACACACTCATTTTGCCATGTCATATTCATGCATCATATTGTTGCATTGCATTGATTGTGTTTTCTCTGTGTTGCCAGTATTTGTCCCCTCTCAAGAGACTTGGTTCCGGCGATGAGTTCGATGACACCGTTGAAGAACTATATTGTCTTCAGAAGTGCTAGGCAAGCAAAAACCCCTTGTTCATTCCGATACAATCCCACTCTCTCGCTCCTGCTCTCTTTTACTGCATTAGGACAACAACGATTCATCTGCTACTTGCTGCGGTAGTTGAACCCTTTATCCTCTGCATGACCTGTCATTGCCACAGTAAATAGATGAAACCCACTAGCATGAGTAGGAGTTGTTTGAGCCCTGATGTGCCTACTCATTCATGCTTGTTTGTCATGTCTACTACTGCTTAGAGTTGAGTCAGGTTCGATTCATCGCGGATGAATCGGAGGTGTGTGAACATGTCCTACTGTTGAGAGCTAAGTGTGTGAACACGATTTGGTAAAGGTAGCGGTGAGAGGCCATGTAGGAGTAGATGGTGGGTTGTCTCATTGCAGCCGTCCTCAGGAACTGAGTTCTGTGTTTGTGATCCATGAACAGTTACTACCACACGTTGGGTTCCGGTAACTCGGCCCCTCTCGACTTATTAATCGACTTGATCTCTGTCCAGGAGTTGCAACTAGTTTCTGGTGTTTGTAGGTAGTGTTAGTAGTCTACCAAGTGGCACCCGATACAGGTGGGCTTGGGACAGACTAGGCACTGTGGCCCGGTGTACCAAGTGGCACCCGGATGGTGGGCTTGGGAACCCTGCACACATCGTTTGGGGCCGTGAGCGACACCCCGGCCGGATCTCCTCGCGGATGGAACCCGAATAGGTGATAAACCTGGATGAGAGACTTGTGTGGTTAGTCAGGTCGTGGCCGACACCCTCGCTGGGCTTCCGCTTGAAGTTTTCCGAGTACATGTCGTGTAAGCGGCGGTAAGTGGTGAGAGCGTGTGTGAAGAAGTACACCCCTGCAGGGTTAGCATCATCTATTCGAATAGCCGTGTCTGCAGAAAAGGACTTCTGGGTTGCCTGTACAGTTCATAGACAAGTGAAAGTGGATACTCTAAAATACGCAAGATAAGCGTGAGTGCTATGGATGGCGTTCTTGTAGGGAGACGGGAGTGGATCCATAGTGGTGTATTGATATGGTGAATATGTGGACTCGTGTGCGCCACCTCAAAAGAGTTACTTGCAGTCGTAGTTCAGGATAGCCACTGAGTCAAAGCTGGCTTGCTGCAGTTAAACTCCACCACCCCCTTTGTTGATAATGATGCATATGTAGATAGTTCTAATGTAAGTCTTGCTGGGTACATTTGTACTCACATTTGCCTATTTTATGTTTTTGCAGAGAGACTTCAGTCTCGCTAGTAGTTCCACTTGGACTTCGATGTTTAGCTTGTTACCTCGGCTACGATCTTGTGCCCTCGGCAAGATCTGGTAGTTAGTCAGGCTTCTCAGCCTTTTTCATTTGTAGTTGTCTGTACTCAGACATGTTAAGCTTCCGCATGTGCTTTGACCTGTATGCTCTGAATGTTGGGTCGTGAGACCCATGTTTGTAATATCTCGCTCCTCGGAGCCTATTGAATTAAACTCTTGAGTTGTAGAGTCATGTTGTGATGCCATGTTGTATTTGCACATATCGAGCATATTGTGTGTATGTTATTGAAATGCTTGGTATGTGTGGGATCTGACTATCTAGTTGTTTATCCTTAGTAGCCTCTCTTACCGGGAAATGTCTCCTAGTGCTTCCACTGAGCCATGGTAGCTTGCTACTGCTCCGGAACACCTAGGCTGGCCGGCATATGTCCTTCTTCGTTCCTGTGTCTGTCCCTTCGGGGAAATGTCACACGATGAATACTGGAGTCATGTTAGCACGCTATAGCCCGGTTCACCGGAGTCCTGCTAGCCCAGTGCTACAGCCTGGATTCACTCGCTGATGACCGACATGTTCGATGCTGGGTCATGGATGTCTGTCCCTGTAAGTTTGTGCCACTCTGGGTTTACGACTAGCCATGTCAGCCCGGGCTCCTTATCACATGGATGCTAGCGACACTATCATATACGTGTGCCAAAAGGCGCAAATGGTCCCGGGCAAAGGTAAGGCGACACCCGTGGGGATACCGTGCGTGAGGCCGCAAAGTGATATGAGGTGTTACATGCTAGATCGATGTGGCATTGAGTCGGGGTCCTGACAGCTTTTGTATCAGAGCTTGACCGCCTGTAGGATTACCAAGCCAAACTGGTCGAAGTTGAGTCTAGAAATGCTTTAGTTATATGTAGGGGAATTGATTGTGGGATGGGAACGTAAGGCTCTTTTTACTCCATTACCTTATGCCCTTCTGATCTGAGTCAACCTCTTCTTTTCCACGGGGATTAAGAACTAGGCTTCTCGTCTATCTATTAGGATCACGTGTTACTAATTCGTAGACTTGTAAGATTGTTGGATTTAAGCCCCAGTTTAGTTTCTAATACCCCTATGTGTTCATAGTTGGTCTCGGAACCTTGTTATTGTGCTTCTAAGTGGTTATGCCACCATTTTTGCGTGATGTCTCAGAATCTTTTTGACCATTTACAGCCGTTATGCTGTCCGAGTCATCCCAGGTTTCCAGATAGTCTGATGCATTTGCAAATTCCTTCATACCGTTATGAAGATCCTTTGTGCCAGATCAACCACACTAATCGGTGAGTTGAGGTGTTCCATTGCCTCGACATATATGTTGGAGCTATTATTATGACCCTAGGTATCTTAGAGTATCACCTAGTAATCTGGCCATGTTCTGTATTTCCAGTGTGATGAATCTGGCCATTAATCTCGAAAGCATCCCGTGATGCCACTTAGTTAGTAGGCACTCTACTCCTGGGTTTCTGAACCCGAGACTCACACCACTTACTTCAGTGTTGATAGTATTTGCTAGTTCCCTTAGGATATTAGTAACCTTTGTGATAGTCCTCGAGATTCGTGGTATATCCTTCTTCCAAAAGCATGAACCAATATGGCAGAAGTTCGGGAACCGAAAGATCACAACAAGAGTGCTCTCGATGAGTTCCCCTTTATATTACGATTCTGCCAAATCTATCTCTCTGCATGGATTGTCCGGAAGAAATATGTTGAACTTGTTCGACGTTCTAATCCATGCGTCCACAACTCAGGAAATCGTATGTTCTTTTGAGTTGTCCCCCTTAGTCGTCTTCTGACCCTCGTCTATCAATTGATAGTCAAGAGTATGCGTGCATTCGTTCATCGATGCCTATTACTCTTGTGGTCTGTCAAGCCATTCTATTCTGGAATGACTAGGAGAAACAAACTCCAGTACCTCATCCATATCTAGGGTTGGGTCAAAGAAGTTGTATTCCATAGATCAAAATGCCAATCCAGCTTCTGGTTTGTTCTACCTTGAAGTATTACCTTCTTTATGTCAGGATTGTCATGAGAATTGCACCACCTCTTATGAATTCTTTATGTAGTGATACTTCTCGCCATCATTTTCATTTCTCAGTTCCATGTTGTTGCAACCGGAATGCCGACAAGTGAACTGTGATGTGCGAAATCAATACTCCGAGCAACTTGTTGCTTGGTAGTTAATGGATAATACTCTCACTCTTAGCGTGTTGGTTGTTGAACCATCACCCTAAGGTTGATCGTGCCACCTAGTCCACTTTCCCTGGTGCACCCTTCGATCAATGAGTTAGGATTGTGCCAATCCCTCGCTCTTGTGATCATATCGTCTTGCCCTGAAAAGCAAGATCGTTTGTGAGCTTAGTAACATATCTGTGGTTCGTTATTCTCTGAATGTCTTCTCGGAGGTATCACCAGGTTGTCACCTAACCGCTATGTTGAGCTCGTGATCAAGTTGGTTTCTTGTAAACCACCCATTCTCCAAGATTTTGTGTTGGATACCCTGAACTAGTTGGTTGAGCTAAACAACAACTTAGGGGAGTTGGAAGATAAAAACTTTGCTTAAACTTAGTTCATTTCAAAGGGATATCTTTTTTATATGTGTGTTGAAGAAAGGTGATATCTTCATCGATTGGTCCTCGTGATCAGTTGTTGGATCTATCATCTTATCAAAACTTTGATTTGAGTGTGGGCTATCCTCAAATCAAGTCAGAACCAACGATGTTCGTAATGTTGTCTTACTCGTGGTTGATCCCTCGAGCATACACCATTACATCATTTGGTCTGACCAATACTATCACATTGTTCACATAATGGTGGAATCCCAGTGATATGGGAAATTCTGATGAGTTGATGTTGAGCCCATCAGCTGCATTTTGTCTCCTCCATGATTCATGTTGAGCATCAACCTAGTGTTGGAAACTTTGTAAGCAACGCCTTCGTGTTCTGTTCATGAAGCTTATGCTTGGATGGAAGAAGTGACTTCCTCGAATTCATGTGCATTTGGTGCAAGCTGCCACCGTGAGTTCGAGAAAGATTGGTTTTGTTTCCTCTGGTACCATCCCAAGTCAGTTATGCATGTGCAAAGTATGCTATGGTTTGAAAGGCTCGCTACCTCCATTCTATATGTGTTCCTAGCACACCAAGCCACTGATTGACTTGTTCAAGGAGAAGAAGTTCCTTCTTAAGAGTATACCTTATGTAAGGACTTCGATATCCTCGATGATGGATTTCCCACCTGAACTTGGTAGTGTTTTATTATAAGACTACTACGTGACCATGCTTGTCTGGGATAGTGTGTTCACATGTATGTAGCAGAACCAGCTCATGTTTTGGAGCTTGCTATCGTAGTTCTTTTCCCGAGAATCTCGCAACGTCATCTCGTCGATTTCTGTTGCAAACTTTCTTTTCCAGACATGTTGTCTGAAATATCCTGTCACCAACCGGGTCTGAATCTCAGACAGATGTGATGGTTGGTACTTTTCCAAGATCTGTGATGTAGGCTCTGGCAAGGTTGATGTTTTGGCCAACACACCTAACCGGAAGACCTATTATCATAGTATCTTGATTGAGGAAGTTGGCCACCTCCCCATAAGGATTTTGTAGGATCTACTTCCGTAGTTATTCCTTATGGTTTCTTGTGCTACCGAAGTCCGACCTTTACTTGATGTTCTAGATATCAAACCATATCTATGAATGGGATACACTAGCACATCAAAGAGAACATTAGAAATGGAGTGCTAAATGTCTCTCGGTCGATTATCCAGATTTTGTTCCCTTGGCCCCGCTAAGGTGAAATCTGAGAAGGTTATCTTCCTTTGCATCTGCATCGTCCATCGCTGCTCATCATGGTAGTACGTTGTGTTGCCAGGATCCTTGACACGGATGTTGGTAAAACCTTGATGAATATGGAAATGCTCAAGTTCTTGAGAGCACGCACAAGCGCTAGGTGTTATCATCGACACTAACTGGGATTGCTCTCAGTTTCCTCAGATATGCTATAACCTTTCAAACAGTGGACTCGCTCTCTACTGTTGAGCTCCTCCCCAGTTACTAAAATCATCCCTTGTGTTGTCTTCAACAAGGTAATCGACATCATCCATACTAGTCCGAGCATGTCATTCTACCGAACTTCTCTAAATGATCGATTGTGATTTGCCTTAAGTTGGTATAAAGAGTTTTAATGATCTCTGAATCAAAGGTAATTCTTTTTGCCACTTAAGTGGATATTCCTATGAGTCACCTTCCCTAAGGTGCCCAGTTATGGTATCATGGCAACTCAACTCCTCGCTACATTGACAACCGTTCACCACCTTCTTAAGTGTAGAATTGTTGTCTACCTAGTGAATCCTCGTCATCTGTTCCACTCCATCCCTCTAGATGTGTGCTTCGTGTGTCGGCTTGAGAGATGTTGCTATGATTCATTCCCTGAGTTGATCCTAAGTTGTTCGACCTTCAATAAGATCGATCCTTTTAGATTTTTTCCCTATCCTCTCTTTGTCATGTTAGTTGGAGTTCTCGGGGTGACATCGAGACAATGATGGTGATCGAGTCAATGTTCTTTGAAGTGCCACCTGGATCGTGAAGATTATGTTCGTTTGCGATCCCCCTTCATCTTACCCTACGCTTGAATCTCGGGATGAGATTCTTGTTTAGTAGGGTTGAGCTGTCACATCCCTAGTTCTGGTATGCACTAGACTAGCCCTTCCATGTGAGCATCATGTTTAAATTCAAATGAAACTTGAATTGAGGAATTTTCAAAAGCCTCAGAAATCCTCTAAAAATAACCAACATTTAAATCTCATCAAATGAGTCCAAGAAAATGTTCGTGTTATTCTGTGAAAATATTGGCGTGAGGTTAAATTCAAACCAATATTTTCAGAGTCACAGAAATAATTTATTTTGGGTCTTTGATTTAAATCAATAATATATTTGGGTTGGAATTATTTCTGCTATATAAGAAATAATGTTCAAATATTTTGTAAGTTTGCATGTGACCTTGGACTAGCTCTCTGAGCTCACATAAAAATTTACAGAAAGCTTTAAAATGGTTTAGTTTCCAAACTAAACCAAAACAAAATAACAGAAATAGAAAAACTAAAATAAAAGAGAGAGAGAGAGAGAGAGAGAGAGAGAGAGAAGGATTACCTGGCCACCTACCTGTAGCCGGCCCAGCTCCTGTACCGGCCCAGCTGGCAACCCAGCCCACCACCACAGCTCCTGTCGTCTTCCTCCTCTGCCAGTAGGAGAAGCAGCTGCGTGCGGCGCGCACAGCCACCCGTGGCCACCTCCTGCCTCCCTGTTGGCCTCCCTGGCGCCCTGGAGTCGTCCCCGAGCGCCACGCAGCCCCCCTGGCCCCCTCTCACTCTCTCCAGAACGCTCTCCCCCCTCCTCTGCTCTCTCCCTCGCATGCACCGAACGCAGCCGCCGTCGCCGCTCGCCATTGCTGCGCCCACTGCCATCCCCTCGCCCCCTCGACGCATCCAGAAGCTTCGCTGCAACGCCCGAAGTCTCCAAGCTGACGCGCTCGAGCTCGTACGCGCTGCATCGCCGGCATCGGCTTCATCTTCTTCCTCGGGCTCCAACGAACGTCGTCGCCGCTCTGCCGTCTGCAGGCCTTCGAGCCTCCCGTCCCCGAGCCCCTCGAGCCTCCCGTCCGAAGCACTGTGAGCTCCTGCATCTAAACCCCCTCTTCCCGACCGAATCGCACTGCCGCCTGGCCTCGTCGCCGACGTGGCTCCGGTGACCAATTGGTCATGTGCGTGTGCCGTTGCGCTCGTAGCAATGCCTAGTGCCTCTCTAGCCTGCTACTTTTCTCAAACGCAAGCCGTAGCGTCAAACCCGCCACCCGAACTCCGGCCGCCGCCCAAGTGGTCGCCGCCGTCGACCTCGGCCTTCCTGCGCCCAGCTGCGTGCACCCCTTGATGCGGGCGAGTGAGCGCTTCCTCGTGTTGCCCGCAGCACGTCCAGCCGCCGCCTGTAGCGCGTTCCCGAGCGTCGCCACCGTGTTCTCATGCTCGCCGGCATTCAACTCCGGCGTGCTGACGTGGCAGCGTCATTAGCAGCTAATGGCGCCACTAATTGAACCCACACCCACTGACATATGGGCCCCACTACCTAACTAACCCTAATTTAGTTTTGTTTACATTAAACTAACCATGTAGGCCCACAGGTCAGTTTGACCTGGCCACGTCACACGTTGACTGGCCCCACACGTCAGAATTGACCCAGCTGACGTGGTCGTTGACCGGACCCACATGTCAGCGACACTAATCAGCCTCAGTCGCTGACCAGTGGACCCCACTGGTCAGGTTTGACCAGGACCGTGTCAGTTCACCTGCTGACGTCACACTGACGTCAGGCTGACGCAATAAGTCATTTACTGGATTTATTCTTATTCAGGTAATTCTAGAAGATGTTCAGAACTTCTAAAATTCATAGAAAATCAACCGTAACTCCAAATGAAATAAACTATATATGAAAAATGATCATAAAAATCCAATCTATCCATTTGTACCATTTTCATGCATGTTTGAACAACCTAAGGTTGCTGTATATGACAATTTGCATAATTGGCATTTTAATAAGCACATATGGAGTATGAATTTGAACCCTTGGTTCAAACCAACTTCATTTAATCTGTTCTAAGTTGCATTAGCAAAAACACACTCATTTTGCCATGTCATATTCATGCATCATATTGTTGCATTGCATTGATTGTGTTTTCTCTGTGTTGCCGGTATTTGTCCCCTCTCGATAGACTTGGTTCCGACGATGAGTTCGATGACACCGATGAAGAACTAGTGCTAGGCAAGCAAAAACCCCTTGTTCATTCCGATACAATCCCACTCTCTCGCTCCTGCTCTCTTTTACTGCACTAGGACAACAACAATTCATCTGCTACTTGCTGCGGTAGTTGAACCCTTTATCCTTTGCATGACCTGTCATTGCCACAGTAAATAGATGAAACCCACTAGCATGAGTAGGAGTTGTTTGAGCCCTGATGTGCCTACTCATTCATGCTTGTTTGTCATGCCTGCTACTGCTTAAAGTTGAGTCAGGTTCGATTCATCGCGGATGAATCGGAGGTGTGTGAACATGTCCTACTATTGAGAGCTAAGTGTGTGAACACAATTTGGTAAAGGTAGCGGTGAGAGGCCATGTAGGAGTACATGGTGGGTTGTCTCGTTGTAGCCGTCCTCAGGAACTGAGTTCTGTGTTTGTGATCCATGAACAGTTACTACCACACATTGGGTTCCGGTAACTCAGCCCCTCTCGACTTATTAATCAACCTGATCTCCGTCCAGGAGTTGCAACTAGTTTCTGGTGTTTGTAGGTAGTGTTAGTAGTCTACCAAGTGGCACCCGGTACAGGTGGGCTTGGGACAGACTAGGCACAGTGGCCCGGTGTACCAAGTGGCACCCGGATGGTGGGCTTGGGAACCCTGCACGCATCGTTTGGTGCCGTGAGCGACACCCCGGCCGGATCTCCTTGCGGATGGAACCCGAATAGGCGATAAACCTGGACGAGAGACTTGTGTGGTTAGTCAGGTCGTGGCCGACACCCTCACTGGGCTTCTGCTTGAAGGTTGCCGAGTACATGTCGTGTAAACGGCGGTAAGTGGTGAGAGCGTGTGTGATGAAGTACACCCCTGCAGGGTTAACATCATCTATTCGAATAGTCGTGTCCGCGGAAAAGGACTTCTGGGTTGCCTGTACAGTTCATACACAAGTGAAAGTGGATACTCTAAAATACGCAAGATAAGCGTGAGTGTTGTAGATGGAGTTCTTGTAGGGAGACGGGAGCGGATCCATAGTGGTGTATTGATATGGTGAATATGTGAACTCGTGTGCGCCACCTCAAAAGAGTTACTTGCAGTCGTAGTTCAGGATAGACACTAAGTCAAAGCTGGCTTGCTGCAGTTAAACTCCACCACCCCCTTTGTTGATAATGATGCATATATAGATAGTTCTGACGTAAGTCTTGTTGGGTACATTTGTACTCACGTTTGCCTATTTTATGTTTTTGCAGAGAGACTTCAGTATCGCTAGTAGTTCCGCTTGGACTTCGACGTTTAGCTTGTTACCTCAGCTACAATCTTGTGCCCTCGGCAAGATCTGGTAGTTAGTCAGGCTTCTCAGCCTTTTTCATTTGTAGTTGTCTGTACTCAGACATGTTAAGCTTCCGCATGTGCTTTGACTTGTATGCTCTGAATGTTGGATCGTGAGACCCATGTTTGTAATATCTCGCTCCTCGGAGCCTATTGAATAAAACTCTTGAGTTGTAGAGTCATGTTGTCATGCCATGTTGTATTTGCACATATCAAGCATATTGTGTGTATGTTATTGAAATGCTTGGTATGTGTGGGATCTGACTATCTAGTTGTTTATCCTTAGTAGCCTCTCTTACCGGGAAATGTCTCCTAGTGCTTCCACTGAGCCATGGTAGCTTGCTACTTCTCCGGAACACCTAGGCTGGCCGGCATGTGTCCTTCTTTGTTCCTGTGTCTGTCCCTTCGAGGAAATGTCACGTGATGAATACTGGAGTCCTGTTAGCCCGCTACAGCCCGGTTCACCAGAGTCCTGCTAGCCCGTGCTACAGCCTGGATTCACTTGCTGATAACCGACATGAACAGTTACTACCACACGTTGGGTTCCGGTAACTCGGCCCCTCTCGACTTATTAATCGACTTGATCTCTGTCCAGGAGTTGCAACTAGTTTCTGGTGTTTGTTGGTAGTGTTAGTAGTCTACCAAGTGGCACCCGGTACAGGTGGGCTTGGGACAGACTAGGCACTGTGGCCCGGTGTACCAAGTGGCACCCGGATGGTGGGCTTGGGAACCCTGCACACATCGTTTGGGGTCGTGAGCGACACCCCGGCCGGATCTCCTTGCGGATGGAACCCGAATAGGTGATAAACCTGGATAAGAGACTTGTGTGGTTAGTCAGGTCGTGGCCGACACCCTCGCTGGGCTTCCGCTTGAAGTTTGCCGAGTACATGTCGTGTAAACGGCGGTAAGTGGTGAGAGCGTGTGTGAAGAAGTACACCCCTGCAGGGTTAGCATCATCTATTCGAATAGCCGTGTCTGCAGAAAAGGACTTCTGGGTTGCCTGTACAGTTCATAGACAAGTGAAAGTGGATACTCTAAAATACGCAAGATAAGCGTGAGTGCTATGGATGGCGTTCTTGTAGGGAGACGGGAGCGGATCCATAGTGGTGTATTGATATGGTGAATATGTGGACTCGTGTGCGCCACCTCAAAAGAGTTACTTGCAGTCGTAGTTCAGGATAGCCACTGAGTCAAAGCTGGCTTGCTGCAGTTAAACTCCACCACCCCCTTTGTTGATAATGATGCATATGTAGATAGTTCTAATGTAAGTCTTGTTGGGTACATTTGTACTCGCATTTGCCTATTTTATGTTTTTGCAGAGAGACTTCAGTCTCGCTAGTAGTTCCACTTGGACTTCGATGTTTAGCTTGTTACCTCGGCTACGATCTTGTGCCCTCGGCAAGATCTGGTAGTTAGTCAGGCTTCTCAGCCTTTTTCATTTGTAGTTGTCTGTACTCAGACATGTTAAGCTTCCGCATGTGCTTTGACCTGTATGCTCTGAATGTTGGGTCGTGAGACCCATGTTTGTAATATCTCGCTCCTCGGAGCCTATTGAATTAAACTCTTGAGTTGTAGAGTCATGTTGTGATGCCATGTTGTATTTGCACATATCGAGCATATTGTGTGTATGTTATTGAAATGCTGGTATGTGTGGGATCTGACTATCTAGTTGTTTATCCTTAGTAGCCTCTCTTACCGGGAAATGTCTCCTAGTGCTTCCACTGAGCCATGGTAGCTTGCTACTGCTCCGGAACACCTAGGCTGGCCGGCATGTGTCCTTCTTCGTTCCTGTGTCTGTCCCTTCGGGGAAATGTCACACGATGAATACCGGAGTCATGTTAGCACGCTATAGCCCGGTTCACCGGAGTCCTGCTAGCCCAGTGCTACAGCCTGGATTCACTCGCTGATGACCGACATGTTCGATGCTGGGTCATGGATGTCTGTCCCTGTAAGTTTGTGCCACTCTGGGTTTACGACTAGCCATGTCAGCCCGGGCTCCTTATCATATGTATGCTAGCGACACTATCATATACGTGTGCCAAAAGGCGCAAACGGTCTCGGGAAAAGGTAAGGCGACACCCATGGGGATACCGTGCGTGAGGCCGCAAAGTGATATGAGGTGCTACATGCTAGATCGATGCGGCATTGAGTTGGGGTCCTGACATGTATCAGCATCCCCAAGCTTAATTCCTGCTCGTCTTTGAGTATGTAAATGATAAAAAAGACAATTTTCGATGTGTAATGCTACCTAGCATAAACTGGATCATATATCTAATCATGGCATGAATATTAAGACAGAAGTGATTCAAAGCAATAGACATAAAGACATCAATACTCAGGCATCCCAATAAACAATCTTGTCTTTCAGAATATCAACCGTAAAGAAATATATCCCTACAAAATCATATACTCTTGTCATGCTCTGTCTTCTTGACAAAAAGTATTTATCATGCACAACCCCGATGACAAGCCGGGCAATTGGTTCATACTTTTTATTGCGCTTCAGCTTTTTCAACCCTCACACAATACAATAGCGCAAGCCATGGATATAGCACTACCACTACTAGGGACAACCTTATACACAAAATCTTAGCAGCGGCGTGGTTCAGGGGGAGGCGATACTGTTAATTAGCAGCAGCACAGGAAAAAAACAAGCGCTACTACTACTCACTTAGCAGTAGCGTGGCTCGGCGGAACCATGCTTCTACTAAAATCGACCGACAGTTCCCGCCACCCTAGGTTTAGCAGTAGCACGGCCTTTCTAACCGCGCTACTGATAAAGTCATAGTAATAGAAGGCTTTTTTTGGGACGCGTTATTGCTAATTGCCGCTATTTTTGAAACTAGCCACATGGCGGGCCCCTCTTAGCAGTAGCTCGTGAGGCGTAAGCGCGCTGCTGCTACGTTAATAGTAGTACCACTGTTTATGACCAGCGCTACTACTAAGCCGCATCATATACCACCTTTTCCCTCTCCCTCCCCCATCCTCTCTTCCTCACTTTCCCCTACCTCCCACCTCCTCTCTCCCTCACTTTGCTTCTTCCTCACTACTTCTCCCCCAATTACTCTCCTTATTCTACCTACCTTTTTCTCTCTTTATTACTCCTAGCTAACTTACACCACCTCCATTAATGCATCTCTTTCTCTTATTCCTCCCCCTCCACTAGATAAAGTCATCTCCTTCCCCAACTAGCTTGGTAGATCTACCCATTTAATGAAGTGACCTATGTACGTCCCTAACTAGATCTAGCCATCTCAAGAATTAAGCTTTGTCCACTTTTGATCATTCCCTAGGTCTGTGGTGACACCGATCGACATCATCATCACCGTGCTTGATCTTGAGATATGTGATTAAAATTGTGCGCTTTTGCAAGAATGGAAATATGTGTATGTGTGCGATATGACATAATCACGTGATATGATGGAAATTGTGTGTGTGGCTTGAGTAACCACCGAATTGTTCTTGAGTTGCATATGTTTTGCCGAAATGTCGATTTATTTCGTTTCGGCAAATTTCGGGCTAACTCTCTATGTCCTATTTTTAGGGAAGGTCATGCCGAATTTTTGTATGACTTTGATTCATGAACATATTTTTATATTCAATTTGTTTATTATTACCGTGCATGCGTTCATGATGGTCAGTGGAACGATGGTGGATAGGTGGTTGCGGTCGGCGGTGCAGGACGTGAAAGGAAATAACCTGACAACGGTTTTATGTCCGTGTCGAAGATGCAAAGGAATAGTTTGGCTCGACCCCTATGACGATGGTCGTGTCGAAGCGCACCTGCTCATGACTGCTTTCACGGATGGCTATACTCGGTGGATAATTGAAGATGATGATGATGATTTTGAGGACGTTGACGGGGCAGGCAATGACCACACGGGGCAAGCCGAATAGGCGATCGATAATGGCAGCGAGGAAGAGGACGGACATGGCGGCGGAGAAGGGGCCGGACATGGCGGCGGAGAGAACATGGACTCCATGCCACAGAGTTCGTCGGTACTAAGTTCAATCATGCGGGACCCTCATGTTCAAGCACTGCTTCACAAGGAGACGAGTACTGAGAGAGCTGCTTCTAGAGAGGAGGCTAAGCTGCAGCAACTAGTGGTAGACTCGAACACTCCATTGTATGATGGTTGCGATCCTGAGGTGACCCGCTTGAGTTTCACGCTCCAACTCCTGAAGACGAAGGCTAAAATCAAATGGACCGACACTAGCCTCGATGAGCATCTCAAGTACCTAAAGGATGTTCTTCCCGCGTGGAATCTATGTCCTACTAGTGTGGATGAGGCCAAGAAGATCTTGTGCCGTCTTGATCTGCCGCATGTTTGATACCATGCATGCATCAACGATTGCATAATTTATCTATAGGAGCATGCGGAAAAAACAAGCTGTCCGGCATGCAATGCTTCTCGATACAAGAAGGCCGAGAAGAAATCTCCCTAGAAAGTTGTATGGTACTTAACGATCACTCCCCGTCTCCAGCGATATTTCTTAGATCCCAAGGAAGCAAATTTCAAGCGTTGGCACACGGAGAGGATGAAGCCCAACAATGGAGATGATTCAAAGCTGAGACACATCAAGGATGGAAGATAGTGGAGAGCGTTGAACAACTTCTATCGGTATTCTGAATGTGATGCAAGCAACATCGTGCTCGGCACGTGTACCAATGGCATGTATCCATTTGGCAACCAGAACACCAACCATAGCACATGACCCATGTTTGCAATGATGTACAACCTCCCCTGGTTGTGCATGAAGTTAAAGTACATTCACATGAGCATGCTGATTCAAGGGCCACAACAAGCAGGAAATAATGTTAATATGTATCTGGGACACGTTTTGGAAAACACCGGCCAAGACATGGGACGCCAGCAAAGGCAAGTATTTCTACATGAGAGCCACACTGATCATGACGGTGCACGACTATCTCGGTTACAGATATGTCATAGGCCAGGTGTGCCATGGATATTGTGGATGCACAAAGTGCATGGATGATACGATGTCTCAGCATCTAACGTCAAGGAAAGAGGGCAGGTCTGGGAAAATCATGTACATGGGGCATCGAAGATGGCTTGAGAAGGATGACCCATGGAGAAACCGTGGAGATCTATTTAACGGTCACGCTGAGCATCAAGGACCTCCACGTAAGCAGAGCGGCACCAAAATTGATGAGCTGTTGAAAAACTGCGCCGTGCCGGCAAAGAGGATCAAAAAGTCGCCAGAGCCACTGCTGATGGTATGGAAGACGAGGTCTGTGTTCTAGGACTTGGAGTACTGGCACAAACTCGACACACCTAATTGCCTTGATCAAATGCATATTTGTAAGAATGTCCTTGAGAGCTTGCTCGCGATACTGATGAACATGCCGGATAAGACCAAGGATTGGCTGAAGGCAAGAAAAGACTTGCAAGATTTGGAAATCAGGGAAGATCTGCACATGCCGCCTAGTAAAAAGTCAAACAAGACAGATACGGAGACATGCATCCCGCCATGCCAATACTCGTAGGCGCGTCGACAACATGGCACCGAACGCGGTCTGCACCACTGTGTCTAGACTGAAGCCACCTTTAGTGTTGGAAATATTCCCTAGATGCAATAATAAAGTGGTTATTATTATATTTCCTTAATCATGATAAAGGTTTATTATTCATGCTATAATATTACTGATTGTAAACTTAAATACATGTGTGGATACATAAAATAATACCAAGTCCCTAGTAAGCCTCTACTAGACTAGCTCGTTGATCAGAAGATGGTTAAGGTTTCCTGACCATAGACATGAGTTGTCATTTGATAACGGGATCACCTCATTAGAAGAATGATGTGATGGACAAGACCCATCTGCTGCTGCTTTCTTAATGTCAAATACATGTTCCTTCGACCATGAGATCATGCAACTCCCAGATACAGGAGGAATACCTTGTGTGCCATTGATACGTCAATTTTGCATCAGGTTCTCCTACTATTATTTAGGATGTTTTTGTGCATAATAATGGTTTATCAAGAAATTCTAATGCCTTTTCTCTCATAATATGCAAGGTTTACACGAGGAGGGAGAATGCCGGCAGCTTGAATTTTGGACCTATAAAAGCTACATCAGAGTTACCTATTCTAGACATCTCCAAACGAGTTGAAAATATATAGAGATTTTTTTTGGAATATATAAAGAATACTGGATCAAATAACTACCAGAGGGGGCCACCCGGGGGAGCATGAGACACCAGGGCGCGCATGGGCCCCTAGGCACGCCCTGGTGGGTTATGCCCACCTCAGCCCACCTCCGGTGCTCATCTTCTAGTATATAGGTCATTTTGACCTAAAAAAAATAAGAGGAGGACTTTTGGGACAAAGCGCCACCGTCTCGAGGAGGAACTTGGGCATGAGCACTTTTGCCCTCCGGAGGAGCGATTCCGCCGAGAGAACTTCCCTCCTAGAGGGGGAAATCATCATCGTCGTCATCATCAGCAACCCTCCCATCCTTGGGAGGGCAATCTCCATCAACATATTCAATAGCACCATCTCCTCTCAAACCCTTGTTCATCCCTTGTGTTCAATATTTGTACTGGAACCTGAGATTGGTACTTGTGGGTGACTAGTAGTGTGGATTACATCTCGTAGTTGATTACTATATGGTTTATTTGGTGGAAGATTATATGTTCAGATCCATTATGCTATTTAATACCTCTCTGATATTGAGCATGATTATCATTTGTGAGTAGTTACTTTTGTTCTTGAGGTCATGGGAGAAGTCATGTTGCGAGTAATCATGTGAACTTGATATGTGTTCAATATTTTGATGATATGTATGTTGTGATTCCCTTAGTCGTGTCATGCGAATGTAGACTTCACCATATTTGAGCCTAAGGGAATGCATTGTGGAGTAGCTATTAGATGATGGGTTGCTAGAGTGACAGAAGCTTAAACCCTAGTTTATGTGCTAGTTCGTAAGGGACCGATTTGGATCCAAAAGTTTAATGCTATGGTTAGATTTTATCTTAATACTTTTCTCGTTATTGCGGATGCTTGCGAGGGGTTAATCATAAGTAGAGGTTTGTTCAAGTAAGAACAGGTCCTAAGCACCGGTCCACGCATATATCAAATTATCAAAGTAGAGAACATGAATCAAACCAATATGATGAAAGTGATATGGTGAAATTCCCGTGTACCCTCAAGAATGCTTTGCCTATTATAAGAACCCGTTTTGGAATGTCCTTTGCCACAAAATGATTGGGCTACCTTGCTGCACTTTATTTATCGTTGTAGATACTTGCTCGTTACAAATTATCTTACTATCAAACTACTTGTTACTGACTATTCCAGTGCTTGCAGAAAATACCTTGTTGAAAACCACTTGTCATTTCCTTCTGCTCTTGTTGGGTTCGACACTCTTACTTATCGATAGGACTACAATTGATCCCCTATACTTGTGGGTCATCAACACTATTTTCTAGCGCCATTGCCGGGGATTCAAGCGCTCTTGGTAAGTGGAAATTGGTATGGAAAAATTATTACTATGTGCTAAAATTTATTGTCACTTGTTACTATGGAGAACCATCCTTTTAGGGGATTGTTCGGGGTATCTTCACCTTGACCAGAAGCACAATTCTTTGCCCCTCAATCTACTGCACCTACTTAAAATATTGGTTATGAAATTCCTTAGAGTGCTGCAGAACAACTGCTAGCTAATCCTTAGGCAGAAGATATAACTGAACATCCTGATATGCACTTGATATATGTGGAGGAAATTTGTGGACTATTTAAGCTTGCTAGTTTATCCGAAGATGAAGCTAAGAAGAAGGTTTTCCCTTTATCTTTGAAGGGAAAATCATTGACAGGGTATAGGTTATGCAATGATATTGGATCTTGGAACTGGAATCGATTAAAATTGGAATTTCACCAAAAAAATTATCCTATGCATCTAGTTCAGCGTGATTGGAATTATATATATATATATATAATTTTTGGCCTCATGATGGAGAAAGTATCGCTCTAGCTTTGGGGAGGCTTAAGTCAATGTTATATTCTTGCCCCAATCATGATCTCCCGAGAGAAATTGTTATTTATAACTTTTATGCTTAGCTTTCTGGTGATGATCAATCCATGCTCGATACTTCTTGTACCGATTATTTTATGAAGAAGACTATTGAATTTAGGTGAGATCTGTTGTAAAGAATTAAACGCAACTCTGAATATTGGGAAATCGGTGAAGGTAAAGAGTGAGGTATTAACCTTAAATTTGATTGTGTTAAATCTTTTATGAATACCGATGCCTTACACAAGTTTAGCACTAAATATGGACTTGACTCTGAGATAGTAGCCTCTTTTTGTGAAACTTTTTCTACTCATATTGATCTCCGTAAGGAGAATTGGTTTAAATATCGTCCCCCTATTAAGGAAGAAATTAAAGAACCAGTAATAGCTAAAGATGAAACTATTATTTACCATGTTGATCCAGTTGTGTCTACTGCTTATATTGAAAAAAGAACTTTCCCTGTTAGGATAAAGGAACATGCTAAGGTTCCAACTATGGTTCACAAAAGTAATACTAGAGCACCTAAACAAGCTCTAGATATCTTGGTAGAAAATATTGATGGGCATGTTATTTACTTCTATGATGAAGCTGCTAGAATTGCTAAACCCGATGGAAAAGATAAACATAGACGTGTTGTTGGCATGCCTATTGTCTCAGTTAAAGTAGGAGATCATTGTTATCATGGTTTATGTGACTTAGGTGCTAGTGTGAGTTCTATTCCTTTTACATTATATCAAGAAATTATGAATGAAATAGCACCTGCTGAAATAGAAGATATAGATGTTACAATTAAACTCGCTAATAGAGACACCATCACACCACTTGGGATTGTTAGAGATGTTGAAGTCTTGTATGGGAAAGTAATATATCCTACTGATTTTCTAGTGCTTGATTCCCCCAAGATGACTTTTGTCCCATTATTTTTGGTAGACCTGTCGTGGGTTTGTCACGGCAGATGTCCTATCAAAAGGACTTAGTCGTGGAGCCATCGCAATGGGTTAGCTTAAAGGGGTTAAACCAAACAAAGGAGACATGAGTTTATACTAGTTCGGCCCCTTGCGGTTAAGGTAAAAGCCTATGATCTAGTTGTGGTGGAATTGATGTCGTCTCGATGATTAGGGAGCGGAATCGCTTTACCTGGATCTCAAGCTGTTGTTTCTTGTCCTTGAACCACCACCGGGTCGCCCTTTATATACACAGGTTGACGCCCGCCAGCTTACAAGTACCGATGCCGGTTTATACATGTAACCGGCTCGGTCTCCACTCTTTCATACCTTATGATACAAGTTATTCGTTACATGGCGGTTTATATCTACATGCCCTTATCTACCTTTGGGCCTTGGGCCTTCGAGTCTCTGTAGTAAAGCGCCTTATTCCTAGTCTTCATGGGCTTCAAATATAGACGATTCATTATGGGAATAACCCAGCTTCTTCTGGCCCGTTTATACCCGGTAGTAATATCCCCAACATTAGGCCCCAGATTGATTTGGACTGGTTCATGTCAATCTCCAAAAACTTGAGAAAATTTCTTCCTTCAATACCTTTGCATAAATCTTGTAAACCGCCATGACGTCATTGCCCAGTTTCCTGATAAATCGCCGTGACATCACCTGTTATTAAAGATGGTATATACCTCACCTTCATTAGTGAGCCTCCGACAATCGAGGAGACAGCCCTGCCACATATCCATCTGTTAGGCTCCTCGATTCTTGCACCTAACACTTATCCTTTCACCTTTATAAATAAGACCGGGTGTCCTTTCCATTCTCCCCCTTGCCTCTTCATCTCTTCTTCTTCCTCGCGACACCGAAGAGCCCGAGCTCCGCCGCCGCCGTCAACTTTCTCGTTTGCACCAAAAAGGCTGCTGCATCAACCTGTTCTTAACCAGATAAACTGCGATGCACCTCCGCTGCCCCGCAGCATCAGTAAGTACTCTTCTTTCCAAATATCAGATCTGCATTACGGTTCTGCTGTTCATCGATGTTCTTCATTGTTCGTCCTTTTTCTCTCCTAGATCTCATAGCTTGATCTGAAACTGATAGTAAAAGTGAGCGGTAATAGTTCAGTGCCCCTAATCACCCTCAGAAACTAGTTTTCAGTACATGAGATCCCGTCTGAGCATACGCGTTCTTCTGCTCTCGCGACCATTAGGTTTAAAATCTATCCCCTTTTGTAGGACTACGGTAGATCCAAAATTATAACATCAATCTGTGAAATCTGTTTGTGCAACACTTAGGAATTTTTCAGATCTGTATCTTCCACACCACTGTAGGCAGTTCAACCCTTAAAACATGACAACTCACTAGGTATCATTAGCCCTCTTTTTAAACCGCCTATATGCCTAAAGTATTAAAATCCGGTTTGATATATGCAGATATTTCAATGTCATCTTCTTCCATCATTGCACCGGTTTATGAATACCAGTCGTGAACTTTAAACCGGACATTAATCTTTTTCCCAGCTTCCACCGAAATGACCAAACAGTTCTACTCTTGCAATTGGTTCCTTCCCGGGTTACGAAAGCACAATTGAATGGGTGTGTTGCAACTAGTGCTTTAGCAAGCAAGAACACCATTCATTGGCGAGTCCCCATTCCAGAAAATCCTCCTGAACCCCAGGATGGAGAAGTTGTTGTGTTTGCTGACCACCTGGGTCGAGGGTTTACCCCTCCCGGATCAAAATTCTTTCGTGACAGGCTCGCCAGCTTTCAGATCCGCCCTCAAGACATCGAACCAAACTCAGTGTCCAATATTTGGAACTCGCAAGTATTTTGTGAGGTATATCTGCAAGAAGGGCCTACTGTTGAGCTGTTTTGGGATTTCTTTTATCTGAACTGCCGTACTGAGTTCACTGACGGACCCAATACTGAACAGGGCGGTGTTTCAATTCAAAAGAGAAAAGATGTTCATTTCCCTCACACCAAGTTTCACAGTCATCCCAAGGACTGGAATCAGACTTGGTTTTATTTCCGCAATACGGCTTCGGACAAAGAAAATCCCTTGTCGGGTTATAGCCCACACCGTCTTACAAAAACTCATCCCTTTCCTCAATGACTGACTGCTCAGGAATGAGCAAAATATGCCCCTCAGCTATCAAAAATCAGAGCCTTTGCTGCAAACGGACTGACTGGCGTGGATTTTGTTCGATGTTGGGTTTCATGGAGCGTTTTGCCTTTAAGCCGGCGGCCCGGTTTAATGTGCAAATACAAAGGGGACCTGAAGGACCCTCAGCGTCATATTGATATCCAACTTATTCATGATGAGGTCACCGAAGCTGTCAAGAAAATGCTTGATGAGCCGATAGACTTATGCAGCAAAACCGGGCTCAGTCCTTTCTATGCTGCCAACAAACCACCAAAGGTAGAAATTACCGCCTTTCTATCTTAACCCATCCTTTATTAAGTTTTTCTTTGATAACTTACTGTTTCTCTATGGAGGCTGCGATCCGTTCTGGAGAAGGAAATCTCAGGATAAATCGGCAAGAGCTCCTCGCGTCAAAAGCAAAGCAACAAAGATACCTGCAAAGAGAAAAACCGCCAAGTCCTCTATCCAGCCAGCCGAAGAGGAACTTGATGATCCGGATTCACAGCTAGAACTTGACACTCTTGGTTCTTTTTTCATACACCTCATTCACGGTGATTACTATCAGGATGATGCGGAGGCTATCCATGCTGGCGAGGTAGAGGTAATCCTTCTTTTCTCCGACTCAAATCCTGTGCCATTACCAAAAATCTGTCGAACAATCCGGAAAGTAAAATTTTCATGCCCTGTTTCTTATTTGGATCCACACATTCTTTTGAAGACACAACAACATGAAAGTCGCCGTACAACTCGGCATAGCGGCCAAGTGGTGACCTCCTCCGGTTTACCGAACACTCCGGTTCGTAAACGTCGTCAAGAGGTTTCTTATATTCCTGACACACTGTATCCTAAGGCGGGTTACTTCTGATATCCTCTTAGTCTGTCTGACTCAAATTTCCAAGGAACTTCCCATTCATCGTCCGGCGAGTCATCAGCCACTAAACTTCCTCCCCTGAAAACTGTTCCTGGGTAAGCATTTTTCACTTTAATCTTTTTTGCCATTCATTATTTTTATTATACTGACATTGTGCCTGCTCTTTCCGTGCAAAAGCCAGGCAAAGAAAAATGGCTAAGCTGAATAAGACAATTGATGATGAAACGGTCACTGAACCGAAGAATGCTCAAGAGGCTGTTGACCCGGATGCTAACACCGTCCTTGATGATCCGGTACCTCAGGCTCCGGACTCTTTTGTGAAACTGACCGAAGCAAACCCGACAGGCCAGCATACTGATCCACCAAATCCATCTGCCAACCCGCCAAGCCCAGCAAAATCGTCTGATAGACCGCCAAGCCCAGCCAATACTACAGATGACGATGTTGTTGTAACTGGAATCAGCTTCATTTCCCCTGGCCATCCTGTCGCTTTATCAAAGCACAGTGACAAAGAAGAATTTGCCGCTATGGACAAAGTAAAATGGAAATCTAATTTATCAAGCTATGCCCATCTCAATGCTCAAGACCTTCATTCTGGTTTCTTGAACCGTCTGTACACAAGCAGTGATTATGAAGCCGACTTAGTGGGTCTGATGAAGGGTCGTTATGAGGTAACTATCACTTTCTTGTACATACATTTTTATTCCTTATAACTACCTTAGAATATCAACTCCATTAGCCCCCAAGGGCCGGTTTAGAAAAATGTTGTCAACCGGGTCATGCAATCAATTGTATTAACTTTGCCGGGGTACCCCCCATGGACCGGCTTATATCTTTTGAATGAACCAGCACATCTCTTGTCATACTGTTTCCACAACTTGTGATTATGGCGGTCCATCTTTAATCTTGAGCAAATACACATTAGCCCCCAAGTGTCAAGTAGATAACTTGTTATGTGCTTGAGACTTAAATTTACAGTGGATAAAAAGCTATCCGCATTAGCCCCCAAGTGCCAAGTGTATAAATCAGCTGCTATCTCACCGCATTGACTTGGGCCAAGGCCTGGATATCTTATCTAGATCTGGAGGACATTGGGAATGGTTATCCAAGCCAAAAGGAGGACGGGTAAAAATTTGATCATGCCGATCTCAGGGCTATCAGTCGAGAAATGCATCCATTGGCAAGCAAGTTGGCCGAAGACACTGACTTGTCGTTTTATTAGAAGTCTTATGATGCCAGTGGCAAACGGATAAATGCACCAACTTATGACATGGAAAATCTGATCCCGCCAAACCGTCAGCATACTTATGCTCCTGATGTTGACCCGTCCAACCTTATACACGATGAAGCTGTCTTCCAGGCCTTAACCGGGATTGATTGGACAACTGTGGATTTCCAGCCCCTGGGTGAAGGGAGGGAGGCTGAACCGACGCAGGATGATCCGGAACCTTCACATCAACCTGAGGAATAGCCTGGTCCAGAAGCCGGTTTATCGTCTGTCCACTGTCATCCTTGTGAAAGACAATTACTCTTTTGGGCAATCAAAACGCCTTGTAATAGGCTAGCTTGAATATTTGGTCTGTTATGCCATCATGCATATTTATGTTGCCCCATACTCTTAATCCATCATGTTATGTCTGCTTATGATCCTTAACCGTTTTATACAGTCCTGTTTCTGTATAAAATAGACTGAAAATTATCCTCGTGGTTTATTGCCGGACGGGTCAGGATGCCCCATATAAAGCCAAGGTTTATAACAAAAACTATAAAGATAATGAAATATGAAATATATCGTACCTGTGATATTAAATCACCTCGTTGGTTTACCAACGTTCTTGTAATAAGGGTGATGACCAAATCTTGAGTGTTAATGTTTCACACCATGCTATACTGGTATATAATAAGTCATGCCGGGTTATGATAAACACTCGATGATTACCCTGGCGACTTATAGTTAACACCAGGCCGGTTTGATTAACACCTGTTTATATTAATGACTCATGGTCAGGCCGGGTCATTTGGATCCCGGTTTAACTCAAAACCTTTATCAAGGGAGAAAAAACTTTGACGAATAAAGACAAACGAAAAAAACTTGTAGTCGAGGCTTTTCAAGGGCTGCGAGGCCCAATTCGAGGCTTTTCATGGGCTGCCAGGCCACTGAGTTAAACCATTGTACAAAGCCTTTTAAGATGGTCCTCAATCCTTAACCAATCGCCGGTTTAGCATTGACAAGTTCAGGGTCTTATCAGATTGACTTGTCAAGTTGGCGGGTCATACCAGGTTTACCTGGACGGAGTGACTTACTGAATGAAGGAAGGTTAACCCGGGGTATTAGGTGTATACACCAGGCTTCCAAGCCGTGGCTTGATAGCCTATTGCAAGTGTAGATTCTTTGGTCATTGCGATAGCAAAGAATCCCCAAGCAACATTTTGAGTTGTGCTCAAGGGGTGCCTATGTTTGAGTTGTCCTTTGACAACACTCTTTGGCCCCTAAGTAACTTTTCTTTTGGGCGCTGGGCCAATCAAGAGGTGTAGCTATGGTTCGAATACAACCAAGCCCGCAGGTGACTTTCTTTTGCAGCTTTGGGTCAATCAAGAGGTGTAGCTATGGTTCGAATACGACAAAGCCCCCAAGTGATTTATGGATAACTTTATAAACTGAATGAAGGGGTAAACCGGGCATCGCTCCACAAACAGAAACCCCCGTGTAACCACTCATGCTATGAGAAAAATAACGGGTACCCCGCTTTAGCTGGGCTCCAGTTTATTATATTGATCATAATATATACATCGTGAAAAATATGTACATGAAGGGAGCCTATGGCTCAGGTGTAGTAAGGTCGCGGATGAGCTATGTTCCACGGCCGGATCGTCTCCTCCCCTAACTTGCGTGAGTCTTTATGCTCTTGAACATCGATGAGGTAGTATGATCCATTGTTCAGATTCTTGCTGACCACAAAGGGCCCTTCCCAAGGTGGGGACAACTTGTGCATATCGGTCTGATCTTGGATAAGCCGGAGCACTAAATTGCCTTCTTGAAAAGTTCTGGTTTTAACCCGGCGGCTGTGATAACGCTGCAGGTCTTACTGATAAATCGCCGAACGAGCTGCCGCTATGTCCCATGTCTCATCTAGCAGGTCCAAGGCATCTTGGCGTTCTCTTTCATTGTCCGCTTCAACATAAGCTGCCAACCGAGGCGAGTCATGGCGAATATCACTTGGGAGAACTGCCTCCGCTCCATAAACCATGAAGAAGGGTGTATAACCAGTAGATTTATTAGGGGTGGTGTTAATGATCCATAAAACAGAAGGCAACTCTTCCACCCAACACCCTGGCATCCTCTGTAACAGGACCATGAGCCGGGGTTTGATACCCCTCAAGATTTCTTGATTGGCCCTCTTAGCTTGACCATTATACTGGGGGTGAGCCACTAATGGCACATCAATACGAATGTGCTCACGTTGACAAAATTCTTCCATGGCACCCTTAGAGAGATTCGTGCCATTATCTATTACAATGCTGTGTGGAAAACCAAAGTGGAAAATCACCTTTTTCATGAATTGAACTGCCGTAGCCGCGTCACACTTACTAACTGGCTCTGCCTCTACCACTTGGTGAACTTATCAACTGCCACCAAAAGGTGGGTCTTCTTGTCCTTGGACCTCTTAAAGGGCCCAACCATATCAAGCCCCCATGTCACAAACGGCCAGGTGATTGGAATCATCCTTAACTCTTGGGCCGGAACGTGGGCTCGGCGTGCAAACTTTTGACAACCGTCACACCTTTTGACCAAGTCTTCAGCATCAGCATGAGCCGTCAACCAATAGAAACCGTGACGAAAAGCCTTGGCCACAAGGGATTTTAAACCGGCATGATGACCACAATCCCCTTCATGGATTTCATGCAAAATTTCACAGCCATCTTCAGGAGAGACACAGCGCGGAAAAGCCCCCAAGACGTTGCAGTGATGTAACTCGCCATTGATAATCGTAATGGACTTGGACCGCTGGATTATCTCTCTGCCAAAACTTCATCCTCTGGTAACTTGCCCCCGTTCATATACGCCAAAAATGGGATCGTCCAATCCAGGATCACGTGAAGTCCCGCCACCAACTGGGCCTCCGGATCAGGAACAGCCAAATCTTCCTCCATGGGGAGGTTGACCGATGTGTTATGTAAAACGTCAAGAAAAACATTGGGCAGCACTGGTTTACGCTACGAGCCCAATCGGCTTGAAGTGTCCGCTGCTTCATTCTTTCGCCGGTCCACATGATCAACCTGATAACCCTTGAAGTGACCTGCAACAGTATCCACCTCTCGACGATATGCTGCCATGAGTGGGTCCTTGGAATCCCAAGTACCAGACACTTGTTGTGCCACCAGGTCCGAGTCACCAAAGCATTTAACCCGGCTCAAATTCATCTCCTTAGACATCCGAAGACTTTGGAGTAAAGCCTCGTACTCAGCTGCATTGTTAGTACAAGGAAATATCAAGAGGAGAACATAACAAAACTTGTCACCTCGAGGGGAAGTAAGAACCAATCCAACCCCCGAGCCCTCCAATTGCCTAGATCCGTCGAAGTGAATCGTCCAGTATGTGTTATCCGGTTTATCCTCCGGCGCCTGCAACTCTGTCAATTCATTGATGAAATCCACGAGCGCTTGAGACTTGATGGCCGTGCGAGGCATATATTTTAATCCGTGAGGACCAAGTTCAATAGCCCACTTAGCATCCCGGCCAGTCGCTTCCCTGTTCTGGATGATATCGCCCAAAGGAGCAGAACTGACCACAGTAATGGGATGGCCATGAAAGTATTGCTTTAGCTTCCGGCTGTCCATGAAAACCCCATACACAAGATTCTGCCGATAAGGATACCTCTGCTTTGACTCAATAAGCACCTCACTGATGTAATAAACCGGTCGTTGAACCGGATACTCCTTTCCAGCCTCCTTGCGCTCCACCACAATAGCCACGCTGACAGCCCGGGCATTAGCAGCCACATATAACAGCAATGGTTCTTTATCAATGGGGGCAGCATGAACAGGTGGTTCGGCGAGCTGCTGCTTTAGAGCCTCAAATGCTTCATTAGCCGCATCACTCCAGACGAAGTCATCTATTTTCTTCAGCATTTGATGTAAAGGTATGGCCTTCTCTCCAAGGCGACTGATAAACCGACTTAAGGTGGCAATCCGGCCTGCCAAGCGCTAAACATCATTGATACACTTCTGTTTAGCCAGTGAAGTAATAGCCTTGATCTTCTCCGGATTAGCTTCAATACCCCTGCTAGACACTAGGAAACCCAAAAAGTTTACCTGCTGGTATGCCAAAACACACTTGGCTGTGTTAAGCATCATCTTGTAAACCCTGAGGTTATCAAAGGTCTCCTTTAGGTCATCTATCAATGTCCCCTCCTTCCTAGATTTTACCACAATATCATCCACATAAGCATGAACGTTGCGCCCAATCTGATTATGAAGGCAGTTCTGCACACAACACTGATAAGTCGCCTTGGCACTTTTGAGCCCAAAAGACATAGACACATAGTAGATGGCTCCAAAGGGAGTTATAAACGTTGTTTTCTCTTGGTCCTTAACCGCTGAGGGATTCCTGGATTAGGGGTTATCCGGACAGCTGGACTGTGTACAACGTCCGGACTATTGAAGCGTGAAGACACAAGACTCAAGACTTCGACCCGTGTCCGGATACGACTCTCCTTTGCGTGGAAGGCAAGCTTGGCGATCCGGATATTGTGTTTCCTTCCTTGTAACCGACTCCATGTAAACCCTAGCCCTCTCCGGTGTCTATATAAACCGGAGAGTTTGTTTCTTAGAAGGCGGATCACAATTACAATCATACCATCATAGGCTAGCTTATAGGGTTTAGCCTCTACGATCTCGTGGTAGATCTACTCTTGTATTACCCATATCTTCAATATTAATCAAGCAGGAAGTAGGGTTTTACCTCCATCGAGAGGGCCCGAACCTAGGTAAACATCTGTGTCCCTTGCTTCCTGTTACCATCTGCCTAACAGCACCGAACATCGGCGAGCCTATGCTACTGTACATAGCTGCAACACATCAAGTTGTAAGCGCAGTGCTCGTCGTCGAACGAGAGGTTGACAGATACAAATTCCCGCTCCAAAAGCCGGTTTATTACGTATCCACAGTCCTCACTCCATGCAAATCCCGATACCCGCACTATCAAAAAATAGCATACGCGGTCTTCATGGCATCCCGGAAGCTGCGACACTACTTTCAGGAGTGTTCGATTACAGTAGCCTCCAAAGTATCACTCAATGACATAATAAATAACCGCGACGCTATGGGCCGGATTGCTAAATGGGCTATCGAGCTCCTTCCTTTCGACATAATGTACAAACCACGGCGGGCCATCAAGTCGCAAGTACTGGCCGACTTTGTCGCCGAATGGACGGAAGCCGAACTCCCTAAAGAGTACGGCGCATACTCCAACTGGATCATGCACTTCGACGACTCTAAAATGCTGGCCGGATTGGGAGCAGGTGTAGTCCTGACGTCTCCCACCGGAGACACGGTCCAGTACGTCCTCCAAATATTATACACAGACTCCAACAATGCAGCCGAATATGAGGCTCTGTTGCATGGTCTTCGGATGGCAGTCTCTATGGGCATCCAACACCTGGAAGTGCGCTGGGATTCGAACCTCGCAATATCACAAATAAACGGAGACTTTGATGCCAAGGATCCGAAAATGGCGGCTTACCTCGCAATATCACAAAATGTCACCTCGGTTCGAGGGGCTCGAATTCCGCCATGTGTCTTGAGAAAACAATCAAGCGGCTGACGTCCTCGCCCGCATCGGCGCTAAACATGACCCTGTCCCACCTAACATATTCTTGGAAAGGTTGTTCAAGCCATCCGTAGTATGGCAAGGGGAGTCCGGCAATACTAGCATGGATCTGAACACTCCCCCAGATTCCGAACCATCAGACACAATCGGAGGCTCTGCCACCAAAATAACATCTTCGGCCCACGAAATCATGGCCGTAATCGCCCCGTGGACTGAGCCTCTCTTGGCCTACCTAAATAGGCAGGAGCTCCCAGAAGACCAAAATGAAGCATGCTGTATTGTCCGGCGTTCTAAAGCTTACAAAGTCCATGAAGGGGAACTATAAAAAAAGTACGACCGGAGTGCTCCAAAGGTGCATCTCCGAAGAGGAAGGGCGGCAGCTCTTGGCCGAAATTCATGCCGGACTAGGCGGACACCATGCCGCGGCTCGAGCGCTAGTCAGCAAGGCCTTCTATTGGCCGACGGCCCGAGCAGACGCACAGGACCTTGTCCAACATTGCGTCGGTTGCCAGCTCTTTGCCAATCAGAGTCATATGCCCCCTACCGCTCTCCAAACAATCCCCATAACTTGGCCCTTCGCGGTCTGGGGGCTGGATATGGTCGGACATCTTAAAGGGGGGAGCCATAAGAAAAAATACTTATTGGTCATGGTGGACAAGTTCACCAAATGGATAGAAGCCAAACCAGTCAAAACGGCCAAATCCGGACCAGTAATAGACTTCATATCTGGGGTCGTACACCGATATGGTGTCCCCCATAGCATCATCACTGATAATGGCTCAAATTTCACAGTTGATGAAGTGAAAACTTGGTGCGGGAAAATGGGCATTAAGCTCGACTATGCTTCTGTCTACCATCCCCAAATAAACGACCAGGTCGAACGGGAAACGGTCTCATCATGAGCGGCATCAAACCTAGACTAGTGCGATCTTTAACAGAATCGGATACGCACTGGGTGGAGGAGCTCGACTTCGTACTCTGGGGGCTGCGGACCACACCAAATCGCACCACCGGATATACACCATTTTTTATGGTGTACGGCGCGGAAGCAGTACTACCCTGCGACATAATACAAGATTCGCCACGCGTACGCATGTACGAAGAGAAGGAAGCCGAGTTAGATCGGCCGGACAACTTGGATGCCCTGGAGGAGGAGCGCGACGTCGCAAAAGCCCGTTCCGCATTCTATCAGCAGCAGGCTCGACGCAGAGAAGTGCGGGCCAAAACTTACAATATTGGCGAGCTCGTTCTACGCCTACCGGAGTAGAAGAAGGACAAACTCAAACCCAAGTGGGTAGGTCCCTTCGTCATTGACAAAGTTCTCACCGGAGGAGCGTACCGCTTGCGTAATGCATCCGATAACAGACTCGAGCCGAACTCATGGAACGCGGCCAGACTCCGGAGATTCTATGCCTAACGCCGAACTCAGTGTTCGTCTCCTTACTCCCTCCCTTTTACTTATGCTCCACCCCACTTTTCCTTTCTCGACCCTTTTTCTCTTCACACAAAGTACTTAACACAGTGCGGACTCCCGGATTACTCCGGCCGCACTCTATGTGTAAGCAATACCTGGGGGCTTCCTATACGGAAGCTAAAAATAATTCCGGAAATGGCTTTTTGCCCATCACATATGAGTTTCTTTTTCCTATGTGCCTTTTCTTCACCATTATATGCATCGATATGACTTAAGATGTGGCCAAGCTGGGTTGCCTGGCTCTTGTGTTTATGCCCTATGTTCCCGTTAATTCGGCTAGGGCATAACGGGAGCACCTCTGCGATTGTTACTACCGGTTCGGCCGGTGTACCTCAGACTGGGTGAAGCCGAAAGCTAGTTTCCTTAAGAGAATATTCAATTGGTGAACAAAAGATGCATTCATTTATTACAACATAAATCCCCAGAAGTCTTGTATCCTGCGCCATAGTTCGCAGATTGGGTGAAGCCGAAAGTTAGATGAATCCCGGAAGCCAAACCAGTCAAAACGGCCGCATGCATACCCAGGGAAAGGAACCCTTAACGGAACTATTCTCCCTGGAAGATGTTTCTTACTATCCATGTAATATAACATAACTAGTTGGGTACTTGTCTGTTCAAGCACTTATGACCCCTATGCCGGGTCTCCACGCATACCCCGGTTTTGTATAATTGAGCAGGTATTCGGACACACCCCGGACTGTAAGATCCGGGGGCTGAAGCGAAAAGGTCCGCCATGAAAAATGATTTTAATCCGGCTAGGGGCTACTTATGCCCATTAAAATACAAATTCACTTGGACTGACTATATTCTTCATCTATACCATCTAACAGGCTATCTAGCTTACAATCCTGTTGAGAATACTTAGCGGCTAATGCTACCTGGTCATATACCAGACTTACGGGAATTTCTTGCCCATCGGGCCCCACCGGTCCCACTTCGGCCATATGGTTCGGGTCCAGCTTGGTGTAGCACGTCTTCACCATTGCCCAGTCTTCTCTTGCACCTTGCCGGCATGCTGATATCTTCCACAGTCGGAAGTGCCCCCGGGCTCCTTGAAGCAGGTCCGCAAGCTCCCCCATGCCATTCAGCAAGAGGCTGGATGGCCACCAGGCCTGAGCAACGCCGTGCATCACCCGCCGAGCTCGCTCGTGCAACTGTGAAATTTCTTGCAGTAAATCACTTGCAGATGAGGGCATCTCCTCTTCATGGCGACCCGTTAACATTCCTCCAAGCAAAATTCTTTCAAGATACTTCCACGCTGAACTATCATACAGTTCGACTGGGCACTCACCATAAATGCCGCGTCGAAGCCTTTTGTTCTCCTTCACGGAGTCCGCCAGTTGAGCGCGGACGTCTTTTCATTCCACGTCCAGCCGAATATTGGCATCTTGGATATTGTTCTTCTCTTGCTTCACTTGCGTAATGATGCGCTCGCCAGCCTTTAGCTGCCTTTTAAGATGCAGTTCATCATCTGTTACGCCCTCCGGGTTCATCCCGGGATTGTCTGCAGAATCTTCTGTTAGACTAGTCATACCAGCCATTCACTAACTGGTGCATCTTCATACAATTATGACAAATGTTACCAGAGGAGGCCTTCCGGGATTCCTCTAACTTATCAACCGCGTCCCTCAGCTGGGACTTACATTCCTCCAGCTCCCGAGCCAATTGTTCATTCTTGTCCACAAGAACATGTGCATAAATTGATCCTTCAAATAGTTGTTCCAACTATTTCAAGTCTCAGGGGCTACTGCTATACATACTTATCAAAATTTCTTACTCGTATATCTTTGGTATACTGGTTCGTCGCTTGGGCAAGCCCGCCTTGAGAAGCTCGAACGTATGCGTCTGCCGAATTGAAGGCATTAAAAGCCTCTTCGAAAAAGATGTTGTTTCGAAGCACGGCCCTCCGGCGCCAGTGATTCATGGCACTCTCCACTTCTGAGTTCGTGGCCGAACACATATCCACATCCTCTGTGGGAGAACTATGCGGTACTGGCCCTGTGTCCGCCTCCGCCCTCGAAGCCGGTTCTGGAGCCCGGCTGGTGGAGGCGTGATTGGCGGGATCCCCGGATATAGTCCGGCTGGTCCTCTTCCTGCTAGACACAAAGGGCGCTGTCACATTTCAAATACTATAATCGTAGGACAGGTTATTACTTTACCTCTGCAGTGGTGTGTCAACCCTCACCGCCTTCCTCTTGAGCCTGCCCGATCCGGACGCCCATGGTTGACGAGTCCCTAGGGGCTCGGCCCCGCGCTCCGACCGTCGTCTCTGCAAACAGCACGACGCCTCAAGAGTAAATCATAATACCTGAGGGGAATCCTCTTCGGAGGATAGAGTTTTTAGTTCGGCTTACACGCGACACAAGGAGTAGTTCGGGATAGTCAGCCGTAATGGCCACTGAGGTGCCATCCCAGCTCGCTTGATAAAATACCCCGTTGACAAGCTCCACGGTAATACCCGGATCTTCTTTGAGTCCCGGATCTATGGCTTTTCCAGGGTCCTCTGGTTGCGGGGAGGGGCTGAAGATTCCTTCTACGGCCCTCCTCAGTTCCTGCTCGGAAACATCGATGCAGGTAATCTTAGCAAAAGGAGGCTAAAGTAAGTAAAGCAGGGAAAAGAATGGCAACTTACCCACTCTGGGGGTTGTACATGGAGAATCCGTCCCGCGTTTTAATGCGAAGGAATTCCACCTCTTCCCCTTTGTATAAATCGGACAATATCCTTGCCAAAGCAGTGGCAGAGTCTAGACCCTTACGGCCGCAGCGGGTAGCATCGTCTTCCCCGTTGAAGTACCACATGGGCTTCCCCCGATATTGAAGCGTTGCACTCCCCGCCTTATGTATATCGCCATGACCTCAACTATCGTCAGTCCGGATTTGGCCAGTAACTTTATCCTGCTCATCAGGAAGTGTATTTCCCTCGTATCTTCTTCTTGAGGGCCCCGGGGGCGCCACCTTAGGTGTGCTCTCGGCAGGGCGTTACTGAACTTGGGGAGACCTGTCCGGACTGGATCTGGAAGGGGAATGTCATCAATGTAAAACCACTCCAAAGGCCAGTTTTCTGGTGCCTTCTTCGGAGTGCCGGACAGGTATCCGATCTCGACAATGGGCCATACTACGGCCCCGCCCACTTGGCATAGGGATTCTCCCTGGGTGCGGGGGACAAGGCAGAACAACTTCCTCCATAAGCCGAAGTGTGGTTCGCAGCCTAAAAACAGCTCGCAAAGGGCGACGTACCCCGCTATATGCAGAATGGAGGCATGGGTAAGGTTGTGCAACTGGAGGCCGTAGAACTCCAGGAGGCCGTAAAGAAACGGGTGGATGGGAAACCCGATGCCCCTTAGCAGATGCGGGATGAGGCATATACGCTCCTCTGGAGATGGATTAGGAGATCCCTCCGCTTGTTCCCCTCCGTCGTAAGTGGCTATTCCGGCTCGGACAGGGACCATGAACGCCGGTGGGAGAAACCCTTGGGTTTGTAGCTCTATCAAATGACTATGAGGAACTGAACACTCTCTCCAATCCCCCGACATGGAACGAGGGGGGCGAGCAGAAGAGCTGCGACGGCCAGCCATGTTGGAATGGTTTTTTGCGGAGCGCTCTATTGGATGCTAGCTCAAGGAGGGAGAGTGAGGTTTGGATCTGAGAATCCCCGTCCCTTCAAATAGATGGTCAGCCCGGAGGATTGAGGGTGGCAAATGCAAACATGCCTCGACTCTTCGCAATTGCTCGACACGTGGAGATGGTCGTTATTGAAACACTGAAGCCGAGGAGTACAACATTGATGGGATGCCGGACACTATTCGTCGTAACAGGTAATTTGGAGTATTTGGAGATAGAACACGCCTTGCAATGCCGAAGACAATACTGCGCGCCGTACTCTTCGTCATTGAAGCCTGGTTCAGGGGCTACTGAGGGAGTCCTGGATTAGGGGGTATCCGGACAGCCGGACTGTGTACAACGTCCAGACTATTGAAGAGTGAAGACACAAGACTCAAGACTTCGGCTCGTGTCCGGATAGGACTCTCCTTTGCGTGGAAGGCAATCTTGGCGATCCGGATATTTTGTTTCCTTCCTTGTAACCGACTCCATGTAAACCCTAGCCCTCTCCAGTGTCTATATAAACCGGAGAGGTTGGTCCTTAGAAGGCGTATCACAATTACAATCATACCATCATAGGCTAGCTTCTAGGGTTTAGCCTCTATGATCTCGTGGTAGATCTACTCTTGTATTACCCATATCTTAAATATTAATCAAGCAAGAAGTAGGGTTTTACCTCCATCGAGATGGCCTGAACCTGGGTAAACATCTGTGTCCCTTGCTTCCTGTTACCATCAGCCCTGACACACAGATCGGGACCCCCTACCCGAGATCCGCCGCTCTTGACACCGACAACCGCCATCTTGATCTGATGATAACCCGAATAAGCATCCAGAAAACTAAAATGCTCACAACCCGCGGCAACATCAATGATTTGATGAATATGAGGGAGAGCAAAAGGATCAGCTGGACATGCCTTGTTCAAATCTGTGTAATCCACACACATACGCCAAGTGCCGTTCTTCTTCGGTACTATCACCGGATTAGCCAACCACTCCGGATGAAAAACTTCAATGATGAACCCTGCCGCCAAGAGCCGGGCTACTTACTCACCAATGGCCTTGCGCCTCTCTTCATTAAAGCGGCGAAGAAACTGTTTGACTAGTTTAAACTTGGGATCAATATTAAGAGTGTGCTCAGCGAGTTCCCTCGGTACACCTGGCATGTGAGAAGGTTTCCACGCAAAGATGTCCTGGTTCTCTCGAATGAACATGATGAACCTATTTCGGATCCAAGTTAACGCTGATGCTGAACTGCTTGGATGAATCGCCAGGAACAAAATCAACCAAGTTAGTCTCATCAGCCGATTTAAACTTCAAAGCCGGATCATGCTCTGTAGTGGGCTTCTTCATATTACTCTGATAACCCGACTGCTGCTGTTGTTGACTCCCCTGTTGATTGCCTCCACCTTGGTTGCCTTGATTACTTTGATTGCCGTGTCCGCCTTGATTACCCTGGAATTCTGAATCGGAATTGCCTCCACCATAACCTGGCCCGTAGGACCCGGGACCTAAACCGCCAGATGATCCATGAGCATTATTAATTTTTGAACTCTCGCATGATATAACAGTTTTTCCAAAGGTGCGTGGCCGGTTTGTCCTGCGATCCGTGCTTTGGGCAAGCTGGTTCAACAGGTAATTCAGGCGCTCCGGATTGGGACTTGGCCCTCCTCCTCGTGGGGGCGGTTTACCCTTACGACGCTGACCATTACCCTGCGTACTAGTGTTATACACAAAATCTGAATTACTATCTGCTTTACGCTTACCATTGTTACTATGACCCGCTTGGTTATGCTGCGGTCCCTTCACACCACCGTTCTTCCTTGTTTTCTCCGGCTTCTCATCATTAGACTCAGGATCCTTAGTATTATCAGAATCGGCATACTTAACCAAAGCTGCCATAAGTGTTCCCATGTCATTGCAATGATGCTTGAGCCGTCCCAACTTCAACTTCAATGACCGAAACCGGCAATTGCCCTCTAGCGTTACGATTGCCGAATCAACATTAATGCGATCCGACGAATGTAGGATTTCTGAAACCCGGCGCACCCAATGAGTCGTTGATTCTCCTTCTCCTTGCACACAAGCGGCCAGATCCACAATTGACTTAGGTTGCTTGCACGTGTCCTTGAAATTTTCTATAACCGGGCTTTCAACTCGGCCCATGAACCGACAGAATTAACCACCAGACCCTTTAGCCAAGTGCGAGCCGTTCCATCTAGCATCATGGTGAAATACTTCGCACATGCCGCTTCATCCACATCCAGCATCTCCATTGCCATCTCATAACTCTCAACTCATGACTCGGGAGGTAAATCGGCGGTGTAATTACGCACCTTATGTGGAACCTTGAAATCTTTGGGAAGCCACACATTAAGCAAAGCCGGGATGAGACAGGGCACTCCCCAAGAACTGAAAGTAGGACCTCGTTCCACGGAAGCCGTTGGACGAACCGGAGTGATCTGATAGTCCTGTGCTGCGTCTCGACGCGCTTTTCCGTTGTCTACCACCTCCTGAGCAATTGCCCCACTGCGCGCCGGATTAGGACCTCGAGGGGCATCACGGTTTTGCGCTCTTCTTGACACAGCCGGTTCATCGATGTGTCGGCTGTAACTCCGGCTCGGGCGCGGAGTTGAATGAAGTATGTCTCGGCTATATGAATAGGCCTGTTGTTGTACCATAGCTATTTGAAGAAGATCCCTAGCACGCCGCATCTCCACCGCCGCTGGGGACTCACCCTCCATTGGGATAGCGGCCAACCGCGATGCCGCAGCAATCATGTTATCCAAAGGGGTGGAGAAGTGACCCGGCAGTGCTAGCATATACTGAGGCGGTTCATGGGTCCATCGAGGTGGGTCAGTTACCCGTGGCTGATCTGGCGCTCCAGCTCCTGGTGTTTCAATCCGGTTTATTGATGCTGGGTTACTTTTTCCTGCTCCTGGTGTGCCGAAGAGATTCATTGCTTCATAAACCAGCGGCAATCAAGATCGATGCCTTCTTCTTAACACGTCGTTTGAAGCATTCTGATCGAATAGGAGACGGTAATTCTTTGCTTGAATCCGTTGTGACTGGGCATCTAAAGCGGCCCGTTCTTCGGCCATCCTAGTTTCCTCAGCCGCCAAGTCTTCCTTGGTATGACCTATCTGATCCCGCAGCTATGTAACCTCCGCGTTATGCTGATCCTGAGTCTCGGGGGAAACTGTTGTGGTTAACAACATCATCCAGGCGTCCAATAAACCGGAAAAACTTGAGTCGGCCGGCGCGCAGGGCATCCTGCCCCGGCTGCCGATCCGGAAATCATTGCTGCTGCAGATGAAGATTGCAATGTGGGCTGCATACCGGCCATGAAGATTGCAACCCGGTTCGGCGGTTTATAGGGGTCCGGAATACTGTCGCCATCGAAACATCCCCCGATCCGGTCGTCTTGCAATTGGTATAGCGACTCGGTTTCACCAGTGGATGACTCGCCATCTGAGTAGATGACCGTCTCACCGTCGGACACCGGTTCAGTTCCGCACCATGGATGAATCCTACGAACGCACGCTTCATGGTAGGCTGAACCCGGGCAGGACTTGCACGCTGAGCCATCTCGACGAGGTCGGTGGAAATGTCCGGCTCAGGGCCCGGTTCACCGATCTTGCCGATGAAAATGTGAATTCCGCCAAGGGGACCCAGTAACCGTACTCAATTGAGCTGGCCTCGGGGCCCCAGCTGGCATCGTCGATGTAGAGCTTGCCGCGACGACTCTTGGTCATCCGGCCAACCGCGTATCCCTTGAGACCTTCAAAGTTGCCCTTCAAGAACTCGAAACCATCGCGCGATAGCCCCACGGTGGGCGCCAACTTTCATGGGTTTGTCACGGCAGATGTCCTAGCAAAAGGACTTAGTCGTGGAGCCATCGCAACGGGCTAGCTTAAAGGGGTTAAACCGAACAAAGGACACGAGAGTTTATACTAGTTCGGCCTTTTGCGGTGAAGGTAAAAGCCGACGATCCAGTTGTGGTTGAATTGATGTCGTCTCGATGATCAGGGAGCAGAATCTCTTTAACTGGATCTTGAGCTATTGTTTCCTGTCCTTGAACCACCGCCGGGTCGCCTCTTTATATACATAGGTTGACGCCTGCCGGCTTACAGAGTCCCGATGCCGGTTTATACATGTATCCGGCTCGGTCTCCACTCTTTCGTACATTATGATACAAGTTATTTGTTACATGGCGGTTTATATCTACAGGCCCTAATCTACCTTTGGGCCTTAGGCCTTCCAGTCTCTGTAGTAAAGCACCTTATTCCTTGTCTTCATGGGCTTCAAGTATAGACGATTCATTATGGGGATAACCCGGCTTCTTCTGGCCGGTTTATATGCGGTAGTAATATCCCCAACAAGACCTTTCTTGAACATCGTTAATGCTAAAATAGATTGTGAAAAACAAACTATCAGTGTTAGCATTGGTAATGAGTCTCATGAGTTTAATTTCTTCATGTTTAGTAGACAACCACATAAAAAAGAATTACCTAGTAAGGATGAAATAATTGGTCTTGCTTCTATTGTTGTGCCTCCTACTGACCCACTAGAACAATATTTTCTAGACCATGAAAATGATATGCATATGCATGAAAGAAACGAAATAGATAAGATGTTCTTTGAACAACAACCTCTACTCAAACACAATTTGCCTATTGAAACTCTAGGAGGTCCTCCTCCACCTAAAAGGGATCCCTTATTTGCACTAAAACTATTGCCTGACTCTTTGAAATATGCTTATCTTGACGAGAAAAAGATATATCCTGTTATTATTAGTGATACTCTTTCAGAACATGAAGAAGAAAGATTATTGAAAATTCTGAAAAAGCACCATGCTGCCATCGGATATATTCTTGATGATCTTAAGGGCATTAATCCCACTCTCAGTCAGCACAAGATTAATATGGAACCTGATGCTAAACACGTTGTTGATCATCGATGATGTTTGAAACCTAAGATGAAAGAAGTGGTAAGAGCTGAAATATTAAAGCTTCTTGAGACAGGTATAATCTATCCCATAGCTGATAGTAGATAGGTAATTTCCATTCATTGTGTCCTTAAGAAGGGAGGTATTACTGTTGTTCCTAATGATAAAAATGAACTTATCCCACAAAGAATTGTTACTGGCAAATGGTAACTGATTTTAGAAAAATAAATAAAGCAACTAGAAAAGATCATTACTCTCTACCTTTTATCAATCAAATGCTGGAAAGGTTATCTAAGAACACACACTTTTTTTTCTGGATGGATATTCTGGTTTCTCTCAAATACCTGTTTCACAACTTGATCAAGAGAAAACCAACTTTAGTTGACCATTTGGAACTTATGCTTATAGACGTATGCCTTTTGGTTTATGCAAATGTAAGTGCATCTAGTGCCCCTTAGTGATTTTGGTGTATTCAAGAGTTATAGGTTAAGGGACTAATATGTTTGTGAGTGTACACTGGCTCTATAAGTCGATCAGGAGTTTGATATTTATGATGAATGTCGACCCCTAAAAATGTATGTCTTCACCTGAAGACTTTGGTTCTCCTAAAGATTTTGAAAGTGAAGAAATTGGTGTGACCTTGAAGACTCGGATATTCATGCGAGGATTCTGAAGCGTGAAGACTTTTATTTTCGTAGTTTCATTTTCTCTTTCTTGAGTCATAGGAAACATCGTACTATTAAAGGGGGTCGAGGTAATACTAAGGAAACTGATTTCAAAGTGATGCTCATCTCAAAACCCTACACCTACCCAATCCTTTCGAGTGAAGCCATTTGAAATCTCATATCAGTTCAAGTCAATTTCTTCAGTGATAGAGAAGAAGATCTTATGGTCTCTGAGCAATTTGTTCTGACTGAGGACTTAGGACTTCGCGAGTATGGATTGCCTACACTGTGAGGAACATGATAGCCCTAAGGAATTTCAACCCCAAATTTCTGACCGTTGTTGTGCAATGCGCCAGCTATCCAAAATATCTACCCACCTAACGGTCATATCATTGAAGGGCATTTATGTATTATCATGTCGGGCTGCTGCCTAGGCTATAAACAGCCACCCCTACAATCACTAGCTGGTTGGCTGCTCCAAGAGAAACTGACACTTGTCATTGGGAGCATCCTATCCTCCGAGGACTTTGAGAGAAAATCATCAAGTGAGGAAATCCCAAAGCCCACCCCAAATACCTAAAAACCAAAAGTGATTGAGCATCACTGAAGAGATTGTTCCTGTGTTGAACCGACGCTTGTTACCTTTGAGTACTGTGTATCTTCCAGCCGGTTAGGCGTCATGGTCTGAGCATCCAAGAGGTATTGTGGATCACCGAGTGACCAAGTTTGTGAAGGTTTGGAAGTCACCTGAAGACTTACCACGAGTGTTGAGGAAGGTCTGTGTGACTTTAGCTCAAGGATAATACGGTGAGGACTGTGTGTCTCGGACTGTGTGTCCTCGAGTTTAAATACTTAGCCGCTCCAACCAGACGTACAACTGTCATAGCAGTTGGAGCTGGTCTACCAAATCATTGTCTTCACCAAGCCAACTGGTTCCATTTCCTCAACCCTTTCATTTCCTCATTCATGTGTTGATGAACCTGATCATTAGTGTTTGAAGATTTTGACTGAAGTTTTTCTCTAATTCCTCATTCCTAATTCTTTAGTCACTTAGTCTTCAGCCTGCTTATCTTTTTATCATGCTATCTATACTTTGTGCTTGTCTTCGTTTCATCATGATGACTATGATGTTGCTTTGTTCTGTTTATACCAGAGTACCTATTCTGTTGCTAGTGTGTCCTTGCTTAGGAATTTCTTCACCTTGAAATTCCTCTGTGACGAATTTGTAAAAATCACCTATTCACCCCCCTCTAGTCGATATAACGCACTTTCAATTGGTATCAGAGCAAGGTACTCCCTTGTTCTGTGTGGTTTTGGTTTAACCACCTGGACTTTTAGTTATGTCGTCTGCTGGAATGACCAAGGTCTCGGCTGGGTGTCCTACGTTCGATGGGACTGACTACCCCTATTGGAAGAACAAGATGCGGATGCATCTTGAGGCAATTGATAACGATCTCTGGTATGTAGTGGAAAATTGTGTTCCCTCAGTCACTCCCTCTGTGAATGCTGATGTGAAGAGATTCAAGCAACTCGATTCTCAAGCGAAGAATATCATATGTGGCCATCCGAGCAAAGGACAACATGGCAGAGTGAGTGCTTTGGAAACGGCTAAGCTGATTTGAGACAGGCTGTCAAAGGTCAACGAAGGAGTCTCCACTCAACGTGTCTCCCGAGTTGATATTCTTCGCAATCTCTTCAACCGCTTCAAAAGACTCGACAACGAAAATGTTCAGCAAACCTTCGATCGCCTCACTGAAATCTCAAATGAGCTTCAAGCACTTCGTGCCACTGAGATCACCGACCATAATGTGGTGAAGAAATTGCTCAGATCACTTGATTCCTCATTGAATACTCTTGCACTGATGATTCAAGAGCGAGCTGATTACAAGTCTCTAGATCCTGCTAATATCCTTGAGAGGCCAAACACTCATGAGTTCCAGCTTGCTGAGAAGAGAGAGCTCTATGGACCAAGCTTTGGAAATCACGTGTGTTGAAGGACAAGGCAGTCTCTGAATCTGAAGGTGATGATTCAGGTAGCAGCCTTGGTGACCCTGAAGAACTGAGCCAGGAGCTAGCAATGCTCGTGAAGAAATTCCAGAAGTTCTCTCACCGTGGTCGCTTTGGAAAGTCTTCAAGAAGTGATGATTCCTCATCTCGAGACTACAAAAAGAGGACTTGCCACAAATTTAAGAAACCTGGTCACTATATGTTTGATTGTCCTTTGTGGGAAAAGGAATCAAAGAGGAAGAAGTACAATAATGACGACTCTGATGACTCAAAGAAGAAGAAGAAATCTTCAAAGTCCTCATCATCAAAATCTTCAAAGTCCTCATCTCACAAGAAGAGCAGTTCCAAGAAGGCATGGGCATTTATTGGAAGGAAATGGACTCTGAAGCAGAATCTGAGGAAAATGTGGAAGAGGAGGAATCTAAGGAGTCAGACTCTGGTGTGTCAAGCCTAGCCCTCGGTACTACTTATGTCAGCAAGTCCATCTTCAGCACTGAAGAAGATGGCCCCCCCCCCAACTCTGCTGACAAGAGCGACGATGACTATGCTCCCACCTATTGCTTCATGGCAAAAGGTGCCAAGGTACTCAAACATTCCCCCTCTGAATGCAGTGAGGATGAATCTGATGATAATATCAAACCTAGCTATTCCAAACTTGCTAAAATTGCTGTTAAACAACAAAAGGCTTTGGAAAAGATTCAAAATCTGCTAGACAAAAGTGATGACCTGTTCGATGATGAATTGAATTGTACTAAGGCTTTTACCGATAATCTTCAGAGACTTCAGTCTAAGTTTTACAACCTAGAAAGTCATCATAACAGTCTCTTATATGATCATGAGAAGCTTTCTTATGAATTTCTTCAGAGAAAGCAATATCTTGAGATGTTAAAAGTGAGTTATGAAGATCTTCAGAAGGAAAACGATTCATTGCTTGCGCAATAGATCAGTTCTGCTCAGGAAGAATTTATTCCACCATGTCTGAAATGGATTGAGCGTGAATCTGCTAATTCTTCACCTGAATTTTCAAATGCTTCTATTGCTGCAAATTCTTCAACTGTCTCTATGGTCACAAATTCGTCATCTAAGGATACCACAAGTATCACTAACAATAATGCAGGGTTGAAGGAATTGTATGTGACAGGCATATACAAAAGCCCCAAAGGCCATCAGACTCTTTGTGATGTGCTCAAAAAGCAAATCTTAAACAGGAACCCTAGGAAAGAGGGTATTGCCTTTGAGATGAAACTCAATGCTGATGGTACCTACTAGAAACCTGAGGAGTACCCCAAAACCTCATGGGGTGCTGCGAAAGGACCTTCTGTAGATCCATGCACTTTATCTGGCTTTTCCTATGAATCTTCATATTCGCTGATGAGTCATTTGACTCCAACTATAAACTGTTCAAGAATCAGAATGGTGAAGTATTTGCTCGATATGTTTGAACTAACTGCAGGAAAGGTCCCCCTATGATGAAAATCTAGGTGCCCAATATGTGCCTTGAAAATCTTTGGGTGAATGTCATCATGAAATCACCTATGAAGAATAGAAACCGCAGATCAAATTCTTCATATGGATCAAAATCTTCATATGGATCCAAGTCCTCACATGGACCAAATTCTTGATCTAGATCAAATTCCTCACGTGGATCCAAATCCTCATATGAACATCATTCTGCTAACACTTCTGTTTCATAGGGAAAATCTAAAGGCTATGAATATGTGCATTATTCTTCAAATCATTATGTTCCTATGTCCTTGAAGAATTTCTCTGCTTATTCATATGCTTATCCTAACCCCTCTTCTGTGAAACAAAGAGCACTGGCTTCAATGCCATGTTTTTCTTATCGAGCTCGCAGAATGATGAACTCTTTGCCACCCCTCTAGATGTGGGTGGTGAAGAAAAAGAACAAATCTCTTATGCAGGGTCAGGTCTCCAGACGAACTTAATCATCTGAAGAATTTGCTGGAGACCTGAATGTGCTTGAATGGACGCAAGCTAATCATGCAGAAATGAATTACTCATTTCTCACGTCCTCATATTGCTATATCTGTTACTGTTGATGAAATTGATATCATATTCTTCACTGATGAAGTATATGGGTTCGTAAGTTGCACTAATTCATCTGCAGGATGAACAACCAAAAGGTACTAAGTGGGTCCTCGACAGTGGATGTACAAATCACATGACCGGTGACAAGAACTTATTGATGGACACTACTTTATCTCCATCTCATCTGAAGCATATCACCTATGCTGACAAAGGAAAAAGCAAGGTATTGGGTCTAGGTAGGGTTGCAATATCAAAGGATAGACACATGGACAAAGTCATGCTTGTTGAGTCCTTAGGATTCAACCTCATGTCTGTCTCAATGCTTTGGGATCTTGATATGGTTGTCATCTTTGGCAAATATCGTTGCATTGTGCTAATGGAATCTGACAATTCCAAAGTCTTCGGAGGCTTTAGGAGAGGAGACTTGTATATTATTTATTTCTCTGCAGGACCACAGCCTGCCACATGTCTACTTGCAAAAGCTTCAGAAGGCTAGTTATGGCATCGATGACTTGGTCATGCTGGGATGAGGAACTTGCATACACTCACGAAGAAGAAGCATGTCATTGGCATCGAGGGTGTCAAATTCCTCAAAGATCATATTTGTGGGGCTTGTGAAGCTGGAAAGATCACCAGAGCCAAGAATCCCCTGAAGACTATCATGACCACTTCTTGTCCCTTTGAATTACTTCACATGGATCTCTTTGGCCCTACTCACTATGCCACGTTCACTAATTCTGCATCATTATATGGCTTTGTTATTGTTGATGATTATTCTCATTACACTTGGGTGCATATCATCACTTACAAAAATGAAGTGCAGGAAGTGTTCAAACGATTTTCCCAAGAGCATCTATGAACTTCGGTGTGAAGATCAAGCATATCAGGAGTGATAATGGAATCGAGTTCAAGATTACTGGTCTCGATGAATATCTTGATATACTTGGTATTACTCACTAGTTATCTTCTCCCTATACTCCTCAACAAAATGGCGTCATGGAGCTCAAGAACATGACTATTGTTGAGATGGCTCGCACTATGCTTGATGAATACAAGACACCACAACGTTTCTAGCCAGATGCTATTGATACTGCATGGCACATCATCAACAGGGTATATCTTCACAAATTCTTTAAAAAGAGCTCATATGAACTCCTCAATGACAAGAAACCCAATGTAAGTTATTTGAAAGTCTTCGGTGCTAAATGCTGGATTAGGGATCCCCACCACCACTCTAAATTTGCATCGAAAGCACATGAGGGTTTTATGCTTGGTTACGGAAAGGACTTGCACACCTGCACAGTCTTCAACAGCTATCATCACAAGGTTGTTGAAACTGTAGATATGCGGTTCGATGAGACTAATGGCCCACAAAGGGAGCAGCTACCTCTTGTGCTAGATGAAATGTCACCTGAGGAATCCATCACGCTCAAGGCAACTGAGGATGTCATTCCTACCGAAGAATCTGCTGAAGAAGTCATTCCGGATCGTGAAGAAAATCATGCTGGTGCTACTGAACAAAATGGCCTCGAATAAATTGCTGGGCCAAATCAAAGTAGTCAACCTACTCATCCTCGCATTGCAAACGAAGTGCAGATTGAGAGAATCATCAATGACATCAACGCACCAGGTCCTCTCACGTGCTCAAAAGCTTCACATTTGTCAACTTTTGTGGGCATTTTGCGTTTGTCTCTATCATAGAGCCCACCAAAGTTGATGAAACATTAACGGAATCTGAGTGGATTCAAGCTATGCAAGATGAATTGCATCAATTCGAGCTAAACAATGTGTGGGAGCTTGTCAAGTGACCAGAACCACGCAAGCACAATATCATCGGCACCAAATGGATCTACCGCAACAAACAATATGAAAATGGCCTTGTGGTGAGGAATAAGGCTCGTATTGTAGCTCAAGGCTACACACATGTTGAAGTAATTGATTTTGATGAAACTTTTGCACCTGTTGCTAGACTTGAGGCTATTTGCATATTGCTTGCTTATGCTAACCATAATAATATCATGTTACATCAAATGGATGTGAAAAGTGCATTCCTCAATGGTAAGCTTGAGGAAGAAGTATATGTTGCTCAACCACCAGGTTTTGAGGATCCAAAATTTCCAGATCACGTCTATAGACTCAACAAGGCCCTCTATGTCCTCAAGCAAGCACCTCGGGCATGGTATGATACATTGAAGGAATTCCTCATGAAGAAAGGCTTCAAAGCCGGTTCACTTGACCTAACTCTTTTCACCAAAGCATATGATAATGAATTATTCGCGTGCCAAATATATTTTGATGATATTCTCTTTGGCTGTACTAACCAACGTTACTGTGACGAATTTGCCTATATGATGAGTGAGGAATATCAAATGTCGATGATGGGAGAGTTGAAATTCTTCTTAGCCTTCGTCAACAACACAATGGCATATTCATATCCCATGAGAAATACCGCAAGGATGTGTTGAGGAAATTTGGCATGCAAGATTGCAAAGGTGTCAAAATCCCTATGCCCACAAATGGCCATCTATGCACCGATGAAAATGGTAAAGACTTCGATCAAAAAGTATACCGCTCCATGATTGGCTCTTTATTGTATGTATGTGCATCTAGGCCAAATATTATCCTTAGTGTTTGCTTGTGTGCCCGATTTCAAGCTACACCGGAGGAATCACACCATAAGGCTGTGAAGCATATTCTTCAATATCTAGCTCACACTCCAACACTTGGATTATTGTATCCCAAGGGCTCTTCTTTGGATCTCATTGGATATTCAGACTCTGACTCTGCTGGTTTTCGGGTGGACCGCAAGACAACATCAGGCACATGTCATTTCCTTGGACGATCCTTGGTATGTTGGTCCTCGAAGAAGTAGAACTGCGTATCACTCTCTACCGCTGAAGCTGAGTACATTGCAGCTGGATCTTGCTGTGCTTATGGATGAAGCAAACCCTCAAGGACTATGGCATCAATGTGAAGAATGTGCCACTCTACTGCGACAATGAGAGTGCTATCAAGATTGCTCACAACCCAGTTGAACACTCAAAGACAAAGCACATCCAGATTCATCATCATTTTCTTTGTGACCATGTGTTGAAGGGCGACATCTCCATCGACCACGGGAATACTAAAGATCAGCTGGCCGATATCTTCACAAAGCCCTTGGATGAGAAGAGTTTTAGCAAGTTGCGGTGTGAGCTAAATATCTTAGAATCTTCGAATGTTCTTTGAAAAGGACACACATCCTAACACTTATGCCAAATTGATGACTTAGATGTGCAACACACGAAGTAACGTTTTTCTTCAATCAATGAAGACTAACCTTCTAAGTGTGAAGAAATTAATGAAGAAGTTGATTCCCACAACCCTACGACAATTGTAGGCGGTGTCTGAAATCATCATTCTTATATGGTGGGTTACGCCACCAACCAAAGTTGAAAATCTTCAATTTGAGTAATTTTGCAATTTCTTCAGTCTTTGCGACGTTGTTCTTCATTGCTATATATATTATGAGTTTTTCATGTCCTATATAGCATTCACTTATAGCTAATCCTTCAAGTTGCTTTTTCATCTAAGTGAATGTGATCGGACCCGTCCCCCCTATATGCTAAACTCAACCCAGTCTGTTCACAAATTCTTCATGTGCGTTCTATTTGAAACCCGTTCAAAATCTTCACTGTGTCCTTGACAGCTGAAGAATTTGTGAACGGAACATTAAAATTTTCATATCTAATTTTTCGGCTTTTGCTGCTCAAATCCTTCCGCATCCCACGATAGGATTAAACAACTCACCCACGATCTCACACAATCTCCACCTCTCAGTATGTGGGTGACACATGTTGCTAGGGTAGAAAGGGTCAGGGGCACGTTCATCCAAATTCCTCAGACGAATGGTTTTTCACTTTGTTATAAATACCCCTCCCCTTTCACCTCAGCTCATTTACTTCGCTCAACCTCTCTCTCCTCTGCTCGAGCTCTCTGACCTAGCACCGCCGCTAATTTCCATCATCGCCGGTGAGGAAGAGCTTAGCTGCCTCAACCTCGTTGCCATTGTACTCGCGCCGGCCGTGGAAATCTTCACCTCCATCGCCACTGTAGTTGTCTTCCTACGCCAAGTTAGGGCATGGAAAATCTGAACGGACGAACTTCCACAGTTCATCTCACAGTTCATCGTGTTCTTTGTCAAGGGTAAATAAAGCTTGCTTTTACTACCCTTGTTGATTCTGATGATTTACACAAAATCTTCAAAAGGTGTTTATTCTTCAACCTTCATATTCTTAAACACCACAGTTGCATATGTTCTTGATCTATCTCTATAGGATGTACTTTTCTTCAAGATTCCTCAATTGTGTGGATTTCCAATCTATACAACTATGGGACCTAAGACACGAACTCTTGGTCAAATTCCTCAAGACTCCCCTAGTCAAATTCCTCATACTTGATTCCTTTTAAAAAAACTGAGAACGCATATGACCTCTTCAAATTCTTCACACCTATACGTTGTTCGCAAGTACACGTGTCTGCTACTGAATCTCTAGGTTCTGATCTACTTAACTCATTTGCAGCGTTCCTCGAAGAAAAATTGCATACTTCTTCAGAGACATCCATTTTTCAGAATCCTCAGCCGAAGAAAATGGCTAAAGAAAAGTGTCCTCAGAAGGGACTCAAGAGGCCTGAAACTAAGACTATGTTTGAAATCCCTAAAGATATCTATGCAGAATATTGCACTCCTGATGAGGCCAGTCATGGGAAGAAGAATAAAAATCAGCGTATGGTGCGCATTCAGCGGATTGAACGCAGATGGGCACAAGAATGGAGGAAATACCGCTATGTCACTCCTAAGTACATGAAGAAATTGCAGTAAATCCTCCATGCCCAAGACCTCCATTGGCACTAGGCCAAGAAGTTGACCCCTCTAGCATCGGAAGAGGTGAGGAATTTCCAAAGGAATGGGCCAAGCGCCAAAGGAAATTGGCTAAAGTAGCAAAGGAGGCAGTGAAGAAACTCAACAAAGATTCTGCTACTGCTGCTGCTGAAGCCTCTGCCAGTCAGCCCAATAAGTCTATGAAGAAGAAATCTACTATAAAGCCATCTTCTTCTGCTACGTCCTCATGGCTAAGCTCCTGAATGCCCTTAGGGCACAGCTCCTCAATGCCCTCATGGTCTTCTGCTCAAGCAAAGCCCTCAATGTCGAATATCGGGTTCTGGCAAAACCCTTAAGGTTTGAACTCTAGGGTGCGCGCGAAGATCATCTCCCTACCGATCCATGTCCCAACGCTTCGCCGTGAATCTAAGGTACACGATGAACAACACAGGGGACACAAGATATATACTAGTTGGGGCCACCGTTGTGGTGTAATACCCTACTCTAGTGTGTGGTGTGGTGGATTGCCTCTCGGGCTCTTGATGAAAAGTACAGAGGAAGAACAGCCTCGCGAGGGGCGTTCTTGAGCTGGTGCGGTGTTCTACTTGGGATGGGTTCTATCTTTGTTGGCTAGGTGAGAACTCGATCCCTTTCTACGGTGGTGGCTATCTCTACTTATAGAGGCCCTGGTCCTCTTCCCAAATATTGAGAGGGAAGGGAGCCAACAACGGCCATTTTGAAGGGTAACAGCTAGTACAAGTTATCCTGACTAAAGTTGGTCTTCGATTTCCAAAGGCACTGGCGATGACGCCGTCTTGGTCTCCACGGTGACCTCCGTCCTGCCGCACTTTTGGTCTTGTTCTCGTTGCATCGATATGGTAACCTTTACTTGATGCCTCGCTACTCCGCGCCTGTGCCCGTCCCCTTTGCACCAAAGAGGAAACGAGGACACTGCACAGGCTGGCGCCCGCCTGGTCTTGATCGTCATGGCTTGTGTCACGAGCACCTCGCGAGGTACTCCTCACCTTGATGTCTCCGCCTCCTCGCGAGCCTGCCTAGTGAGGACGCCCCTGGGGAAGCCTTGCATCGTCCGCCCCGCGAGTCTTGGCCCCTCGCGAGGGTCTTGAGCTTGGGTTGATGAAGACGGGCTGTGACACCCCGAAATTTTAACCATGTTTTATTAATTAAATATTTGCTAGGAAACTTAAACTTTTATTTTCTGGATTTTCTTTTGATTTCAGAACCATTCTTTTCTTTATTTTTATGGAGATTTTACCCCAAGTGAAAACTTCCCAATTATATTATTGGACTTGTTTACCCTCTCAACAAAAACATTTCTTTTATCAGTAGATTTATTTGCATAATTATTTTTCCATGAGCCTTACTTCTGTAAAAATGATTTTTATAAGTTTCAGGGCCTCTTTTGCACTACAACCCTTTGATGAATTTTTTTAAAAATCCCACCAAAATTTGGGGATGACATATGATGTCCCTAAATCACTTTTATGCAAAAATATTCCTTAGTCATTTGGAGATTTTGAGTTTTACCACAAGTTTTTAAATCTGGTCAAATTGCACTTTTGCACTGCAACCTATTTAAATACTTATTTAAAACTTCCACCAAAATTAGGAGAGGTCAGTAGGAGTATATTATTCATCTTTATGCAAAAACCCAGTTATGTCCTTTGAAAAATTTGAGTGACTCAACCTCATTTTCATTCTGGTCCAACTTGATGATTTGTACTGCAACCATATTTTAACTTGCTCCTTTACCCATGATTCTTTTTCCTGCTTATAGACCACCATGCAAAACCCTTAAGTCCAGGAGAGTGGACCCATTGGAGGATTTTAAGTGCATGCATTCATGCCTTTTTCTTTCTGTCCAAAACTGAAGATTTGCAAAACTTGCACTAGCAAGTTTATGGTTTTGCCCAAATGACCTTGCCATCCTCACCTTCATCTAAAGAGACTAGGATCTGGAGATTTTGGCCACCCCAAGAGTTACCTAGATGCCCAAGGAATTTTGTCAAACACCCTATGAGCATGGCCAGTTTGGGCATGAACTTTTAGTTTGCACTGTGAGCTTGACCCACTGACCCAGCAACCTTGTCCACTAAACTCCTAGGTGCCTATAACCTAGCCCGGCTAATTGCCAGCCTCACCCACGCTCTCTAACCCACGCTGGCATTTCACCGAGCGCCTGGCATGCACGCTCTGAGCGAGGCCAGAGCGCGCGTTTTGCACGTGCGTGCGCACGAGTCGCCGCGTCCCACTGCCACTCCCCCTCGCCCGTTCTGGCCCCTCCCCTTTCCCAGTCAACACACCCGACTCATCCCTCGCCGCAGGGCCGCCTGGCCCCCTCCTGGCGCCCTACAGCGCCGCCACCGCCGCCCCAACAACCTCTGCCCTGGTCGGCGCCGCCCGAGCCACGCCAACGCGCCAGCTCGCTCGTGGAACAGCCCGATCTCATCCACTAGCTCATCAGCTAGCACCCGTCGCCGCCACGTTGCCCTGTCCACTACAGAACAGCGGTCGCCGACGATCCTATCCACCGCCGCTGCGAACCGACCTAGCCGGACTATAAGTAGGGGCCCCCGAGCTCGTCCAGCCACTCAGGCAGCCTCGGACCATCCCCTCGAAGCCCCCACGGCCAGTAATCGTCGGGGGAGAGCCTTCTCCCCCGTCTCCGGCCACCTCGGCCACCGCCACGTCCCAGCCCCGTCCATCGCAACCAGGGCCCCCCTGCCCGTCCAACACCATGACTCTATTCCCCTCAACCATGCGGAGCTGCCCAGCCTCTCAATCGTGATCGGGAACCACAGTAGAACACAACCCCAAACCCACCTGAAGCCTCCTCCACCGCGGAGCTCGCAGCCGGCCACTCCCTCCACCCCCGCCGACCCAGCAACCACGGGGAGGTCCGCCCTAAGCTGGCGGATCCATCCCTGCCCTCGGATGCCCTCGAGGAGCCGTCGTTCACTAGCGAAGATCGCTGGATCTCCGCCTCCGTTCGGCCAAAGGAGAGGGAAGGCGGGAGAGACTGGTCAAACCTGACTAGTGGCCCCCCTGGACCCACTGTCAGTGACCCCGCACCGGTCCACGTGGTTTAAGTGAATGCGTAAAAGCAAAGTACGTCTACGATGTGTACTCTTTCCGAAACGTTTTTCTTTTTTCAGTTTTATTTTAAAAACAGAAAGTTGACTAAACTTTGACTTGCTATATCTTTTAAAATAAAACTCCAAATGAGTTGATTCTTTTTCCTACCTCTCTCAAATATTGTCTAGTTTATTTTCAGATTTATTTGAAAAAATTTCAGACAACATTTTTGCACTGTTTTGAAACTATGGGTTAATTTGAATAATTTCAAAAATAGGTTTTTGAAGAAGAAGTCAACTTTCAAAAGGCACACCCCACTTGCATACTCTTGAAGGCAAGCATTCTGAACTCGGGCATAATATTGTGTGTATTATCCGACACGGTTAAAATACCACCTCGACATGGAGTATCTGTTATTTTATGTGATGATATGTTCAAACTCATGAGTGCATATTGATAATTTCATGCTATTGGAGTTTGATATGTTTGGGATAGTAGTCACCATCATATGCCTTTCATGCCTACCAGGAGGAAGTCGGGAGAGCCTCTATCTTGGGTAGACATGAGCTTGTCTCCGGTCTTCGTTGAGATGGTTGTGTTCGGTACGGCAAAGTGAGGCATGACGAGTGGTGACTTTGTCTGTTGATTGAAACGTATTTGTTATGCTAACCATGCAGGAAATACTTAAACCTCCTGAGTTGACCATAGATCGAGTCTTGTTCCGGTAATCCCCATACTTGTTTTGTACTACCACTTGTTCCTGCCACAGGTAGGGTACGGTTCAGTAAGTTGTCAACCCCTTTCCTAGCACACACCATACAGAGAGGCCATGGTGGAAGATACTGTTGGACTCCGGTAGGCATGCCACCTGGTCCGGGGGCATGGGTGTATTCAGTTGTAGCCGAAGGGGGTAGCTCCCCTAGTTTGTGCGCGGTATAAATTTTGTGGTCCCATGCTAATCGAGGTTGTAGCCTCCCCACTTAGAGTTTTGCTTGACAGGTGTCGTGGGTGATTCCTGACACCGGTTAGTTAGGCTGGTGTGTGCGGTCAGGTGCGTTTTCAATTAAAAGACCATAGACGGAATTAGTCCCGATGGACTAAAGGAATCCGTTACTCGTGGGTAAAGAGTACACCCTCTGCAGAGATTAAATCTATTTGAATAGCCGTGTGCATGGTTAAGGACTGCAGTCTGGGATGGGTCAAGTGTCGGACTTAGTGTTGGTCTTCAGAGGAGAAACTGCTAAACCTGAACATGGATCATGACTTCTGATTGGTGTTGAGTATGATGATTATTATTATGGACTAACCCTTTATGTTATTTGAATTATTCAGTATCCCTGGGACGGTTCTACCTCCTGGATATTCACTGTGATTGTTTTCTTATCTGCCCTTTATGTGGTGTCGCTGAGACGCCCGACTGTGGCCTGCTTGTTATTTATTTAGCTTATAAGCCCTTTATGTGGTGTCGCTGAGACGCCCGACTGTGGCATGCTTGTTATTTATTTACATTATAAGCCCCTTATGTGGTGTCGCTGAGACGCCCGACTGAGGCATGCTCGTCATTTACTATCCTTCCGAGGCGTCGCTTCAGACACCCGATCAGTGCATTTTATTATTACTCTATTATTGCATATTCATGTTGTATACAAATAACCTGCTTGCATGCATCAGGGATTTTTATGACTGGCATTGTGATCATAGAATATTTTAGAGCGTGATTATCATTTGTTATATTATACCCGTGTTCATAATGTTTGTGAGTACATTCAAAGTACTCACTGGCTTGTCCCTGGATATTGTCTTGGACAGATTTCTTGCATGGAGAGGAGCGACGTGATGACAGCCCCGGAACCTAAGCAATGGTGATAGCAGCCTCGCGAAGACAGGAGTTGACCTGGTCAGCTGTTCCTGTGGGAAATGGAGTCCCATAGACGCTGATGATCCACAAACCGCTTCCGCCATCAACCACTAGAAACCATTTGTTGTGCTCATAGGCCAGAATGGTCTTGTACTACATATTTTGTATTTTGCTTGGAATTTCTGTATCAAGTTGGTGCCTCATCAGCTTACAGCAATCCTGGGGCTGGTGAGCACAAGGGCCATTTTCTGGAAAGCAATATCCCGAAAAACCGGTCCTGACAAACTTGGTATCAGAGCCAGGCTGACCATTGGCTAATCCTATCTCAGCCAGGTCAATAAACCTAGGTTAGCCAACCCACCAGACCATAACCTAACCACGGCCAAGCTTCTCGCGTAAGATAGACACATAGTGAACCCGACACCTTTGGCAGTCGGTGCCCAACCTATGAGCCTAGCCTGTCGATCACGCGCCAGTGACCGACCCCTAAATTGTCCCATTCACAAGCGTGCGAAGGAAGACTCCGTCCCCTTTTCTATAAAAAGGGCACGCTAGCCTCAACACAGCACAGCACAAACTCTTTCCCCAAACCGAGCTATAATGCCTGGCCCCGTCGTGCACAATGAGACCATAGCAACAAACCTTGGAGGTTTTGTGACCGTGCTCTCGAACCTCACCCGCCGTGCCTTTGCATTAGAAGAGCCCCCAGAATATGTGGTGTACCAAGGACCCATGAGCGGTGAAAGCCATCAATTTTGGGCCACCGTGCACATCTATGGTAGGGGTCTATCTCCAGAACGCCCCTATAGGTTCACCGAAAGGACAACTTCCTTTGAGCCACAAGCCATCCAACAAGCTGCTCGAGAGGTTGTAGTTCAACTCCGGCACTTGTCGCCCAGAGTTAACTGTCGCTCGTTCTAATACTACCCAAGCCGTGACGGGTATGGTAGGCCACCCCAGGTTGCCAACGGAGATCACGAGACGGATCCTGCTTTGTTGCATCTAGTGCGCTATGTAAGTGCACTAGAGGATCTGTTCGATCAAATCACTCCTGATCAGATCGCAGCTCGTGGAGAACTGATCCGCCGAGCCCCGGGAAGAGGAGAAGATGAGCCCAACACCGACAACCAAGTCGTGCTATTCGGACAACCGAACGAGTCCTTGAGGTCAGCCCTAGTCATCGACCAAAACACCTTGATGACCCAGAAGTGCTTCGTCACCTTTTGGGATCACGCTCCAGCGGGACTGTGGCCACCAATCCCCGAGATGGTCATCATCGCTACCCCGACCCTGCAGTACCTCAACCCCCTCCAACTAATCCCGACGGTGAAAACCGTGGAGAAGCCTCGACGTCCACAAGGCAAGCCCGCTTAGATATTAACGAGGTAGACCGAGTCACTCGAGCAGTACCAAGTCTTAGTATGTCCTCGCCTTGTAACTGTGTGATCCTATATCCTCGTAATTAAATGTTGTTGCTTGTGCAACCTATTTTAAATAGTAGTCATGCATGAGTATGTTGATGTGCGATTGCATTTTTTATCTCGGGCGTAGCTGCCAAAAACCAACACACGACGACACAAAGTATGTGCTATGAGTAAACTGTTTGGTCTCAGCTAATAACAGTAATATTTTCAAAACAACTCTTAACAAATCTCGAGGATGAGATTTTTCTTAAGGGGGGTAGTGTTGTGACACCCTGAAGTTTTAACCTTGATTTATTAATTAATTTTTTGCCAGGAAACTTAAACTTTTATTTTCTGGATTTTCTTTTGATTTCAGAACCATTCTTTTCTTTATTTTTATTGAGTTTTTACCCCAAGTGAAAACTTCCCAATTATATTATTTGACTTGTTTACCCTCTCAAGAAAAACATTTCTTTTATCAGTAGATTTATTTGCATAATTATTATTCCGTGAGCCTTATTTCTTTAAAAATGATTTTTATAAGTTTCAGGCCTCTTTTGCACTACAACCCTTTGATGATTTTTTTTAAAAAATCCCACCAAGATTTGGGGATGACATATGATGTCCCTAAATCACTTTTATGCAAAAATATTCCTTAGTCATTTGGAGATTTTGAGTTTCACCACAAGTTTTTAAATCTGGTCAAATTTCACTTTTGCACTGCAACCTATTTAAATACTTCTTTAAAACTTCCACCAAAATTAGGGGAGGTCAGTAGGAGTATATTATTCATCTTTATGCAAAAACCCAGTTATGTCCTTTGAAAAATTTGAGTGAATCAACCTCATTTTCATTCTGGTCCAACTTGATGATTTGTACTGCAACCATATTTTAACTTGCTCCTTTACCCATGATTATTTTTCCTCCTTATAGACCACCATGCAAAACCCTTAAGTCCAGGAGAGTGGACCCATTGGAGGATTTTAAGTGCATGCAATCATGCCTTTTTCTTTCTGTCCAAAACTGAAGATTTGCAAAACTTGCACTAGCAAGTTTATGGTTTTGCCCAAATGACCTTGCCATCCTCACCTTCATCTAAAGAGACTAGGATCTGGAGATTTTGGCCACCCCAAGAGTTACCTACATGCCCATGGAATTTTGTCAAACACCCTATGAGCATGGCCAGTTTGGGCATGAACTTTTAGTTTGCACTATGAGCTTGACCCACTGACCCAGCAACCTTGTCCACTAAACTCCTAGATGCCTATAACCTAGCCCTACTAATTGCCAGCCTCACCCACGCTCTCTAACCCACGCTGGCATTTCACCGAGCGCCTGGCATGCACGCTCTGGGCGAGGCCAAAGCGTGCGTTTTGCATGTGCGTGCGCACGAGTCGCCGCGTCCCACTGCCGCTACCCCGCACCCGTTCTGTCCCTCCCCTCTCCCAATCAACGCACCCGACTCCTCCCTCGCTGCAGGGACGCCTGGCCCCCTCCTGGCGCCCTATAGCGCCGCCACCGCAAGCTGCCACCGCCACCCCGACAACCTCTGCCCTGGTCGGCACCGCCCGAACCATGCCAACGCGCCAACTCGCTCGTGGAACAGCCCGAGCTCATCCACTAGCTCGTCAGCTAGCACCCGTCGCCGCCACGTTGCCCTGTCCACTACAGAACAGCGGTCGCCGACGATCCTATCCACGGCCGCTGTGAACCGACCTAGTCGGACTATAAGTAGGGGCCCCCGAGCTCGTCCATCCACTCAGGCAACCTCGGACCATCCCCTCGAAGCCCCACGGCTAGTAATCGTCGGGGGAGAGCCTTCTCCCCCGTCTCCGTCCAGCACGGCCACCGCCACGTCATAGCCCCGTTCGTCGCAACCAGGGCCCCCCTGCCTGTCCAACACCACCACTCTACTCCCCTCAACCGTGCGGACCTGACTAGCCTCTCAATCATGATCGGGAACCACCGTAGAACACAACCCCAAACCCACCCGAAGCCTCCTCCGCCGTGGAGCTCGCCGCCGGCAACTCCCTCCACCCCCGCTGACCCAGCAACCACGGGGAGGTCCGCCCTGAGCTGGCGGATCCATCCCTGCCCTCGGATGCCCTCGAGGAGCCGTCGTTTGCCAGCGAAGATCGCCGGATCTCCGCCTCCGTTCGGCCAAAGGAGAGGGAAGGCAGGAGAGACCGGTCAAACCTGACCAGTGGGCCCCCTGGACCCACTGTCAGTGACCCCGCACCGGTCCATGTGGTTTAAGTGAATGCGTAAAAGCAAAGTACGTCTTCGATGTATACTCTTTCCGAAACATTTTTCTTTTTTCAGTTTTATTTTAAAAACAGAAAGTTGACTAAACTTTGACTGACTATATCTTTTAAAATAAAACTCCAAATGAGTTGATTCTTTTTCCTACCTCTCTCAAATATTGTCTAGTTTATTTTCAGATTTATTTGAAAAAAATTCAGACAACGTTTTTGCACTGTTTTGAAACTATGGGTTAATTTGAATAATTTCAAAAATAGGTTTTGGAAGAAGAAGTCAACTTTCAAAAGGCACACCCCACTTGCATACTCTTGAAGGCAAGCATTCTGAACCCTGGCATAATATTGTGTGTATTATCCGACACGGTTAAAATACCACCTCGACACGGAGTATCCGTTATTTTTTGTGATGATATGTTCAAACACATGAGTGCATATTGATAATTTCATGCTATTGGAGTTTGATATGTTTGGGATAGTAGTCACCATCATATGCCTTTCATGCCTACCGGGAGGAAGTCGGGAGAGCCTCTGTCTTGGGTAGACACGAGCTTGTCTCCAGTCTTCGTTGAGACGGTTGTGTCCGGTACGGCAAAGTGAGGCATGAAGAGTGGTGACTTTGTCTGTTGATTGAAACATATTTGTTATGCTAACCATGCAGGAAATACTTAAACCTCCTGAGTCGACCATAGATCGAGTCTTGTTCCGGTAATCCCCATACTTGTTTCGTACTACCACTTGTTCCTGCCACAGGTAGGGTATGGTTCAGTAAGTTGTCAACCCCTTTCCTAGCACACACCGTATAGAGAGGCCATGTTGGAAGATACTGGAGGACTCCGGTAGGCATGCCACCTGGTCCGGGGGCATGGGTGTTTTCGGTTGTAGCCGAAGCGGGTAGCTCCCCTAGTTTGTGCGCGGTATAAATTTTGTGATCCCATGCTAATCGAGGTTGTAGCCTCCCCACTTAGAGTTTTGCTTGACAAGTGTCGTGGGTGATTCCTGACACCAGTTAGTTAGGCTGGTGTGTGCGGTCAGGTGCGTTTTCAATTAAAAGACCGTAGACGGAATTAGTCCCGATGGACTAAAGGAATCCGTTACTCGTTGGTAAAGAGTACATCATGTGCAGAGATTAAATCTATTCGAATAGCCAAGTAAATGGTTAAGGACTGCAGTCTGGGATGGGTCAAGTGTCGGACTTAGTGTCGGTCTTCGGAGGAGAAACCACTAATCCAGAACATGGATCATGACTTGTGACTTGTGTTGATTATGATGATTATTATTATGGACTAACCCTTTATGTTATTTGAATTATTGAGTATCCCTGGGACGGTTCTACCTCCTGGATATTCACTGTGATTGTTTTCTTATAAGCCCTTTATGTGGTGTCGCTGAGACGCCCGACTGTGGCCTGCTTGTTATTTATTTACCTTATAAGCCCTTTATGTGGTGTCGCTGAGACGCCCGACTGTGGCATGCTTGTTATTTATTTACTTTATAAGCCCCTTATGTGTTGTCGCTGAGACGCCCGACTGAGGCATGCTCGTCATTTACTATCCTTCCGAGGCGTCGCTTCAGACACCCGTCGGTGCATTTTATTATTACTCTGTTATTGCATATTCATGTTGTATACAAATAACCTGCTTGCATGCATCAGGGATTTTTATGACTGGCGTTGTGATCATAGAATATTTTAGAGCATGATTATCGTTTGTTATATTATATCGGTGTTCATAATGTTTGCGAGTACATTCAAAGTACTCACTGGCTTGTCCCTGGCTATTGTCTTGGCCAGATTTCTTGCATGGAGAGGAGCGACGTGATGACAACCCCGGAACCTAAGCAATGGTGATAGCAGCCTCGCGAAGATAGGAGTTGACCTGGTCAGCTGTTCCTGTGGGAAATGGAGTCCCATAGACGCTGATGATCCACAAACCGCTTCCGCCATCAACCACTAGAAACCATTTGTTGTACTCATAGGCCAGAAAGGTCTTGTACTACATATTTTGTATTTTGCTTGGAATTTTTGTATCAAGTTGGTGCCTCATCAGCTAACAGCAAACCTGGGGCTGGTGAGCACAAGGGCCATTTTCTGGAAAGCAATATCCCGAAAACCCAGTCCTGACAAATTTGGTATCAGAGCCAGGCTGACCATTGGCTAATCCTATCTTAGCCAGTTCAATAAACCTAGGTTAGCCAACCCACCAGACCATAACCTAACCCCGACCAAGCTTCTCGTGTAAGATAGACCCATAGTGACCCCGACACCTTTGGCAGTCGGTGCCCAACCTATCAGCCTAGCCTGTCGATCACGCGCCAGTGACCGACCCCTAAATTGTCCCATTCAGAAGCGTGCGAAGGAAGACTCCGTCCCATTTTTCTATAAAAAGGGCACGCTAGCCTCAAGACAGCATAGCACAAACTCTTTCCCCTAACCGAGCTATAATGCCTGGCCCCGTCGTGCACAATGAGACCATAGCAACAAACCTTGGAGGTTTTGTGACCGTGCTCGCGAACCTCACCCGCCGTGCCTTTGCATTAGAACAGCCCCCAGAATATGTGGTGTACCAAGGACCCATGAGCGGTGAAAGCCGTCAATTCTGGGCCACCGTGCACATCTATGTTAGGGGTCTATCTGCAGAATTCCCCTATAGATTCACCGAAAGGACAACTTCCTTTGAGCCACGAGCCATCCACCAACCTGCTCGAGAGGTTGTAGTTCAACTCCGGCACTTGTCGCCCAGAATTAACTGTCGCTCGTTCTACTACTACCCAAGCCATGATGGGTATGGTAGGCCACCCCAGGTTGCCAACGGAGATCACGAGACGGATCCTGTTTTGTTGCATCTAGTGCGCTATGTAAGTGCACTAGAGGATCTGTTCGATCAAATCACTCCTGATCTGATTGCAGCTCGAGGAGAACTGATCCGCCGAGCCCTGGCAAGAGGAGAAGATGAGCCCAACACCGACAACCCAGTCATGCTGTTCGGACAACCGATCGAGTCCTTGAGGTCAGCCCCAGCCATCGACCAAAACACCTTGATGACCCAGAAGTGCTTCGTCACCTTTTGGGATCACGCTCCAGCGGGATTTTGGCCACCAATCCCCGAGATGGTCATCATCACTACCCCGACCCTGCAGTACCTCAACCCCCTCCAACTAATCCCGACGGTGAAAACCGTGGAGAAGCCTCGACTTCCACAAGGCAAGCCCGCTTAGATATTAACTAGGTAGACCGAGTCACTCGAGCAGTACCGAGTCTTAGTATGTCCTCGCCTTGGAATTGTGTGATCCTGTATCGTCGTAATTAAATGTTTTTTCTTGTGCGCCCTATTTTGAATAGTAGTCATGCATGAGTATGTTGATGTGCGATTGCATTTTTAATCTCGGGCGTAGCTGCCAAAAACCAACCCACGACGACACAAAGTTTTTGCTATGAGTAAACTGTTTGGTTTCAGCTAATAAAAGTAATATTTTCAAAACAACTCTTAACAAATCTCGAGGACGAGATTTTTCTTAAGGGGGGTAGTGTTGTGAAACCCCGAAATTTTAACCTTGTTTTATTAATTAATTTTTTTCCAGGAAACTTAAACTTTTATTTTCTGGATTTTCTTTTGATTTCAGAACCATTCTTTTCTTTATTTTTATTGAGTTTTTACCCCAAGTGAAAACTTCCCAATTATATTATTTGACTTGTTTATCCTCTCAAGAAAAACATTTCTTTTATCAGTAGATTTATTTGCATAATTATTTTTCCATGAGCCTTATTTCTTTAAAATGATTTTTATAAGTTTCGGGCCTCTTTTGCACTACAACCCTTTGATGAATTTTTTAAAAAATCCCACCAAAATTTGGAGATGACATATGATGTCCCTAAATAACTCTTATGCAAAAATATTCCTTAGTCATTTGGAGATTTTGAGTTTTAGCACAAGTTTTTAAATCTGGTCAAATTTCAGTTTTGCACTTCAACCTATTTAAATACTTCTTTAAAACATCCAACAAAATTAGGGGATGTCAGTAGGAGTATATTATTCATCTTTATGCAAAAACCCAGTTATGTCCATTGAAAAATTTGAGTGAATCAACCTCATTTTCATTCTGGTCCAACTTGATGATTTGTACTGCAACCATATTTTAACTTGCTCCTTTACCCATGATTCTTTTTCCTGCTTATAGAACACCCTGCAAAACCCTTAAGTCCAGGAGAGTGGACCCATTGGAGGATTTTAAGTGCATCCAATCATGCCTTTTTCTTTCTGTCCAAAACTGAAGATTTGCAAAACTTGCACTAGTAAGTTTATGGTTTTGCCCAAATGACCTTGCCATCCTCACCTCCATCTAAAGAGACTAGGATCTGGAAATTTTGGCCACCCCAAGAGTTACCTAGATACCCATGGCATTTTGTCAAACACCCTGTGAGCATGGCCAGTTTGGGCATGAACTTTTAGTTTGCACTCTGAGCTTGACCCACTGACCCAGCAACCTTGTCCACTAAAATCCTAGATGCCTATAACCTAGCCCTACTAATTGCCAGCCTCACCCACGCTCTCTAATCCACGCTGGCATTCTGCCGAGCACCTGGCGAGCATGCTCTAGGCGCGGCCAGAGTGCGCGTTTTGCACGTGCGTGCGCACGAGTCGCCGTGTCCCACTTCCGCTCCCCCGCGCCCGTTCTGGCCCCTCCCCTCTCCCAGTCGACGCACCCAACTCCTCCCTCGCCGCAGGGCCGCCTGGCCCCCTCCTGGCGCCCTACAGCGTCGCCACCGCTAACCACCACCGCCGCCCTGACAACCTCTGCCCTGGTCGGCGCCGCCCGAGCCACGCCAACGCGCCAGCTCGCTCGTGGAACAGCCCGAGCTCATCCACTAGCTCATCAGCTAGCGCCCGTGGCCGCCACGTCGCCCTGTCCACTACAGAACGGCGGTCGCCGACGATCCTATCCACGGCCGCTGCGAACCGACCTAGCCGCACTATAAGTAGGGGCCCCCGAGCTCGTCCAACCACTCAGGCAGCCTCGGACCATCCCCTCGAAGCACCCACGACCAGTAATCATCGGGGGAGAGCCTTCTCCCCCGTCTCCGGCCAGCTCGGCCGCCGCCACGTCCCAGCCCCGTTTGTCGCAACCAGGGCCCCTGCCCGTCCAACACCACCACTCTACTCCCCTCGACCGTGCGGAGCTGCCCAGCCTCTCAATCGTGATCGGGAACCACCGTAGACACAACCCAAACCCACCCGAAGCCTCCTCCGCCGTGGAGCTCGTCGCCGGCGACTCCCTCCACCCACGCCGACCCAGCAACCACGGGGAGGTCCGCCCTGAGCTGGCGGATCCATCCCTGCCCTCGTATGCCCTCGAGGAGCCGTCGTTCGCCGGCGAAGATCGCCGGAGCTCCGCCTCCGTTCGGCCAAAGGAGAGGGAAAGCGAGGGAGACCGGTTAAACCTGACCAGTGGGCCCCCTGGACCCACTATCAGTGACCCCGCATCGGTCCACGTGGTTTAAGTGAAGGTGTAAAAGCAAAGTACGTCTCCGACGTGTACTCTTTCTGAAACGTTTTTCTTTTTTCAGTTTTATTTTAAAAACAGAAAGTTGACTAAACTTTGACTGCTATATCTTTTAAAATAAAAGTCCAAATGAGTTGATTCTTTTTCCTACCTCTCTCAAATATTGTGTAGTTTACTTTCAGATTTATTTGAAAAAATTTCAGACAACCTTTTTTCACAGTTTTGAAGTTATGGGTTAATTTGAATAATTTCAAAAATAGGTTTTTGAAGAAGATGTCAACTTTCAAAAGGCACACCCCACTTTCATACTCTTGAAGGCAAGAATTCTGAACCCTGGCATAATATTGTGTGTATTATCTGACACGGTTACAATACCACCTCGACACGGAGTATCCGTTATTTTATGTGATGATATGTTCAAACTCATGAGTGCATATTGATAATTTCATGCTATTGGAGTTTGATATGTTTGGGATAGTAGTCACCATCATATGCCTTTCATGCCTACCGGGAGGAAGTCGGGAGAGCCTCTGTCTTGGGTAGACACGAGCTTGTCTCTGGTCTTTGTTGAGATGGTTGTGTCCGGTACAACAAAGTGAGGCATGACGAGTGGTGACTTTGTCTGTTGATTGAAACATATTTGTTATGCTAACCATGCAGGAAATACTTAAACCTCCTGAGTCGACCATAGATCGAGTCTTGTTCCGGTAACCCCCATACTTGTTTCGTACTACCACTTGTTCCTGCCACAGGTATGGTACGGTTCAGTAAGTTGTCAACCCCTTTCCTAGCACACACCGTATAGAGAGGCCATGGTGGAAGATACCGGATGCCTCCGGTAGGGATGCCACCTGGTCCGGGGGCATGGGTGTTTTCGGTTGTAGCCGAAGGGGGTAGCTCCCCTATTTTGCGCGCGGTATAAATTTTGTGATCCCATGCTAATCGAGGTTGTAGCCTCCCCACTTAGAGTTTTGCTTAACAGGTGTCGTGGGTGATTCCTGACACCGGTACGTTAGGCTGGTGTGTGCGGTCAGGTGTGTTTTCAATTAAAAGACCGTCGACGGAATTAGTCCCGATGGACTAAAGGAATTCGTTACTCGTGGGTAAAGAGTACACCTTCTGCAGAGATTAAATCTATTTGAATAGCCGTATCCATGGTTAAGGACTGTAGTCTAGGATGGGTCAAGTGTCGGACTTAGTGTCGGTCTTCGGAGGAGAAACTGCTAAACCAGAACATGGATCATGACTTGTGACTAGTGTTGAGTATGATGATTATTACTATGGACTAACCATTTATGTTATTTGAATTATTGAGTATCCCCGGGACGGTTCTACCTCGTGGATATTCATGGTGATTGTTTTCTTATAAGCCCTTTATGTGGTGTTGCTGAGACGCCCGACCGTGGCCTGCTTCTTTTTTATTTAGCTTATAAGCCCTTTATGTGGTGTCACTGAGACGCCCGACTGTGGCCTGCTTGTTATTTATTTACTTTATAAGCCCCTTATGTGGTGTCGCTGAGATGCCCGACTGAGGCATGCTCGTCATTTACTATCCTTCCGAGGCGTCGCTTCAGACACCCGATCGGTGCATTTTATTATTACTCTGTTATTGCATATTCATGTTATATACAAATAACCTGCTTGCATGCATCAGGGATTTTTATGACTGACGTTGTGATCATAGAATATTTTAGAGCATGATTACCATTTGTTATATTATACCCGTGTTCATAATGTTTGCGAGTACATTCAAAGTACTCACTGGCTTGTCCCTGGCTATTGTCTTGGCCAGATTTCTTGCATGGAGAGGAGCGACGTGATGACAGCCCCGGAACCTAAGCAATGGTGATAGCAGCCTCACGAAGATAGGAGTTAACCTGGTCAGCTGTTCCTGTGGGAAATGGAGTCCCATAGACGCTGATGATCCACAAACCGCTTCCGCCATCAACCACTAGAAACCATTTGTTGTACTCATTGGCCAGAATGGTCTTGTACTACGTATTTTGTATTTTGCTTGGAATTTCTGTATCAAGTTGGTGCCTCATGAGCTAACAGCAATCCTGGGGCTGGTGAGCACAAGGGCCATTTTCTGGAAAGCAATATCCCAAAAACCCAGTCCTGACACGGGCCGTGCTGGGCCACCGCTTGAGCCACGCCGCAGGCCGCAGGCAGGAAAGTCTGGGGACCCCCGTTCCCAGAACGCCGACAGTAGCTCCGGGCCCAAGGCGCGCTCGGACTTGGCTTAGAGTGAAGCGAAAGGGCAAGTGCGGAGCGCCGCAGGCCCCCAACAGCCTGCGGCCTTGGTCGCCATGTGGCGGTTGATTGGACGTGGGCGTCTCCGCTTCCCCACACTGCCTTGACAACTGTCCAATTTGACGAGTCCCTACTGCATGCAAAAAGAGTCATGATTACCCGCGATCATGGAGGCCGACGGTTGGCCTCCTCTGGACCATAAGTACGGAGAGGCGCGAGCCCCGTAGTCCATCTCTTCTTGCTCTGCCCGCTTCTTATTCCTCGCTCCTCTCCGTCTTGCCGGCAATGGCACCGATCCGCCGGTTCTCAGTCGAGGTGAAAGGAAAGCCCCCCCGAGAGGCGCCTGACCCGCTCCCGCCGAAGAAACGACCGGTCCCTCAACGCCGCAATGAGGTTGCACGGACGGAGATGTCGAGGCCTTGGTACCAGTGGCCACCTCCCCGGTTTTCGCTCCCTCTATACGCCCAGGCCGAGGGCCCTAGAGAAGAAGACGCCGAGCAGCGCCGCCCGCGCCGCCGCCGCCGCTGACGAGTCATGGTGGTGCGTACTGCCGCTCCTAGAGTCCACGCCGCAGACTCCTCTCGTGAGCTCGTACTCCATGCCGCCATGCCTCCAAGATCTTGGATCCGCTTTCCTCCTTCCTTTGCCTTCGAGATGCCGCCGAGGGGACCTCTCGAGCTTTGGCTGCAGCACGCCGACTGTGGTACCCCGGCGACCGGAGCGGAGGTTGAAGTCGTCGCTCCGGGCAAAGTCTACATGACCCAAGGCTGGGGCGAGATCGCTCGGGTCTGCCGGACTGGAGGTGCCCTTGTGATTCATTTCGAATACGATCGCCCCTCCTTGATGCTCTTTAAGGTCTTCGATGCAGGAGGCCGCCGGCTGGAGTGCTGCCCCAGAGGAGGCAGCCAGGACGTCATTGTGGCAAGGGCCAGACCTGCCACCCGCTTCCCCAACGGCTCCTCTGACAGCAGCGGAGATGCTTGGGAGTCCAGCGACTCTCCCGAGCTCTTTGTGACTCCGGAGACGAGCGATAACAGCTACGTGACCTGGAGCTCACGTCATGCTTGGAGCAAGGCAGCTGCATCAGGCCGCCGGCGCGGCTGATCTGGATGGGGTTGGCACCGGCCCCTCGTGGCCCACTATTGATGATGGCGTCGGCCATGAGGGCGCGCGTAGTGAAGGCTCCTTAGGATTCACGTCTTTTGTTCCCTGCGAAGGATCAAGGAGATACCCCGCGGGGGCATGTAAATTGTCTGTAATGTCTTTTGTTGATATTATCCTTATTATGATGTGGCGCAAAATGCCTGTCATGTCTCGGCTCGGTTCCCCCTTTGTAACCTCGCGATGACTTGGTGCTCTACGCTGATAGGTCCCGGTCCCCAGGCACGCTTCAGCCGTCGCTGGTATGCCAGGTCGCGATGCCGTGGTCAAGGCCAGGAGGTGAGCAGCCCGAGGTCCACTAAGAGCCCCCGAGGCGCGATGCTCAGGAGGTCCCCTTTAACGCTCAAGCAGTCGCCAAAAGGTGAGAAAGGAAGGCGACATCTCCGTAACAGGGCCGCATTAGATGGGGGATTTGGTGTCGCGTCAATTAGTTTTTCAAGGTGCGAGACTTATCTCGAAATCATGGAGCCGTTCCTCCACGAGGTGCCGGACTTGCGCGTCGGCAACTGGATCGTAGCTGGGTTGGGACCTCGCGAGCTTCCCTTCTCTTGCCCACACTTTCCTTTATGCTCTACGTCCTCAGGTCCCGGCCCTCTAGCGAGCTCATCCACCACTGGTATGTCAGGCCACGATGACGTGGACAAGGCCAGGGGGTGAGGGATGGAGAGCCAGTAAGAGCTCCTGAGTCACGATGCTCAGGCGCCCCCCTTTTAACGTGCAAGCGGATTGCGCTGGCAAGAGAGAGAGAGAGAGCTCGCGATGCCTCCCGCTTTAGGCCCCAGGAAGTCCCTATAAACCAACACGAGGAAAGCACGGGTTGCCATTACGATCGCCGGCCAGCCATTGGTTGCCCCGAGAGAGTGGTGAGGGCATTGAGGGCCTGGTGAGGTGGCACTTGTGGGGCTGTCGTGAGCCAGAGCTCGACCACTCAGATTTGTCGATGTTGCAGGGACGGACCCATGCGCAAGCGCTGTGCCAGCGTGAGCGGATCCAAAGGTAGGTGTCAATCAAGCAGGCGATTATCATAGGCAAGTTAAGCATGAAAGGCAAACAATCTTAGATAGATGCAGAAAGGATACATGCCACTAGGTCAGGCCCGAGCGGCTTGGGGATGATGTAGTCCGAGGGGCGCCCCCAGCAAGGTAAACTGAAGACATAACAAAAAGGAAAACATGCCGCAGGGACAGACCCACACGAGCTGGGAATAATGCAGCCCTCAGGGCGCTCCCAGAAAAAATGAAACTCGAAAGATGTCACCCGATACCATTGTAGATCGGGTGTCGAAGTAGCTGATGATGCGCTGAATGTGCGTTATATCGACTAGAGGGGGGGGGGGGTGAATAGGCGATTTTTATGAATTCTTCACTATGGAATTTGCTGGTGAGGAAATTCCATAATGAAGAACTACTTGCAGCGGTGAAGAAAATGATTTGGTAGACCAGTTCCAACTGCTGTCTCAGTTGTACATCTAGTTGGAGCGGCTGAGTATTTAAACTTGAGGATACCCAGTCCCGGACACACAGTCCTCACCGTATTCTCCTTGAGCTAAGGTCACACAGACCTCGCCCAATCACTCGTGATAAGTATTCAGGTGACTTCCGAACCTTCACAAACTCGGTCGCTCGGCGATCCACAATTCCTCTTGGATGGTCTAGACCTTGACGCCTAACCGTCTGGAAGAAGCACAGTCTTCAAAGGAAACAAGCGTCGGATCCATGCAGATGAATCTTTTCAGTGATGATCAATCACTTTGGGTTTGTAGGTGTAGGGTTTGGGTTTTCCTCACTCGATGATTTTCGCTCAAAGTCCTCGGAGGATGGGATGCTCTCAATTGACAAGTGTCAGTTTCTCTTGGAGCACCCAACCAGCTAGTGGTTGTCGGGGGAGGCTATTTATAGCCTAGGGAGCAGCCCGACATGATAATACATAAATGCCCTTGTCTGATATGACCGTTAGGTGGGTAGATATTTTGGAACCGCTGGCGCATAGCACAACAACGGTCGGAATTTTGACTATCAAAATCCTCAGGGCTATCATGTTCCTCACTATGTAGGCAATTCACACTGGCGAATTCCTAACTCCTCAGTCAGAACAAATTCCTCAGAGACCAGAAGAACTTCGTCTCTATCACTGAAGAATATGACTGAACTGTATGAGATTTCCAATGGCTTCACTCGAAGGGATTGGTAGGTGTAGGATTTTGAGTTGAGCATCACATGGAAATTTTTCCTTAGTATTTCCTCGACCCGCTTTAACAGTACGGTGTTTCCTATGACTCAAGAAAGAGAAAATGAAACTACGAAAACAAGAGTCTTCACGCTTCATGTTCCTCGAATGATTGCCATGTCTTCAACGTCACACCAATTTCTTCATTTTCAAAGTCTTCGGAAATCCAAAGTCTTCAGTTGAAGAACTTCATTTTTAGGGGTCGACTTTCTCTGTAAATATCAAACTCCTCATAGACTTATAGACCTGTGTACACTCACAAACACACCAGTCCCTTAACCTATAAGTCTTCAATACACCAAAATCACTAAGGGGCACTAGATGAACTTACAATCTCCCCCTTATTGGTGATTGGTGACAATATAGGTTATGTTTTCAATGGGGATAAACATATGAAGTATAAATACTGATGTTGAGGAATTTGATTGCAAGATATAGAAGAACTCCCCCTGAAGATGTGCATAGTGAGGAATTTGCTTTTGAAGCATTGCACACTTGAAGAGTATAATCATGGAGATCTCCCCCTATATCTTGTAATTCATACACACATTTGATATATAATATGATGAATTTGAAATGCATGATGAAATATGGTGACTAATGTAATTCAACATGCGTGCATTAACATTAATGAGGAATAAGCATGCAGAAGAACACAACAAAAGTATCAGGCCACCATAGAGTTTAAGATTACAACTCGATCCAGCAAAGTCATCAGAAGAACGAGAGTTGTAACTTAGCAAAAAAACGCCCATATAGGATAGACCCGCTTGAAGACTAACTCAAATTTCTCCCCCTTTGTCATCGAATGACCAAAAGGATTGAAACTGAGGACTAACACCCCTGAAGAATATCATGATGATGGAGGAGCGCCAGCGTTGTCAGGGTCTTGAGTCGTTGTAGGGCCTGCTGCAGTGTCGTCCAAATCTTCATGCTCGTCCGTGGTGCCTGATGAAGAATATGCGCGTACAAGTCATGTTGTGAAGAATAGAACCAAACTGACGCTTATCACACTTGTGGTTTCGATCCACCTTCTGGTGAAGACTTATAAGCAATTCACGGTCAGTCATCACACGAGGTGCAGTAGCTTGAGGACTTGACTTGGTAGCATTGGCAGCAGTATCATGAGTGGCAGAGTCATCATTGGTGGAGTAAGATGCAGCTTTGCGGAACTAACCATCCAATGGACGAATGCCTACATCGATAACAGCTGGTGACTTGCCCTTCTCATCAGATGAGGAAATTGTCCGTTTGAGGACTTCAATAGGGGGCAAGTAGCTGAGGTGATTCTGAAAATCAGCCTTGTAGTTGAGTGAAGACCTTGTTCTGAGGAATCTCATGATCCACGGCGCGTAAGGCTTCAGCTCAAATGGTGAAAGTGCAACATTCGCCAGAGTCCTCATGAAGAAATCATGATAATTTATGGGGATGCCGTGCATGCTGTTGAAAAGTATATTCTTCATCATTCCGATAATTTCTTCATCGGATGAGTCATGGCCTTTGATGGGACTCACAGTCTTCGTCAGAATGCGGTAGATGGTTCTTGGCACATAGAGCAATTCCTTCACGAGGAATTTGGTCCATGGGGCTTGACCCGGCTTCAGCGGCTTCTTGAGCACTTGCATATAGTGATCAGTGAGTTCAGGCTCATCATACAGACATCGAGCACCGTCAGGTGGAGGACTGATTGGCAAGGCATAGAGCAATTCAGAGGCTGGTGCCTTGTAGTGAGTGTTTTCAGTCATCCAGTCCAACACCCACGAGTTGACGTCAGTGGCATCACCTGTGATATGCAGAGTTGCGTATAACTGAAGAATAAGCTCTTCATTCCAATAAACTATGTCAGAGTAGAAATTGAGCAAGCCAGCGTCATGAATCATGCTGCGGACTTGAGAGAAGCAAGGCATGGATTCCATGTCCACGTGAGGAATATGCTCATGATCGAAGACTTTGTCGTTGTTGAAGAGCACTGAGGAATAGAAGTTGGCCTGACTGGCAGTCCAGAAACGCTTCCTTCTAAGATGAGCGTTGTCATAGGGGTTGAATTCCGTGAAGAATTCATGCTTGCCGAAGAAATCATCAGCCTTGAATTTTTGCTTCTTGGAGAAAAGATCCTTTGGCTTGGGCTGAGGAGTGTCAGTCAATTGCAGCACCACTTCAGGAATTTCAGTCTCAGGTTTCTTAGGCTGAGGAATTTCAGGCTCTTCTGCAGCTTCAGCCTGGGTCGTCAATTCTCCATTGACAATTTCTTCAGCACTAGTGGCTGGAATTTCTTCATGAACACTTGGGGTTTCATGAGGTTCTTCTGATCCCATTTGCACTTCAGTGGCAGCAGGGGACTAAGGAATAGCTTGGAGTGGAGTGAACATTGGAGAGTTGTGATGTTGACTGTCCCAAAATTCATCATTGAGCACAGGAGTGGTACAGCCAATGTCCACATCCTCATCTTCAATTTCTTCAACACCTGCCTCTTCAGCAGTAAACTGAAGCATAGGTGACGAAATGACTGGGGTTGAAGGGATTTTATCCACTTCAATTTCTTCATCCAACTGCTCTGACGAAGCATCAGAAGGAGTTTCTTCATCAGATTCATCAGGAATCGCATAATCTTCACCAAAAGGAACAAGGTCCTTTGATGGCACTGAAGAGACTGGAATGACATCAATTGGATTGTCAATTGAACTGATCAGAGTCTTCATCTTCTTAGGAGCTGAAGAATTTGAAGAATTTGATTCCTTCCTTTTCTTCACAGCGGCACGTTCTGCAGCCTTGGTCTTCTTTGCATGTGATGTAGATGGAAGGATCGGTGTTGGTGTAGGTGCAGGAGGTGTAGAGGACTTTGGTTCATTTTCCACAGGCACAACTGACGCAGTTGCCCTGACTTGTTCACTTTCTTCAGGCGCATCACTAGTGGATGCCCTGGCAATATCTTCAGCAGCTGGGTTGGAGTCATCAGCCCTGGCACTCTCATTTTCTTCAGCAGCCTGATTGTCATCAGCGGTGCTGGCATGTTCTTCAGTAGGCTGAGCAGATGCTTCAGCCTGAGTTGAAGGAAATATTCCCTAGAGGCAATAATAAAGTTATTATTTATTTCCTCATATCATGATAAATGTTTATTATTCATGCTAGAATTGTATTAACCGGAAACATGATACATGTGTGAATACATAGACAAACATATAGTCACTAGTATGCCTCTACTTGACTAGCTCATTAATCAAAGATGGTTATGTTTCCTAACCATAGACATGTGTTGTCATTTGATTAATGGGATCACATCATTAGGAGAATGATGTGATTGACATGACCCATTCCGTTAGCCTAGCACTTGATCGTTTAGTATATTGCTATTTCTTTCTTCATGACTTGTACATGTTCCTGTAACTATGAGATTATGCAACTCCCGTTTACCGAGGAACACTTTGGGTACTACCAAACGTCACAACGTAACTGGGTGATTATAAAGGAGTACTACAGGTGTCTCCGAAGGTACATGTTGAGTTGGCGTATTTCGAGATTAGGTTTTGTCACTCCGATTGTCGGAGAGGTATCTCTGGGCCCTCTCGGTAATGCACATCACTTAAGCCTTGCAAGCATTGTAACTAATGAGTTAGTTGCGGGATGATGTATTACGGAACGAGTAAACAGACTTGCCGGTAACGAGATTGAACTAGGTATTGAGATACCGATGATCGAATCTCGGGCAAGTAACATACCGATGACAAAGGGAACAACGTATGTTGTTATGCGGTTTGACCGATAAAGATCTTCATAGAATATCTAGGAACCAATATGGGCATCCAGGTTCCGCTATTGGTTATTGACTGAGAATAGTTCTAGGTCATGTCTACATAGTTCTCGAATCCGTAGGGTCCGCACGCTTAACGTTATGATGACAGTTTTATTATGAGTTTATAAGTTTTGATGTACCGAAGTTTGTTCAGAGTCCCGGATGTGCGCACGGACATGACGTGGAGTCTCGAAATGGTCGATACATAAAGATCGATATATTGGACCGCTATATTCGGACATCGGAAGTGTTCCGGGTGATTTCGGAGAAAACCGGTGTGCCGGAGGGTTACCGGACCCCCCCGGGAGAAGTAATGGGCCTCATGGGCCTTAGTGGAGAGAGAGAGGGGTGGCCAGCGTGGGCCGCACGCCCCCTACCCCACTGGTACGAATTGGACTAGGGGAGGGGGTGCGGCGCCCCCCTTTCCTTCTCCCTCTCCCCCTTCCTTTCCCCCTCCTAGTAGGAGTAGGAAAGGGGGAGTCCTACTCCTACTAGGAGGAGGACTCCTCCTCCTGGCGTGCCCTCTAGGGCCGGCCGGCCTCCCCCCTTGCTCCGTTATATACGGGGGCGGGGGGCACCCTAGGAGACACAAGTTGATCTACGGATCGTTCCTTAGCCATGTGCGGTGCCCCCCTCCACCATATTCCACCTCGGTCATATCGTTGCGGAGTTTAGGCGAAGCCCTGCACCGGTAGAACATCATCATCATCACCACGCCGTCGTGCTGAAGGAACTCATCCCCGAAGCTGAGCCCGGGGATCGTCATCGAGCTGAACATGTGCTGAACTCGGAGGTGCCGTACATTCGGTGCTTGGATCGGTCGGATCGTGAAGACGTACGACTACATCAACCGCGTTGTCATAACACTTCCGCTTACGTTCTACGAGGGTACGTAGACATCACTCTCCCCTCTTGTTGCCATGCCATCACCATGATCTTGCGTGTGCGTAGGAAAATTTTGAAATTACTACGTTCCCCAACATGAGTAACTTCAATGTGCACAGGTGGAGCAGCACTTGAAGAGAATTTCTTCGTCAGATTGATGAAACGCACCTTGGCGCCCTTCCAATCAGCATGGTAGCAATCAAATTCATCACTCAGCTGTTTGATTTCAACTTGCAAGGCAAGGAGCTGATCAGGAGTGAGACTGAGGACATTGTCCTTGAGGTAGCGTTGTTTCTTGTACTGCGCTTTCTTCAAATATCTGCCTTGTTCAAATTTCCATTTTTCTTACTCAATGAAGATAGTCAGAACATGACTTTGACCAGGAGTGAGGTTCATCTCCGGCAAAGGCGTGTTAGGATCCTTGTGCCACAGGTCAATGTAATCGAGGCTCAACTTTGGATCCAACATCAGCGACACATTGTTGCCTTTGGCTCTAGCGGCCTTGGCTTGCCTGTCTCTGATGATTTCGGCAAGTTCTTCATCAACGGCCTCATCATCATCAGAGGGTACGTGTAAGGTGACCTGCTTCTTGTGAGGACTTGGTCGAGTGCCTCGTCCAGCAGTGGCCTTTTTCTTCAGCAGTGAGGGTCCAGTTGAGGAATTACGAGCAGCTGAGGAGCTTGCAGATGCTCCTGAGGCAATTGAGAAGCCTTGAGTCCTTTGGCACGTGGTGAGATGCACAGGTGCCGAGGATTTTGTTGGAGCACCTGAAGACTTTGACGGAGGAGCTGAGGACTTTGAAGGAGCAGTCTGAGGAATTTGCCGTGAGGGCCTTGAGGAATCTGTCCTTGAGGGCATAGCAGAGGAGCTTGGGCGTGAGGGCATTGAAGGTGAAGCACTGGACTTGTGCGTAGGCTTCTTGGACATTGCCTTCTTTGGCTGACTAGCAGAGGCCTCAGTAGGCAGCAGCAGCAGCAGAGTCTGTGTTGAATTTCTTCACTACTTCCTTTGCTTGCTTAACCAGTTTGGCTTGGCGCTTTTCCCATTCATCAGGATAATCCTCATCGCGCTTGAGGCTGGTGGGATCTACCAACTGGCCTGGTGCCAATGGAGGTCTTGGGCATGGAGGGTTGAGTGCGAATTTCTTCATATACTTGGGAGTGACATATCTGTACTCCCTCCATTCTCGTGCCCATCTCCTCTCTATCCTTTGTATGCGCACCTTGCGTTGATTCTTGTCCACTTTGCCGATTTTGGCTTCATCAGGAGTGCAGCAGTCCTTCTATATGTCCTCAGGGAACTCAAACGCAGTATTGACCTCATGCCTCTTTCCTCCCTTCTATGGCCTTTTGTCAGCCATTTTCTTCAGCTGAGGAATATGAACAACTGAAGTTTCTGAAGAAGTGTGCAACTTTTCTTTGAGGAATGTTGCAAATGAGTTAAGTTGATGAGAACCTAGTGATTCAACAGTGGACATTTGTACCTGTGAACAGAGTATAGTTGCGAGGAATTTGGAGAGGTCATATGCGTTCTCCGAAGGTTTTGCAAAAAGAATAGGTTTTGAGGAATTTGACCAGATGAGTCTTGAGGAATTTCACTAAGCGATCTTTGTCTTAGGTTTTAGAGTTGTATAGATTGAAAATCCACACAATTGAGGAATCTTGAAGAAAATCATTGCCTAGAGAAACGAATCAACAACAAATGACATGTGAGGTGTTCATGTGTGTGAAGATTTGAAGAATAAACACCTTTGATGATTTTCAGGAAAACTTGAGAATCAAAGCGAGCACTAAAAGTAACTTTTAATTACCCGAAGTGAAGAACACGACGAACTGGGAAGTGTAGATGTGAAGTTCATCAGTTCAGATCTTGCACGCCCTAACTCGGCAGAGGAAGACGGCTACGGCGGCGGCGGCGGTGGAGTGAAGAAATCCGCAACCGGCACGAGTACAACGGCGACGAGGCCGAGGCAGAGAAGCTCTTCCTCACCGGCAACGATGAAGTAGTGGCGGTGCTAGGGTTTTGGGAAGCTCGAGCAGGAGAGAGCGCGAGCGAGGTGAAAGTGAAGTGAGGAAGAGACGGGGGTATTTATAGAGAGAGTGAAAAACTGTTCAACCAAGGAAATCGGACGAACATGCCCCTGGCCCCTTCTCATTCGCTTGACATGTGTCACCCATGTACTGAGCGGTTGCAATCGTGTAGGATCGCGGGTGAATAGATAAGTATTGTCGTGAGAAGCGGAACGGTTTGAGCGGCAAAGCCGAAAATTCAGATAAGATAAGTTAAAAGTTTCGTTCGCAATTTCTTCAGCTCTCAAGGACACAGTGAAGAATTTGAACAAGTTTCAAATAGAACACATATGAGGAATTTGTGAATAGACTTGGTTTAGTTTAGCATAAAGGGGGAAGGGTCCGATCACATTCACTTAGTAGAAGAAATCAACTTGAAGAAATAGCAATAAGTGAATGCTGTAGAGGACATAAAACTCATATATATGTGTGTGTCTATATATATATATATATATATATATATATATATTCAAATGAAGAACAACACCGGAAAGAGTGAAGACAATGCAAAGTTGAAGAATTTGAAAAAAAGGAGGAATTTCAAAATCGAAGAAAACACATAATGATGATTTTCAACTTTGGTTGGTGGCGTAACCCACCGTATAAGAAAGCTGATTTCAGACACCGCATACATTTGTCGTAGGGCTCTGAGAATCAATTTATTCACACTTAGAGGGTTAGTCTTCATTGATTGAAGAAAAACGTTACTTCGTGTGTTGCGCATCTAAGTCATCAAGTCAGCATAAGTGTTAGGATACGTGCCCATTTCAGTGAACATTCGAAGATTCTAGGATATTTAGCTCACACCGCAACTTGCTAAATCTCTTCTCATCCAAGGGCTTAGTGAAGATATTGGCCAACTGATCTTCAGTGCTGACGTGGTCGATGGAGATGTCGCCCTTCAACACGTGATCATGAAGAAAATGATGACGAATCTGAATGTGCTTGGTCTTCAAGTGCTGAACTCGGTTATGAGCAATCTTGATAGCACTCTCATTGTCACAGTAGAGAGGCACATCCTTCACATTGACGCGATAGTCCTTGAGTGTTTGTTTCATCCATAGTAGTTGAGCACAACACGATCCAGCAGCAATGTACTTAGCTTCTGCAGTGGAGAGTGATACGCAGTTCTGTTTCTTCGAGGACCAACAGACGAAAGATCGTCCGAGGAAATGACATGTACCAGATGTTGACTTGCGGTCCACGCGATCGCCAGCATAGTCAGAGTCTGAATATCCAATGAGATCAAAAGTGGAGCCCTTGGGATACCATAATCCAAGTGTTGGTGTGTGAGCTAAGTATCGAAGAATATGCTTCACAGCCTTATGGTGTGATTCCTTCAATGTAGCTTGGAATCGGGCACACATTGTCGGTGTACTAGAGTAGGGGGTACCCTAGTATCCCGAACTTGTGCACAGGCAGTCGCAACGCCCCGCGGCAAGGCTTGCCTGGAGACCGCCAAGGTCCTCCGAGGTTCCTTTGGAGCCATTCAAGAACAAAGTGTTTAAACCGATAAGACAAGGCCCCGGCAAGAGGAGCTTGCCGGGAAGGTCAAGGCCCCAGCAAGAGGAGCTTGCCGGGAAGGCCAACCAAGGCATTTCAAGGAACTTGCCGCAACGCGCCACGTGTCCCGGCAAGGCCCGGTGAGCGACAAGCTTCCGGGCATGACAAGACAACGACCGCGGCAAGGCGCTTGCCGCGGCAGGCTACCACTCTGTATCCGCGCTCCAGCGCAACCACCAACGTGTCGCCCTGAGACCTTCCCAGGCGTGCGTGGCGGGAAGCTGTGCAGCTAGCGGTGCGAGGTGGCAAGCGGAGATGACAAGATAGCCATCGTGGCAAGCGGTGGTGCCCCTAACAGTCACTTTTCTGCACTGTTTGGGTGACGCAGACGGGCATTTAATGCTTTTGTCCCCTGCCGTCAGGGTTAGGTACGATGCACTGTAGAAGCAGTTGTACCAACCACATCTTTTACGTTTTTGCCCTTGCATGCGTTGCCACCTGTCGGTGACCCCTTGAGCATATAAAAGGAGGCCCATGCGCAACGTAGGGGGGGTTCGAAGCATTCGAAACTAGAACACACTCACGCTCTCAAGCAAGAACGCAATACAATCACAAAGCAGCAGTAGGAGTATTATCTCTCCGGAGAGCTCCGAAGCTGGGTAAAATCGCTCGCGTGCCTCGCCTCGATCCGCTCTTCGTGCGATCTCCGCCCCCCGCCGGACCAAAAGGGACCCCGGTCCCATAGGTGTTCGTTCCCCACGACATCTATGGTGCGCCAGGTAGGGGGCGTCGAGATTGTGTGAACCCGATCCGGCATTCACGCGAGCCAGATCTTCATCTTCTTCATCATCTTCATCGACATGCCATCGAAGAAGAAGGCTTCGGAGGTGGCTGCTCCGTCCACGTCGATCCCACCTCCACCGGAGCAAACGGGTGGTGGGGTAGACGCCGGCGGAGGAACGGGCGCCGACGAGGGAGCTCACGCTGCCGCCAGGTCCAAGGAGAAGGCCGCGCAAACCTCGGCGTCCGTACATGCACCGCGCCCGTCTCAGGAGGTGCGGGGCCAACAGCGTCATGGTACTCGCGGTACCATACGCTCGTTGGACCAAAATCAAGCTGGTGGATCTCAGGGTGCTCAAGATCAGCATGCACGCCAACCTGCTGGCACGAGCAAGACGCGGTCGCCTGGACGGGACCCTGCTCCTTCTAACATAGTTAGAAGTCCGAGCATATCCCGCTCCTCGCACCGTTCGCCACCGCCACCCAAAACTTCGGAGGAAGCTTTGGCACGAGCTCAACTGCTCTTGGATTACCCTCCAACGGCGGACAAGATCGACGATTGGAGGGCCACCATTCAGAGTCTCATCAGCTTCGCCAACGGCGACACTCCACGGCAGCCGAATGCATCGCAGCCGTGGCAAGATTGCCGGACGCGAGCTGATGGCGACAAGACCGGTGGAGGTGCAACCACCGTGCACTCTCCACCCCGGAGGCCAAGATCGCCGACTCGCCGGGTCAACCTCGACACTGACTCCACAGCGTCATCAGATCCACGAGCTCATCGCGATCAGCACCAAGTTCTTCAAGAACGACAGCAAGAGGACGCTCGTACTCGCATCGAGCGTCGAAGAGAAGCACGGCGTCAGTCAGACCAGCGCGCTGGGCCCACTGTCGACATGCATGCGCCAGAGGAACCATGCGACTTGCCGTACGCGGTAGGTTGCCCTACGTTCACTCGTGAGCTGCGGCAAGTCCAGTGGCCCAGCACAAAGAATTTCAAACCAGATGTGCCAGAGAAGTACGACGGCAGGTTGCATCCGTCGGAGTTCCTCAACATCTACACCATCGCGGTGCAAGTTGCCGGGGGGCGCGACGACAAGATCCTTGCCAACTACTTCCCGCTGGTGCTCAAACCCAACGTCAGATCCTGGCTCATGCACTTGCCGGACAACTCCATATCCTCATGGGCAGATCTGTGCCATCAGTTTGTCGGCGCCTTTAAAGGTGGCCACAAGCCCCATGGCCAACAGAGCGATCTTCATCTGCTCGCCCAGAAGGAAGGAGAGCCCTTGCGCAAGTACATTCAGAGATTCAGCCAGGTGCAGCGCAACATCCCAGATGTCCATCCTGCCGCGGTCATCAGCGTGTTCCATCAGAACGTGCGAAACCGCAGGATGCGGGAGGAGATGGCGATGTGCAAGATCAGAGACATCAGTGAGCTATACGCCCTGGCCGACAAGTGTGCACGTTCTGAGGAAGGGAGGAAACTCCCCGGATAGAATACAGGAGCAGGGGGATCTGACAGCGAAGATGCCGCCCCGGCAAGGAAAAACCGGAGGCGGAACAACAGGAAGAAAAAGGGAAAAGATGTGCTAGTCGTTGAGCTATCCGGCAACGGAGGTGGAGCCAAGGAAGCCGAACCTATGGCGGCCGCCGACAAGCAGGGCGGCTCCGACAAACAGTATTGCAAGATCCACCGCACCAAGGGCCATGATCTCCAGAGCTGCAAGAAGGTCGAGCAGCTTGTCGAGCAGCAGAAAGCTGAGTACGAGCGACGCGACAAGGAGAAGGCCCAGGAAGGTACTGGAGGATCCGGCAAGAAGTGTCCCGGCCGGGGAGGACGCCGCGGCAAGGCCAAGCAGCAGCAAGGAAACAGACCTCCCCGCGGCCGCCACAAGGACGAAGATGAAGACGACGATGAAGAGATGGATGATGACGAGGCCGATGAGCAGGAGTTTCAGAAAGCCACAGAGGTCTTGTGCATTGACGGCGGTGCTTCTCTGCATACTTCACACCGCCAACTCAAGCAGTGGGTGCGGGAAGTTAATGCGGCAGAGCCACCTGTCGAGTCACGCAAGCCACTGAAGTGGTCCAACACGCCTATCGTCTTTGATATTGAGGACCACCCTGATCGCATAACTGCGGTCGGGTGCTTGCCGATGTTGGTATCACCAACTATCCGCAACCTCAAGGTCACTAAGATGCTAGTTGACGGCGGGGCCGGCTTGAACCTGATCTCCTCCGCGGTACTCCAGAAACTCCAAATCCCTGACAGCGAGCTCGAAGAGACTGGCACATTCCAAGGAATCAACCCGGGAAGGAGCAAACCGAAGGGAAAGATCACATTGCCGGTAACATTTGGTAGCGAGCTGAACTTCAGGACTGAGAGGGTCACTTTTGACGTTGCTGATTTTCCATTGCCCTATAATGCGATACTCGGCCGTCCAGCGCTCACCAAGTTTATGGAAGCCTCTCACTATGCCTACAACGTGCTCAAGATGCCAGGTCCGATAAGTGTCATCTGTGTCCCTGGCGACAAGAAAGATGCTCTTATCTGCACCGACAAGATCTACCGGGAAGCAGCAGCCGCAGCGCATCGCAAGCCACTTGCCACTGAAGCTCCCGGGGGGAAGAAGACCAAGTCCGGCAAGAGCTCTGATGCCCACTCCGGCAAGCGCACCTCTTCGGAGTGCTGCGCTACCGTCGAGGATGCACCATCGAGCTCCACTGGCAAGTGTAAGAAGATGAAGGCAGCTCCGCCAGAGACCAAGAAGGTGCCCGCCAAGGAGGACGGCACTGGTGGTACCTTCACCATCAGTGCCACTCTCGACCCTAAATAGGAAAGCGCGCTAATTGCTTTCCTGCGGGCGAACGTCGACGTGTTTGCGTGGCAACCGGCTGACATCCCCGGTGTTCCTAGGAAAGTAATTGAGCACCACCTTGCCGTCTGTCCTCATGCGCGGCCCGTCAAGCAGAAAGTCAGGAAACAAGCAGTGGAGCGCCAAGAATTCATTGCAGAAGAGATCAAGAAGTTGGAAGCAGCAGGCCTTGTCAGAGGAGTGCTCCATCCTACGTGGTTGGCCAATCCTGTAGTCGTGCGCAAGGCAAACGGGAAATGGAGGCTTTGTATTGACTTTACTGATGTTAATAAAGCTTGTCCCAAAGACCCACTTCCCTTGCCGCGCATTGACCAGATTGTTGACTCCACGGCCGGATGTGACTTGCTTTCATTTCTTGATGCATACTCAGGGTATCACCAGATCTTCATGGTAGAAGAGGATGAGGAGAAGACCGCATTCATCACTCCATGTGGCACATACTGTTTCGTATGGATGCCTTTCGGTTTGAAGAATGCTGGTTTAACATTCGCCAGAGTAGTCAATCACGCTTTTGAGCCACAAATACACAGAAATGTGGAAGCCTACATGGATGACATAGTGGTCAAAAGCAAGGATAAGGCAACTCTGATTCAAGATTTAGATCAAACCTTTACAAATCTGCGCAAGATCAACCTCAAGCTCAACCTCGAGAAGTGTGTGTTTGGAGTCCCCTCCGGCAAGCTTCTCGGGTTCTTTGTGTCTCAACGGGGAATTGAAGCCAATCCCGACAAGATCAAGGCCATTGAGCAGATTGAAGCACCGAAGCGCGTCAAGGATGTACGAAGGCTTGCCGGCTGCGTGGCTGCTCTCAGCAGGTTTATCTCTAAGTCTGCTGAGCGCGCCCTACCATTTTTCAAAATATTGAAAAAGGCAGGTCCAATGAAATGGACTCCGGAAGCGGAGGCTGCGCTGCAGGACTTGAAGAGATACCTGTCCTCCACTCTAATACTTGTCGCACCTAAGCCACAAGAGAAGTTGCTGCTGTATCTAGCGGCAACCAATCAAGTGGTTAGTGCTGCGTTAGTAGCAGAGAGGGAGGCGGATGATGAGCCGGCGACCACGGCAAGTGCATCCAGCGACAAGCAGGGAGCTTCCCCGACAAGCTCTGGTCCCGACAAGGATGGTTCTGCGCAGGCACAGGAGGAGAAACAGAAGAAAATGGTGCAGCGCCCAGTTTACTTTGTTAGTTCCCTTCTGCAGGGGGCTAGGTCAAGGTACTCTGGTGTGCAGAAATTGCTTTTCGCCCTTCTCATGGCCTCGAGAAAGCTGCGCCATTACTTCCAAGCAAATGAGATCACAGTTGTCACTCGCTTTCCGTTGAAGAGGATACTGCAAAATCCAGAAGCAACAGGCAGGATTGTCGAGTGGGCACTGGAACTGTCAAGCTTTGGCCTCAAGTTTGAGAGTACTTCAACTATCCAGAGCCGGGCATTGGCAGAATTCATAGCAGAGTGGACGCCAACACCAGATGAAGAAATTCCAGAGACGAGCATCCCCGTCAAGGAAGCAAGCAAAGAGTGGCTAATGTACTTTGATGGTGCCTTCTCGCTGCAAGGCACCGGCGCTGGCATGCTGCTTGTCGCACCCACCGGAGAGCACCTCAAGTACGTAGTCCAGATGTACTTTCCGAAGGAGCAAGCGACAAACAATACTGCAGAGTATGAAGGTTTGCTTGCCGGTCTTAGGATCGCAGCTGACCTTGGGATCAAAAAGCTCATTGTCAGGGGTGACTCGCAGCTTGTCGTCCGCCAAGTCAATAAGAGTTATCTGAGTCCATTGATGGAAGTTTACGTTGATGAAGTGAGAAAGTTAGAAGAGCACTTTGATGGCCTACAGATGGAACATGTTCCGAGAGCTCAGAACGATGTTGCAGATGGCCTGTCAAAGTGCGCCACACTTAAGTTACCTGTCGAACCAGGGATTTTTGTGCTCAAGCTGACTCAACCATCCGTAACACCATCAACTGGACAGAGCAAGAAGAGGAAGTTGGTTTCTGGTGACTATTTTTCGGCAGAGCTCCCCGAAGCCGCCGCCAAGAAGGTCTCCAAGATCAACACCAAGAGTGCTGAGGGGCAGTCTGCTCCGACAAGCCCTAGGGTTTGTTCCGTTGAAGCAGACGCTCCCGACAAGTTTTGCTCCGGCAAGCTTGCCAGGGAACATCAAGCTCCGGCAGAGCAGCAGGTTCTTGCCGATGAAGCGGATGTCCCCACAGCAGCATATGTGCCTTTAGTCCTTGTTGTCGAGCCACAAGCTCTAGCATGGGTGCAGCAGATTGTCCTTTTCCTTCAGGCAGGAGAACTTCCCGAAGAGCAAGAAGAAGCGGAAATAGTAGCCCGGCAGTCAAGTATGTACCAGTTTGTCGACGACATACTGTACAGAAGAAGATTCAACGGTGTGAAATTGAAGTGTATTCCCCGGGAAGATGGACAGAAGCTGTTGGCGGAGATACATGGAGGCATATGTGGTCACCACATTGGCGCAAGAGCACTTGCCGACAAAGCATTCCGGCAAGGTTTCTTTTGGCCGACAACCCTCCAGGATGCGACTGCACAAGTAACCAAGTGTGAAGTGTGCCAGTTCCATTCCAAGCAGATACACCAGCCAGCTCAAGCTCTCCAGACGATCCCTTTATCCTGGCCATTTTCGGTCTGGGGGCTCGACATCCTCGGCCCCTTTCCCCGAGCTGTCGGGGGCTTTGAGTACATGTACGTTGCAATCGACAAGTTCACAAAGTGGCCGGAGGTGGAGGCAGTGAGGAAGGTGACATCACAGTCAGCAGTCAAGTTCTTCAGGTCGATTGTTTGCCGCTTCGGGCTCCCTAACAGGATCATCACCGACAACGGCACGCAATTCACGAGCCGCACCTTCATGCAGTATGTCCAAGATCTTGGCGCCAAGGTATGCTTTGCTTCTATTGCTCACCCGAGAAGCAACGGCCAAGCGGAGAGGGCAAATGCTGAAGTGCTGCGCGGGCTCAAGACCAGGACTTTCGACAGGCTGCACAAGTGCGGAAAGAATTGTATTGAGGAGCTGCCGGTGGTTCTTTGGTCGATCAGGACGACGCCAAATCGAGCCACTGGCCAGACACCTTTCACTCTAGTCTATGGAGCAGAGGCAGTTCTCCCCACGGAACTCGTATACGGATCGCCTCGAGTGCTCGCTTATGATGAGCTCGAGCAAGAGAAGCTGCGAAAAGATGACACGCTGCTCCTTGAGGAGGATCGTCTTCAGGCTGCTGTACGAGCTGCTCGATACCAGCAAGCTTTGCGCCGCTACCATAGCCGCAAAGTTAGTGCCAGAAGTCTCGAGGAAGGCGACCTTGTTCTTCGGCGCGTTCAATCCGCCAAGAATTCCAACAAGTTGACGCCAAAGTGGGAAGGCCCTTATCGGGTGAAACGAGTCACTAGGCCTGGCGCTGTCCGCCTTGAGACCGAAGATGGCTTTCCGGTGAGCAACTCCTGGAACATTGAGCATCTTCGTAAGTTTTACCCGTAAGGCGCGGTTGCCGGAACCTGTTCCGGCAACCACTTTTTGTACAAGTCTTGCCGCTGTTGCATGTAATCCTATGTACAAAGCCGGGCGCAGACCCCGTGCATAAATAAAGCTCATGTGCTCCCCACATCTTGTCAAATTTCATGCTTTCAATTTTTTGCATGTGTTATCTGACACTTTGTGCAGCACCTGCCCCCGGTAAGCAATAACGAGCCTTAAGGCTCCATATCTTTATTTTCTCTTCTTTCTTTTTCTCAAAAGGAAGGTTCCCTCACCCACAAGTTTGCCGGGGGGGGGGGGGGGAAGGAGGAGATAATAGTGTGGACCAGGCGTCGTTCAAGAAAGCGTCGTTCAAGAAAGTGTCGTCTTGCCGGGACGCAAACGACAGAAAAGCTAAGTTGCCAAACTTTGAGCAATCAGTTTTAAAAAATTTTAAGTTATCTTCCTTGAACGATCGTGCTTTGTATGGAAAACCTGTGCGCGAAGGAACCAACTCGTAGCTAGTTGCACCCTCACTTTGTTTCGAGTCCGCTCAACAACTTAAGTGTGCTGCGACGAGTTGCGACAAGGTTTCTTGCTGGTAGCAGCACCACCAGCAGGCTGCTGATGTTCCGCACTCAGCGCTCATGGCAAGGGTGCCTGCGCTGACAAGTTCCCTGAAAGCGTAGGGTAAAAACATACAAAGGAAGGAATCAAGTAAAGGAAATAACATAGCAAATACTACCCAAGATAAAGTTATATTACAAAATAGCTTGTCGCAGCTCTAAACAGATTGTTTTTCATAACATGACTAGCAGCGGCAAGAAAAAGAGAAAACAGGCGGCCTAATCTACGCGACCGCCGTCAACCCTCCTGACTTCATTCACCTTGTCCACAATGGGTGCGACAAGGGCCTTGAGCTCTTCCAGATCAGCGTCTGCCGGCAGCTTCTTGAGGACGTTGGTGAGGTTGAGGCCTGGGTTGCGGAAGGCCACCTTCACCAACACCTTCTCCAGAACTCTCGCGCAGATCGTGCGCGACTCGTCGGCCAGCTGCTTTGGGATCCTTTCCCGGAGTTGCTGGAGGGCCGTCGCCACGCCCTTGAAGAACAGAGTGAGCTTAGCGCTGGGCTGGAGGTTCTCATCGGAGGAGTACCCGAAACCCTCCATTCCCAGCTGCGCCAGCTCCTCGTCAATGACTGCGGCGATGTTCACGAGGCCCTCTGACCAGAGCTCCACATTATCCCTGAAGGTGTTATGGGTTTCGGCGGCCCTCGTCAACAGCGCTTCGTTGGCCTTGATCTCCTCCTTCAAGGCCACCTCCCGCTCCTTGGCGCCGTACAGTGTCTCGGTCAGCGTAGCCAACTTCAGCTCAAGATCAGCATTGGAGTCCTTGGCGGCGCTCAGTTCTTTGCCTTTCTCGAGGAGACGACCCTGCAGCTCACCGTGAGCAAGGGCATCCTTCTCGCGCTCGCGCTGGAGCGCGGCAAGCTCTTCGTCCCTCGCCCTGAGATCGGCCTCCAGCTGCGCCACCTTCGTCTCCAGCTCCTTCTTGGCGGCCTCAGCAGCTGCGGCAACATCCTTCACTTCCTTGAGAGCCCTGCCAAGTGTTTCCTCACGCGCGGCAAGCTCCTCCTCATAGCTGTCCAGATTGACCTTCCGCTGCGTCAACTCACCTTCCCGCACGGACAGCTCCTCGGCGGCAAGCCGCTGTTGCTCTTCGGCTTCAGCCTTCTCGAGGAGGAAGGCCTTCCGCGCCTCGACAAGCTTCCTAGTCTTCCAGGATCTGCAATGGACCGGAGGGCTTCCTGGTTGCGACTCTGGAGCTCCTCCGCGTGCTTCTCAATATCCACTCCCGCCTGCGCGACAAGCGCTTCCCGGGATTCCAGTTTGGCTTGTCGGGCGCGGTAGAGCGACAGCAGCCTCCGCAGCAGCATTTCCTCTTCAAGCTCGCCGCTGCTGCTGCTTGGCGCGTCGACCAGTGTCAACCCAGCAGAGGCAAGCACTTCTCTGTCAAAGACTTCTCCTTCGACCGGCGCCCTGGAGCTTGACGCCCAGGGAAGCTTGATGAAGACACCATCGCCGGCCTTCAAGTAGGCGCTGGGCTGGGGCTCTTCGGAGCCTGGCGCTGCGTCAGCGGCGGAGGGATCGGCGGTCGGCGTAGCGCCTTGCGCTCCTGCGGCCTTAGGGTCATCAGTGCAATCGCCGGGCCCCTCGCCAGCTCCTGCGCCAGCAGCCTTGGCGGCCTCTTCGCCGGCGGGATCGTCAGCGCTGGCCTCTTCTTCGGTGGCGGCGGCGTCGACAGTATTGCCGCACGCGTTCTCCTCGCCGGTGGCCTCGGTCTCCATCGGCTCCGTGGAAGGTGGATTTGGCGGACGGAAGAGGGAGAAGAGTCAAGCAAATATCCAAAAAGACAATCAGAAGAAGAGCCCAAGGGAAGTTTCAAGCAAGGGGGATTACCTGTACTGGGATCTACAGTCATGGGCTCCGCCAACGGGGGATCGCTGGTGCTGCCCCTTGCCGGAGACTCCTCCCTTGCTGGAGAACGCTCCCTTGCTGGGGAATCCTCCCTTGGCGGCATAGTCGAAGCAGATAGTATCTCAGGGGCGGCTTCAGGAGGCTCTTGGTGAGGCTGTTCTGCTCCTACACAAGCAAACCAACAGTCAGATGTCAACAAAGGAAAGAACACCCATGCGTGCCCAACAGCGAGAAGTAAACCATATACTTACGCCGGGGGCTGCTTCGGGTCCGGCAAGGTGGTCTCGGGCGCGCCCCCTGCTGTCGCGGTGGGATCGTCCTCGATGACAATCACCGGAGCCTTGGCTCTCTTCGCCGCTCTCTGGGCCAGGGTCCTAAAAAGGAAACGGTTCAGAGTAAAGCAGATCAGATACAAGACAAAAACAGCAAGAAATCGAAGAACAACGAATACAACAAAGAAGCTTACTCTTCTTCTTCCTCGTCGGAGCTGAGTGCGGAGAGGTCGAAGTCAGGCCCACCTTCGGCGCGACGAGGCGGAGGAGTAGGTTCCCTTGGCCGCTTGGCGGGGGCAGCAGCGGTGGCCCGGGACGACCCCGCTCCGGTTGCCACAGCGGCGCGAGGCGCTCCCGCGGCAACAGTGCTTGTCGCGGCAGAGCATGTCGCACGGCGCGACGGCTGTTGACCCGACTGCCGCCCTGCTACATCCCCGGCCTTGCGGAGACGCCTTCTTGGTGGAGCTGGGGGCTGCGTTGCGGGCTCCACTTGCGGCAAGCTGCCTGGAGACGGCGGGCCGCTCGCACCCTCGGCGGGTTCGCTCGACTCGGCGTCAGGTGCGGCAAGCTCTTCCTCGCCGTCAAGCCATTCTCGCTCGGCAAGGCTTGCCGCCTCTCCTGCCTCCGCCTCCTCTATGGTGAACCCAAATTCGCCCGCGGCAGCAGCTGCCGCCGCCTCTTCCGCCCTGGTGGCGATGCGCTGCATCTCCTCCTCGGTGGTGTCTCGGGTGAGGCTCTTCTGTTCGTCGGCGCGGACCGCTACCTCCGCCAGGCCGTCGAAGAACTGCTGCACAACGTCGTCCGCAGGCTCCTGTCAAGTGGGGACGATCCCATGGGAGTCGCACTGCGGCATCATTGCGCGGATGCGGTCAAGCAAAGAATTATTGCACAGCGGAATGACACCTGCCGGCAACCTGAACCATTCGGGATGCTGGGGGTCGTGCTTGAACAACTCCTTGAGCATCGCATCCAGCTCCAGCATGGTGAAATTAAAGTTGAGGCCCGGGCGCAGCCTCATGATATCCGCCGGACCCCCGAAATCCCAGGCGGGTCTCCTCCTCTCTTGCAGGGGGCAATGTGGCGGCGAAGAAAATCCGCGCCAACAGCGCCTACAGTGAGCCCGGCAAGCCTGAGAGGCAAGATCCGGGTGGTGGCGATCTTCAGCTTGTCGTCGTCTGCGGCCAGGGTGCTCCAATCGCCGCCGTGCACTACTCGGGCTTGGCGCAGGGTGGTGAATGGCTGCAGGTTCTCCTCGACGATCCAGCACCATTCTGCTCTCCACTCCTCCCATTTGCTGCGGAGCTCCCCCTCCAGATACGTCTCCTTCTTACCGGCTCTCGAGATCCAGGTGATCCCGCCGGATAAGGGCTCTCCTCTCTCGACCCGGGGCATGAAGTAGTGGCGGAAAAGGGCTACGTTTGGGTGGACTCCGACAAAGTTTTCGCAGAGATGTGCGAAAACCGCCATGGTCAGGACAGCATTGGGGGTGAAATCAAGGAGGTGGAACCCGTAGGTGTTCATGATGTCACAGAAGAACTCGGAGAAAGGCGGGCAAAGCCCGCAGTAGAAGAACAGTAAGAAGAAGGGGTATCCATTTGGAGCCCGTTTCGAACCGGCGGCGGAGAGTACCTTCGTGCGCGGATGCGCTCGCGTCTCCGTCGACCAGAAGAGGTAGTACCACTCCCTCAGCTCCGCCGCGGCGAGCTCGGAGGGGAAAGTTGCCCGCTCCTTCCGCAGCGCCTCAAGCCACAGCACCTCGGCCGACTTCACGCCCTTCCCGGTTTTTGGAGCCATGGCGGAGGTGGTGTGGGAGATCGAAGGCGTTGGCGGCGATGGCGGCGATGGGGCGCGGAGCGCTGCTCTCTTTTCGGCTTTGGAAGCGGAGGGGAGCGGCGGAGATTTCTGAGATTGGAACCGCAAATGGCGAAGGTGGGGGAACTGCCCCTGTTTCTCCTGCTTATAAAGAGGAGGAGGCGAACGTTACGCTTTTTCCGAATAAAGAACCACCCACGATCACTCCCACGACGCCGCATTCCACGCGTGCCGTTAAGGGAGAGCGCGGTGGAGACGGAGTCAGATACGGCGTGACCCAGGCCACGCGTGCCTGTGCCCTGTTTTGGGGCTGGCCCAAAAGCGCTCGGCACCGTGTGTGGCCCAGGCCCGGGGGCTCCTGTCGGTGTACTAGAGTAGGGGGTACCCTAGTATCCCAAACTTGTGCACGGGCAGTCGCAGCGCCCCGCGGCGAGGCTTGCCGGGAGACCGCCAAGGTCCTCCGAGGTTCCTTTGGAGCCATTCAAGAACAAAGTGTTTAAACCGAGAAGACAAGGCCCTGGCAAGAGGAGCTTGCCGGGAAGGTCAAGGCCCCGGCAAGAGGAGCTTGCCGGGAAGGCCAACCAAGGCATTTCGAGGAACTTGCCGCAACGCGCCACCCGTCCCGGCAAGGACCGGTGAGCGACAAGCTTCCGGGTGCAACAAGACAACGACCGCGGCAAGGCGCTTGCCGCGGCAGGCTACCACTCTGTATCCGCGCTCCCGCGCAACCACCAACGTGTCGCCCTGAGATCTTCCCAGGCGCGCGTGGCGGGAAGCTGTGCAGCTAGCGGTGCGAGGTGGCAAGCGGAGATGAAAAGATAGCCATCATGGCGCGCGGTGGCGCCCCTAACGGTCACTTTTCTGCACTGTTTGGGCGACGCAGACGGGCATTTAATGCTTTTGTCCCCTGCCGTCAGGGTTAGGTACGATGCACTGTAGAAGCAGTTGTACCAACCACATCTTTTACGTTTTTGCCCTTGCATGCGTTGCCACCTGTCGGTGACCCCTTGAGCATATAAAAGGAGGCCCATGCGCAACGTAGGGGGGTTCAAAGCATTCGAAACTAGAACACACTCACGCTCTCAAGCAAGAATGCAATACAATCACAAAGCAGCAGTAGGAGTATTATCTCTTCGGAGAGCTCCGAAGCTGGGTAAAATCGCTCGCGTGCCTCGCCTCGATCCGCTCTTCGTGCGATCTGCGCCCCCCGCCGGACCGAAAGGGACCCCGGTCCCATAGGTGTTCGTTCCCCACGACACACATGCAAACACTAAGCATAATATCCGGCCTAGATGCACATAGGTACAATAATGAACCAATCATGGAGAGGTATACATTTTGATCGAAGTCTTTACCATTTTCATTAGGGCATAGATGGCCATTTGTGGGCATTGGAATTTTGACCCCTTTGCAATCTTGCATGCCGAATTTCCTCAATACGTCGTTGAGGTATTTCTCCTGAGATATGAATATTCCAATGCGCTGTTGACGAATTTGAAGACCTAAAAAGAATTTCAATTCTACCATCATAGACATTTGATATTCTTCACTCATCATATAGGCAAATTCATCACTATATCGTTGGTCAGTACAGCCGAAAATCATATCATCAACATATATTTGGCACACAAACAATTCACCATCATAAGACTTAGTGAAAAGAGTTGGGTTGAGTGAACCGGGTTTGAAGCCTTTCTTCATGAGGAATTCCTTCAAAGTATCATACCACGCCTGAGGGGCTTGTTGAGCTTGAAGACTTTGTCAGGATTCTTTGAATCTTCAAAACCTCGTGGTTGAGCAACATATACTTCTTCCTCAAGCTTACCATTGAGGAATGCACTTTTCACATCGATTTGTTGTAAGATAATATCATGATGGTTAGCATAAGCAGGTAATATGCGAATAACCTCAAGTCTAGCAACAGGTGCAAAAGTTTCATCGAAGTCAATTCCTTCAACCTGTGTGTAGCCTTGAGTTACAAGCCGTGCCTTATTCCTCACCACAAGGTCATTTTCATCTTGCTTGTTGCGGTAGATCCACTTTGTGCCAATAATGTTGTGCTTGCGAGGATCTGGATGTTTGACCAGTTCCCAGACGTTGTTGAGCTCGAATTGATGTAATTCTTCTTGCATAGCATGAATCCACTCAGGCTCCAGAAAAGCTTCATCTACCTTAGTGGGCTCTCTGATATAGACAAATGCAAAGTGCCCACAAAAGTTAGATAAATGTGAAGCTTTTGAGCGTGTGAGAGGACCTGGTGCTTCAATGTCATCGATGATCTTCTTGATTTGCACTTTGTTTGGAATACGAGGATGAGCGGGTTGTCTTCGAGGAATTTGTTCTACATTTTCTTGAAGAGCATTTTCCTTAGCACCATTTTCTTCAGGTGCGCCAACTCGATTTTCATCATGTTCTGGAATGAATTCTTCAGCAGTTTCTTCAGTAGGAATGACATCCTCAGTGGCTTTGAACTTGATAGAATCCTTAGGTGCTAGTTCATCTATCACAGAAGGTAGGTGCTCTCTTTGCGAGCCATTAGTTTCATCGAACCACACATCCACATTTTCAACAACCATGTGAAGAACGTTGTTGAAGACTTTGTAGGTGTGCGAGTCCTTTCCGTAACCTAGCATGAAACCCTCATGTGCTTTCGGTGCAAATTTAGAATTGTGATGAGGATCTCTAATCCAACATTTAGCAAGAAGACTTTGAAGTAACTTACATTGGGTTTCTTGTCAGTGAGGAGTTCATAGGCAGTCTTATTGAAGAATTTGTGAAGATATACTCTATTGATGATGTGGCACACAGTATCAATTGCCCCACTCCAGAAATGACGAGGCGTCTTGTATTCATCAAGCATAGTGAAGCATCTCAACAAGAGTTCTGTTCTTGCGTTCCACGACGCCATTCTGTTGAGGAGTATAAGGTGCAGATAACTCATGAGTAATACCAAGTTCATCAAGATAGTCATCAAGACCAGAATTCTTGAACTCGGTTCCATTGTCACTCCTGATCTGCTTGATCTTCACACCAAAGTTGGTTGAAGCCCTCGAGGAAAATCATTTGAAGAATTCCTGCACCTCAAGTTTGTAAGTGACAATGTGTACCCATGTGTAACGCGAATAATCATCAACAATAACAAAGCCATATAGAGATGCATCATTTGTAATAGCAGAATAATGATTAGGACCGAAGAGATCCATGTGAAGTAATTCAAATGGTCGAGTGGTAGTCATGATAGTCTTCGCTGGATGCTTGGCCTTTGTCATCTTCCCAGCTTCACAGGCTCCGCATAAGTGATCCTTGAGGAATTTGACATTCTCAATGCCAATGACATGCTTCTTCTTCGCGACCGTGTGTAGATTCCTCATCCAGCATGACCAAGTCGTCGATGCCATAGCCAGCCTTCTGAAGCTTTTGCAAGTAAGCACACGGCTAGTTGTGGTCCTGTAGAGAAATCAACAATGTACAAGTCTCCTCTCCTAAAGCCTTCGAAGACTTTGGAATTGTCAGCTTCCATGATCACAACACAACGATACTTGCCAAAGACAACAACCATATCAAGATCACAAAGCAATGAGACAGACATGAGGTTGTGTCCTAAGGACTCGACAAGCATGACTTTGTCCATGTGTATGTCCTTAGAGATCGCAACCTTACCTAGACCCAATACCTGACTTTTTCCTTTGTCGGCGAAGATGATATGCTTCAGATGTGACGGTGATAAAGGAGCATTCATCAATAGATTCTTGTCACCAGTCATGTGATTTGTACATCCACTATCGAGGACCCACTCATTGGCTTTGGGTTGATCATCCTGCAGATGAATTAGTGCAGCATACAAACTCATATACTTCATTAGTGAAGAATATGACTTCAATATCATCAGGTCAATTTCATCAAGCAATTAGAGTATATAAATAGTAGGAGGACGTGTGAAATGAAAGTTCATTTCATCATGATTAGCCTGCGTCCTATCAAGCACTGTTCAGGTCTCAAGCAAATTCTTCAGTCGTTTTGAGCACGACTGGAGACCTGACCCTACATAAGAGACTAGTTCTTCTTCTTTACTACCCACATCTGAAGGGGTGGCAAAGAATTCATCACTCTGCGAGCACCATATGAGAAAGGTGGCCGCCAGTCCACTTCGTTTCACCTAAGAGGGGTTAGGGTAAGCATATGAATAAGCAGAAAAATCCTTCGAGGACTTATGAACATAATGATTTGAAGAATAATGCACATATTCATAGCCCTTAGCCCTACCCTGCGAAACAGGAGGGTTACCACGATGATGATCATATGAGGACTTTGATCCTTTTGAGGAATAAAATCCACGTGAGGACTTGGATCCATATGAAGAATTTGCTTCATATGAAGAATTTGATTTGGAGTTCCTATTCTTCATAGGTGGTGTCATGAGGACATTCACCTGAAGACTTTCAAGGCAACTTTTGGGAACCCAGATTTTCTTCATGGGGAACCGTTCTTGCAGTTAGTCCCAACATATCTAGCAAATACTTCACCATTCTGATTTTTGAACAGTTTATAGTTAGAGTCAAATGACTCATTAGAAGAATGAGGAGATTCACGCGTAAAGGCAGATAAGTTGGATGGATCAACTGGAGGTCCCTTTGCAGCAACCCATGAGATTTTGGTGTACTGCTCAGGCTTCCAATATGTTGCATCAGCATTGAGTTTCCTCCCAAAGGCTATACCCTCTTCCCTAGGGTTTCTGTTTGGGATCTCTTTTTGAGCACATCACAAAGAGTCTGATTCCCTTTGAGGCTTTTGCAGATGCCTGTCATGTATAATTCCTTCAGCCCTACATCATCAGTGATACTTGCATTGTCCTCAGATGAGGAATTAGTGATAGTAGAGATATATGAAGAATTTGTAGCATTAGAAGCATTTGAACATTCTGGTGAAGAATTAGCAGTTTCACGTTCAATGCACTTAAGACATGGAGGAACAAATTCTTCCTGGGTAGCGCTGATTTGTTGAGCAAGTAATGAATCGTGCTCCTTCTGAAGATCTTCATACTCCACTCTTAGCTTTTCAAGATCTTGCTTTCTTTGAAGAAATTCATAAGAAAGCTTCTCATGATCAGACAAGAGAGTGTTATGATGACCTTGAAGATTGTCAAACCTGGACTGAAGTCTCTGAAGATTTTCAGTCAAGGTTTTAGTGCGATCCATTTCTTCACCCAACATATCATCACTTTTGTGTAGCATGTTTTGAGCCTTTTCAAAGGCCTTTTGTTGTTTCACATCAATTTTAGCAAGTTTAGAGTAGTTGGGCTTGAGATTTTCATCAGATTCATCCGCACTAGAGTCAAAGGAGGCGTATTTAGTTACCTTGGCAACCTTTGCCATGAAGCAATAGGTGGGAGCGTAGTCATCATTGCCTTCATCAGCCTTGTTGGTGAAGTCGTTTTCTTCAGAGTTGAAGATAGACTTGCTGACCAATGCAGTAGCTAGAGCTAGGCTCGCCACACCAGACTCAGACTCCTCAGATGCCTCCTCGTCCTCATGTTCCTCAGATTCAGCCTCAGAGTCCATTTCCTTGCCAATGAATGCCCGAGCCTTCTTGGAACTGCTCTTCTTGTGAGATGAAGACCTCGAGGATTTTGATGATGAAGACTTTGAAGATTTCTTCTTCTTCTTTGCGTCATCAGAATTGTAATCCTTGTATTTCTTCTTCTTTGATTCCTTATCCCACTTAGGACAATCTTGGATGCAGTGAGCAGGTTTCTTGCATTTGTGACACAGCCTCTTCTTGTAGTCACTGGATGAGGAATCATTGCTCCTTGAGGGTTTTCCAAAGCGACCACGTCTTGAGAACTTCTGAAATTTCTTCATGAGCAGTGCAAGTTCCTGGCTCAGTTCTTCAGGGTCACCAAGGCTGCTAGCAGAGTCTTCATCTTCAGACTCAGAGACTACCTTGGCCTTCAAAGCATGTGATCTGCCATAGCTCGAACCGTAGAGATCTTTCTTCTCAGCAAGCTGGACCTCTTGAGTATTTAGCCTCTCAAGGATATCAGCGGGATCAAGTGACTTGTAGTCAGCACGCTCTTGAATCATCAGTGCCAGAGTATCAAATGAAGAATCTAGCGATCTCAGCAATTTCTTCACCACCTCATGGTCGGTGATATCAGTGGCGCCAAGCGCTTGAAGCTCATTTGAGATGTTAGTGAGGCGATCGAAGGTTCGCTGGACATTTTCACTGTCGAGTCTTTTGAAGCTGTTGAAGAGATTTTGAAGAACGTCAACACGAGAGTTAGGTTGAGTTGAGACTCCTTCATTCACTTTGGACAGCCTATCATAAATAAGCTTAGCAGTTTCCAAAGCACTCACTCTTCCGTACTGTCCTTTGCTCAGATGGCCGCATATGATGTTCTTCACTTGAGAATCGAGTTGCTTGAATCTCTTCACATCAGTAGCGTTCAAAGAAGGTGTGACTGAGGGAACACCATTTTCCACAACATACCAGAGATTGTTGTCAATTGCCTCAAGATGCATTCGCATCTTGTTCTTCCAGTAAGGGTAGTCCATTCCATCGAAGGTAGGACACCCAGCAGAGACCTTGATCATACCTGCGATCGACATAACTAAAACTCCAGGCGGGTAAACCAAAATCACACAGATCAAGGGAGTACCTTGCTCTGATACCAATTGAAAGTGCATTATATCGACTAGAGGGGGGGTGAATAGGCGATTTTTATGAATTCTTTATTGAGGAATTTGTTGGTAAGGAAATTCCTAAATGAAGAACTACTTGAAGTGGAATAAGTACTCCGAAGTAAACATAACAGAACACAAGCATAGTCATCATGATGAAATAAAGACAAGCACAGAGTACAGAAAGCGTAAACACAGGATAACACAAGAAAGAAGATGGAAAGACTGAAGAAATTGAACTGAGGAAATTGAGAAAGTCTTCAGTCAAGGTCTTCAAACAGATATGAACAGGCACACAACAATAGACATGAGGAAATGAAAGAGTTGAGGAAATAGAACCAGGTAGCTTGGTGAAGAGAATGATTTGGTAGACCAGTTCCAACTGCTGTCTTAGTTGTACATCTGGTTGCAGCGGCTGAGTATTTAAACTCGAGGACACCCAGTCCCGGACACATAGTCCTCACCGTATTCTCCTTGAGCTAAGGTCACACAGACCTCGCCCAATCACTCGTGGTAATTCTTCAGGTGACTTCCGAACCTTCACAACCTCGGTCACTCGACGATCCACAATTTCTCTTGGATGCTCTAGACCTTGACGCCTAACCGTCTGGAACAAGCACAGTCTTCAAAGGAAACAAGCGTCAGATCCACGCAGGATCAATCTCTTCAGTGATGCTCAATCATTTTGGGTTTGTAGGTGTAGGGTTTCGGTTTTCCTCACTCGATGATTTTCACTCAAAGTCCTCGGAGGATGGGATGCTCTCAAATGACAAGTGTCAGTTTCTCCTGGAGCAGCCAACCAGCTAGTGGCTATAGGGGCGGCTATTTATAGCCTAGGGAGCAGCCTGACATGATAAGACATAAATGCCCTTGTTTGATATGACCGTTAGGTGGGTAGATATTTTGGAACCGCTGGCACATAGCACAACAATGGTCGGAATTTTAACTATCAAAATCCTCAGGGCTATCGTGTTCCTCACTATGTAGGCAATTCACACTGGCAAATTCCTAACTCCTCAGTCAGAACAAATTCCTCAGAGACTAGAAGAACTTCGTCTCTGTCACTGAAGAATATGACTGAACTGTATGAGATTTCCAATGGCTTCACTCGAATGGATTGGTAGGTGTAGGATTTTGAGTTCAGCATCACATGGAAATTTTTTCTTAGTATTTTGTCGACCCCCTTTAACAGTACGGTGTTTTCTATGACTCAAGAAAGAGAAAATGAAACTACGAAAACAAGAGTCTTCACGCTTCATGTTCCTCGAATGATTGCCATTTCTTAAAGGTCACACCAATTTCTTCACTTTCAAAGTCTTCAGTTGAAGAACATCATTTTTAGGGGTCGACTTTCTCTGTAATTATCAAACTCCTCATGGACTTATAGACCTATGTACACTCACAAACGCATCAGTCCCTTAAACTATAAGTCTTCAATACACCAAAATCACTAAGGGGCACTAGATGCACTTACATGCGCAGTGAAGAGGCCGATCCTTACGAGCCACCAGAGCGCTGAGCCTCGGGAGGCTCTAGGGGTCCGGGCAGCTCCTTGAGGACCATCTCCATCTCTGCCAGGACCGCGTGGTGCCTGGCCTCCTGAGCTGCAGAATACTCTGCAGAAGACGCTGGTGAGCAGCAGCCGCATTCGGCAGACAGAAGGGCATGCGAACATAGTTGTGCGGCGGACCCTCGCAGCATCCCACGCGCGAAGGCCAGAGGCGCTCCTGCGATGCGACTCGGCCGAGCCATGGGTAGTCGATGAAGACGCGCGGCCCACCACCCTCGCCTGGATGGGGAGCTACGCCAGGTAGGCGGCGATCGGTGCGCATGACTCGTGATTCTTGAAGCTCCTGAGTGGCCTTGGTGATGAACTCCTAAGGGTTGGGCCTTCCTTGCCCCATGCCTTCCTGAGGGAAACGTGCCGCATAGCATGCCTCCAAGTGGTGCCCGAGCGCCTCCCTTGTGAACCCAGCAAAATCTAAGGTCCTCTAGGAGATAGCCCCCGAGCCTTGCCCGAGGAGGGTGCCGGGCGCGCCTTCCTATGCAATGGAGGGAGGTGCCCCTTGCACAGGCGCAGATCCTGACGCGGCGCCTTCGGAGATGCCAACCTCCTGAGGCCTTGAGCTGGGTGATGTCTTCTTCTTCTTGGGAACTACCTTGGGAGGGTTCCCGCTCTTGCTATCTGGGTCCTCGACTGATGCAGCTTGGAAGGCACGCTCAAGAGAGCACAATGCATCCTTCTCTTCGCAGAGGACTGTGATGATTCGGCCGCTTCCTGGCATCTTGAGGACATTGTACCCATGGTGAGTCACCGCCATGAACTTGGCCAGGGCTGGATACCAGAGGATGGCATTGTATGGTAGGCGAATGTGGGCAACATCAAAGTCGATGAGCTTGGTATGGTAGTTCTTGTGCTGTCCAATCGGAGTGGTGGAGCCGTCAGTGACTCCTGAGAAAGGCTTGGTTGGCTGAAGTTGATCATAAGGCACTTGGAGGTTGTTGAATGTCTCGACGGACAGAACGTTGAGTCATGCGCTGCCATCGATGAGGGTCCTGGTAACTTACACATTGCTCATGACTGGGGAACAAAGCATTGGGAGGACGCCAGCTGTAGCCACACACTTGAGCTGATCTGCTGAGCTGAACATGATGGCACACATGGACCACCTAAGAGGGCGCGTGGCCTCGAGCTTGGGGAGGACTATGTTCACCTCGCGAGCAAACTGCTTGAAGATGCGCTGAGAGGCTGGGGCCTGGGCGCCGCCCAAGATGCAAGCGATAGCACGCGGCTCCTTGAAGGCCCCAGCCCCTTCGTCCTGGTAGTGGTCGTCATTCCTTCTTGGCGGTGGCGGCAGAGGAGGAAGGCCTGCATTGCCCTGAGGGCGGTCCACACAAGGCTGATCCCTCCAAGCCACCTCGCGAGGGCGGTCACACCACTCCTGGCGAGGGCATCGGTCGTCCCATCATCCTCCACCTCTTCCTCCTCCTCAGCCATAGCCCGGTCGTTGCGCTCGGGGCGTCGACCGATGCGTCCTTCTCGAATGGCTCTGAGCTCCTGGCATTCGTTGGTGTTGTGGGTGTAGAGGTTGTGGTAGGCACAGAATTGGTTGCCTTTGGACGACTTCGGCTGGTCTCTGCCGTGCTTCGTGTCTGGTTCTGCTGCGAGCACAGCTGCTCCTTTGCGCTTCACGTCCTTGGCCTTGGCTTTCTTCTCTTCTGGGTCAGCAGCTGGAAGCTCAAGAAGGGAGAGGCGCCCCTCCTCAGCCCTTGCGCACTTGGTCGCCAGGTTGAACAGCTCCAGGGATGTGCACAGATTCTCATGGATAGCCAGCTCCTCCTTCATCTTGACATCGTGGACGCCGTCAGAGAACGCTGAGATGATGGCCTCCTCGGTCACCTTCAGAATCTTCAGGCGAGCGTTGTTTAAGTGCTGGATGTACTTCTGCAAGGTCTCTCCAGGTTGCTGCTTGATGCGGTGCAGGTCACCCACGACTGGAGGATGGTCGCGAGTGCCCTGGAAGTTGGCGATGAAGCGGGTGCGCATCCCGTCCCAAGAGGAGATCAAGCCGGGAGGCAGGTTTAGGAGCCAGGTGCGGGCACCATCCTTGAGCGCCAAGGGAAACCAGTTCGCCAAGACCTTTTCGTCTCTGTTGGCCACCTCGATGCCCAGCTCGTAGAGCTGTAGGAACTCCGCGGGGTCGGCAGTGCCGTCTTAGCGAGGAGGCAGATCTGGCTTGAACTTGCCCGGCCAGGCGACACTGCGTAGCTCGGTGGTGAAGGCGCGGCAGCTTGCAGTGGCCACCGGAGCCCTTTGCAGAAGCGAGGCTTGCTCTTGGAGATTCCTATGCGCCGCCGCCATGGGCAGCGCGGGGTCTCGACGTGCTGGCGCAGGGATGCGGTCTTGACGTGCTGGAGCAGGGAGCACGCGAGCGCCTTCTTGAGGCCGAGGGATCTCTTGGCAGCTCCTTTCTTGTCGCGCGGGTGCTGGACATGGTGGGTCTCGTCCAGGGGCCGCGCGCCTTGGAGCCAGGGCGCCTTCTTGGGGTGGAGGTGGCGAAGGCACCTCCTGAGCTGCATCACCCACGCAGGACGGAGGGCGAGGTAGCGAGAGGGACGGCGCAGGAGAGCCCCCTGCGGCGCTGACGAGCTCTGTGATCCGAGCGAGCCACTCCTCGTAGAGGTCGTCGACGGGTCGGTAGTGCAGGAGCTCACGTGCCAGGAGCAACACGGCCTGCGCGTCCGTGGGAGCGCGACGAGCGTGAGACAACGAACCAGCTAGAGTTAGCGACGGAGTGGCGGTGCGGCCTTCCCGCCGCACTGAGGGGTGCAGCGACAACGCTTGCTGCTCGTTCCCCACCGAGCTGGTGACGGCATTGGCGGCAGGAGACGGGGAATGACGAGGAGGTCCACTGACGGGAGCCGTCTGGGTGACGCGGGCAGCGAGGTCAGCCTGACGCTCGGCGCCAGCTCGGCGAGCGTCCGCCATGGATGCGACGCAACGATCGATCGTGGAACCGCGGAAAGAGTATTTCAGCGCACCCCTACCTGGCGTGCCAAATGGAGGATATCGGGTTCCGGCAAAACACTTAAGGTTCAAACCTTGGGGTGCGTGCGAAGATCATCTGCCTACCGATCCACGTCCCAACGCTTCGCCGTGAATCTAAGCTTCACGATGAATAGCACAAGGGACACAAGGTTTATACTAGTTCGGGCCACCGTTGTGGTGTAATACCATACTCTAGTGTGTGGTGTGGTGGATTGCCTCTGGGGCTGATGATGAACAGTACAGAGGAAGAACAGCCTCGCGAGGGGTGTTCTTGAGCTGGTGCGGTGTTCTACTTGGGATGGATTCTATCTCTGTTGGATAGGTGAGAACTCGATCCCTTTCTACAGTGGTGGCCATCTCTACTTATTGAGGCCCTGGTGCTCTTCCCAAATATTGAGCGGGAAAGGAGCCATCAACGGCCATTTTGAAGGGTAACAACTAGTAAAGTTATCCAAAGTAAAGTTGGTCTTCGATTGCCAAAGGCACTGGCGATGACGCCATCTTGGGCTGCACGGTGTCCTCCAACCTGCTGCACTTCTGGTCTTGGTCTTGTTACACCGAAATGGTAACCTTTGCTTGATGCCTCGGTACTCCGTGCCTGTGCCTGCCCCCTGTGCACAAAATAGGAAACGAGGACACTGCACAGCCTAGCGCCCGCCTGGTCTTGATCGTCATGGCTTGCGTCATGAGCACCTCGCGAGGTACTCCTTGCCTTGATCTCTCCGCCTCCTCGCGAGCCTTCCTGGTGAGGCCGCCCCTGGGGAAGCCTTGCGTCATCTGCCCCGCGAGGCTTGGCCCCTCGTGAGCGTCTTGAGCTTGGGTTGATGAAGACGGGATGTGCTCGGCCACCCCTTGAGCCATGCCGCAGGCCACAGGCAGGCAAGTCTGGGGACCCCCATTCCCAGAACGCCGACACTCAGCTGCACCAACAAAGTCCTCAACACCAGTGCATCTTTCCATGTGCCAAAGGACTACAGGATTTTCAATTTCTTTAGGAGCTTCAGCAAGTTCCTCAGCATAGCCGCAACTGTTGAAGAAAAAGGTCACTACTGGATGCGAAACAAGGCCAAGTCCTCACAAGAAGCAGGTCGCTTTTGAAATACCATCGTCTGACGATGAAGCTGATGATCAAGAACTGGTGGAAATCATCAAAGACCGACAACACAGGGCCGCTAGTGCCAAAGGCAGTGCTGTGCCACTCTTGCTGGATCCGAAGAAGATGCTTGATTACATTGTTCTTTGGCATAAAGATCCCAACACACCTCTTCCTGATCTAAACCTCACACCAAGAGAAAGTCACATGTTGACTGCTGTCATTGCTGAAGAAAAGTGGAAGTTTGAGAAGGCCAAATCAATCATGAAAGCTCAGTACAAGAAGGAGCATTATCCGTAGAAAAATGTCCTGAAAATGACGACTGAAGAACTTGTGACTATTTAGTATGAAATAAAAGCTCTCAGTGATGAATTTGACGCGTATAAGGCTGATTGGCTAGGTGCCAAAGTCAGATTCGTCAAGCTAGATAAAGGCCTCAAGCCCAATGTTGCTACTGAGGTGCAACAAGAAATTCCTCAGGGTGAAGCCTCTGCTCAGCCCACTGAAGAACATGCAAGCACGGCTAATGAAACTCAGGCTGCTGAAGAAACTGAGAGTGCCAGGGCTGATGATGCTATTCCAGCTCCTGATGAAACTGCCAGGGCAACCACCAATGTTGCACATGAAAATCAATCCAGGCCAGCTAAAGAATCCGCCGATGTGCCTAAAGAATCTAAACCTACCAGACCAACTGAAATAGTTGTGCCTGAAGAAACTGTGCCTCTTTCATCTGCTCCCCCTGCAAAGTCTTCACATATGAAAATCACTCTCCTTCCTTCTACATCAGAAGCAAAGAAAACCAAGGCTGCCGAAAGGGCAGCAGCAAAGAAGAGGAAGGCATCAAACGCCTCAGAGTCTTCAGCTCCAAAGAAAGTGAAGAATTTCTTCAGCTCTTTCGAGAATCCAATTGATGTTGTTCCGCTGACTGTCATGCAATGAAAGGAAATTGTTCCTTTTGGTGAAGAATATGTCATCACTGATGACATTGATGAAGAAAACCCATTTGTTGCTTCGTCAGAGTAGTTGGATGCTGAAATTGAAGTGGAGAATATCCCTTCACCTCTACAGGTATCATTGCCGTTGCCTCAGTTCACTGCTGAAGAGGCAAGTTTTGAAGAAGTTGAAGCTGAAGAAGAGGATGTGGACATCGGGTCTACGACTCCAATGATGAATGACAATTATTGGAAAAGTCATCATTCTAATTCTCCTCTGACCACTCCACTTTAACAAATTCCTCCATCCCCTGTGAAAACTGAAGAAATTCACACGGGTTTTGATCAAGGTCAAGCTTCACTTCACTCCATCCCCGAAGAAGTTCCAACCACTAGTGCTGATGAATTGGAGAAGAAGACAGCATAAGAAACTGGTCCTGAGATTCCTTTGCCCGAGGCTCTAGAGGTTGTGCCTCAATCAGCTGTGAAGACTTTCACTAAAAATCTTTAGCCGAAGCCACAGAATCCTCACTCCAAGAAGCACAAGTTCAAGGTTGATGACTTCTTTGTTGAGTGCCATTTCTTCTCAGATTTCAATCCCTATGACTCTGCTCTCCTTCGTCGCAAGCGCTTCTGGACTGCTTCTCAGATGAAATTTTATTCCTCGCTGTTGTTTGACAAGGAAAAAGTGTTTAACCATATGCAAATTCCTCATGTGGATATGGAGTCACTTCCCTGTTTCACTCCAGTCCTCAATGTTCTTCACAACGCAGGGCTACTCAACTTCTGCATAGACATCTGCGACTGGAATGAAGATCTAATTCTTCAGTTCTATGCCACTTTGCATCTGACAGGCAATGTTGACGATGTGAATTCATGGGTTCTGGAATGGATAACAGAAAATACTCATCACAAAGCTCCGACCTCTGCATTGCTTCATGCCGTCCCAGTCAGTCCGCCCACTGAAGGAGCACTAAAACTCTATGAAGAACCTGAACTACAGAATCATCTAAAGCAAGTGCTGATGAAGCCTTTGAAGGCTAGCCAAGCTGCAAGGACAATTTTTCTCGTCAAGGATTTGTTGTATGTCCCAAGGACTGTCTATCGCATTCTGGCCAAAACCCTCAGTCCCATTAAGGGCCACAACTCTTAGGAAGAAGAGGTTGTTGGCATCATGAATAACTTGCTTTTCAACATCATGCATGGTATCCCAATCAACTATCATGATTTCTTCATGAGGACTTTGTCCAATGCTACTTTGTCACCTTTTGAGTTCATGCCTTACGCTCCATGGATCATGAAATTCATCAGATCAAGGACTTCGAATCATTACAAGGCTGACTTTCAGAATCATCTTAGCTATTTGCCACCACTTGAAGTCCTCAAGTGGACTATTACCTCAGCTGATGAGAAGGTCAAGGCTACAATTATTGATGAAGGCACTCGTCCTTTGGACGGACAATTTCAAAAGGCAGCATCCTACTCTACAAATGATAATTCTGCCACTCATGACACTGCTGCAAATGCTTCAAAGAAAAATCCTTAGGCCACTACTCCACGAGTGATGACTGATCGTGAGTTCCTCCTAAGTCTTCATCAGAAGGTGGATATAAATCAAAAGTGGGTCAAGCATCAGTTTGGTGCAATTCTTCAGAATATGATTGTCACTCAATACTCTGTGAAGAAGAATCACTATTATCTGCATGAAGTCTTCGACCGCACCTAGGCTATTCTTTCACATATCTACACTGGTGATAAACTCAAGGAGATGGACTTCCAATAGGACTTTGACTGGTCTCAGCCACCTTTGAAGAAACTCAAGAAGGTCATAGTTCCTCAGCTGGTCATCAGCTCATATTCTTCCGAGCGCGAGACGGCCGAAGCTGCAGGTTTGGACGACACTGCAGCAGGCCCTAGAACAACGGACGACCCCAACAATGCTAGCGCTCCTCCATCGACATCATGATGATATTCTTCAGGGGCGTTAGTCCTCACTTTTCGTCCCTTTGGTCATTTGATGACAAAGGGGGAGAAATTTGAGTTATTCTTCAAGCGGGTCTATATATGGGCATTTTTTCTAAGTTACAACTCTTGTTCTTCTGAAGTATTTGTTGGACGAGTTGTAAACTTAAGTCCTATGGTGGTCTGATACTTTTTTATGTTTTTCTGCATGCTATTTCCTCATATATGTTAATGCACGCATGCTGAATTACACCAGTCACCATATTTCATCATGCATTTCAAATTCTTCATTCGATATGTTAAATGCGTGTATGAATTACAAGATCTAGGGGAAGATCTCCATGATTCTACTCTTCAATGTGCATTCCTCTTCCAAAGCAATTTCCTCAAATATGCACATTTTCAGGGGGAGTTCTTCTATACCTTGCAATCAAATTCCTCAATTCTTAGCACTTTCAATTGATATGTTTATTCCCGTTGAAAACCTAACCTATTTGTCATCAATCACCAAAAAGGGGGAGATTGTAAGTGCATCTAGTGCCCCTTAGTGATTTTGGTGTATTGATGACTTATAAGTTATGGGACTAATATGTTTGTGAGTGTACATAGGCTCTATAAGTCAATGAGGAGTTTGATATTTACGATGCATGTCAACCCCTAAAAATGTATGTCTTCAACTGAAGACTTTGGTTCTCCTGAAGATTTTGAAAGTGAAGAAATTAGTGTGACCTTGAAGACTTGGATATTCATGCGAGGATTATGAAGCATGAAGACTTTTGTTTTTGTAGTTTCATTTTCTCTTTCTTGAGTCATAGGAAACACCATACTATTAAAAGGGGTCGAGGTAATACTAAGGAAACTGATTTCCAAGTTATGCTCATCTCAAAATCCTACACCTACCCAATCCTTTCGAGTGAAGCCATTGGAAATCTCATACCAGTTCAGTCAATTTCTTCAGTGACAGAGACGAAGATCTTATGGTCTCTGAGGAATTTTTTTGACTAAGGAGTTAGGAATTCGCTAGTGCGGATTGCATACACAGTGAGGAACATGATAGCCCTGAGGAATTTGAACCTCAAATTTCTGACCATTGTTGTGCAATGCGCCAGCTGTCCAAAATATGTACCCACCTAACGGTCATATCATTGAAGGGCATTTATGTCTTATCATGTCGGGCTGCTCCCTAGGCTATAAATAGCCCCCCCCCCCTACAACCACTAGCTGGTTGGCTGCTCCGAGACAAACTGACACTTGTCATTGAGAGCTCCCATCCTCCGAGGACTTTGAGCGAAAATCATCAAGTGAGGAAAACCCAAAACCCAAACCCAAACACCTACAAACCCAAAGCGACTGAGCATCATTGAAGAGATTGTTCCTGTGTGGAACGGACGCTTGTTACCTTTGAGGATTGCGTATCCTCCAGAAGGTTAGGCGTCATGGTCTGAGCATCCAAGAAGAATTGTGGATCACCGAGTGAGCAAGTCCGTGAAGGTTTCGAAGTCACCTGGAGACTTACCACGAGTACTGGGAGAGGTATGTGTGACTTTAGCTCAAGGAGAACATGTTGAGGACTATGTGTCCGGGACTGTGTGTCCTCGAGTGTAAATACACAGCCGGTCCAACCAGACGTACAACTGTCACAACAGTTGGAACTGGTCTACCAAATCATTCTCTTCACCAAGAGAACTGGTTCCATTACCTCAACCCTTTCATTTCCTCATTCATGTGTTGATGAACCTGCTCATTACTGTTTGAAGATTTCGACTGAAGTTTTTCTCTAATTCCTCTTTCCTAATTCTTCAGTCACCTAGTCTTCAGCCTGCTTATCCTGTTATCATGCTATATGTACTCTGTGCTTGTTTTCATTTCATCATGATGACTATGATGTTTCTCTGTTCTGTTTATTGCTGAGTACTTATTTCGCTGCTAGTGTGTCGTTGCTTAGGAATTTCTTCACCTAGAAATTCCTCAGTGAAAATTTTGTAAAAATCGCCTATTCACCCCCCCTCTAGTGGATATAACGCTCTTTTTGCAATGCACATGCTACCTTTCAAAGATGTATGACTTCTATATTCCCTGAGTTCCGTGAAAAGATTGTTGAGGTTTTCATGGATGATTTTTCTGTTTATGGAACTTCTTTTGATGATTGCTTGATGAAAGTGCTAGTATCGACTAGAGGGGGGGTGAATAGGCGATTTTTATGAAAGTCTTCAAAACTTGGAAGTTTCAAAGACAAACAACAGAAACAACCTAATTGATATGCAGCGGAGGATAAACTACCCTAAACAAGCCATAGTCAAGTATGTAATGATGTGAAAGTACAGGACTAATAGCAGTTAGGTAGTAAGGATCAAGATGGAAGATAGTGTGAAGCCAATCAACAATAGTAGTCAAGCAATGAAGTCAAACAGATAAACAGATAGGCAATGACTTCACGAAGACAAACTTAAGTAAGGTTGGAAGGTATAGAACCAGTTGCTTGTTGAAGACACAGGATTTGTTGGACCAGTTCCAATGGCTGTGACAACTGTACGTCTGGTTAGGGAGGCTGGGATTTAACTCAGAAGACCATGTCTTCACCTTATTCCCCTTGAGCTAAGGACACCCAGTTCTCGCCCAATCACTATGGTAAGTCGGACACCCAGTTCTCGCCCAATCACTATGGTAAGTCTTCAAGGGAGACTTCCAAACCTTCATAGACTTCGTTCACCGGCAATCCACAATGACTCTTGGATGCTCAGAACGCGACGCCTAACCGGCTGGAGGATTCACAGTCCTCAAGTGTAATAAGTCTTCAGGTCACACAAACAGAAAGACTTCAGTGATACCTAACACTCTTTGGCTCTGGGTGTTTGGGCTTTGTCCTCACAAGGATTTCTCTCTCTCAAATGCTTCGAGGTGGGTTGCTCTCAAACGACAAAAGCCGTGCACAAACTTTGAGCAGCCACGAATTTATGGTGTAGGGGGTGGGCTATTTATAACCACTAGGCAACCCGACCTAATTTTTCCAAAATGACCCTGGGTCACTAAGGAACTGACACGTGTTCCAACGGTCAGATTTCAAACACACGCGGAAATTTTACTTGGGCTACAAGTAAAGCTGACTCATCCAGCTCTGGATAAGATTTGGTCTCATTGTCTTCCCTCGAAGACATAGGATTTGAGTTGAGCATCACTTCAGTCACTCTGACTTAGTTCACTTGGACCCCACTTAACAGTAAGGTGGTTCCCATGACTCAACAAAGAAGAAAAGGAAACAACAAAACCACACAGTCTTCGCGTTCCAAAGTCTTCACACAATGTCTTCTCATGTCATAGTCTTCAATATGAATATCTTCTCATACCACCATTGTCTTCAATGTCTTCATACATTTTTAGAGGTAAACCGAATCAATGAGGGGCACTACCTGCGTTATCCTGCAATTCTCACAAACGCATCAGTCCCTCAACCAACTTTGTCGTCAATACTCCAAAACCAACTAGGGGTGGCACTAGATGCACTTACAATCTCCCCCCTTTTTGGTGATTCATGACAAACTGGTTGAAGTTTTCAATGGGGATAAAGTATGTGAAATTGTAGGGATAGGGAATTGTCTTCATAAGTTGCAAGGGCTCCCCCTGAAGATGTGCATATAAGTAATTTGCTTTTGGAATGCAAATGCACATGGCAGGTTGTACTTGTGGAGATCCACTTCAACTTATGAAGATAATTCATCATGCATGAAATGATATAGCAATAAGAATGACATGCATAATGAAAAATTGACGTCTGCAGAATGATCTAAGTGCGGAAGTTATCATCACACATGCGGAATTTATCATCGCATCATAGTAAAGCAAATAAGTAGCAGAAGTAGCAAACGACCATCAAGTTTAGGTGTTACAACTCAAGGAACCAAGTGTTTCAAAACGCAAGAGTTGTAAGCACGCAGCAAAATATAATGTAACCGCCCGTATGAACCCGCTTGAAGACTATCAACTCATACGCTTCTCCCCCTTTTGTCAGTAATGACCAAAAAGGTTTGAAGACATAGAGCATCTACTCGTCATCATGAGTAGGTGAAGCAGCAGGGTTGTCGTCGTTGGTTGGCGGTGCAGACGAACTTGGTGCAGTGTCGATGCGCGCAGTAGTAGGAGGTGGTGAAGTAGCGTCATCTTCATCATCGATCACTCTGGCATTAACTGTTGCCGCGGAAGAGGAATATTCAGAGTCTTCAAGAGATGGAGTTCGACGCAGGGTAGCAGTCCGTGGAGGAGTGGAGTCGACCTGGAATCTTTCATTGAAGCCATCGTCTTGAAGATCATCTTCAGCACTGAGCAAGGTCAAACTCTTCCATGACCGCCGGCAGGTTTCATGAGAAACAAAGGCATTCTTGGTGGCAAGGTTGCCCAATGCGATTGACATCCACCAAGAGGCTTTGCATCTGCCTCTTGAGCCAGAAATGATGCTTATCCTGTTTCTGATGAAGAGCCACAAGAAGTTCTCGGTCATTGAGAACACGAGAACGCTTCCGAGGCCTTTGGGCAATGGTGCTTTCAGTGGCTTCAGTGGGCTCTCTGTGAGGCAGACGTGTGTTACCCGCTAGTGGATAGATTCGTGTTGCTGCTTGAACACCTTCAATAGGCTGAGTGAAGCTTTGGTGCTCAATGATCTGAAGACAAAGCGGCATCTTCACAGGGTCGGAATATATAGCATCAACTGACATATCAACCTCTGGCAGAAAGATTATATGATTGCAAGCAGAGGGCTGATAATTGACAGATGAGTGTCGCTTGATGAGGCGCATGACCCATGGAGCATAAAACTTTAGACCAAATAGGTCAGAGCCGGAAGCAGCAAGTTGCCTGATGAAGAATGCCTAAGTGTTGAAGCTGATGCCATTGAGAATATAGAATACCAAAGTCTTCATAGCTCCTTCAAGCTTGTCCGCTGATGAGTGTCCCTTGACTGGCCATAGAGTTCGCCGGATGATATGATATATGGTGCGAGGTAGATACTCAAGGTTTTCAACAAAGAAGTGTGTGGGATACTCAGCGTCAGATGGCAAAGGCTTCATCATGCTCAACATCTGGCTCATATTGGGTTCTGGCTTGTGGAAGATACTCTCTACAGCATCCGGTGTAGCTTGTTGTTGTTGTTGTTGTTGGGGAGTACTGGGGGAGTCTTGTTGTTGTTGTGGGTGATCAGCCCACGAAGCATCCTGAGCAATTGGCGTCAATGGACGACCAATGCTGATGAGTTCGCTGTTCGTACGAACAGGCGATGATACCACTTGATGTTCGATCTAAGGAAGAACTTCATCATCATTTACATTGTCATCTTGACCAATGTCTTCAGCAGCAGTGGGTTCAGCTGCTGGAATATCTTCAGCCTCATGAGCCTCTGTGGTAGCAGGCTCATGGACAACCATTGTTCGTTCTTGATGTACTGACACAGGGTGAACCACGGAAATGGGTTCAATGACTAAGGGCTCTGTGGAAGCAGCCCTAGTCTTCTTGGTCTTGCGCTTCTTGGAGGGAGCGGCATCAGAGGCTTCAGTGTTCTTTCTCTTTCTGGCGTCATCCTCGGCAGCCCTCGTCTTCTTCTGTTCTGAAGCGGTTGTGGTGACCTTTGGCTTCAAGCCAGTCATGCTGCTTGGGAAGATAATGCAAGGGGCTTCTTGGCTTGAAGGCTCAGGCTGTTCAGCAGGGTGCTTCTTCTTCCTCTTCGCAGCCATTCTGGGGTCAATGCCAGCACGGCCAAGTGACTTGCGCTTCTCAGCCTCATTGTAGTCGAGCACACACTTATCAGCCAAAATGTTCATGCGCCCTCGTGAGCCCTGTGCTTCTTGGCGTTTCTTGAGAAAAGCTTCTTTAAGCTCATGGAGAATGACTTTGAAGTTGCGGACATCTTGAACACAGAGCTTGGCCACATGCTTCTTGAACTGAGCCTTCTCATAGTCAATCTTGTTCTTGAGCTCAATGATGCGCTGAGCAAGAGCTAGCTTAGAAGCAATGGCGCCATTGAAGGTGATGCTGAGGCCAATGGGGAGCTGTAAATCTTCAAAGCTGACGTTAGGGGTGTCGAACCACTCATCAATGAAATTGTGGATGATGGCCACATCAAAGAGAGGTAAGTTGCTAAAGATTTTTGCTTCTTCTTTGCTTTTGATCAGCTGCTCAAGAGCATCATCAGCAAGATCGTCATCACTTGATAGATCAATAGGTTCTTCTCCTAGAATTGCAGCAGGAGTCAAGGCCCTTTGATTAGATGGTCTGACTAGTTGCTTCTTCTTCTTCGTTCTCTTGGAGACAAGGGATTGATCTTCAGACTGCACACTGGCTTCAGGAGGTGCAGTGGCCAGTGGCTTCGCATGCAAAGTCTTCGGAGGTGCAGCTGAGGTTGAAGCCTTTGACTTCTTTTGCTTCTGCGGGTTTGGAGGAGGAGTAGGGGCTTCATCAGAGTCAGCACCATTGTCAGAATGATCTACTCTAGCGCCTTGGACCATGATGTAAGTGATGAGGCCGTCAAGGTTGGTGTAGGGGCCAATGACATTGGGATTAGCTTCACGGGTGCCGTCAGCACGGGGAGCAGAGGGACCTGGGTTGAAGTCCAAACCCAAGGACTTCTTGTTCTTCTTGGCCGAAGCCACAGCAAACTGGTAGTTGCGCTTGAAAAGAGAGTCGTCACGACACCATAGTAGTGAGGTGGGATCTGCGTTCGCAGGCTGTGGCCCACGGACCATGCAAGGATAGAAGCCTTGGTCAATTGGTTCAGCTCTGGTCTTGGGATAAAGCCTCGATAGAGAATATCACCCCAAGGTCTCTTGATGGCATTCTTCTCTGCATATTCCTTCGTAACAAACTTGTACTTGAACCACTCCTCAACCCAATAGCGTCGAATCCATTGGATTCGCGTCTTTCTCTGATGATAGTTCTCTTCAGGATCTGTTTTGTATAGTTCTGCTAAGTCATCAGGCAGATCCTTGGAAGTTCCTTCTCTGCGCTGTCTACCACCCTTCCTTGCTGATTTTTCTGCAGCCATGAACTTCAAGCTGAAAGGCTTCAATACGTTCAGAGGCTTCAGAGATTTATGCTTGCTGGTCAAGCAGGAACTGGCTTCAGGAGAATTTATATGATGCTATAAGTATTCTGCAAACGAATGCAGACTATGAGAACCAAGGGATTCTCCCACGGACATGTACCTGTGACAGCATTAGAGATGCGAGGGAAGGGGAAGAGGTCATATGCATTCTCAGAAGATTTTGAAGATAAATCAGTTTGAAGACATTGACCTCATGATGCGAAGACATTCACTTATATAGGTGAGTTGGTTCCAGATTTGTACCAATCCGTGAATAAGTACAAGTGAGGAATCAGCCTAGACAAGAAATCTAAGTGAATCGACTAAGCAGTATGAGATGCAGACGGAATAGATCTAGCTTGAACAGATAGAAACTACTTTCGGTAAACAGGATGAATCTTGAAGATCAAAAAGGTGGTAAAAATAGAGTTATAATTACCGCACGAAGAACTGCTAGATGGGAAGAATAGGAGACCGAGCAGTTCAGCCCACCATGCCCTAACTTGGCGATGGAGGACACCTACGGTGACGGCGGAGAGGACGATGTCCGCGGCCGGCGTGAGGACAGCGTCAGAGAAGTCGCGGCAGCTAAGCGCTTCATCGCCGGCGTCGTCGCGAGCTAGCGGTGGCGCTAGGGTTTTGACAGAGGTGGAGAGGTGGAAGAAGGATTTCTTTATCGTAGGGGATAGGTATTTATAAGTAGGTGAGAGACACAGTGCAATTACGCTGGTGCCCCTGGTGGTTCATATATGAGGGGTACGTGTCAAGCATGCAACACACTCAGGGTTGTCCCACGTTCCCACGCCCGCCAGGCATGTCGGAGAGTTGTTCCGGCTTCTCCGGATTTCAACAATAAAGATAAGCCTTTTAAAACAGATTTAATGTATGTCTCTTTGCCTTCTGCTGACTAGGATGCAGAGAAGACATTTGACAGTTTCAATAGAATGCATATGATTTGGACAGATAGAGTTTGAGATAGGAAGCATAGAGGGGTTAGGGTCTGACCACATTCACTTAGTTCAAAAGATCCAATCTTGAAGACATAGCTATAAGTGCATGCTGTAGAGGAGATAACACTAGTATATATATATATATATATATATATATCAGAAAGCAATCAAATCATCATAGTGTAGAAAGTCATGAAGACAAATTGAAACTGAAGACAAACCAAATGCGAAGTCATTGCAATACAACGCCTTGAGTGAAACACTTCAAACAAAGAAAGTTGGTGGTGGCGTTACCCATCGTATAGGAAGTGGCGCTCTGAAGTCAAATTCCATGTTAATATATTCACACGCAGAGTGTAAATCTTCATTAATTGAAGATATACATTACTTTGTGTGTTGCACATCTAAGTCATCAATATGCATAAGTGTTAGGATGTGTGCCTGATCACAGGACATTAGAGGATTCCAAGATATTTAGCTCACACCGTAACTTGCAAAACCTTTTCTCATCCAAGGGCTTTGTGAAGATATCTGCCAGTTGCTCTTCAGTGTTGACGTGAATGATATCGATATCTTTCTTCATAACATGATCACTGAGAAAGTGATGACGTATTTCAATGTGCTTTGTCTTCGAGTGTTGGACTGGATTGTTGGCTATTTTGATGGCACTCTCGTTGTCGCAGAAGAGAGGTACTTGATTCAGGTTGATGCCATAATCCTTGAGAGTTTGCTTCATCCATAGAAGCTGAGCACAACAGGATCCAGCAGCAATGTATTCAGATTCAGCAATTGAGAGTGATACACAGTTCTGCTTCTTCGAAGACCAACAGACAAGTGATCGACCAAGAAAATGGCATGTGCCTGATGTAGACTTGCGATCCACCTTGTCACCAGCATAATCAGCATCCGAGAATCAAACCAAATCAAATTTTGAGCCCTTGGGATACCATAATCCGAGTGTTGGGGTGTAAGCCAAATATCGAAGAATTCGCTTCACAGCTAAGTAATGCGATTCCTTTGGTGCCGCTTGGAATCGAGCACACATGCAAACACTAAGCATAATATCTGGCCTAGATGCACATAAATAAAGCAAAGAACCAATCATGGAGCGATATACCTTTTGATCGAACTCTTTACCATTGTCGTCGGGACCAAGATGGTGTTTGGGTGGCATTGGTGTCGTGTAGCCTTTGCAGTCTTCCGTTCCAAACTTCTTCAGACAGTCTTTGAGGTATTTCTCTTGAGATATGAAGATGCCATTCCATTGCTGACGAATTTGAAGACCAAGGAAGAACTTCAGCTCACCCATCATGGACATTTGATATTGCTCTTGCATCATGTGCCCAAACTCATCACTATACTTCCGGTTGGTGCATCCGAAGATTATGTCATCCACATATATTTGGCACACAAACAGTTCACCATCATATGTCTTCGTGAAGAGAGTGGGATCGAGGGATCTGGGTTTGAAGCCTTTGCTCTTCAGGAAGTCTTTGATTGTATCATACCAGGCACGAGGGGCTTGTTTGAGTCCATACAGTGCCTTGTTTAGCTTGTACACCATATCAGGATGTTTTGGATCTTCAAAGCTAGGTGGTTGAGCGACATATACTTCTTCTTCAATCTTGCCATTGAGAAATGCACTCTTTACGTCCATTTGATATAGCAAGATATTGTGATGATTAGTGCAGGCTAGCAGTATACGAATAGCTTCAAGCCTAGCAACAGGAGCAAATGTTTCATCTAAGTCAATTCCTTCAACTTGAGTATATCCTTGAGCCACAAGACGTGCTTTGTTTCTGACGACTTGACCATGCTCATCTTGCTTGTTTCGATATATCCACTTTGTTCCAATGATGTTATGCTTGCGAGGATCAGGTCGCTTGACAAGTTCCCAGACATTATTCAGTTTGAACTGTTCAAGTTCTTCTTGCATGGCTTGAATCCATTCTGGTTCCATAAAAGCTTCAGCAACTTTCCTGGGTTCTGATATTGACACAAATGAAATGTGCCCACAGAAGTTTGCTAGCTGTGTTGCTCTTGATCGAGTGAGCGGACCAGGTGCATTGATGTTGTCAATTATCTTCTCTATTTGAACTTCATTTGCAACACGAGGATGAACAGGACGAAGATTTTGCTCTGGCTGACCATTGTCATCATTTGGAGGATTGTCTTCGGTCTGAGTATTGTCTTCAGGTTGATTTGGTGCAGAGATGATAAGTTCCTCTTCAGGTGGTGCTTCAGAGGGCATGATTTCACCAGTTCCCATCAACTTGATTGCCTCGTTTGAAGGAGCTTCATCCAGTGTACTTGGCAGGATCTCTCTCTGTGAACCATTGGTTTCATCAAATTTCACGTCCACAGTTTCAATGATTTTGTATAGATAAAGGTTGAAGACTCCGTAGGAGTGTGAATTCTTTCCATAGCCAAGCATGAAGCCTTCGTGAGCCTTAGGTGCAAATTTTGACTTGTGATGGGGATCCTTTATCTAGCATCTTGCTCCAAATACTCTGAAGTAACTGACATTTGGCTTCTTGCCAGTAAACAGCTCATATGATGTTTTGTTTAGAAGCTTATGAATGTATACACGGTTGATGATGTGACATGCTGTATCAATAGCTTCAGGGCAGAACTTTCTTGGTGTCTTGTACTCATCTAGCATTGTTCGAGCCATCTCAATGAGGGTTCTGTTTTTGCGCTCAACAATGCCATTTTGCTGAGGTGTGTACGGAGCAGAGAACTCATGAGTGATTCCCATTGTATCCAGGTACAGATCAAGTCCGGTGTTCTTGAATTCAGTGCCATTGTCACTTCTGATGTGCTTGATCTTCACACCATAGTTGTTCATAGCTCGATTTGCAAAGCGCCTGAAGACATCTTGCACTTCAGTCTTGTAAAGAATTATATGAACCCATGTGTATCTTTAGTAGTCATCAACAATGACGAAGCCATAGAGACAGGCAGTTGTTGTGAGGGTGGAGTAGTGAGTAGGTCCAAATAAGTCCATGTGTAACAGCTCGAAGGGTTGAGATGTTGTCATGATTGTCTTCGAGGGGTGCTTTGCCCTTGTCATCTTTCCAGCTTCACAGGAACCACACAGATGATCCTTCTTGAACTTGACATCTTCGATGACAATGACATGCTTCTTCTTGACAAGTGAGTGTAAGTTCCTCATGCCAGCATGTCCCAGCCTTCGATGCTAGAGCCAGCATTCTGAAGCTTTTGTGAGAAGACATAAGGCAAGCTGTGGACCTACTGAGAAATCTACCATGTATAGATCATCTTTTCGATACCCTTCAAAGACTAGAGATTTGTCAGATTCCATTAGTACAAGGAAACGGTATTTGCCAAATATCACAATCGTGTTCAAGTCACAAAGCATTGAGACAGACATTAAGTTGAAACCAAGGGATTCAACAAGCATAACTTTATCCATGTGTTGATCCTTTGAGATTGCAACTCTACCTAGACCCCATACCTTGCTTTTACCAGTGTCAACAAATGTGATGTGACTCTTGTCGGATGGACGTAAGGTTGAGTCCATGAGAAGACTTCGATCACCAGTCATATGATTTGTGCATCCACTATCCATAATCCATTCTGAAGCTTTTGGTGATGTACCCTACAGTGCAGTTAGGAGGATAGGCTTCACAAGAGTGTTGTGAAGCATAAGCATTCGACACATATAGGGGACAGTCACATCTTATATCAAGGTTAGGACATAGTATGACTGATAAGAAATTCAGATGAAGTATATAGAATGACATTTTATCATGCGTCCTTAATGAGTTTTAGGTCCCCAGCAATAGTACCAGACGCCATTGATTGCTGGCTGGAGACCATTTTCTGCTAAAGAGAGTTAGTTTTTCTTTGCCACCCACATCTTTAGTGGGGGCTTAGAAGCAATGAGTCTAAGTGCAGCATCTGAGAATTTTGGCTTTGAAGCCCTAGCAAATAGCCTTGCAGGAGATGAATGATACTCATATGAATAAGCAGAAAAGTTCTTAGTCCTATGAACATAGCGGTTCAAAGATACACGCTCATATTCATAAGTCTGAGCATGATTTCCCTACAAAACATTGGCGTTAGGGTGACTCATGTGAGTCCTGTATCTGTATGAAGCCTTTGGCCCACATGAAGCTACAGGTCTAGGGTTTGTCTTCTTCCTTGGTGCTCATGACGACATTCACAGGAAGATTCTCAATGTACAACTTAGGTACCGAGATCTTCTTCATAGGTGGTCCATTCCTGCAGTTAGTACCAATGTACCTGGCAAACACTTCACCATTCTGATTTTTGAACAGCTTATAGTTTGCATCAAAGGATTCATCAATGATAATAGTATTAGCACAGGTAAAGCCAGATAAGGTAGATGGATCTACTGAAGGTTCCTTTGCAGCAACCCATGTGGTTTTGGGGTACTGCTCAGGCTTCCAGTACGAGCCATCAACATTCATTTTCCTTTCGAACCCAACACCCTCTTTCCTAGGGTTTCGGTTCAGCATCTGCTTTTTGAGGACATCGCAGAGAGTCTGATGTCCTTTCAAACTTTTGTACATCCCTGTTTCAAGCAATGTCTTCAACATAGCATTTTCATTAGAAACAGCAGTGGTATCCTCCGCAGAGGGGTTAGTGACCACATCAGTAGGTGAAGACAATGAAACAGTAGCAGCAGTTGAACAGCAACAGATGTAGCATTATCACGCTCAATGCATTTTAGACATGGTGGTTCAAATCCTTCCTGAACGGAACTGATCTGTTGTGCGCAAAGTGACTCATTCACCTTTTGAAGATCTTCATGAGCCGCTCTCAATTTTTCAAGCTCTTGTTTCCTTTGAAGATAATCATAGGAGAGCCTTTCATAAGTAGTTGAGAGCGATTCATGATGACCTTCAAGTTCTTGGTACTTAGCATGAAGATTTTTTATGTCATCAACTAAGGACTGTGAACGTGTCATTTCAGCGTCCAACAGGTCATCGCTTTTGTCTAACAGTTTTTGAGTATGTTCCACAGCCTTTTGTTGTTCAGTTGCAATTTTAGCTAGTGTTTTGTAGCTGGGTTTGGATTCACAATCGGAGTCATCTTCACTTGAAGTTTGAAAGTAAGCATCGCGTGATTTTACCTTGGCACCTCGTGCCATGAAGCAGTAGGTGGGAGTAGGATCGTCTTCGTCATTAGCTTCAGCGTTGGTGTGGAAGTCATTGTCTTCAGTGTTGAAGATGGACTTGGCGACATAGGCTGTGGCCAGAGCCAGACTTGCAATGCCAGGGTCAGACTCCTCTCCAGACTCCACCTCCGCCTCCTCGGAAGCAGACTCCTCCTCTGAATCCATTTCCTTGCCAACAAAATCATGAGCCTTGCCAGATGAGTTCTTCTTGTATGATGAATACTTGATAGAAGACTTAGAAGACTTTGAGGATTTCTTCTTCTTCTTGTCATCGGAATCATATTCCTTGCTTTTCTTCTGCTTCTTCTCATTGTCCCACTGTGGACACTCAGATATGTAGTGACCAGGTTTCTTGCACTTGTGGCAGGTTCTCTTCTTGTGATCATGTGTGGAAGCTTCATCATTCCTTGAGCTAGATCGTGAAGACTTTCTGAAGCCTTTCTTCTTTGTGAATTTCTGGAACTTCTTCACAAGCATAGCAAGTTCCCTTCCAATGTCTTCAGGATCTTCAGAACTGCAGTCAGATTCTTCTTTAGATGAGGAAGCAACTTTTGCCTTCAAAGCACGAGTTCGGCCATAGTTTGGACAATAGATATCTCTTTTCTCAGATAGCTGGAACTCATGTGTGTTGAGCCTCTCAAGTATATCAGACGGATCGAGTGTCTTGAAGTCAGGACGTTCTTGTATCATGAGGGCAAGGGTGTCAAAGGAACTGTCAAGTGATCTCAGCAGTGTCTTGATGATTTCATGCTTGGTAATCTCAGTTGCGCCAAGAGCTTGAAGTTCATTTGTGATATCAGTGAGGCGATCAAACGTAAGCTGGACATTCTCATTGTCGTTTCTCTTGAAGCGGTTGAAGAGGTTGTGGAGAACACTGATTCTTTGATCTCTCTGGGTTGAAACGCCTTCGTTGACCTTGGATAGCCAGTCCCAGACTAGCTTCGACATTTCCAGAGCACTCACACGGCCATACTGTCCTTTGGTCAGATGACCACAGATGATGTTCTTTGCAGTAGAGTCCAGTTGAATGAACTTCTTGACATCAGTGGGGGTGACACCTTCACCAGCTTTGGGAACGCCATTCTTGATGACATACCAGAGGTCGACATCAATGGCTTCAAGATGCATGCGCATCTTATTCTTCCAGTAGGGATATTCAGTTCCATCGAACACGGGGCAAGCAGCGGAGACCTTGATTATCCCTATAGTCGACATAGCTGAAGATCCAGGTGGTTAAACCGAATCACACAGAAAAAGGGAGTACCTCGCTCTGATACCAATTGAAAGTGCTAGTATCGACTAGAGGGGGGGGGGTGAATAGGCGATTTTTATGAAAGTCTTCAAAACTTGGAAGTTTCGAAGAAAAACAACAGAAACAACCTAATTGATATGCAGCGGAGGATAAACTACCCTAAACAAGCCATAGTCAAGTATGTAATGATGTGAAAGTACAGGACTAATAGCAGTTAGGTAGTAAGGATCAAGATGGAAGATAGTGTGGAGCCAATCAACAATAGTAGTCAAGCAATGAAGTCAAACAGATAAACAGATAGGCAATGACTTCACGAAGACAAACTTAAGTAAGGTTGGAAGGGATAGAACCAGTTGCTTGTTGAAGACACATGATTTGTTGGACCAGTTCCAGTTGCTGTGACAACTGTACGTCTGGTTAGGGAGGCTGAGATTTAACTCAGAAGACCATGCCTTCACCTTATTCCCCTTGAGCTAAGGACACCCAGTCCTCGCCCAATCACTCTGGTAAGTCTTCAAGGGAGACTTCCCAACCTTCACAGACTTCGTTCACTGGCAATCCACAATGACTCTTGGATGCTCAGAACGCGACGCCTAACCGGCTGGAGGATTCACAGTCCTCAAGTGTAATAAGTCTTCAGGTCACACAGACAGAAAGACTTCAGTGATGCCTAACACTCTTTGGCTCTGGGTGTTTGGGCTTTGTCCTCGCAAGTATTTCTCTCTCTCATATGCTTCGAGGTGGGTTGCTCTCAAACGACAAAAGCCGTGCACAAACCCTGAGCAGCCACGAATTTATGGTGTAGGGGGTGGGCTATTTATAGCCACTAGGCAACCCGACCTGATTTGTCCAAAATGACCCTGGGTCACTAAGGAACTGACACGTCTTCCAACAGTCAGATTTCAAACACACGCGGCAACTTTACTTGGGCTACAAGCAAAGCTGACTCATCCAGCTCTGGATAAGATTTGCTCTCATTGTCTTTGCTCGAAGACATAGGATTTGAGTTGAGCATCACTTCAGTCACTCTGACTTAGTTCACTTGGACCCCACTTAACAGTACGGTGGTTCCTATGACTCAACAAAGAAGAAAAGGAAACAACGAAACCACACAGTCTTCGCGTTCCAAAGTCTTTACACAATGTCTTCTCATGTCATAGTCTTCAATATGAATATCTTCTCATACCACCATTGTCTTCAATGACTTCATACATTTTTAGGGGTCATCTCCGGTAGGTAAACCGAATCAATGAGGGGCACTACCTGCGTTATCCTGCAATTCTCACAAACGCATCAGTCCCTCAACCAACTTTGTCGTCAATACTCCAAAACCAACTAGGGGTGGCACTAGATGCACTTACACTTGAGCAACCTTGATTGAGTTTTGCAGAGATGTGAGCAAACTAGTCTTGTCTTGAATTGGGAGAAGTGCCACTTTATGGTTAATAAAGGTATTGTCCTGGCACATAAAATTTCTGAACGAGGTATTGAGGTGGATAAAGCTAAAGTTGATGCAACTAAGAAAATGCCATATGCTAAAGATATTAAAGGTGTTCGTAGTTTCCTTGGTCATGCTGGTTTCTATAGGAGATTTATTAAAGACTTCTCTAAAATTTCTAGTCCTCTTACAAATCTTTTACAAGAGGATGTTCCATTTGTTTTTATGATGATTGTGTAGAAGCCTTTGAAACACTTAAGAAAGCCTTAACTTCCGCACCTATTGTTCAAGCACCTAATTGGAACTTGCCTTTTGAAATTATGTGTGATGCTAGTAATTATGATGTTGGTGTTGTTCTAGTACAAAGAGTTGATAAGAAATTAAATGTTATTCATTATGCTAGAAAAACTCTAGACAGTGCCCAAAGAAATTATGCTACTACTGAAAAAGAATTTTGAGCAATTGTGTTTTCATGTGACAAATTCAGATCTTATATTGACTCCAAAGTAATTGTTCACACTGATCATGCTACTATTAAATATCTTACGGAAAAGAAAGATGCTACCTAGACTCATTAGGTGGGTTCTTTAGCTACAAGAATTTATTTTCTTATCACTGATAGGAAAGGAGCTGAGAACCCCATAGTAGATAAATTGTCTAGGTTAGAGAATATTCTTGATGACCCACTACCTATTGATGATAGCTTTCCTGATGAACAACTAGCTGCAATAAATGTTTCTGATAACACTCCTTGGTATGCTGACTATGCTAATTATATTGTTGCTAAATACATACCACCTAGTTTCACATAGCAACAAAAGAAAAAAATTCTTCTATGATTTAGGACATTACATTTGGGATGACCCACATCTTTATAAAGAAGGAGTAGATGGTATTATTAGATGTTGTGTACCTGAGCATGAACAGGAACAAATCCTACGGAAATGTCGCTATGAATCTTATGGAGGGCATTATGCGGGAGATATAACTGCTCATAAGGTATTGCAATCTGGTTTTTATTGGCCTACTCTCTTCAAGGAAGCCCGTAAAGTTTGTTTTATCTTGTGATGAATGTCAACAAATTGGTAATATCGGTAAGCGCCAAGAAATGCCTATGAATTATTCACTTGCTGTTGAACCATTTGATGTTTGGGGTTTTGATTATATGGGACCTTTTCCTTCCTCTAGTGGGTATACTCATGTTTTTATTGCGGTTGATTATGTTATTAAGTGGGTAGAAGCTATTCCAACCAATAGTGCTGATCATAACACTTCCATTTAAATTCTTAAAGAAGTTATTTTCCCGAGGTTTGGCGTCCCTAGATATTTAATGACTGATGGTGGTTCACACTTTATTCATGGTGCTTTCCATAAAATGCTTGCTAAATATGATGTTAACCATAGAATTGCATCACCTTATCATCCTCACTCTAGTGGTCAAGTTGAACTTTGCAATAGAGAAATAAAATTGATATTACAAAAAAACTGTTAATAGGTCCCGAAAGAATTGGTCTAAGAAATTGGATGATGCACTTTGGGCCTACAGAACAACATACAAAAATCCTATGGGTATGTCTCCCTATGAAATGGTTTATGGAAAAGCTTAGCATTTTCCTCTAGAGTTAGAACATAAAGCTTATTGGGCAATTGAAGAACTCAACTATGATTTCGAACTTGCCGGTGAAAAGAGGTTATTTGATATTAGCTCATTAGATGAATGGAGAACCCAAGACTATGAAAATGCCAAATTTTTTAAAGAAAAAGTTAAAAGATGGCATGACAAAAGAATCCAAAAGCGGGAATTCAAAGTTGGAGAATTTTTCTTTTGTACAACTCTAGTTTAAGATTCTTTGCAGGAAAACTTCTCTCTAAATGGCAATGACCATATGTTATCGAAGAGGTTCACTGGTACAGTGAGGTTCTATCCAAACGGTTTAACCCCTTTCTGCGATGACATTTTAAACCATCGCCTAGTGAGTATGGGCGATAGGGGAGTCCTTCCCTCATGACCCAGAAACCGTCGGGGATAGGCTCTCCTGGCACACACGCTCCGCAAAATGAGGCTGTGGGCGACGTGCGTGCGATCAAATACGATTATACATGCCCAATCGGTTCTGGTCGTAAGTACATCCAACACAGTCAGTCCCAAACAAACTTTTCCGTTTGTTATGTACATTCCACACAGTCAATCCAAGGAATACATTTTCGTTCATATGTACATCCCACAAAGTCAATCCAGGGAAATCATTTCCATTCGTATATACATCCCACACAATCAATCCAGGGAAAACCTTTTCGTTCGTATGTACATCCCACACATTTTTATGTATAGGCTCGTGTGTGATAGGTGTACCTATCACACACGCTCTACCTTGGTTAACCGTTTGCTTTTATTCAACTACATCACACATGATTTGATGAAGAAAACTGTGTGGCATTGGGCTATCCATCACAAGCGCTTTTATTGCTAGAACCGTTTATAAAGTTCTATGACCCATTTAGCAGGTTTATTAGTTTACAATTAATAATTCGAGAATTACGCAAATTCACATTTCATATCGAACAAGTGTTTGCCAATTTCATATACAGCACATAAATATATTTTAACATCATAGTATGATAGCTACGTGAAAACAGCACAGTACAACATATAGCTAGTTCAACTTCATAAGAACAATATCAGAACAATATTCATTTACCGAATCGAGATCATCCAGGCTCGTCTTATCCACCTCTTCTTTCAGTTCAGTAAGAATCTGTTTTGCACTGGCCAACTAGGAAAGTGCATCCTCCTTCGCCAACACCATCTTAGCAAAGTCTGATTTAAAAAATCTGATCTCATTCTCCACCTTCCTCTTTTTATCCCGCATTTTCACATATTCTTTAGCATTGACAACACTTTGTCTAAGCCTACCTATGTTCTCTTCCTCATACATGCTCCAGAGCTTTGCTAGGCACATCTTCAAAGACTGTGGCCACTCTTGATCAACCCACTCCAAGTAAGAACACTTCCGTTCATCCTATAATATTTAAAACTAGACCAGCAACAATAGTAGGGGAAATGGATTTGTAGCAACATAGAAAATCACCAACTTTTTTTGAAAAACTGAAGAAACAAGTTAATTGTGACATATCTTCTCCAAATGATCAATGTGCAAATGAATTAATTGCTGTTGGGGAACGTTGCATGGGAAACAAAACATTTCCTACACTCACCAAGATCAATCTAGGAGATGAACATCTACAGAGGAGAGATTGCATCTACATACCCTTGTATATCGCTGAGCAGAAGCATTAATAAATGCAGTTGATGTAGTCGAACGTCTTCATGATCCAATCATGATCCGCCCCCCGAACTTTGATTCAAGTGCCGAACGGACGACACCTCCGTGTTCAACACACGTACGGCTTGATGAAGCCTTCACCTCCTCGATCCAGTGAGAGATGGTGAAGTAGTAGCTCGAGTCCCCTTGCAGCACGAAGGCATGGTGGCGGTGGTGGTGGAAGAATCTCAGTAGAGCTTCGATAAGCACTACAGAGAGGAAGAGGGATGCGAGGGAGAGGAGAGGCAACGCCATGGTGTGGAGATGTGCTCTTGGGATGCGGCTTCCCTCTCCCTACCTCTCTATATATAGTGGAAGGGAGGCGGGAGTGGCGTCCCTAGGGTTTCCCCTAGGGGGGGTGGCGGCTAGGGCAGATGGGATCTCCCCTAGGGTGACTTGCCCCCAAGCCGAGAGGTGGGAATCCCTAGGAGCCGCCCCAACCCTCTTGGTTACGTGAGATGGGGTGAGGGGGGTGCTCAGCCCCTTTGTGGGATGGTTTGCCCCCTCCCCTTGGCTCATGGGCCCCCCAACACTTGCTGGCCCCCCGAAACCCCTTTCAGTGATGCTGGTCATCACCCGGTACCTTTGGAAAAATTCCAGACTCCAATACCCTTCGTCCAATATATTGATCTTCACCTCCGGACCATTCCCGAGTTCCTCGTCACGTCTGAGATCTCATCCGGGACTCCAAACAACCTTCGATAACCACCATAATGACTCAACTATACTTATATCGTCACCAAACGTTAAGTGTGTACGCCCTGCGGGTTCGAGAACTATGCAGACATCACCGAGACACCTCTACGGTCAATAACCAATAGAGGGACATAGATGCCCATATTATTTCCTACATATCTACGAAGATCTTATCGGTCAAACCTCGATGTCAAGGATTCAGCTGATCCCGTATGCATTTTCCTTTGTGTATCGGTATGTTACTTCCCCGAGATTCGATCGTCGGTATCTCCATACCAAGTTCAATCTTGTTACCAGCAAGTCTCTTTACTCATTCCATAATACAAAATCCTGTGACTAACTAATTGGTCAGATTGCTTGCAAGCTTATTGTGATGTTTTATTATCGAGTGGGCCATAGATACCTCTCTGTCATACATGGTGACAAACCCTGTCTTGATCCATGCCAACTCAACAAACACCCTCAGAGATACCTATAGAGCACCTTTATAGTCACCCAGTTACGTAGAGACGTTTGGTACACACAAGGCGAGATCTTGATCACCTCCATAAACGAGAAACATTTCCTTAGTCCTTTTCAGGTACTTAAGGATATTCTTCACCGCTGTCCGATGATCCACTCTAGGATTACTTTGAAACCTTCCAGCCATACTTATGGCAAGGCTGACATCCGGTCTTGTGCATAACATCGCATACATGATAGATCCTATGTCAGAGGTATAGGGGATGACACTCAGCTCTTCTCTATCCTCTATAATCGTCGGGCATTGAGTCTGACTCAACTTCACACCTTGTGAAACAAGCAAGAACCCCTTCTTGGATTGATCCATTTTGAACTTCTTCAAAATCTTATCAAGGTATGTGCTTTGTGAAAGTCCTATCAAGCGTCTTGATCTATCTCTATAGATCTTGATGCCTAATATGAAAGCAGCTTCTCCTAGGTCCTTCATTGAAAAACTCTTGTTCAAATATTCCTTCACGTTTTCCAAAAGTTCCATACTGTTTCCAATCTGCAATATGTCATCCACATATAACACCAAAAATGCTATAGAGCTCGCACTCACTTTCTGGTAAATACAAGCTTCTCCATAAATTTGTATAAACCCAAACGCTTTGATCACCTCATCGAAAAGAATATTCCAACTCTAAGATGCTTGCACCAGTCCATAAATGGATCACTGGAGCTGGAACACTTTGTCAGCATTCTCTGGATCGACCAAACTTTCCAGTTGCATCATAAACAACTCTTACTTAAGGAATCCGTTAAGGAACGCTATTTTGACATCCATCTGCGAGATTTCATAATCGAAAAATGCAGCTATTGCCAACATGATTCTGACGGACTTAAGCATCACTACGAGTGAGAAAGTCTCATCATAGTAAACTCCTTGAACTTGTAAAAAACCCTTTGCCACAAGTCAAGCTTTATAGATGGTGACATTACCGTTTGCGTCCGTCTTCCTCTTGAAGATACATTTATTCTCAATGGCCTTTAGGTAATACTTCAAAAGTCCACACTTTGTTTTCATACATGGATCCCATCTCGGATTTCATGGCCTCTAACCATTTGTTGGAATCCGGGCCCACCATCGCTTCTCCATAGCTCATAGGTTCATTGTTGTTGATGTCCAAGAACATGACCTCCAAGACAGGGTCACCGTACCACTCAGGAGTTGTACGTATCCTTGTCGACCTACGAGGTTCAATTGTAACTTGCTCCGAAACTTCATGATCACCATCATTAGCTTCCTCTTCAACTGACGTAGGTGTCACAGAAACATCTTTCTGCATTGCACTACTCTTTGGTTGAAGCAAAGGTTCAACAACCTCATCAAGTTCTATTTTCCTCCCACTCAATTCTTTTGAGAGAAACACTTTCTCGGGAAAGGACCCGTTCTTCACGAGAAACACTTTGCCCTCGGATCTGAGATAGAAGGTATACCCAATTGTCTCCTTTGGGTATCCTATGAAGACACATTTGTCCGCTTTGGGTTCGAGCTTTTTTGGCTGAAGCCTTTTGACATAAGCATGGCAACCGCAAACCTTAAGGACCGACAGCTTAGGTTTCCTGCCAAACAACAGTTCATATGGTGTCATCTCTACGGACTTAGATGATGCCCTATTTAAAGTGAATGCAGCTGTCTCTAATGCATAACCCCAAAACGATAGTGGAAGATCGGCAAGATACATCATAGAACGCACCATATCTAATAAGGTCCGATTACGATGTTCAGACACACCACTATGCTATGGTGTTCCAGGTGGCGTCAACTGTGAAACAATTCCACATTGTCTTAGGTGATTACCAAACTCATAACTCAGATATTCCCCCCCTCTATCGGATCATAGGAATTTAATCTTCTTGTTATGATGATTCTCAACTTCACACTAAAATTGCTTGAACTTTTCAAACGTTTCAAACTTATGCTTCATCAAGTAAGTATACCCTTATCTACTCAAGTCATCGGCGAAGGTGAGAAAGTAACAATATCCACCGCGCGCATCAACGCTCATCAGACCACACACATCAGTATGTATGATTTCCAACGAGTCACTTGCCCGTTCCATTGTTCCGGAAAATGGGGCCTTAGTCATCTTGCCCATGAGGCATGGTTCGCATGTGTCAAGTAAGTCCATCAGCATGGAGTTTCTTCATGGGCTTTACACCAATATGAGCTAAGCGGCAGTGACACTAGAGAGTGGTACTATCATTACTAACTCTACATCTTTTCGCATCAATGTTATGAACATGTGTATCATAACTATCGAGATTCAATAAGTATAAACCCCTTACAATGGGTGCATGGCCATAAAAGATATTACCCATATAAATAGAACAAGCATTATTCTCTAATTTAAATGAGTAACTGTCGCGCATTAAACAGGATGCAGATATAATGTTCATGCTCAACGCAGGCACTAAATGACAATTATTTGGGTTCGTCTCTAATCCTGATGGTAATCGAAGAGCGAGCGTGGCAACGGTGATCAAATCAACCTTGGAACCATTTCCCACGCGCATTGTCGCTTCGTCCTTTGCCAGCCTCCATCTATTCCGTAATTCCTGGTTTCAGTTGCAAATGTGAGCAACCAAACCAGTATCAAATACCCGGGCACTACAATGAGAGTTGGTAAGGTACACATCAATAACATGTATGTCATATATACCTTTGTTGACGTTGTCCCCTTCTTATCGTCCAGATACTTGGGGAAGTTCCGCTTCCAGTGGCCAGCTCCCTTGCAATAGAAGCACTCAGTTTCTGGCTTGGGTCCAGCCTTGGGTTTATTCATGGGAGGAGCAACTGTTTTTCCACCCTTCTTAAAGTTTCCCTTCTTTCCCTTGCTCTTCTTGAAACTAGTGGTTTTATTTACCATCAACACTTGATGGTCCTTCTGGATGTCTGACTCAGCGACTTTCAGCATCGCGAATAGCTCGGAGACTGACTTGTTCATCCCTTGCATGTTATAGTTCAACACAAAGCTCTTGTAGCTAGGTGGTAGAAATTGAAGAACTCTGTCAGTGACAACTTCTGGTGGGAGCTAAATTACCAATTCAGCCAGACGGTTGTAGTACCCAGACATGCTGAGTATGTGCTCACTGACAGACCCGCTCTTCTCCATCTTGCAAGCATAGAACTTATCAGAGGTCTCATACGTCTCGATCAGGGCATTCTTCTCAAAGATAAACTTCAACTCTTGGAACATCTAATATGCTACATGGCGTTTAAAACGCCTTTGAAGTCCCGGCTCTAAGCCATACAACATGGCACGCTGAACTATTGAGTAGTCATCAACACGCGACTGCCAGGCGTTCACAACGTCCACAGTCGCTGGAGGGGATGGCGCACCAAGTGCTACATCAAGGGCATAAGACTTATGGGAAGCCGTGAGGATAGTCCTCAGATTACGGGCCTAGTCCACAATGTTACTTCCATCATCTTTCAGCATAGCTTTCTATATGAAAGCATTAAAATCCAGGGGAGCTACTACGCGAGCCATTGATCTACAACATAAATATGCAGAGGCAACTTTCACTACTGCAGGATGCTGCTAACGCGACACTACGATCATAGACCCTTTGACGAAATTGTGTGCGATGCATTAGTCACAACAGTGGTGTAAAAACCCATCAAAAAGGTGCAAAACGTTTGCGATGACAGATGCATCAAACCCGGTTCAGATTTTAGTTCTGTGTGTGATGCAGGGCATACGATTTAGTGCAACTAACTGTTTGCGATGAGGAGCAACAAAAGAAACGGGCAGCCAGATGAAGGTGTGCGTGCGATAAAAAACATAGGGTTCACTAGGATGAACTATTTGTGATTAGGCAACACAAAAGAAACGGTCAGCCAGATCAAGGTGCGTGCGATATACGGCACACACTTCACTTGGATGAACTGTTTGTGTTGAGACAAGAGAACATAAACGGTTCAATATAACAAGATGTGTGTGATACGCGGCAAACATGTATGTAATCAGAAATGTGTGCGAAGACCGATAATAACACAGACGATTGCTGCTAATAGGACATGTGTGTTGTGCAATGGGAGTGCATACAGAACAACAACATATATGTATACACACTTATAAGGACATGGTTGCATAACCAAATTAAACATCCACTTACATAGGTGGCTACTACAACCATGGTATTTGCACACACCAAAGTAAACTATTAGATGCATAATGACATAGGTGGCTATTACGAACATGAAATTTCCACACACCAAAGTAAATTATATATTACATGCATGCTTAACTTGCATAAATGACCATCTGATTACCATCTACTTCTTGTGACGCGTGCTTTGCTTGTGTCTCGATCCGGGCTCGTCGATTTGGATAACGAGGCACGTCCTCATATCAACGATCCGCCTGTGCATCTCATAGCATGTGGACACGCTCTTGGCCACGAAACTGAGGTGAGGTTCATCCAGTTGGCACATCTAGGACATGTGCTAGGATACAGGACTTGTTCTCTCGGCATCCTGCTTCATCTTTTCGTAGAAGGGGTCAATGATGGCCGAGGGGAGTTCAACTAGGGAATCCTTCTTTGTGCTGCCCTACACCCTGTAGTGCTCACGGATTTTGACAAGGTTCTTGCAGGCCAAGCCCGTAACCCTGAGCGCTTTTACATCGTCGGTGGTTTCCACTGTAGCGAACTTGTAGTCGGTGTTGTTGAAAAACCTAGAAAAATGGATGCAAGACTTAGTGGCCATGCAGTAGTGGTAGACGAGGACATGATGCGCACGCACAACTGGGCAACGACAACCTTCTGATCTTTGCCGGGAAGACCAGCGGTGTACTAGAGTTCGATGCCGACCACCTTGTACTTATCTCCAGCAAGCAACTGCTCAACGGTGTTGATGTAGTCGTCCACCATGGTTGGGTCGATGGTGTACACCACCGAGAGATCTGCCTCCCTCGCATGGGTCTCCACTTTATGCTCGCCGAACTCCATTGGAGCACCGCTAGACATCCCCTCTCTATGTGTCGTCGTGGGTGTGCTTGTTGTGTTGTGGGGCGTGACCGAAAGGTTGAATAGACTAAGTTTATAATGGCCGTGGGAATTAAAGGGGAAGCCGGACAACCTAGAATATTGATTGGCATGCCCTGATGGGAGTTCTAATTCGCAGCGCGTAACTCCATCATGTTGCACGTAACTACATCACGTGGCAACGCGTGCGGTGCAACCACATGCACATGGGGCCCCCAGCGTGATCGTGTGCAGGCCCAATCACTCGCAGAGCGCTCCGCGGTCACCTCAACGGCGAGAAACCATATATATGAATATAGCAGTTGAACACGCAAGGAAAAGCTGTCCACAAGCCGAGCGCGCCAACGGACAGGAGCAGACCATGCCACGGCGCCTAACGGCGAGCAGAGCTTGCCAAGGGACGTGAGCAGAGGCCGGCATAGTGATAAATGGCAAATAAGATGAAATGTGAGAGTGATATCGGAGACATCAAGAACATATCAGATTAGAGTTGCGCGTGCGATACGTGGTATACGATTGATCCATCCTAGTTGTTTGTGATGAAATAAGTCATGTGTGTTGTGGGTAAATGCTTGCTGTTATATAACCATTTGCGATTGATGAATTCATCGTGGATGGGTTACCTAGTGCGGTCCGTGTGCGATGTGATATGCTCTGTCTGTAGAACATCTATGCTCCATGTATAGAAGAGCAACATATATATACTTGTAACATGACATGATTGCAATACCAAATTAAACATCCAATGACGTTATATAACAATTAACATAAATATTGCAAGGTTAATATTCAAAGATTACAAGGACCAAATTCAAACATTGCAATCCTCATCATTTCTGCAAAGGGATCAGCCGCTGACAAGTCATGTATGGGTTTGACACAATGACTTCCAATTACTTTGTCATATGATCTTCCAATACGAAGTTTAGCTATTTTGGAGCCTTTTCAATTCTATAGTACCTGCCGGCTCTGAACAATATACCATTCATATTTCCTAATTAAATGCGTGTTCAACATTAGTACCCTCAGCACCCTTGCTCTGGCAAGAAAGAACTTGGCAAGTGTAATCTCCGGTAAGCTCCCTCGGCTGGAGTTCAAAGTAATATTTGAGAGATGCAGATCTAAGCATTCGATGTGATTGTCATTATAAACATTATCCACCTCCGGGCCTATTATTATCTGCAAAAATAAGAGAACGTGTTAGTGCCTACCTGCAGTTTTGAACACTACTACACGCCTATCTGGTTTGCAGGATTTACGAGATGCAGCAATGTGCCATCTTCAATCTGACATGATAAACATGGTCATTTTTTTGAAAAGGAGGTTATCCACGGGCCTAACATGGGCATTTGATTACAATCTAGAAAAATGAAGCCTTCTTCACAAGAGGTTGGATTGGATGAAAAATCCCTAAGAAAACTAGTACAGATTAATCCAAAGGAGAAATGCTTATGGATTGTAACCATATGAATCAAGCAACCAATATGGGGTGGGGGTGTATGTCCTGAAATCCTCGAAAATTCCTTCAGAAATCATAGTACATTATCATTGTAAACTTGGGAAAATGTGAAAAAAATTGAACTCCCTTATGGTTAACATTTAACAGGAAAGGAACATCACCTTGATATATAGCTTCTTCAGGCATGGAAAGCATCTCACGCAACTGACAACTTGGTCCAGGTTGGGGCCGACAGATTCTAGTGCCAAGACCTTCAGTGTGCCCATAATTTGGGTGAAGCATTGCTGGAAGACAGATGAACATACATCTTCAAAACTAGAAATAATGTTGATATCAAGAGGAGAGGTATAAGGCGACCATTTTACCTAAAAGTAGTAGTATTTGACGGACGAGTAGCCCACCGCTGTCAATTTCGGCCCAGAAATGACATTGATTCTTGTTGGATCTTGTTGATCAACTACAAGTAATCTCTCAAGTGAAGGTGTGTCCTCAATGACCATATTGTGGTCCACCTTTTGTGATCACTCGTTGTAGCACCAGCAACACACATCGTCGGGAGAGTCCTGGAGGTGATGTTGAAGGTACTCGACCAATTCATCGCCTGAAGACGAAGGAAGTCGAGTGCAGTACAGCCGCGGAGCATGCGCTCCATGTCGTCCTTTGGGATGCTAACGGCAACGAGCTCAAGGTGCTTCAGTCATGGTAGAAAAAGAGTGGGAGCACCATTAAGGGGGGGTGGGGGAATGGCAGTTCATGAACTTGGTGAGGCACAGCATGTGCGCAAAGCGGAGCGCGGACGTTGGCAGTGAACGCATATGCCCATCATTAAAACTGAGATCCTTAAGTTGATCTATGGCGGGGGATCAGAACCACTCGTCAAGCTTGGCTCAGTCATTGCCATTGGAATGGAAATTTCCCGTGATAAGGTCTCTGATTGGGCCATGGTGACTATCGAGGATCTGGGAGAACACATCCAAGCTTTTGTGATAGACATGGCAGAGCTCGTGGGCGTCGCGGAGGTCGACAGGGGCGAGGAGCCATAGGGGGCGCCATCGCCGGGAAAGGGCGGTTGTCCTCGCCCCATATTTAATTGGGAGGAGGGATATGATGACTCTTAACATATGTCGGGGAGGTTGCTAATGAAGTCTAGGCCTGCTAGAGTTGCTTGCGGTTCTTTCTGGACCCGCCTTCGTTTGTTGGCAGCCTCATTCTCCACCTCGTCGGCGGCGATGGAAACCTTTGTCTCCATATTCACGCCGTGCTCTGGTGCGGGCGGAGAGAGAGGATTGTGGGTGTGGCGAGGATAGGGGGGCGGGGGGTGCGGCCGCTCGGGTGAGCCATTAATACAGACTAGTGGGAGCGAGGCAGGCGGCGGTCAATGGCTGTCTCGCTTCCCAGTGAGAACGACTTCTTAATCTATGAGTGAAATAGTGCTAGCGATTTTTAGCTGCATATTTTGACAAATCAGAGTGTTACAAGGTTGACAAATGGCCATGTTACTAGATCAACAAATGTCAATCTTTCCAGTTTGACAAATGGCAAGATACCCAATATGACAGATGTAAATATTACCAAATTGTTTGTACGTGGTTGCACACGGGTCATCCAAAACAGTCATTTGCATTGAAGGGATGTATAAATCATGCTCGACACATTTTCTCTTTGCTTAGCGCCAAAGTCTGGCTTTGCATACGGTATTCAATCTGAACCGTTTGCGTTGAATAGATGCACAAATCCTGCGTTGAACAGCTCGCACGCTTCCCGGTGAGCCTACGCGTAGGAGGACAGCTTGCACGTTTCTCGGTTAGCCTGCTCCATGATAGCATGCCAAGCTTCATGAATTTCAGACGATTTTTGGATTTACTAGAATTTAAAAAGCAGGTATCTCAATGTTTGCGGCCGAGTGGCGGTGGCAGGGTGATTGAAATTCATTCTCATTTCTTGCATGGGACCTAAGCATGCAGCCAAGGACACCTATTTGAATTTTCAACCACTTTATATGCATTAGAGCATGTGCCTGTAGTTCAAATTTGAATTATGCACATAAATGCATTGAAAACTCAATTAATGTATAAAATTGTCCAAAGGAACCCCGAAAAATTCCAAATTTTAACACAACACTCCTGTTGTTCTATGTTGACACTAAAGAAAAATTGAAATCAATAATAGGCAACGGATATCGTTTCGTCCCCAAAGGAGGCACATTCCCTACCGAAACAATCAGGCTTGCTGTGAGAAGCTCTGGTTTGTGAGAAGCTTATATCCAAACCTGCCCCAAATGGGACAAAAAATTTACCACGGCATGTTGATGCCGCTCCATGATAGCATGCCAAGTTTCAAGAATTTTAGACGAGTTTTGGATTTACTAGAATTTAAAAAGCAGGTATCTCGATGTTTGCAGCCGAGTGATGGTAGCAGGGTGTTTGACATTCATTCCCATTTCTTGCATGGGACCTAAGCATGCAACCAAGGACAGGATTTTGAATTTTCACCCAATTTATATGCATTAGAGCATATGCCTATAGTTCAAATTTATATTATGCACATAAATGCATTGAAAACTCAATTAATGTATAAAAATGTCAAAATGAACCCCGAAAAAATCCAAATTTTAACACAACACTCCTGTTGTTCTTTGTTAACACTAGAAAAAAATGAAAGCAACAACAGGCAACGGATATCGTTTCGTCCTCAAAGGTGGCACGTTCCCTACCGAAACCATCATGCTTGTTGAGAAGCTCTGGTTTCTGAGAAGCTTATACCCAAACCTGCCCCATATGGGACAAACAATTTACCATGACATGTTGATGCCACTCCATGATAGCATGCCAAGTTTCATGAATTTCAGACGGCTTTTGGATTTACTACAATTTAAAAGGCAGGTATCTCATTGTTGGTGGCCGAGTGACGGTGGCAGGGTGTTTGACATTCATTCCCATTTCTTGCATGGAACCTAAGCATGCAGCCAAGGACATGAATTTGAATTTTCAAACAATTTATATGCATTAGAGCATCTGCATGTAGTTCAAATTTTAATTATGCACATAAATGCATTGAAAACTCAATTAATGTATAAAAATGTCCAAACGAAGCCTGAAAAATTCCAAATTTGAACACAACACTCCTGTTGTTCTATGTTGACACTAGAGACAAAATTTAAAACAATAAAAGGCAACGGATATCATTTCGTCCCCAAAGGTGGCACATTCCTTACCGAAACCATCAGGCTTGTTGTGAGAAGCTCTGGTTTGTGAGAAGCTTATACCCAAACTTGTCCCAAATGGGACAACAATTTTACCATGGCATGTTGATGCCGCTCCATGATAGCACGCCAAGTTTCATGAATTTTAGAAGAGTTTCGGATTTACTATAATTTAGAAAGCATGTATCTCAATGTTTGCGGTCGAGTAACGGTGACAAGGAGACTCAAGCGTCTAAGCTTGAGGATGCCCTGGAAGGCATCCCATCTTTCTTCAACAAGTATTGGTATGTTTTCGAATTTGTTTTGTTCAAGTGATATGCGTAAGTCTTGGAGCATCTTTTGCATTTAGTTTTCACTTTTATTCTATGCACCATGATGGTATGAGATAGTCCATAGTTGATTTATAGAATGTTCATTGCACTTCACTTATATGTTTTGAGCATGGCTTTATAGAATGCCTCATGTGCTTCACTGTAGCGCCCCAGTGTAATGATGCTACAGTAATCCCAGGGTTTAAGATAGTCCTTTTGCTAAACAAGTGTTTGTTCATCATTGTTCTTATCTTTTTCAAATTCCAGTTGAACTCAAATTCAAATTCTGAGTGAAATTCAAAATTGCTCAAACATGAAAACTAAAATATTCATGTTGTGCAAAATATTCCATAATGAATATTTGTGGTAAACCTATTTTCTGCAAAGTGTTTAACTCGCCTAAACTATTTGAAACAGAAGTTTAAACAGTTTAGAAAGAAAAACTAAAGGAAAATAAAAAGAGGAGGAGAGATAGAGAGAAAAGGCCCCTGACCCCCCTGGGCCTAACCCACCGGGCTCAGCCCAACAGGCCATCTGGCCCACTCCCCCTCCCCTGTCTTCTCCCACCTCCCACTATTCGACCGACCGGGCGCGTCGGCGCCACCCGACCACCTCGCCGGCCTCACCGGGAGAGGATAAGGGCGACGCCTCGGGCGCCTCTCCCAATCACCTCACCACTTGCCCCTCTCCGCCTCTCCCTCTCCCCACCAGATTCGTCCTCGCCTCCCCCCTCGTTCCCCGTCCACCTCCGAGCGTAGTCGCCGCCACTCTCTGTCGTTGTCACGGCCACCGGCAGCCCCGCGCCCGCTGACCCTAACGGACACATCCGCCGGGGTTGACTCCTTCGACTGGTGCCCTCCGCTGGAACCGGGAAGCACCGCAGCAAGCTCGACAACCTCTTCTTCCCCTACGGTCGTCTTTGCCTTCGTCGTCAATTCGTCATCGTCGATCTTCCCCGAGCGCGCTTAAGCACAACTACAGGCTCACTGTAAGCCTGCGCGACATTCCCCTCCCTCTCCCATGCGTTTCCGTCGCCGTAGCCACCGCTGCCATCGCCGCCCAAACACAGCTCCACCGCATAGCTCACCGTCATCGCTATGGGCATTGTCATGCTCACCCGAGCACACGAGTGTGCTCAGGGCTGCTCACTGAGGCCGACCGTGACACTTGCTCCCCTCACCGTGCCACTTAGCACCTACCTCGACGAGCGCCCAAACGCGTCACCGCCTCCGCTCGCCGCTGGTGTGCTTCCGGTGACGAAATGGTCATGGGCTCGCGGCCGTTGGCCTCGCCGCAATGCGTATGCCCTGTCCAGACTCTCAGTTTGCTCGATAACGCACCGCATCGCCTTCGCCGTAGCCCGCCCAAGCGCGTCGCTGCCTGCGACGCCATAGCCTCCAGCTCCGGCCACCCCAGATGCTCCGGCCACCACCATTCGATGTGTGGTCAAGTGGCCGTTCGAACGCACCCGACCATGGCTCAAATGATGCGTCGTAGCGCGATTCTAGCTGTCTCCGGCGTTCGGCCGCCGCAGATGGCCACGCCGGTGTTGCTCCGGCACCGGCGCTGACCTGGCACTGGCGGCGCCCGCCTCTGGGTCGCTGCCCATGGGCCCGCTGGACCCAGTTGACCAAGTTGACCATGGTCAACTATGCTGACTAGGCGCTCTATGCCACTGACACACGGGCCCCTGCCTAAACCTAATTAAAGCATTTTCCTAAATAAAAATAATTAGCTAAACTAATGAGTCACTGATTGGTGGGGTCCAGTCACTAATTACTCTGTATAAATTAAATTGAACTGCTGATAGCCCATTGCCAATGACAGGTGGGCCCTAATGGTCAGGTTTGACCTGGTCAGTGCGGCTGTTGACTGTTGGCATCACTATGACATCGTGTTGATGCAATATTCCTTTTCTGTTAATATTAATAATTCCAGAATATTGTTTAAACTTTGAAAATTCATAGAAATTAAACCGTAGCTCAGATGAAAATGTTTTCCACATGAAAGGTGGTCAGAAAAATCCAACGAATCGGGATATGCGGTCCGTTCATCTATCACATCACTATAACTATCTGGACATGGAACATTCCCCCTCCGGTCATCTGTCTGACACAGGTCTGGAACCGGGAATACATTTCTGGTTGGATTCCCCCCTTCACCTATATCATGTAGCCATACATTAGGTCACACCTGGTGCAGCATATTGCCATGTTATGCTTTGTGATGCTATGTTTGCTTTATATTTATTCTTTCTTCCCCCTCTTCTCTCCGGTAGACCCCGAGACCGATGCTGCCCCTGTGATCATCTATGTCGACGATGACACTTCATCCTTTTCAGCAGAGCTTCCAGGAAAGCCCCCCCCCCCTTGATCATCTCGATATCACCCATTCCATTCTCTCATGCATGCATTAGATTTTGCTACTGTTATTGATTGCTCCTATTCTGCTGCATAGCCTGCTTTTGTATCTGCTGTTACCTTACCTGCTTATCCTAAACTGCTTAGTATAGGTTGGTTAGTGATCCATCAGTGACCCCCACCTTGTCCTTGTTGCCCCTGCTTCATCATCGAAGACCCGATCAACGGGATCGAAGACCAGGCCCCGGCACCGCACATCACTTCCCCTTAGTTGCTCGACACTAATGTAAACCCTGTAGTGTAGCTATTCGGTCATGGTCATCGAGGGTGATTTCCTCTTTAACCACTTCCGATACGACTCTGTCGTGCAACCCCTCAAGTGTTGACCTCGATGGTGGATCCTCTTACGTTCACCTCGATGATTACATTGAGTGGAATTCACCGGGGGTGATTCCTCGGGTTTTCCCCTTGATGTTTGGACCCACGGATACTTGAACTTTACAACTGTTACTTGGAAAGGCGGGTCGACCCTGAGGGGTACCCGCGAGTGATATGGAGATGGGTTGACCTAGAGGGTGCCCTCGAGATAATTACGAGGCGTGGCCGGGCATTCCTAGCCCTTGCCGCAAGTCCTCGAGACGGGGCAACAGGGTTACATATTTCATGAGTCTCTGCTTGCTACCGCGTGTTCCTAATCCACTACAATTTGGATATTTGATCCAAGGGGCATCTGGCCTGATAGCACTAACCATCACGTGGGCATAGTATGGGCATTCTACGTTGTATGCATCAACCAAACCTTAATAGACGTCAGTGACTGAGCGGCGTGCGCCGGGTTGGACTACGTAAGCACCTGCTTTTTGAAGGAGGTAGCTAGGTGTGCTCGCCGGCCGCGTACGCAACGTGCAGGAGTTCCCGGGGCCATGGCCATGACCCCTTGGGGCATAGGTTTAGTCCAGCGTGCTGTCCTCTCTATTAAGCTTAGGTCGAGGTGCGATGTATTGTTTGGCCAAGGCCGGGCATGACCCAGGAAAGTGTGTCCGGCCGGAGTTAATCGAGCGTGGTGGGTAAGTTGGTGCACCCCTGCAGTGAAGAAAACATCTATCGATAGCCTGTCCTACGGTAACGGACACTTGGAGTTGTATCTCGATCGATACAACTAGAACTGGATACTTGTGATGAGAATTGGATTGTGTTGAGAAATGGATAGTATGGCTATGGGATTGCTTTCTCGCTGGGAGTCGAGAAAGGATCTCTGGCCGAGGTTGATAACACTACTACTACTTTACTTTATGCTACTCTACTCCCTCCTGTTTGCTGCAGGATGCTGGTTTCTAGAAGATGCTAGTCTTCAATAGGACTAGGCCTTTTATCTATTCTAGCATTTCTGTAGCCCAGTCCACATATACAGCCTTCCTTTGATAATGTTCCTTATGTAGTGTAGATCCTTGCTTGAGAGTACTTTGGATGAGTACTCACGGTTGCTTAGCTCCCCCTTTTCCCCCCTTCTTTTTTCCGATTGATGCAACCAGATGTCGGAGCCCAGGAGCCAGATGCCACCGTCGGTGCCTACTACTACGTGGAGACCACTGACGACTAGGAGTAGTTAGGAGGCTCCCAGGTAGGAGGACTTGCCTCTTCATCGTGTTGCTTTGTGCTAGCCTTCTTAAGGCAAACTTGTCTAACTTATGTTTGTACTTAGATATTGTTGCTTCGGCTGACTCTTGTGTATTCGAGCTTATGTATTCGAGCCCTTGAGGCCCCTGGCTTGTAATATAAAGCTTGTATTATTTTATTTGTGTCTAGAGTTGTGTTGTGATATCTTCCCGTGAGTCCTTGATCTTGATCGTACACATTTGCGTGTATGTTTAGTGTACGATTGAGTCGGGGGCGTCACAAGTTGGTATCAGAGCCGACTGCCTGTAGGTATCCCCCTTTCCAACTCCTTCGACGAAGTCGAGTCTAGTCACTACAAAAAAAACTTTTACTAACATGGTTGTGTGGCTTACGGGCCCACGTCACCATTGGGTGGTATTAGGATCTTTTATTCCTCGTCTATACTCTGGGACTCTGATCTCTCTTCTATTCGGGTTAAGCGAATTTACTAACTCTAACATTAGGATCCCGTGACCACATTCACCCCAAAGTTGGATAAACCATAGTTATTCCTCAGAATAGTATTCTGAATAGTACATACACTGTCGTGTTGACTACTATGTGGTATCCATCGTACCTCTTTCATTATGCATGTTTCATCATGAATGATCCTTGTCTTTGCAAATGCTCAATGCTGAACTACCCCCCTATTACATGTTAGCAGGATGGTTAGACCTGCTGGTCGTCGCCATGGTGCCAACGATCCACCACCGCCTGAATTCTTTGTTGGAATGATTCAACAGTTTGAGCGGAACCACCAGTTCATGGAAGGAATGATGGCTTAGTTTCCTCGTCCGAATATGAACCAGCAGTCAGCCCAGTTACTCTGCAGGACTTCATGCACCTCAACCCAACCATCTACCGTATCTCAACTCAGCCCCTTGATGCTGATGACTGGCTCCACGACATCACATATGATATAGAGTCTGCTAGTGTTGCCCTTGCCAGCTATGTCACCTTTGCATCCTTCTTCCTCAAGGGTCCCGCTGCTCAATCGTGGGACAATCCCAGGCATACCCTACCTACTGGAACGGTCATCAATTGGGATTTCCAAGCTACCTTTCGTGCCCGCTTCATTCCTTAGGGAATCATGGACAAGAAGAAACGAGAGTTCCGTAACCTCACCCAAGGCAACAAGACAGTTGATGCTTATCAGCGGGAATTTCTAGACTTGTCACATTATGTTGAAGAAGGCATTGCAACTGATGCTTGCAGACAGGAAAAGTTTCATGGTGGACTTCACCCTGATATCAAGCTAGCACTGCTCGTCCATGACTTTGCCGACTTCACCACCTTGGTGAACAAGGCTATTCAGGTTGAGACTGGTCTGCAGGAACACTAGGGATCCCTCAGGGGCAGCCGTGACACTGGCTCATCTTTGGGCCCTCAGCGCAGAAGCGTCGGATATGGATCCCCCGTAGCATGTACCGCCAACTGCACCTGCACAAAGATAGTCCTATGTTGCACCTCGTGTGCCACCTCCATTGCAGAGGCATCCTCTTCGAGCTGTATGACCCCAAGCTCCTGCTCCCAACCTCAATGATGGTCTATGCTTCAAGTGTGGCCTTCCAGGTCACTGCTCCTGGAACTGTCCTCAGAATCAGAACCAACTGGCTCTTCCTATTGTGGGTCATGGTAACGATCAACCCCGCAACAACAATGCCCGACCTTATGGTCATGGGCAGGCTAACAACATTGATCTGAATGAAGCTCAAGACCAGCTTACTACTGTGATGGGTACTCTCCTTGTTAATTTGGTACCAGCTTTAGTTTTATTCGATTCAGGGGCATCACATTCATTCATGTCAGAAAAGTTTGCATACACACACGACATTCGATGCGAGCCCATGAACACTCTGATAGTGGTACACACCCCTGCGGCCGATGTCAAACTACCATGATGAGTCGCGACATTCCCGCTGAGATTGAAGGGTTGTACTTCCTTGTTTCTCCCATTATTCTGGAGTCTTCCAATATTGACCACATTCTGGGAATGGAATGGTTGAAAGCACATACTGCCTCTATCGTTTGCACCAAGGTCGTTCACCTCCTACATCCTTCCGATGAGGTAGTAAGCTACCATGCTCAGATTGTTCAAAACGCCGAAGCACGACTTTATGTCTTGAATGCGTTGAACGTGGCACCTCTTGAGGGAATTGAAAAGATTCCAGTCATTTGCGACTTCCAAGACGTCTTTCCAGAAGAACTTCCAGGAATACCCCTTGCTCAGGCTGTCGAGTTCTTCATCGACTTAAAACCAGGCACCGTTCCTATCGCCAAACAACCCTACAAGATGACGCCTCATGAGCTCCTTGAGATTAAGAAGGTAATCGACAAATCTCTTCGCAAGGGTTACATTCTCCCAAGTTCCTCTGCTTCGGGAGCACCTTCTCTCTTTGTTATGAAGAAGGATGGAACAAATCATTTGGTCCAAGACTATCATCCTATCAACCAAGCTACAATTCAGAACAAATATCCCCTTCCTCGGATCAATGATCTGTATGATCAACTGGCTGGTTCATCGATATTCTCTAATCTCGACTTGAGGTTGGGTTACCACCAGATCCATGTTCGTGAAGAGGATATTCCAAAGACCGCATTCATCACTCGTTATGGTTCTTACGAGTACACCGTCATGTCATTCGGTTTAACCAATTCTCCAGCTACATTCTCTCGTCTAATGAACTACATATTCATGGATTACCTCAACAAGTTCGTCGTATTCTATATGGATGATATTCTGGTATATTCGAAGAATAAAGAAGAACATGCTGAACATCTTCGTCTTGTTCTGGAAAAGCTTCGAGAGCATCAGCTTTATGCCAAGTATTCCAAGTGCGAATTCTGGCTTCCTGAAGTAACGTACCTTGGGCATGTCATCTCCAAGGATGGTATTTTGGTCAACCCAGAGCGAGTTGAGGCTATTCTTGATTGGACCCCTCCAAAGACTGTCAAGCAAGTCAGAAGCATTCTCGGACTAGCCAGCTATTGTTGCCGCTTTGTCGAGAACTTCTCCAAGATCGCCAAGCCACTGACCAATCTACTACACAAAGGCGTTAAGTTTGATTGGACTGAAAAGTGTCAGGAAAGTTTCCAGGAACTCAAGGACAAGCTTACTTCTTCCCCAGTGCTTGCTCCCCCTGATTCTTGCAAGGACTTCATCCTCTATTGCGACACTTCACGTCAAGGATTAGGCTGCGTCCTAATGCAAGAGAGCAGAGTGATTGCTTATGCCTCTTGTCAAGTGCGTCCTCACGAAGAGAACTACCCAGTTCATGACCTTCAGCTTGCTGCGGTTATCTTTGCACTAAAGCTATGGCGACAGTACCTTCTTGGTAATCGTTGCGAGATCTTTACCGATCATCAGAGTCTGAAGTACCTATTTACTCAGCCAGGTCTGAACCTCTGTCAGCAGCGATGGATGGAAGCTATTGCTGACTACAACTACGGTATATCCTATACCCCTGGAAAGGCTAATGTAATTGCTGATGCCCTGAGCCGCAAGTCTTATTGCAATAATCACATGGTCTACAAAGCTCAACCCCGCCATTATGATGAACTTTGTAAGCTAAACCTTCAACTTGTTCCATAGGGTTCTCTGAATAACCTTGTCCTGGAACCAACTCTTCTGAAAGCAATTAAGTCTGCTCAAGCCAAAGATGCTCATGTTGATTTGATGAAAAATTTATCTTGCCTTAGAGAAATCCAGAGATTTCTCACTTGGTGAAGATGGAACTTTATACTTCAGAGATCGCATTGTAGTACCCCGGTTTGATCTTATGACAGAGAAGGTCATGAAAGAAGCACATGACACCCCTCTCTCTATTCATCCAGGAAGTACCAAGATGTATGTAGACATCCTTCAGAATTAATGGTTGTCTAAGATTCCTAAATGTGACATTTACCGTCGTGTCAAAGAAGAACATCAGAAACCAGCTGGACTTCTACAACCGCTTTCAATTCCTGAATGGAAGTGGGATAAGATCCAAATGGACTTCGTCACTGGCCTTCCCAAGTCTCATAAAGGTAACGATGCTATGTTTGTCATCATCAACCAATTCCCGAAGGTTGCTCACTTTCTGCCAGTCAAGGAGACAATCACTGCTAGTCTATTAGCAAACTTGTATATCTCTCGAATTGTGTCACGCCACAGCATTCCGAAGGAGATCAGTTAAGACCGCGACAGTATATTCACTTCAAAGTTCTGGGATAGTTTCCAAGAGGCAATGGGAACTCATATTACCTGGAGCACTGCTTATCATCCCCAATCCCAAGGCCAAGTCGAGCGAGTCAACCAAATTCTTGAAGACATGCTTCGATCTTGTGTTATTTCTTTTGGCAAGAAGTGGGAGTTCTCTTATAACCACAGCTATCAAGCAAGCTTGAAGATGGCACCCTTTGAAGTGCTCTATGGACGTAAGTGCCGAACCCTCTGAATTGGTTAGAGCGTGGTCTTTTGTAGAAAGAATTGAACTATCATGCTTCACTTATAACTATTTAGAGAGTCAACAGGAATTGGTCAATTGCATGGTTAGCCATAAAATCCTACATAAAACTTATGGATCACTGAATATGATATGTTTGATTCCTTGCAATAGTTTTCCGATAGAGATGGAATATGTGGGAGGTACTAGTAAATGGTTGTGGTTAGTAAGAATATTGGTGTTAAGGTTTGTGATTCCCGAAGCATGCACGTATAGTCTCTCGTTATGCTATGAAGTTGGAGCATGATTTATTATCGATTGTCTTCCTTATGAGTGGAGGTCGGGGATGAGCGATGGTCTTTTGGTACCAATCTATCCCCCTAGGGGCATGCGTAGTAGTACTTTGCTTCGAGGGCTAATAAACTTTTGGAATAAGTATATGAGTTCTTTATGACTATTGTGAGTCCTTGGGTAGTGAGAGTGGCAGTATCTTAAACCCAAGTAGATGAGTTGTTGTGTATGGGATAAAGAGGACTTGATACTTAATGCTATGGTTGGGTTTCACGACCTTAATGATCTCTAGTAGTTGCCGATGCTTGCTAGGAGTCCAACCATAAGTGCATATGATCCAACTAGAGAAAGTATGTTAGCTCATGCCTCTCCCTTATATAAAATTGCAAGAATGATTACCGGTACTTGTTGTCGATTGCCTAGATACAAATGAATTTCTTGTTGACAAAATCTATCCACTTTTATTACCTTGCAATTTATTCGTAGTTTTATTCTCACAAGTACTCATAGTTTTATTCTTGCAAAATAGTTTCATACTTGTTTTAGGTAAAGCAAACGTCAAGTGTGCATAGAGTTGTATCGGTGGTCGATAGAACTTGAGGGAATATTTGTTTTGCCTTTAGCTCCTCGTTGGGTTCAACACTGTTATTTATCGAAGAAGGCTACAAACGATCCCTATACTTGTGGGTTATCAATACCTTTTCTGGTGCCGTTGCCGGTGGGCAATAGCGTGGGGTGAATATTCTCGAGTGTGCTTGTTTGCTTCATCACTAAGTAATTTTTATTTCCTATTCTAAGTTGTTATCTATCTTTAGATATGGATATGGAACATGAATACCAAAAAAAATAGTTGTACTTGCTACTCATGGTGATGGGGAACCTCCTAAAACTGATGCTCGTTATGTGAAAAATATTATGCACTACTTTGATAATCCTGAGAAAACCCCATTCAACTTGATAATGGGAGTAACGTTGGATCAATGTGAATACTTTAGGGATTATCGCTCGACACAAAAAGGGAAACTTTTATTGGATCAAATTGATATGTTGCATTGGTATGCTTGGAATTTATGCCAGAGATATGATTTTACTTGTTGCTCTAGGATGAATGCTTCACACCTTCCCTTTTCTTGCAAATTTAATGATAATGAAACCTTGGCTTCTTATGACAATGGTAGATATGATTATTATGATGTGGAACGAATAGAATAATTTCTTGCTTTTAAGGGTGCTTATGAAACTCAATCTTTGTCCTTAAAGTATGAAGCTTTTGATGATGATATCTATAGACCTGAAATTTTGTCTATCCTTAAATATTTCTATGATAATGATAAATACAATTCCGATATTGATGCATTTATTGAGAAAGTCTCCGCTATCCAAGAAGAGACTAATATTTTGTAGGAGTCTATGGAAGAAGAAATTGATGAAACTGCGAGCTCACTGGATGAAAAAAGATGATGAGGAGAGCGAAGAACAAAAGGAGGAAGAGCGGATTGATCACAGGTGCCCACCTTCTAATGAGAGTAACTCTTCAACTCATACATTGTTTTATTTCCCTTCCTTCTGATCGAAGGATGAATGCTATGATAATTGCTATGACCCTGTTGATTCGTTTGAAATATCCCTTTTTGATGATGCTTTCTATCCTTGTGGCCAAGATGCCAATATGAATTATGCTATTGGAGATGAACTTGCTATTGTTCCTTATGTTAAAAATGAAATTGTTGCCATTGCACCCACACATGATAGTCCTATTGTCTTTTTGAATTCTCCCAACTACACAATATCAGAGAAGTTTGTCCTTATTGAGGATTATATTGATGGGTTGCCTTTTACCGTTGCACATGATAATTTTGATGAATGTGATATGCGTGTGCTTGCTACTCCGAGTTGCAATTATTATGAGAGAGGAACTACATCTCCACCTCTCTATGTTTCCAACACAATAAAATTGCAAGAAACTACTTATGCTATGTATTGGCCATTACTTGATATGCATGAATTGTTCTTGTATGACATGCCGATGCATAGGAAGAGACTTAGACTTCATCATTGCATGATATATGTTGCTTTGTGCTCACTACTAAATGCCAAATCATTGTTAATTAAAATTGGCTTTGATATACCTTGGGATCCGGGTGGATCCATTACTTGAGCACTTTATGCCTAGCTTAATGGCTTTAAAGCAAGCGCTACCAGGGAGACAACCCGGAAGTTTTAGAGAGTCATTTTATTCTATTGAGTGCTTTTATAAAGTTTGAAGACAAAAAATATAGAGGGGAACTTAGAACTTTTCGACAAAAGAGAAGCGACTGGAAGTTATGCATTGGAGAAGTGAGGGTCGACCTTGAACACTTGTGTTCATGCTCATGGAAATAATGTCGAATTTTTCATGAAGATTCTCACAAAAATAATTATCCCCTTGTACATTTCCATTGTATTATAAAAATAATGTGCCAACATTTGCCTTTAGGATGGGTAGATTGCTTGTTGGTATGTGCGGTGCAGAAACAGAAACTTTGGCTGTAGCGCGTGAATTTTCAGTTTTTACTAGAAGAACGAAAGGTTCTGAAACTTTATGCAAAGTCTTGCTATACAAATATTTTACTGTTTCCTAAATTTTCAGAAAATTTGGAGTACCAGAAGTATGGTAGATGTTCAGAATGCTACAGACTGCCTATTTAAGACAGATTCTGTTTTTTGATGCATTGTTTTGGTTGTTTTGATGAAACTATCGATTTTTATCGGTGGTATAAGCCATGGAAAAGTTATATTACAGTAGCTACAATGCAAAAGAAAAATATGAATTGTTTTGCAATAGTACTTAGAGTAGTGATTTTCTTTATTATACTAATGGATCTTACCCAGCTTTTTGTTGAGTTTTGTGTGGATGAAGTGATCAAAGATTGAGGAGGTGTTGATATGAGGAGAAGGAGGAGAGGCAAGACTTAAAGCTTGGGGATGCCCAAGGCACCCCAAGTAAATATTCAAGGAGACTCAAGCATCTAAGCTTGGGGATGCCCCGGAAGGCATCCCATCTTTCTTCAACAAATATCGGTACGTTTTCGACTTTGTTTCGTTCACGTGATATGCGCAAGTCTTGGAGCGTCTTTTGTATTTAGTTTCACTTATCTTTTATGCACCATGCTGGTATGAGATAGTCCATAGTTTATTTATAGAATGCTCATTCCACTTCACTTATATCTTTTGAGTATGGCTGTATAGAATGCTTCATGTGCTTCACTTATATCATTTGAAGTTTGGATTGCGTGTTTCTCTTCACATAGAAAACGTTGGTTGTAGAATGCTCTTTTTCTTCACTTATATTTGTTAGAGCGTGGTCTTTTGTAGAAAGAATTAAACTATCATGTTTCACTTATATCTATTTAGAGAGTCAATAGGAATTGGTCAATTGCATGGTTAGCCATAAAATCCTACATAAAACTTATGGATCACTGAATATGATATGTTTGATTCCTTGCAATAGTTTTGCAATATAGAGATGGGATATGTGGGAGGTACTAGTATACGGCTGTGGTTAGTAAGAATATTGGAGTTAAGGTTTGTGATTCCAGAAGCATGCACGTATAGTCTCTCGTTATGTTATGAAGTTGGAGCATGATTTATTATTGATTGTCTTCCTTATGAGTGATGGTCGGGGATGAGAGATGGTCAGGGATGAGAGATTGTCTTCGGTTATGAAGTACTTTTACTTCAAGGGCTAATAAACTTTTGCAATAAGTATATGAGTTCTTTATGACTAATGTGAGTCCATGGATTATACGGACTCTTACCTTTCCGCAATTTCCTACCCTCTACGGTACCGTGCATTGCCCTTTCTCACCTCGAGACTCGGTGCAAACTTCACCGGTGCATCCTAACCCCGTGATATGATACACTCTATCACACATAAGCCTTATTAATCATCCTCAAAACAGCCACCATACCTACCTATTATGGCATTTCCATAGCCATTTCGAGATATATTGCCATGCAACTTCCACCGCTTCCGTTTTTATGACTTGAGCATTCATTGTCATATTGCTTTGCATGATCATATAGTTGACATAGTGGTTGTGGCTTAGCCACCATTCATCATTTTTTTCATACATCTTATGTAGATCATTGCACATCCTGGTACACTTCTAGAGGCATTCATATAGAGTCATACTTTGTTATAGGTATCGAGTTGTAATTTTTATTTCTTTTGATTTATAAGTAAATAGAAGTGTGATGATCATCATTACTCATTTTTAGAGCAGTGCCCCAGTGAGGAAAGGATGATGGAGACGATGATTCCCCAACAAGTTGGGATGATACTCCGGACAATGAGAGAAGGAGAAAAAGAGAAAATGGAAAAAAGAAAAAGAAAAACTTAACAAAGAGAGAAGGGGCATTGTGAGTATCCTGTATCACACCTATGCTTCAAAGTAGCACCATGTTTTTCGTATGGAGAGTCTCCTTTGTATTCACTTTCGTATACTAGTGGGAATTTTTCATTATAGGACACTACTGTAGGATGCTGCAAACGCGACACTACGATCAGAGACCCTTCGACGAAACTGTGTGCGATGCAATAATCGCAAACGGTGGTGTGAAAAAACCGTCAAAAAAGGTGCAAAATGTTTGCGATGGCGGAGACATCAAACATGGTTCAGATTTTAGTTACGTGTGCGATGCTGCGCATACGGTTGATCCAACAGAACTGTTTGCGATGAGGAAGAACAACAGAAACGGGAAACCATATGTGTGTGCTATGTACAACATACAGTTCCCTCTGATGAATTGTGTGCTATTAGGGAATGCAATAGAAATGGTCAGCCAGATCAAGGTGTGTGTGATATACGATATACAGTTAACTCGGACAAACTATTTTCGATTAGGCAAGAGAACGGAAAAGATTCATCTTAACAAGATGTGTGTGATATGCGACATTTGCGATCAGCCAAAAGAAGACGAACAGTTCGTGTAAACTAGATGTGTGTGATACGCAGCAAACAACCCACTCAGATGATCTGTTTGTGATGAGAAATTATAACATAGATGGTTACTATAGTAAGTTCGTGTGCGATTTTGTTCGTACAAAATACTTTGAAAAATGCAAACTAGTTGCTTGCGGTGGCTAGGAGTATCGCACACGATGCATCTGTGAGTACTCGTGTGTGATGATTTGTAAGTTACACATAATGAATGGCCGCAAGGGTGATATGCTGATCATGGAGTCCGAGAAGACCGTCGTCGGAAGGCCGCCGACTTAGCTTTTCAGCATATATTTTATTATAATTGTATGCATAAGTAGCTCGTGAGTTTTTTGTGCCTTGCCGCATGTGGCATTTCAAATTATCCTGAATATGTAAGACAACTATTAACCATTGCCATTTTACATTTGCCTCAACAGCGAGCAGAGCGCGCGCAGGGACGCCATTGACCCGCACAAAAAAGCAAGACGCATCCATAGGACACGATGGTGAGATCATGACACTGTGTGATAGTGGGCAGACACGTACACGTACATCCGAGAACAAGGACCCCATGTTTCGGGCTTCCGATGCGTGGCATATGGTTGATCCAAAAGAACTGTTTGCAATGAGGCAGAACAACAGAAACGGGGCTTTGTAGGCCCAGAACCATCAATAAATTTTGACTTTGTTTCGGGTCACATTGCAGATTACAATGCAATAAGTAATTGCAAATCTGTTCACATCGATCAATCTAATATATGATCACACTTAGCACCGGTCTATAAAAACTACCCACTCGAAAATTACTTCACAGTTCCTCTCCTCATCACCCACAAAATTGGTCTTCCCTGTCAAGTCGTTCCGCCATGACCGATAGTAGGAGTTTTTGGTGGGCATATAACCAGGCTGCAAAGACCATGGCCGCGGAAGCACTAGAGAGGTCCCGCTGTGAAGTGGCAGCCGCGGTAGAGATGTCCCGGCTTGCCGCGGAGCCCTCGAACAAGCTCTCACGGGCACGCGAGGGTTCTCACAAGCGCACTCGCCGCGTCAGCGATCGCGAGCACGCAAGGGTTCTCACAAGCGCACTCGCCGCGTCAGCGATCGCGACGAGCCGGCGTTGCTGAAGTCCTTGGCCGGCGACGATGACATTCTCGCTGCCTCATTAAGCAGTAGGAGCTGGTCGACGGCTTGATGAAACTGCTCAAGATCAATGATGCCTCGGTTGACAAGGCGACCGACCTCGTTGAGCACCTCATGAGTGACAATGCGAAGATCCACAAGGTGCTCGCCAAGGAGGAGGAGGCCACCGGATGGAAGATGCTGCATGAGCAGAGTAGTGCCTCAGGGATGACGCTAATAGCGGTCGTCGAGGAATTGATGGATGTCTTGAGGAAGCTCCGGATCAAGCGCGAGCAGAAGGTGGAGGAATCCGTGGCTACTTTCAAGATAATTCATGAGTAATTGAGGAAGGAGCTAGAGGATGTCTTCCCCGGCGATCCATCAAAGATTAGATATAGTAGCGATCTAGATCGTTGTCTATGATTTCCTTCTTCTCTTGCCCCCGCATGTGGCATTTAAAATTATCCGGAATATGTAAGACAATTATTATCTGCGCCATTGTAAATTTGTCGTCGTACTATTCATTGCCATTTTATTTGTCGTCGTTTTATTCATTGCCCTATGTGGCAATTTAAATAAGGATGGAATACGAGTTGAAAACACGAACAAAGCGAATGTTGACATGGTATCACAACCAAACACCCTCCGTCGACCCCTAAAAAAACCTCCGTCCAGGTGCTTTAATAAACCCATTAACGGAGAAGTTTTGAGCGAGGTGGGTGGCGGCTGGTGCATGGAGGTCACATAGCTCGCTTCCTGGTGAGCATGGGCGGCCTTGCTGCTTGCACGTGTCCCGTCGACCCTCTGAGGTGGACAGGATGCACGCGTCCCGTCGATCCTACGGGGTGGACTGCTCGCACGCGTCCCGTCGAGCCTGCGCAGTGGACTTCTTGCACTCATCCCGTCTAAACAAACAGCTGCACGCACGCCACTAAGTATGGTTAAATCTTGACACGGTTCATATAATACAACCATTTGTCATATTAGCGTGTCAGCTTATTGTTTCAAAAAGGACTTTGTTGGCTACTAATGTGTGTGTCTCTTCTCAAACTGGACGACTTTTTTTACCACGTCATATATGTGCCACGTCATGAAACCATGCCAAGTTTCATGTTTTTTGGGTGAGTTTTTGATTTACTAGGATTTAAAAACCGAGATTCTCAATGTTTCAGGACGACAACAAGTTTGTAATTCATTCCCATTCCTTAAATGAGACCTAAACATGCACCCAATGACACACGTACGATTTCCCACCCATTTTGCTTCACTGGAGCATGTGCTTGTAGTTCAAATTTGAATTATGGACTACATTAAATGCATAGAAAACTTAATTAGTAATATATACAATGGCCAAACGAACCCTATACAGTTTCAAATTTTGACACGACACTCCTGTTATTCTATGTTGCCGGTAGAAAACAAAGTTCAAGGCTTGAAGAGGCAACAATTATCGTTTCGCCCACCGAAACCACGAGGGTTGCGAGAAGCTTCGGTTTGTAAGAGGCTTGTAATATAGTTTCGCCCAAATTGGACAATTTTATGTACCATGTAGTGACACCCTGCCAAGTTTCACGATTTCTAGGTGAGTTTTGGATTCACAGAGATTTATAAACCGAGATTTGCAATGTTTGTGGCCAAGGTAAGACGGCGAGACGGTTGAATTCATTCCCATTCGTTCCATGGGACCTAAACATGCACCCTAAGGACACGCATGTACGTTTTTTCTAGCCATTTTGGTGCACTGGAGCATGTATTTGTAGTTCGGATTTGAATTATGGACAAGAAATGCCTAGAAAACTCAATTAATGAATAAAAAGGGTCAAACGAACCCTGAATAATTTCAAAGTTCAGCCCGAATCTCCCGTTGTTCCGTGTTGCGTCTAGAAGAAAATACGAGGCTAGAAGAGGGAGCGATTATCGTTTGTCCCACAAGGGGACACGTTTCCCTATCAAAAACACGAGGGTTCTTGTGACATGCTCCGGTTTGTAATAAAGCTTGGCCCAAATCGGCAATGTTTTTACCACGACATATATGTGCCATGACGTGACACTTGCCACCTTTGATGACTTTTTGGTGAGTTATGCATTTATGGGGATATGAAAACCAAGATTTGCAATGTTTGAGGACGAGCCAGGACGCCGGCATGGTTGTAATTCATTCCCATTCCTGGCATGGAACATAAACATGCAACCAAGGACACATGTATAATTTTTCTAGCCATTTTGGTGAACTTGAGCATTTATTTATAGTTCAGACTTGCAGTATTGACATTAAATGCCTAGGAAACTCAATTAGTGTACAAAAAGGCCAAATGAACCACGAATAAGTTTAAATTTCAGCATAGATATCTTGTCGTTCAATGTTGCCCGTAGAAGAAAATAAAAGGTTAAAAGAGGCAGTGATATGTTTCGACAACAAGGGGAACCACGAGGCTTGTTTGAGAGAAGATCCGATTTGTAAGAGGTTTGTAATAAAGCTTGGCCCGAATTGGACAATGTTTTTACCAGGACATATATGTGCCATGACGTGACACCATGCCTACTTTCATGACTTTCTCGTGAGTTTAGGATTTCCAGGGATTTAAAAACTGAGATTCAAAATGTTTGAGGAAGAGCCAGGACGTCGGTACGGTTGTAATTCGTTCCCATTCCTAGCATGAGACCTAAATGTGCACCCAAGGACACAAGCATGTATAATTTTCCTAGCCATTTTGGTGAACTGACCATGTATGTGAGGTTCAGATTTGAATTATGGACAATAAAAGCCTAGGAAACTCAATTAGTGTATAAAAAGGCCAAACAAACCCTTAATAAGTTTAAATTTTAGCACGAATATCTTGTCGTCCCATGTTGACGGTAGAAGAAAATACAAGGCGAAAAGAGGCAGTGATTATCGTTTCCCCCACAAGAGGACATGTTTCCCTACCGGAACCACGAGGCTTTCTTTGAGAGAAGCTCCGGTTTGTAAGAGGCTTGTTATAAAACTTGCGCCAAAATGAACGAAAAAAATTCCTCAACATATATGTGGCATGTCATGACACCATGCCAAGTTTCATGATTTTTGGGTGATTTTTGGATATACTGGGATTTCAAAATGAGATTCTTCTCACGAAACATTTTCAAATAGCACACGGTTCACTCACGAAAGCCGTGTGCCTACCAAACCGTGGTCGATGCCCCCCTCCCCCTACTGCGCGCACGATCTTGATTGGCTAGAACCCAAACCCCATGAATCATACGTCTAAACCGTTGGATGCTCCCAGGTCAAACATAGCCCTTTCGACAGCATATGCAGTACATGGGTGAGCACTATGCGCATGCATCGTGCTAGCTCACGCTTCCTTCTCTTCTACATTTTCTAAACATTCTACTGTTTTCCGCCACTCCCTCATTCGGTTTCCGCCTCTTCTCTGAACGGTTTCTAGCTACCAGTGTCAATGCTCATTGAAGGCTAGGCAGCGACACACCAGCCATGTAAATATCGCACACAGTTTCTAAAAGAACAAACTTGCGTGATAGGAGGAGTAGGTCCCATAGGATGAGCAGCGTGAAATGCCTTAAAGGCAAGGAGGCAATTCCTATCAGCAAGGTGCCGCTTCCCATCTGCTAGCCTAGTCGAATAGAACGCAGAAGTTAAGCGTGCTCGGGCTGGAGTAGTCCAAGGATGGGTGAACCGGTGGGAAGTTGCATATCTCAAGATTCAGTTAGTTTCCATGACACGGTCATTATAGAGATAAAGAGATAAATATCTCTATAGTGACCTGGCATGATTATTATACAAACCATTGGATCCTTGTTTTGCTCATTTGTAGACTATGTTTTTATAGGTTATTCTTTTTCTATAAAATCACCACCACTGCGCAAGCGCGAGCAAATGGTGCAGGTACTGGCTTAACCATGTGCGATGCAAGTGCGCTGTAAAATCACCATGACCGTGCAACCGCGAGCAAATGGTGCAGGTACTGGCGTAACCCTATGCGATGCAAGTGCACTGTAAAATCACCACGACTGCGCAACCTAAAGTAGGGTAAGTTTATTTAGAAATTAGGATGAATGTGTGTGATAGACCAGCTAGCTAGAAATATAAAAACAGACTACCCGCCTAGAGCGTTTAAAAAATCGGTGGTTCCGCTACATTTCCTTATTAACATACATACATATTATTGGACCGTGCACGATCTTTGGCACCCCACATCTATTCTTTTACCCAAATTTTAGTAGCCGTCGTACTTCAACCATCGCCCACACTCCTCCAGCACCGACCTTATAGTAGAATTGCAGTATTCGGGGCATTTGAACCGTTGCCCTCCCATGTCCACCCACCGCGGCGTATCCTCAAACACCACCATCCCCCCTCCACAATCCCCCCCATCCGCCCCTCCCCCCTCGAACCCTAGCTTGCGGCCGCCGCCGCCGCCGCAAACCCATGTCGGTCTGCCCGTTCCTCCTAGTTTACAAAATAAAGTTCAGGTTACCCAACGATTCCCATACCGTCGCCCTACTCCCCTGAGTTTTTAGATGAGGCCTGCGGTGTCCCTCCCCGCCAGATCCACATCCCCTGCTCCAGAATGTCGCAGCCTAAGCTCGACCACGTATCCCAGGGAGCCCGACGAGCGTTCGACCAAGAAGAGGTTAATCATGGCCTCTCCGGTGGACGTTGGCGAGGTGGCCGCCGTTCGCCCCGACCTGTCGATCCCGGAGCAACACGATGCCGTGAAAGCTGGCAAAAACGTTGACTACTTTTCCATGTTGAAGGCTTCATGTCAGCGGGCTTGAGTATTATTATATCTCGGGAAAGCTGGCTACGACATCAAGCTCGTCAACAGCGATGGCTTCACGCGGGCCATGTCACAGGTTACGTGGTCCATCCCTAACCGCTTTGGTTCAACCGCTGTTGATCTCTTCGACGGCCCTGCCGTGGATCTCCTCAGCCAAGCGGTACAGGATTTACGATCCTTATACACCATCAAGCTCATTTTGTCATTTCTGAAGGACACGTTCTACGGCGACGGCTTGGGATTCTCAATTGCCAAGTTAGATCTCATCGACCACGACGACGACCACGAGGAGGGCACCCACAAAGGTTCTTCCAAGGTGAAACAGACCATCTGTGACATCAGAGAGCACACCATGGGTTTGTGCTCTTCCAACTGAAAGGATCCCGTCCATGAAATATGAGGGAACATCCTATCAGCAAATCTTACCTTTTCTAGCTTGCCAGCTCGTACCCTTTGTTGTAGTAGCATTTGTTGTGTGGTGCTATAACTGTGTTGTGTTTAATTATTCCGGTTATGCAAAAATGTATTGTTCAATAGGGCTATGTGATGTTTAAGTATGAATTGTCCACTTCAGTTTCATGAATGGCTATATTTGGTTGTTTATAGTGAGTAGATGCCTTGTTTATCTGTGTTTGGTTGATAGGTTGGCTGCAGTGAGCATTTTTCCAGTTATCAAGCTGATGCCTTGTTTATATGTATTTGGTTGTTAGGTTGCTTTTTTTAGCATTAGTCCAGTTTTCAAGCAGATGCCTTGTTTATCTGTATTTGCTTGTTAGGTTGGTTATAACGAGCATTTTTCCAGTTTTCAAGCGTATGCCCTATTTACCTGTATTTGCTTGTTAGGTTGGTTGAAGTGAGACTCTGTCCAGTTTTCAATGGCTATATTTGGTTGTTATACTGATCATTTATGCCTTGTTTATTTCAGTCATTCACAGTGTGTTGTTCATTATGTGCAAGTCGGAACTGTACCGCTCGACTGCATCAATACCAGTTTGAACGGTTATATTTGGTTCCTGTTATGCCTGGTGTAGTTAACACATGCCCTTTATTTCCATTTTACACATTTATCCAATGATGTTTAAGCATTACCTACATTCTATTCATTTTCAACAATACCAGTTTGAATTGCAATATTTGATGGCTGTTAAGCCTGCTGTTGGTAACATTGCCTTCCATTTTATATATGCTTTAACTGCATGCTGAAACCAACACATTCAAGCTATCATTTGGAGATGATATTGTTTACCTTTTCTATATGTCTTTGATGTTAAGGTTTCCGTACTTATCATGCCTTTCCACTACTTATGCAGGACAATAACGGTAGTGGCCACCATTTTCTGCCAAGGTTAGATTCATCCCTCGGCTTGTACTCCCCCGTCGTTCCATAATGTAGTGCATATAGATCCAAGCCTAGACACTTGTTAGCTTCTAATATTGACTTGCTGCTTGTAGGTACATATGCCCTTGGCAAGGATCCACGCATCGACCCTTTTTGCTTATGGGGCAATGAGATATTCATAAACAAGCATCAAGTGAGGAAGCTGATAAGGATTATTAGCAAAAAGATACGAATGGTGTCAAGCAAATCATTTGTTTATGCTCTGTCCAACACAATAGTGAGCTGTAGGATGGTCACTACAAACTCTGCGGCTTTCACTTTTTACTGCCCATAATGAGTTGTTAGACAACAATGTCTGAATCTTTTTCGTTTGTAGTGGTTCCCGAAGTAGTTCCCTCAAGTTTACCTCACAAAGTACATGATTGGTGTACATGCAATGAAGGCTAAAGTATTTCATCCACACTACAATGAGCATCAAGAGGTTGTAATGAAGATAGTGAAGGACGGATGGGCAGCCATTACAAGAGGTTGGCCTAGAGTCGTGTGCGCATTACGCATGGAGGAGGGCTCAATATGGGCATTCCGCTCCAGCTTCTGCAGCAACCAGAATGTCTTTCGCCTCTCTCTTTACAGTATTTAGTACAACTGTGGTTCATCATTCCTTACTTGGTGCTTCAGTATATGTACCTGTCCATCGAATTATGCATTCGTGGTTGAACCTATATTTGTAATACACATGGTTGGATATGAAATAAGTGATTGCCTACTACCGAATTCAAAACATATGATTTTTAAATTAGGGATTATTTACAGATTAATCAGAGATTACACTGCACACGGTTGGTGAAAGCGAAACGCCTGCAATCGTGGGGATTAGACACGTTTCTAGGATCCGCCATGTGTGCGATCAACCTCCACTGCAGACACGATCAACCAAGAAAACAATCTGTGCGATCAATCTCCACTTCACACAATCAGCCAAGAAAAAAACATGTGCGAGTAACAACAGCATTGCACACAATTCTTTCTTATTAAATGTTTGCGATAGTCACCTTATCACACATGCTTCGGAATTATAAACTATTTGTGATGTTGTGCGCATCGCAAACGTTTGGTACTTCCTGAATTAACTGTGTGGGATGTACATACTAACGGAAACGTATTCCTTGGATGGACTGTGTGGAATGTACATACGAATGGAAATGTTTAGCGGGGACTGACCGTGTGGGATGTACTTACGACTAGAAATGATTTCGCCTGTATAATTGAATTTTTTAGCACTACTGTATGTATAACCGTATTTGAGCGCTCGCTGATCGCACACGACCTCATTTTGCCGAGCGTCTATGCAAGGAGGGCATATCTGAAAGTGCATTATATCGAATAGAGAGGGGAGTGAATAGGTGATTTTTACAAATTCGTCCCTGAGGAATTTCTTCCTAAGCAATGACACACTAGCAGCGGAATAAGCACTCATGTATAAGCATAACAGAGCAACGGCATAGTCATCATGATGAAATGAAAACAAACACAGAGTACATATAGTGTGATAACAGGATAAGCAGGCTGAAGACTAAGTGACTGAAGAATTAGGAATGAGAAATTAGAGAAAATCTTCATCAAAGTCTTCAAACAATAATGATCTGGTTCATCAACACATGAATGAGAAAAATAAATGGTTGAGGAAATATAACCAGTAGGCTTGGTGAAGACAATGATTTAGAAGACCAGTTCCAACTGCTGTGACAGTTGTACGTCTGGTTGAAGTGGCTGCGTATTTAAACTTGAGGACACACAGTCCCGGACACACAGTCCTCACTGTATTATCCTTGAGCCAAAGTCACACAGACCATTCCCAACACTCGTGGTAAGTCTTCAGGTGACTTCCAAACCTTCACAGACTTGGTCACTTTGTGATCGACAATTCCTCTTGGATGCTCATACCATGACGCCTAACCGTCTGGAGGATGCACAGTCCTCAAAGGTAACAACCATCGGTTCCACACAGGAACAATCTCTTTAGTGATGCTCAATAACTCTTGGTTTGTAGGTGTTCGGGTTTGGGTTTTGGGTTTTCCTCACCTGATGATTTTCGCTCAAAGTCATCGGAGGATGGGATGCTCTCAATGAAAAGTCTCAGTTTCTCTCAGAGCAGCCAACTAGCTAGTGGTCGTAGGGGGGCAGCTATTTATAGCCTAGGGAGCATCCCAACATGATAAGACATAAATGCCCTTCAATGATATGACCGTTAGGTGGGTAGATATTTTGGACAGCTGGCGCATAGCACAACAACGGTCGGAAATTTGAGGTTCAAATTCCTTAGGGCTATCATGTTCCTCACTATGTGGGCAATTGACTCTGATGAATTCCTAACTCCTCAGTCAGAACAAATTCCTCAGAGACCGTCTTCGTCTCTTCCACTAAAGAAATTGAATGAACTGATATCAGATTTCCAATGGCTTCACTCAAAATGATTGGGTAGGTGTAGGATTTTGAGATGAGCATCGAAATCAGTTTCCTTAGTATTATCTCGACCCCCTTTAACAGTATGGTGCTTCCTATGACTCAAGAAAGAGAAAATAAAACTACAAAAATAGAAGTCTTCACGCTTCATAATCCTTGCATGAATATCCAAGTCTTCAAGGTCACAACAATTTCTTCACTTTCAAAATCTTCAGGAGAACGAAAGTCTTCACCTGAAGACATACATTTTTAGGGGTCGACTTTCATCGTAAATATCAAACTCCTCATCGACATATAGAGCCTGTGTACACTCCAAAACATATTAGTCCCTTAACCTATAAGACTTCAATACACCAAAATCACTAAGGGGCACTAGATGCACTTACAATCTCCCCCTTTTTGGTGATTGATGACAAATAGGTTAATTTATCAATGGGGATAAACATGTCAATTTAAAGTGCTAAGAATTGTGGAATTTGATTGCAAGATATAGAAGAACTCCCCCTGAAGATGTGCATATGTGAGGAATTTGTTTTCAAAGAGCAATGCACATTAAAGAGTAGAATCATGGGGATCTCCCCCTATATCTTGTAATTCAAACACGCATTTAAAATATTGAATGAAGAATTTGAAATGCATGATGAAATATGGTGACTGATGTAATTCAGCATGTGTGCATTAACATATATGAGGAAATAGCATGCAGAAAAACAGATCAAAAGTATCAGACCACCATAGGACTTAAGTTTACAACTCGATCCAACAAATACTTCACAAGAACGAGAGTTGTAACTTAAAAAAACTCCCATATATAGACCAGCTTGAAGACTAACTCAAATTTATCCCCCTTTGTCATAAAATGACCAAAAGGGACGAAAAGTGAGGACTAACGCCCCTGAAGAATATCGTCATGATGTTGATGGAGGAGCGCCCGCATTGTTGGGGTAGTCCGTTGTTGTAGGGCCTGCTGCAGTGTTATCCAAATCTTCAGGTTCGTCCATCTCGCGCGATGAAGAATATGAGCTCATGATCAGCTGAGGAACTTTGACCTTCCTGAATTTCTTTGAAGGTGGCTGAGACCAGTCAAAGTCCTGTTGGAAGTCAATCTCCTTGAGTTCATCAGCAGTGTAGACATGTGAAAGAATAGCCCAGGTGCGATCGAAGACTTGATGCAGATAATAGTGATTCTTCTTCACACAGTTTTGAGTGACAGTCATGTTCTGGAGAATTGCACCAAACTGGCCTTGACCCACTTGTGATATCTATCCATCTTCCGATGAAGACTTAGGAGCAGCTCACGATCAGTCATCACTCGTGGAGCAGTGGCCTGAGGATTTTGCTCTGAAGCATTTGCAGCAGAGTCATGAGTGGCAGAGTCATCATTTGTAGAGTAGGATGCTGCCTTTCAAAATTGTCCATCCAAAGGAAGAGTGCCTTCATCAATAATTGCAACCTTGCCCTTCTCATCAACTAAGGTAATAGTCCGCTTGAGGACTTCAAGTGGTGGCAAGTAGCTCAGATGATTCTGAGAATCAGTCTTGTAATGAATTGAAGTACTTGATCTGATGAATTTCATGATCCAGGGAGCATAAGGCTTCAACTCAAAAGGTGACAATGCAGCATTGGCCAAAGTCCTCATGAAGAAATCATGATAGTTGATTGGAATACCATGCATGATGTTGAAAAGCAAGTTCTTCATGATGCCAAAAACTTCTTCTTCTTCGGAGTTGTGGCCCATAATGGGACTGAGGGTTTTGGACAGAATGCGGTAGACAGTCCTTGGCACATACAAAAAATCCTTGATGAGGAAATTTGTCCTTGGATCTTGGCCATCCTTCAAAGGCTTCATCAGCACTTGCATCAGATGATTCTGCAGTTCAGGTTCTTCATAGAGCTTTAGTGCACCTTCAGTGGCCGGACTGACTGGGGCGAAATGAAGCAATTTAGAGTCCAGAGTTTTGACATGAGTATTTTCTGTCATCCAATCCAGAACCCATGAATTCACATCATCAACGTTGTCTGTCAGATGCAAAGTGGCATAGAACTTAAGAATTAGCTCTTCTTTCCAGTCGCAGATGTTTGTGCAGAAGTTGAGCAGCCCTGCGTTGTGAAGAACACTGAGGCCTGGAGTGAAACAAGGAAGTGACTCCATATCCACCTGAGGAATTTGCATATGGTCAAACACTTTTTCCTTGTCAAAGAGCAGAGTTGAATAGAACTTCATCTGAGAAGCTGTCCAGAAGCACTTGTGGCGAAGGCAAGCAGAGTAATATGGATTAAAATCTGAGAAGAAATGGCGCTCAACAAAGAAGTCATTAGCCTTGAACTTCTGCTTCTTGGAGTGATGATTCTGTGGCTTCGGCTGAACATATGCAGTGAAAGTCTTCACAGCCGATTGAAGCATAGCCTCTGGAGCCTCGGGCTAAGGAATATCTGGAGCTGTTCCTTCTGCTATCTTCTTCTCCATTTCATTAGCACTAGTGGCTGGGACTTCTTCAGGGATGGAGTGAAGTGAAGCTTGACCTTGATCAGAACCCGTGTGAATTTCTTCAGTTTGCACGGGGGATGGAGGAATTTGGTGCAGAGGAGTGGTCAGAGGCGAATTGGGATGATGACTTTCCTAATAATCATCATTCATCACTGGAGTCGTAGACCCGATGTCCACATCCTCTTCTTCAGCTTCAACTTCCTCAACGCCGGCCTCTTCAACAGTGAACTGAGGCAGCGACGATGATACTTGTAGAGGTGAAGGGATAGCATCCACTTCACTTTCATCATCCAACTGCTCTCGCGAAGCAGTAGACGGATTTTCTTCATCAATGTCATTAGCAATGACATATTCTTCACCAAAATGAACAATTCCCTTTGATGGCATGACAGTTAGCAGAACATCATCAATTGTATTCTCAAAAGAGCTGGTCAAAGTCTTCACTTTCTTCGGAGCTGAAGACTATGAGGCGTCTGATGCTTTCCTCTTCTTTGCTACTGCCGTTTTGGCAGCCTTGTTTTTCTTTGCTTCTGATGCAGAAGGAAGGAGAGTCCCTTTCATCTGTGCAGACTTTGTAGGGGGAGAAGATGAAAGAGGCACAATTTCTTCAGGCACAACTGTTTCAGTTGCCCTGGCAGGTTCAGATTCTTCAGGCCCAGCGATAGATTCTTCAGCTGTCCTGGATTCATCTTCATACGCAACATTGGTGGTTGCCCTGGCAGTTTCATCCGGAGCTGGAATAGCATCATCAACCCTGGCACTCTCAGATTCTTCAACAACCTAATTTTCATCAGCGGTGCTGCCTTGTTCTTCAGTGGGCTGAGCAGATGCTTCACCCTAAGGAATTTCTTGTTGCGCTACAGCAGCAACATTGGGCTTGAGGCCTTTAGCCAGTGTGACGAATCTGACTGCTCCTAGCCAATCAGCTTTATAGGCATCAAATTCATCACTGAGAGCTTTTATTTCAGACTGGACAGTCACAAGTTCTTTAGTTGTCATTTTGAGGACATTTTTCTTCGGATAATGCTCCTTCTTGTACTGAGCTTTCTTGACTGATTTGGCCTTCTCAAACTTCCATTTTTCTTCAACAATGAAAGCAGTAAACACATGACTTTGTCCTGGTGTGAGATTCAGATCAGGAAGAGGTGTGTTGGGATCTTTATGCCAAAGATCGATGTAATCAAGGATCTTCTTCAGATCCAGCAAGAGCAGCACAGCACTGCCTTTGGCACTAGCGGCCCGATTTTGTCGATCTCTAATGATTTGAGCAAGTTCTTCATCATCAGCTTCATCATCAGATGATAAAAGCGACCTGCTTCTTGTGAGGACTTGGCCTTGTGCCATGTCCAGCAGTGACCTTTTTCTTCAGAAGCTGCGGCTGTCCTTAGGAACTTGCTGAAGCTCCTGAAGCAATTGAAAAGCATGTAGTTCTTTGCCACGTGGCAAGATGCATTGGTGCTGAGGACTTTGCAGGTGCACCTGAGGGCTTTGCTTGAACAGAAGAGCCTGAGGGCATTGAGGAGCTAGGTTGTGAGGGCATTGAGGAGCTGGGCCATGAGGGCATAGCAGAAGAAGATGGCTTTACAGCAGATTTCTTCTTTATAGCCTTCTTGGGCTGACTAGCCGAGGCTTCAGCAGCAGTAGTAGCAGAATCTTCGTTAAATTTCTTCACTGCCTCCTTTGCTACTTTAACCAATTTCCTTTGGCGCTTGGCCCATTCCTTTGGAAATTCCTCACCTCTTCCGATGTTAAAGGGATCAGCTTCTTGGCCTGGTGCCAATGGAGGTTGTCAGCATCCTGGACTTGGGGGTATCCAGTCCTACCGACCTACAGCCCGCCACATGGCTCCATCGACGGCCTGGTACGGCCCAGCTTCGATATCAACACCACAAGACCCTCGCGAGGGGCCAAGCCTCGCGATGCAGACGACGCCAAGACCCCCGAAGGAGTTGGCCTCCTTAGGAGGACTCCTGAGGGGCGGAGAGTTCTATGCAACCACCTCATGAGGCTCAGCTGACGTGAGCCATGACGACCAAGGCCAGGCGGGCGCCAGGTGGGTGCAGAGCACAGGTTTCCTCTTCGGTGCAATGAGGCAAGCCATAGGCGCGGAGTCCCAAGGAATCAGCCAATGGTTTCCATTCTGGTGCAATAAGACCAAGACCGCCAGGACGGCAGGACGGAGGTCATCACCGAGCCCACCGCAGCATCAGGACCAGAGGCTTTTCGGAGGCGAAGACTACTTTTGTTAGGATAGACTGTACTACTTGTCCCCTTTCAAATCCCGCCGTTGTGGAATCTGTCGGATTTTGGGTTCCGGCTGACCCTTGAGGTTCGAACTCTGGGGTGCACACGAAGATCTCTCCCCTACCACCTCACGTCTCGATGTCTCGCAATCGATCTAGGCTAGAAAGAAGAATACACAGGGACACGAGATTTATACTGGTTCAGGCCACCATTGTGGTGTGATACCCTACTCTAGTGTGTGGTGTGGTGGATTGCCCCAGGGGCTGATGATGAACAATATAAAGGGAGAACAACCTTGTGAGGGCTGTTCTTGAGCTGGTGCGATGAACTGCTTGGGTGAGTTCAGTCGTCTCTCTCTAGTCTATGCGTGATCTGGATCCTCCATGCCTCTACTCTGTGGTGGCTTGTCCTATTTATAGAGGGAGGCCCTGGGCCTCTTCCCAAATAATGAGCGGGAAGGGCGCCAACAATTGGCCATTTTAAAGGGGAACATCTAGTACACTTATCCTGACTAAAGTTGGTCTGCCGCTACCAAAGGCTCTGATGATGACGCCGTCCTGGGCTCCACGATGACCTCCATCCTGCCGTTCTACTGGTCTTGGTCTTGTTGCACCGAAATGGTAACCTTTGCCTGATGCCTTGGCCTGTGCTTGCCCCCTTTGCACTAAAGGGGAAACAAGGACACTGCGCAGGCCGGCGCCCGCCTGGCGCCCGCCTGGTCTTGATCGTCATGGCTTGTATCACGGGCTCCTCATGAGGTGCCCTTGCCTTGATCTCTCCGCCTCCTTGCGAGCCTGCCTGATGAGGCTGCTCCTGAGGAAGCTCCCTGTTGTCCGCCCCGCGAGACTTGGCCCCTCGCGAGGGTCTTGAGCTTCAGCTGATGAAGCTGGGCTGCACTGGGCCCCCACTTGAGCCACGCCGCAGGCCGTAGGCAGGCAAGTCTGGGGACCCCCGTTCCCAAAACGCCGACAGTAGCCCCCGGGCCCAAGGCCGGCCCGGACTTGGCTTAGCATAGAAGCGAAGGGGCAAGTGCGAAGCGCCGCGGGCCCCAATAGCCTGCGGCCTTGGATGCCGCGTGGCGATTGATTGGACGTGGGCGTCTCCACTTCCCCACGACGCCTCGGAAACCGCATGACTTGACAAGTCCCTTCATGCAAAAACTAGTCATGATTACCTGCGATCATGGAGGCCGGCGGTTGGCCTTCTCCGGCTATAAGTATGGAATGGCGTGATCCCCTTCAGTCTATTCCTTCTTGCTACTCCTTTCTCTCCATCCCGGCTACTCGCCACTCCCATGGCTCTGCCGAAGAAGTTCTCGGCCGCGGAGAAGGGAAAGGCCCGTCAGAAAGGGCCTGACTCTCCTCCGACCAAGCGCGACCGGGGCCGCCCTCGCAAGCATCCTGCGGCCCCCGTAGTGGCTTCCCGTAGTCGTGGAGGCGGTCCCCTGCACGGCGATGAGCGCCCGGTTGCAGATGGGAGGCACACCACAGCTACGCGACCCCCCAGGCCGTGCTTCCGCTCGGCAGAGGTTCTGCCGGGGTTCGTCGTGTAGTCGGCGGACCCGACTAGCACCTAGCTCCAGCTCCCCCGCTTCTTTGTAGGTGAACTTCCGGCCGGCGCTCCGGGTGGCCTCTGGCTTCAGGCGGGCGGTTGCTGCAGCAGGGCCTCCTGGGCTTTGCTAGAGGTCTCCGTCGCCGGGGAGGCGGCCCTGACCCGCGGCTGGCAAACGTTTGCCCGCGTGCGTGGCCTGAGCCGGAGGTGCACCCTGCACTTTAAGTTCGACGGCGACGCCACCCTCTACGTGAGGGTATTCAGGGAAGACGGCCGCCGTGCTGGGTGCTGCCCCAAAGACGATGACCGCGGCCGTTTGCCTAGCTCCGGCATTGATCAGGATGAAGATGGTGGCAGGCGCGTGGGCAGCGGCGCTCAGAGCTCGCCAAGCTTTGGCGACTTTCCTTCGGACAGCAGCTCGTCCAGTGGTGGTTGCGACCAGCCCCCGCACTGTCGCGTCCGCCTAGGGGAAGGTAGCGGGTCAGTCCGCCATCGCGCCTCGGTGAAGCAAGAGCAGCGATCTGACTGAGCTCTAGAGGCAGTACGAGCCCTTGCCGCGAGTTGGTGCCGAGCCTGTCATGCCTGTTTTGTTTTTATTCCTTTCCTGCACAAAAAGAAATTAGTATTGGGCCCTACGGGGGCGTGTTGAACTGTCGCTGTTAATTATCGTGATGTTTCCGCTATTTCTGTGTTATCTTTCCGTGCCGCATGCCCGTGTGCGGGAACTACTTAGCTCGGGGAGGCTTGTCGCGGTCTTCGCCTTCCGAGGCCGAGGCCTCGCCATGCGCTTCATGTCCTGCAAGGATTAGTCAGGAGGGGTAGCTTCCGGTCTTGGTTGCGGGGGCGACCGACCTTCACATGCACCGGGCCTTCTTCACATGCACCGGGCCTTTTCCAAAATGCAGCAGCTTCACAGGCATTGGCCTTCTTCACAGGCACCGGGCCATCCCCAAAATGCTGCAGCTTCATAGGCATTAGCCTTCTTCACAGGCACTGGGCCTTCCCCAAAATGCGGCAGCTTCACAGGCATTGGCCTTCTTCATAGGCACCAGGCCTTTTCCATAGGCACTAGGCCTCGCTCAGGGGTAGAATCTTCGGAGGTGTTGAATGTTCCATGCGTTCTGAATGGGCACCCCCTCCTGGGTCTCCAAGCGCGCGGAGCCGGGCGTGGAAACATGAACAACCTTGAATGGTTCCTCCCACATCGGAGAGAGCTTGTGCAACCCCTCCCTGGAGAGGACCCGTTTGAGCATGAGGTCCCCTACCTCAAGAGTTCTGGGGCGGATGTTGTGGCAGTGGTATGGTCGCAGCGCCTGTTGATACCTTGCCGCTCGCAGCACGGTCTCTCGACGACGTTCCTCCCCTAGCACGTGATCCGTCCCCCGCATGGCGTCCTACTGAGCCTCGTCGAACGCCAAGACCCGTGCGGAACGATGCCTGACCTCGTGAGGGAGGACGGCCTCAGCTCCAAAGACGAGGAAGAACGAGGTCTCGCCAGTCGGCTTGGTCGCGGTCGTATGGATAGACCACAGCACAGACTGGAGCTCGTCGTACCAGCCCCTGCCGTAGGCCTCTAGCTTCTTCTTGAAGGTCCTGGTTTTGAGGCCCCTCGAGATCTCCGCGTTGGCTCGCTCGGCCTGGCCGTTGCTCTGGGGGTGTGCTACCGAAGCATAGCATATCTGCGTTCCAAGGTTAGCGTAGTACGTTTTGAAGAGATTACTGGTGAATTGCGAACCATTGTCGGTGATGATGCGGTTAGGCACCCCAAATTGGCTCACGAGGCCCTTGATGAACTTGACTGCGGAGCCCGCTGGGATGGTGCGGACAGCTTCCACCTCAGCCCACTTGGTGAACTTGTCCACGGCGATGTAGAGGTAGCGATAGCCCCCTAGCACCCGAGGGAACGGGCCCAGAATGTCCAGCCCCCAAACTACGAACGGCCATGAGAGGGGTATAGTCTGCAGAGCCCTCGCCTGGTAATGGATCTGTTTGGCGTGGAATTGGCAGGCCTCACAAGCCTTCACCAGCTCAGCGGCTTCACTAAGTGCCGTGGGCCAGTAGAATCCGATGCCGAACGCCTTGCCAACGAGGGTTCGTGACGATGAGTGATGCCTATAGTATCCACCGTGCATGTCTGCCAACACCTCCTTCCCCTGCTCTCTGGAAATACAACGTAGGGACACGTCATTTGGTAGCCTCCGGTAGAGCTCTCCATCCTCGATGCAGTAGGCCGTGGCCTGCCGCGCCACACGCTCCACGTCCTCCTCCTTCTCCGGCAGGGTCCCTTGCGTCAAGTAGTTCTTGAGCTCTACAACCCAACATCCTTCCTGAGGCTCCAACGCCAGGAGCAGGCTTGCCCTTGAGGCCGGGCCGCAGGCCGGGGCTCCCGAGGCAGGCGGCTGAGGGAGCTCCTCCCGAGGTTGCGCCGTGCTTGATAGAGATGGTACCACCGAGGGCTTGAAGAGTCACTCCTCGAAGACACCAGGCTCCTGAGGCAGCCTCCTGGATGCCCTCTTGGCGATGTCATCAGCCTCTTGATTGGTGCCGCGAGGCACATGCTGCAACTCCAGCCCCCAGAACCGTTTCTCCATTCTGCGAACCTCCGCGAGCTAGGCTTCCATGTGCTCGTCCTTCGGCTCGTATATCTTGTTGCAGAAGATGACGAGGAGATGCGAATCGCCTGTGATGATGAGGCGCTTTACCCCCAAGGCAACTGCGGCTTTCAGGCCTGCTATCAGGCCTTCGTACTCTGCTATGTTGTTGGAGACCTTTTCTCTGTGCTGGAAACAGAGTTGTACGACGTAGTAGAGCTTGTCCTGAGTAGGAGATACGAGCACCGCGCCAGCCCCTGCGCCACGTCGGGAGAATGCCCCGTTGAAGTACATGACCCAACCGTACGGTGCCTCGCTTCCCGGGGAAAGTGATCGGTCCTCACCTGCCTCAAGGCCCGGTGCCTCTGCCCTTCCTGCCACGAAATCTGCAAGTGCGGCTCCCTTGATGACTCTGGTCATGTTGAATTCTAGCTGAAACGCTTGCAGTTCGATGTTCCACTCAGTGACTCTTTGTGACACTCCAAAAATTCTTATTTAGTTTTCAACAAAAAAAAACATTGTTGGATTTAAAGAAGGTCATTTAAATCCTTCCAAAAACCTCTCTCTCAAAACTTTTCCCATGGCAAGGATTTTGTTTTTGTATCTTCTTCAACCCTGGTGTTTGGTTATTACAAACCTTTCTTCTGATTTTTCCCCTCTCAAATATATTTTTGGAATTTATTTTCTTTTAAAAGAAACACTTTGGGTTTTGGGGCTTCTTTTGTTTTGAAACCACCCATGGTTTTACCATGCCTCATGTGGTAAATCCTCCCCAAAACCCTTCCTCCACTTTGGGGCAATCCAAACTTTCTGTTCCAACAAGTCCAACCCATTTTTGGATTTTATTTCATTTATTTTATTCCCCAAAACAATTCTGTCAATTATTTTAAGTCTAGATGATTTATAAAGGAAGTACCTGACTTCCTTTGAGTTTTGATCTCAAACCAACTCCTCTAGATAGTCCTTAGCACCCCCAACCTAGACCATGAAGATCCACTCTTCCTCTTTTCAAAATTTTCAAGTTTCAACCTCTGCAAGTTTGGACTAGATTCATCATTTTTGGTGAAATTCATATTTTCCTTTCTCCAAAAATTTCACCAAAATTCAGGCAGACCCCAGGTGCTTTGAGAGGCCACCACACCAAAGATCAGCCCCAGAAAAATTCTTCTCATGCTTGATTCATTTCATCACACACTTGGCCGGCACTGTTCCTGCACACTTTCAGTAAATTCAGAGTTTCAGAGTGTTGACAGTGTCGTTTTTCGTCAGTGCCTTGTCATCGATCACCAGTGCACCCTGGCACGTTGCGCACGGTCTCTCCTTCTTAAACTGAGCACCGCAAGCTCCCTTGGACGGGTGCAGGTGTCGGTGGCGGCGAGCCTCGCCGATGACGGTAGCCTCTGCGGTGGTAGAGCCACCCGTGGCGGCCAACAGGAGCCAGCGCCATCTTGCTACGCCGTTCGGCACCGCCCAATGCTCCCTAGCCCTCTGCGTGGCCTCATGCATGCCAGCACACACTGCAGCACTGTCGCCGTGGCCCGGGAAGCATAGGGCACACCCTCTGCCGCCGACGGGCCCGCGCCGCCCCGTTCTGTCAAAACCACCCACGCGCACCTAATCCAACCTGGTTTATCTTCTAAACGGAACCCGTGGACCTCCACGTTGATGCCCAACCTCCTAAACTCCCTGACCAAGCACTACACCACCGTAACCATCGCCGCAGATCTCCGTTCACGGCCACCGCCTCGGATCTCCTATAAAAAGAGGTCCCGAGCTCGTTCTCGAGCATGCACTACCACTACACCCCACCAGAACCCCGCAAAGCCACTAGGAGGACCTCGAGGAGGTCTCCTCGCCCAACTCCGGCCGCCCCGATCCGCCTCGGCCACCAGCTCGATCCACTCGGCTGAGGCCATCCCCGCCGCCCAAACCTCGTCAGTAGTCTCCTCGAGCACCCAGTGACCTAACCCAGGCTTCAATTTGACCTCCGCAGCCCTCCCTGATGAGATCCAACTCCACCCGAGCCGCCCTCCGCCGGAGCAAGGACCGCCGTATACGTAGTGCTCGCCGACGACCACCACCACCACCCACCGACGAGGAAGGACACACTGAGCACGTAGGTACTCTCCGATCCTCCTAACTCGCCGTGGATCGCCGCCGGCGACCACCGCAGCTCTCAGGCGCCGACGAGCTCTGTTTCTCCCCCCGTTTGAAATTTCGAACCTGACAGGTGGGACCCCTCGTCAGTATTTTCTTTTTTTCGAACCGTTTTCTGAAAACGCCTTCGGGCAGAATATGTTTCCCTTTGCAGTTGATGGCTTTTTAGCCGAAGCGTTTTCTGTTTTTATAAGTTGGCCCCTGGAAACTTTCTGTTTCATTACAGATTAGCCCTGGATTAAAACCTTTATAACTTTTAAACAGAAACTGATTTTTGATTGATTCTTTTTCTGTCATCTTGATTTTTCTGTCTAGTTTTTTGTCATGTTTATTTGAAAAATATTTGGAACATTTGTTTGTGCACTCTCGGTATTTACGTTAGTACGTATTTTCTTATAACGTAGATTACCGGAGGAGGTGACGGAACCGCGAACTTCGCCAAGCTAGACTCCGACTAGTCCGAACCAGGCAAGCATGTTTGAACTTTTGATATGATGAGTGTCTTTGGCATGTTTGCATTAAGTAGTTTCATGGCATGTTTATGAGCATCACGATGAATGTTACTTTACATGCAAAGTTGAGGCAAGTGAGTTTCGAAAATCCACAAGTTCTTGGATATGAGTTTGCATGGCCATGTGATGGCATGAGAATGGGTAAGATGGCAGTGTTGTAGCATGCCGGTCTTATGCCAGACTATTTGACTCCAATGTCAACATGAATCAGTCCAATTTCCATCCGTTTTCCCTTACTGTACTACCACATGTTTTCCGCAAGGGATATGGCTTAGTAAGTTGCAAACAGCTTTCCTGGTACACACCAAATTGAGAGGCCGTGATGAGGGTTCCATGGCCCTGGATTAAAGACAGTCATCCGGTCAGGGGGCATGGGTGTTTCCGGTTGGGACCGAGAGGGGTGCACCCCTTAGACCGCGCGTATATAAATTTGATCCCATGCTATTCGAGATTGTGATCTCCCCGTCTCAAAGTTTTTCTTGAACGCTGTCTAGGGTGATTCCTGGCATCGTGAGGTGGGATGGGTGTGTACTAGTTAGATGTGTTTCTACCGAAATACTGTAAATGGAACTAGTCCTTCGTGACTACGGAAATCCGTTGGCTGTGGGTAATTTAGTACAAACTCTGCAGAGTCAAAAATCCTTTGAATCATCTTATCCATGTCCAAGTACTGTGTTCAACTTATCTTGTCAAGTGTCAGTCTCAGTGACAAAAACTCCAGTGAACCACATGAGTGTTAAGTCCGGTTAAATGTTTATTCCTATGGATGGACTAACCCGTTTATTATTATGTGTTGAATATTTCCTATGAGTATTTTATCTTTGTGAATTTATCAGATATGAATAATGAAATTTAAGCCCTTTCTGCGATGTCGCTCAGACGTCCGGCTGTGGCACACTTGATATTTACTATTGATATAAGCCCTTTCTGCGATGTCGCTTACACGTTAGACTGTGGTACACTTGTTACTTACTTTTGATATAAGCCCTTTCTGCAATGTCGCTCAGACGTCCGACTGTAGCACACTTGTTATTTACTTTCGATGTAAGCCCTTTCTGCGATGTCGCTCAGACGTCCGACTGTGGCACGCATGTTATTTACTTTCAATATAAGCCCTTTCTGTGATGTCGCTCCGAAGTCCAACATTGGCACGCATGTTATTTACTTTCAATATAAGCCCTTTCTGCGATGTCGCTCCGACGTCCGACTGTGGCACGCATGTCATTTACTTTTTAATATAAGCCCTTTAGGTGGTGTCGCTTAGACGCCCGACTGCGGCATGATTATTTATTTGTTTACCTTTCGAGGCGTCGCTCCAGACACCCGATCGGTTTTCAGTTATTTTGTTGGCATTTCGGAAAGACTACCGTCCGACTCCCTTTTTACTTATCATGTTGTGCCAATATTTTGAATGTGCATCGCTTTTTGCCCATGATGCATTCATGCTTGCATTTGTTATATCTTATGTCCGAACTGTCTTGCGAGTACTTTCAAAGTACTCATCTGGCTTGTTGATTTGGCTAGATGTTGACGAAGGCGATCTCATGGATGAAGAGTTCTATAGCGAGTCCGACGCCTAGAGGAGTCCCAGTCAGTATCGTGCGCTCCTGGATTTGGTCACTGTATTATATCCACTTCCGCTACCCGAATAAATTCATCGAGCCTCACCTCGACGCTCGATGAGCTGCCAGTTTAGGAGTCATGTTATCCACTCCACTGTGATATTTCCACCACCACTTTTATCTCAAGTCAGTAGTATGCCACCCCACCCCTGTATAATAACCGCCCTTATGTACAATATTGGCGTGTTTGTAATAAATTGTTCAGCAGCCTCAGCTCGACGCTGTAATATATTTAATGCTACTGGCCTACTGTATCAAGTATTTGTCTACTAGTAAGGAGAATTCTTCCTGTACTGGAATAAAAAGATCGATTTCTCAATAAGTATTTTATTGAAAAAGCGGTCATGACAAACTGGGTATCAGAGCCAGGTTGACTGTAGGAAGCCACTAGGTGCGATCGTTAATCGGTTATTAGCGTAATAGAGTTAATTCATTTTTTTTGCAAATGTAGTCATTTTCTGATAGTCAGCATAAATTTCTGATCTGACCATTCAGAAATTTTGCCTACTTTTGTAGATGGCTGGCAACGACTGTGAGTCATAGGTGTTCGCCAACGTGCCTGAGGGGTTCGTCAAGCTCCTCTCCTTCATCGTCCAGGTCGCGATGGGGCCATCAGTGCACCCAGTCTTCTCACTCTACCAACACAAGATCAACGATAGTCTGACCATGCACTAGCCGTGGTGCAATTCAAGGGAGGGCGTGTTGAGTTACGCCACTTCCGGTTCTTGGGGAGAGCCATGCCTACGGAGAAGCATGCTATGTAGATGGCTGCCCGTGAGGCGATAGCTCGTCTCCGGGATGTTCTTCCTTCGATGAAGACTCGTCGTTACCGCTACCTTCCATGCCACGTGCCTTACACCTATCACTAAGCATTCACTTGCCCAGAGGAGAGCGAGACGAGGCTATTGAGATGCTTGTCGAGTACCTCCGGGCTCTGGAGGCAGCCTTCGACAACCTGGTGGACGACCTTTCAAGGAAATATGCCCTAGTGGCAATAATAAAGTTATTATTTATTTCCTCATATCATGATAAATGTTTATTATTCATGCTAGAATTGTATTAACCGGAAACATGATACATGTGTGAATACATAGACAAAACTGTAGTCACTAGTATGCCTCTACTTGACTAGCTCATTAATCAAAGATGGTTATCTTTCCTAACCATAGACTTGTGTTGTCATTTGATTAGTGGGATCACATCATTAGAAGAATGATGTGATTGACATGACCCATCCCGTTAGCCTAGCACTTGATCGTTTAGTATACTACTATTGCTTTCTTCATGACTTATACATGTTCCTGTAACTATGAGAATTATGCAACTCCCGTTTACCGGAGGAACACTTTGGGTACTACCAAATGTCACAACGTAACTGGGTGATTATAAAGGAGTACTACAGGTGTCTCCGAAGGTACATGTTGAGTTGGCGTATTTCGAGATTAGGTTTTGTCACTCCGATTGTCGGAGAGGTATCTCTGGGCCCTCTCGGTAATGCACATCACTATAAGCCTTGCAAGCAATGTAGCTAATGAGTTAGTTACGGAATGATGTATTACGTAAGGAGTAAAGAGACTTGCCGGTAACAAGATTCAACTAGGTATTGGATACCGACGATCGAATCTCGGGCAAGTAACATACCGATGACAAAGGGAACAACGTATGTTGTTATGCGGTTTGACCGATAAAGATCTTCATAGAATATGTAGGAACCAATATGGGCATCTAGGTCCTGCTATTGGTTATTGACCGAGAATGGTTCTAGGTCATGAGTTTATAATTTTTGATGTACCGAAGTTTGTTCGGAGTCCTGGATGTGACCACGGACATGAAGAGGAGTCTCGAAATGGTCGAGACATAAAGATTGATATATTGGAAGCCTATGTTTGGACATCGGAATAGTTCCGGGTGAAATCGGCATTTTACCGGAGTACCGGGAGGTTACCGGAACCCCCCGGGGGGTTATTGGGCCTACATGGGCCTCGAGGGAGAAGAGGGAAGGAGGCAGGAGGGGGCCGCGCGCCCCTCCGCTTCCTAGTCCGAATAGGACAAGGGAAGGGGGGCGGCGCCCCCCCTTTCCTTCCCCTCTTCCTCCTCTTTCCCCCCTTCTCCTACTCCTACTTGGAAAGAGGGAGTCCTACTCCCGGTGGGAGTAGGACTCCCCCCTTGGCGCGCCCTCCTTGGCCGGCGGCCTCCTCCCCCCTGGCTCCTTTATATACGGGGGAGGGGGGCACACCATAGACACACAAGTTGATCTACGGATCGTTCCTTAGCCGTGTGCGATGCCCCCTTCCACCATATTCCACCTCGGTCATATCATCACGGAGTTTAGGCGAAGCCCTGCGCCGGTAGAACATTATCATCGTCACCAAGCTGTCGTGCTGATGGAACTCATCTCTGGAGCTCGGCTGGATCGGAGGCCGGAGATCGTCATCGAGCTGAACGTGTGCTGAACTCGGAGGCTCCGTACGTTCGGTGCTTGGATCGGTCGGATCGTGAAGACGTACGACTACATCAACCGTGTTGTGCTAACGCTTCCGCTTATGGTCTACGAGGGTACGTGGACGAACACTCTCCCCTCTCGTTGCTATATCATCACCATGATCTTGCGTGTGTGTAGGAAAATTTTGAAATTACTACATTCCCCAACAGTGGCATCCGAGCCTAGGTTTTATGCGTTGATGTTATATGCACGAGTAGAACACAAGTGAGTTGTGGGCATACAAGTCATACTGCTTACCAGCATGTCATACTTTGGTTCGGTGGTATTGTGAGATGAAGCGGCCAGGACCGACATTACGCGTACGCTTACGCGAGACTGGTTTCACCGTTATGAGCACTCATGCTTATAGGTGGCTGGCGGGTGTCTGTCTCTCTCACTTTAGCTGAATCGAGTGTGGCTATGCCCGGTCCTTGCGAAGGTTAAAACAACACCAACTTGACGAACTATCGTTGTGGTTTTTGATGCGTAGGTAAGAACGGTTCTTGCTAAGCCCGTAGCAGCCACGTAAAATTTGCAACAACAAAGTAGAGGACGTCTAACTTGTTTTTGCAGGGTATGTTGTGATGTTATATGGTCAAGACGTGATGCTATATTTTATTGTATGAGATGATCATGTTTTGTAACCGAAGTTATCGGCAACTGGCAGGAGCCATATGGTTGTCGCTTTATTGTATGAAATGCAAACGCCCTGTAATTGCTTTACTTTATCACTAAGCGGTAGCGATAGTCGTAGAAGCAATAGATGGCGTAACAACAACGATGCTACGATGGAGATCAAGGTGTCGCGCCGGTGACGATGGTGATCATGACGGTGCTTTGAAGATGGAGATCACAAGCACAAGATGATGATGGCCATATCATATCACTTATATTGATTGCATGTGATGTTTATCCTTTATGCATCTTATCTTGCTTTGATTGATGGTAGCATTTTAAGATGATCTCTCACTAATTATCAAGAAGTGTCCTCCCTGAGTATGCACCGTTGTGAAAGTTCTTCGTGCTGAGACACCACGTGATGACCGGGTGTGATAGGCTCTACGTTCAAATACAACGGGTGCAAAACAGTTGCACACGCGGAATACTCAGGTTATACTTGACGAGCCTAGCATATACAGATATGGCCTTGGAACACGGAGACCGAAAGGTCGAGCGTGAATCATATAGTAGATATGATCAACATAGCGATGTTCACCATTGAAACTACTCCATCTCACGTGATGATCGGACATGGTTTAGTTGATTTGGATCACGTGATCACTTAGATGACTAGAGAGATGTCTGTCTAAGTGGGAGTTCTTAAGTAATATGATTAATTGAACTTAAATTTATCATGAACTGAGTACCTGATAGTATTTTGTTTGTCTATGTTTGTTTGTAGACAGATGGCTCGTGCTGTTGTTCCGTTGAATTTTAATGTGTTCCTTGAGAAAGCAAAGTTGAAAGATGATGGCAGGAATTACACGGACTGGGTTCGTAACCTGAGGATTATCCTCATTGCTGCACAGAAAAGTTACATCCTGGAAGCACCGCTGGGTGCCAGGCCTGCTGCTGATGCAACTGACGACGTTAAGAACGTCTGGCAAAGCAAAGCTGATGACTACTCGATAGTTCAGTGTGCCATGCTTTACGGCTTAGAACCGGGTCTTCAACAACGTTTTGAACGTCATGGAGCATATCAGATGTTCCAGGAGTTGAAGTTAATATTTCAAGCAAATGCCCGGATTGAGAGATATGAAGTCTCCAATAAGTTCTATAGCTGCAAGATGGAGGAGAATAGTTCTGTCAGTGAACACATACTCAAAATGTCTGGGTATAATAATCACTTGATTCAACTGGGAGTTAATCTTCCTGATGAAAGTGTCATTGGCAGAATTCTCCAATCACTGCCACCAAGCTACAAAAGCTTCGTGATGAACTATAATATGCATGGGATGAACAAGACTATTCCCGAGCTCTTCGCAATGCTGAAACCTGCGGAGGTAGAAATCAAGAAGGAGCATCAAGTGTTGATGGTTAACAAAACCACCAGTTTCAAGAAGAAGGGCAAAAGGATGAAGAAGGGAAACTTCAAAAAGAACGGCAAGCAAGTTGCTGCTCAAGAGAAGAAACCCAAGTCTGGACCTAAGCCTGAAACTGAGTGCTTCTACTGCAAGCAGACTGGACACTGGAAGCGGAACTGCCCCAAGTATTTGGCGGATAAGAAGGATGGCAAAGTGAACAAAGGTATATGTGATATACATGTTATTGATGTGTACCTTACTAATGCTCGCAGTAGCACCTGGGTATTTGATACTGGTTCTGTTGCTAATATTTGCAACTCGAAACAGGGACTACGGATTAAGCGAAGAGTAGCTAAGGACGAGGTGACGATGCGCGTGGGAAATGGTTCCAAAGTCGATGTGATCGCGGTCGGCACGCTACCTCTACATCTACCATCGGGATTAGTATTAGACCTAAATAATTGTTATTTGGTGCCAGTGTTGAGCATGAACATTATATCTGGATCTTGTTTGATGCGAGACGGTTATTCATTTAAATCAGAGAATAATGGTTGTTCTATTTATATGAGTAATATCTTTTATGGTCATGCACCCTTGAACAATGGTCTGTTTTGATTGAATCTCGATAGTAGTGATACACATATTCATAGTGTTGAAACCAAAAGATGCAGAGTTGATAACGATAGTGAAACTTATTTGTGGCACTGCCGTTTAGGTCATATCGGTGTAAAGCGCATGAAGAAACTCCATACTGATGGGCTTTTGGAATCACTTGATTATGAATCACTTGGTACTTGCGAACCGTGCCTTATGGGCAAGATGACTAAAACGCCGTTCTCCGGTACTATGGAGAGAGCAACAGATTTGTTGCAAATCATACGTACAGATGTATGTGGTCCGATGAATGTTGAGGCTCGTGGCGGATATCGTTATTTTCTCACCTTCACAGATGATTTGAGCAGATATGGGTATATCTACTTAATGAAACACAACTCTGAAACATTTTAAAAGTTCAAAGAATTTCAGAGTGAACTGGAAAATCATCGTAACAAGAAAATAAAGTTTCTACGATCTGATCGTGGAGGAGAATATTTGAGTTACGAGTTTGGTCTGCACTTGAAACAATACGGGATAGTCTCGCAACTCACGCCACCTGGAACACCACGACGAAATGGTGTGTCCGAACATCGTAATCGTATTTTACTTGATATGGTGCGATCTATGATGTCTCTTATCGATTTACCGCTATCGTTTTGGGGTTATGCTTTAGAGACGGCCGCATTCACATTAAATAGGGCACCATCAAAATCCGTTGAAACGACGCCTTATGAACTGTGGTTTGGCAAGAAACCAAAGTTGTCGTTTCTTAAAGTTTGGGGCTGCAATGCTTATGTGAAGAAACTTCAACCAGATAATCTCGAACCCAAATCAGAGAAATGTGTCTTCATAGGATACCCAAATGAGACTATTGGGTATACCTTCTATCACAGATCTAAGGGCAAAATTTTCGTTGCTAAATTCGGATCCTTTCTAGAGAAGGAGTTTCTGTCGAAAGAAGTGAGTGGGAGGAAAGTAGAACTTGATGAGATAACTGTATCCACTCCCTTATTGGAATGTAGTTCATCACAAGAACCAGTTCCTGTGACAACTACACCAATTAGTGAGGAAGCTAATGATATTGATCATGAAACTTCAGATCAAGTTTCTACTGAACCTCGTAGGTCTACCAGAGTAAGATCCGCACCAGAGTGGTACGGTAATCCTATTCTGGAAGTCATGTTACTTGACCATGATGAACCTACGAACTATGAGGAAGCGATGATGAGCCCAGATTCCGCAAAATGGCTAGAGGCCATGAAATCTGAGATGGGATCCATGTATGAAAACAAAGTATGGACTTTGGTTGACTTGCCCGATGATCGGCAAGCCATTCAGAATAAATGGATCTTTAAGAAGAAGTCTGACGCTGATGGTAATGTAACTATCTATAAAGCTCGACTTGTTGCGAAGGGTTTTCGACAAGTTCAATGGGTTGACTACGATGAGACTTTCTCACCCGTAGCGATGCTCAAGTCTGTCCGAATCATGTTAGCTATTGCTGCATTTCATGACTATGAAATTTGGCAAATGGATGTCAAAACTACATTCTTGAATGGATTTCTGGAAGAAGAGTTGTATATGATGCAGCCAGAAGGTTTTGTTGATCCAAAAGGTGCTAACAAAGTATGCAAGCTCCAGCAATCCATTTATGGACTGGTGCAAGCATCTCGGAGTTGGAATAAACGTTTTGATAGTGTGATCAAAGCATATGGTTTTATACAGACTTTTGGAGAAGCCTGTATTTACAAGAAAGTGAGTGGGAGCTCTGTAGCATTTCTAGTTTTATATGAGATGACATGTTATTAATTGGAAATGATATAGAATTTCTGGATAGCATAAAGGGATACTTGAATAAAAGTTTTTCAATGAAAGACCTTGGCGAAGCTGCTTACATATTGGGCATCAAGATCTATAGAGATAGATCAAGACGCTTAATAGGACTTTCACAAAGCACATACCTTGACAAAATTTTGAAAAAGTTCAAAATGGATCAGGCAAAGAAAGGATTCTTGCATGTGCTACAAGGTGTGAAGTTGAGTCAAACTCAATGCCCGACCACAGCAGAAGATAGAGAGAAAATGAAAGATGTTCCCTATGCTTCAGCCATACGCTCTATCATGTATGCAATGATGTGTACCAGACCTGACGTATGCTTAGAAATAAGCTTGGCAGGAAGGTACCAAAGTAATACAGGAGTGGATCACTGGACAGCGGTCAAGAAATCCTGAAATACCTGAAAAGGACTAAGGATATGTTTCTCGTATATGGAGGTGACAAAGAGCTAGTCGTAAATGGTTATGTCGATGCAAGCTTTGACACTGATCCGGATGATTCTAAATCGCAGACCGGATACGTGTTTATATTAAACGGTGGAGCTGTAAGTTGGTGCAGTTCTAGACAAAGCGTCGTGGCGGGATCTACATGTGAAGCGGAGTACATAGCTGCTTCGGAAGCAGCAAATGAAGGAGTCTGGATGAAGGAGTTCATTTCCGATCTAGGTGTCATACCTAGTGCATCGGGACCAATGAAAATCTTTTGTGACAATACTGGAGCAATTGCCTTGGCAAAGGAATCCAGATTTCACAACAGGACCAAGCACATCAAGAGACGCTTCAATTCCATTCGGGACCAAGTCCAAGTGGGAGACATAGAGATTTGCAAGACACATACGGATCTGAATGTTGCAGACCTGTTGACTAAGCCTCTCTCACGAGCAAAACATGATCAGCACCAAGACTCCATGGATGTTAGAATCATTACTATGTAATCTAGATTATTGACTCGAGTGCAAGTGGGAGACTGAAGGAAATATGCCCTAGAGGCAATAATAAAGTTATTATTTATTTCCTCATATCATGATAAATGTTTATTATTCATGCTAGAATTGTATTAACCGGAAACATGATACATGTGTGAATACATAGACAAAACTATAGTCACTAGTATGCCTCTACTTGACTAGCTCATTAATCAAAGATGGTTATGTTTCCTAACCATAGACATGTGTTGTCATTTGATTAGTGGGATCACATCATTAGAAGAATGATGTGATTGACATGACCCATCCCGTTAGCCTAGCACTTGATCGTTTAGTATACTGCTATTGCTTTCTTCATGACTTTTACATGTTCCTGTAACTATGAGAATTATGCAACTCCCGTTTACCGGAGGAACACTTTGGGTACTACCAAACGTCACAACGTAACTGGGTGATTATAAAGGAGTACTACAAGTGTCTCCGAAGGTACATGTTGAGTTGGCGTATTTCGAGATTAGGTTTTGTCACTCCGATTGTCGGAGAGGTATCTCTGGGCCCTCTCGGTAATGCACATCACTATAAGCCTTGCAAGCAATGTAGCTAATGAGTTAGTTACGGAATGATGTATTACGTAAGGAGTAATGAGACTTGCCGGTAATGAGGTTGAACTAGGTATTGGATACCGATGATCGAATCTCGGGCAAGTAACATACCGATGACAAAGGGAACAATGTATGTTGTTATGCGGTTTGACCGATAAAGGTCTTCGTAGAATATGTAGGAACCAATATGGGCATCCAGGTCCCGCTATTGGTTATTGACCGAGAATGGTTCTAGGTCATGTCTACATAGTTCTTGAACCCGTAGGGTCCGCATGCTTAACGTTTCGATGACAGTTTTATTATGAGTTTATAAGTTTTGATGTACCGAAGTTTGTTCTGAGTCCCGGATGTGATAACGCACATGACGAGGAGTCTCGAAATGGTCGAGACATAACGATTGATATATTGGAAGCCTATGTTTGGACATCGGAATAGTTCCGGGTGAAATCAACATTTTACCAGAGTACCGGGAGGTTACCGGAACCCCCCGGGGGGTTATTGGGCCTACATGGGCCTCGAGGGAGAAGAGGGAAGGAGGCAGGAGGGGGCCGCGCGCCCCTCCCCTTCCTAGTCTGAATAGGACAAGGGAAGGGGGGCGGCGCCCCCCCTTTCCTTCCCCTCTTCCTCCTCTTTCCCCCCTTCTCCTACTCCTACTTCGAAAGAGGGAGTCCTACATCCGGTGGGAGTAGGACTCCCCTTGGCGCGCCCTCCTTGGCCGGCGGCCTCCTCCCCCCTGGCTCCTTTATATACGGGGGCGGGGGGCACCCCATAGACACACAAGTTGATCTACGGATCGTTCCTTAGCCGTGTGCGGTTCCCCCTTCCACCATATTCCACCTCGGTCATATCGTCGCGGAGTTTAGGCGAAGCCCTGCGCCGGTAGAACATCATCATTGTCACCACGCCGTCGTGCTGACGGAACTCATCTCCGGAGCTCGGCTGGATTGGAGGCCGGAGATCGTCATCGAGCTGAACGTGTGCTGAACTCGGAGGCTCCGTACGTTTGGTGCTTGGATCGGTCGGATCGTGAAGACGTACGATTACATCAACCGCGTTGTGCTAACGCTTCCTCTTACGGTCTACGAGGGTACATGGAGGAACACTCTCCCCTCTCGTTGCTATATCATCACCATGATCTTGCGTGTGCGTAGGAAAATTTTGAAATTACTACGTTCCCCAACAACCTTGTGGCTGCCCGCATGGACTCAGTCCATGGCTGTGCCGCCAACAGGAGGGAGCTCCTGCACACCGCACCACCACTGACTTTCGTCTCGTCCTCGGCATCTTATTCACCTACCATTCTCGCCACTGCTCATCGCCTGCCTTCCACTGAGGAGTTCAACCAAGTCATTGCGCCCACTTCAGTCTGCACTGCACCACCCATTGCGCCCACTCCTGTTCGTGTTGCTCCGGCTATGGCGCCCACTCCATCTACTCAGCGCAGCACTTCACGTCTTGAGCCTATTAGCGAGGAGGAGGTTGAGTCCCCAGCCTCACTGCGCCTCACCCTCGGCAGGCCAAGGGAGATCCTTACCATCTCCGACTGAGTACGCTTAGCCGCCATGCGAAGTACCGACTTGTACAATACGTTTATATGTACATAGGTTGTGAGAAGTAGCTTGTTTGCGTATCATGTAGGAACTGGGAGAAGTGCACTAGCCTAAATAACATGTCAGGAATATGTATGCATATCCTGAGTGATGTATTGTATAATTACTGCTTGCGTGTAAGATATGTAATGAGCAGTCCTTCTCCGTGTGCAATCGATTATTATCTTGAAAAATCCTGGAGCATTTAAAATTTCCCGTCTTTATGAATTTATTGATTTTTGCGACTCAATTCCCTTTCTTATGAGTTTCACAAAATATATCCCCAGAGTGAAAAATGTCTCGTCCTTGGACGCGCTCCATGCCAAATCCGCCAGAAGAGAATTATGGCTCACAGACTAGCAACAATTTCACGCAGGGACAGTCGAGTCAGCAGGGAGTGAAATAGCATTTTCCCAAGTATGCCGCCTTTATGAACAGAGTCAGCAACAACATCAGGAAATGATGAACCAAGTCATCAATATGGGGAATCACCATGGTCCGTATCACCAGCAATCCAAACTATCTGAACTACAAAAGACGGGTCCCCCAACATTTTCTCACACTGACAAACCTCTTGACACCGACGACTGGCTTCGAGACATGGAGAGAAAGTTAATTATTGCATAGTGCTCAGATCGTGAGAAAGTACTATATGCACCGCACTATGTCACTGGAGCGGCTGCATCGTGGTGGGAGAATTTCCTACACATGCACCCCAATGAAAATGATATAACCTGGGAAGAATTCAAGGAAGGTTTTTGTGGGGCGCATATCCCCAAAAGTTTTATGAAGATCAAGCAGAGAGAGTTTGATGACCTCAAACAAAGGACCATGACGGTGTCAGAATACAACAGTCAGTTTACTCTGTTGTCTCACTACGCCAACGAAGAGCATATGGCTGAAAGCAAGAAGATGGAAAAATTCCTGGACGGTCTGGCACCCGCGCTTAAATGCCATCTGGTTGTGCACACCTTCCCAAATTTCAAAACGCTGGTGGATAAGGCCATTACCTTGGAAAATGAGAGACGCAGCTTGGAGGATTTCCGCAAGCGCAAAAGGGACAAGACTACTCTTGCTCGCAACCACCGAAGCAAGACGGATTTTCAGAAAGGTGGGACACACAAACCCACGACAAACGTCTCACACCCAATCAAGAATTTCCATGCAAGGGACAAGGAGTTCACATATCGCCCAGGCGTCACTTGCTACGCTTGGGGGGAGGAAGGGCACTATGCCAAGCAGTGCCCCAAGCCAAGGAACTCGACCCCAAAGCCGAACAACAGTGGCAATAATTCAGCGCCCAAGAGAAACAATTTCAACCCCAATAACAAGCACAGGAAGGGTCATCTGAACCACGCGACCAGAGAGGAAGCACAAAACGCCCCGGATATCGTACTCGGTACGTTCCCTGTCAACACAATACCTGCAACGGTTTTGTTTGATTCTGGAGCTTCTCACTCATTCATTTCAAAGAGTTTTGCTTTGCAAAATAATTTTTCGATGCTCCCTTGGAAAAATCCATGATCATCAAGTCCCCTGGGATTAAGCAAGTTAGTCAGAATTACTGCCAAGGTGTGGTTATTGAGTTTGAAGGATTGAAGTTTCACGCCAACCTTGTCATATTGGAAAATAAAGGACTGGATGTCATCTTAGGGATGGATTGGTTAACCACCAACAAAGGTTTTATTGACTGCTTCAACCGGACCGTAATTCTCACCCACCACCACGGGAAGACAATAAAAGTTTCAGCCAAAGAGAGAAAAATATCTCGGCAACCGAGATTGAACAAGCAAAGTTCCAGTAGTGTGTGAATTTCCAGACGTATTTCCCGAAGAACTACCAAGTATGCCACCAGACCGAGAGATAGAATTCAGCATTGAGCTAGCACCCGGAACCGCCCCCATATACAAGAAACCATACAGAATGGCACCATCCGAGTTGGGAGAATTGAAGAAGCAAATAAAAGCATTACTGGACAAAGGATATATACGAGCCAGCTCCTCACCTTGTGGTTCACCAATTTTATTTGCCAAGAAGAAGGATGGGACACTGAGATTGTGTATAGACTATCGAGCACTTAACATGGTCAAAATCAAGAACAAATACCCGATGCCACGGATAAATGATTTATTTGATCGGCTCGCTCAGGCCAAGGTCTTCTCAAAAATTAACTTAAGGTCGGGATACCATCAGTTAAAAGTACGAACAGAAGATATCCCCAAGACAGCCTTCACCTCCAGATACTGACTGTATGAGTTCATAGTAATGCCATTTGGACTAACAAACGCCCCCGCATATTTTGTTCACCTCATGAACAAAGTATTTATGAAGTTTATGGACAAGTTTGTTGTGGTATTCATCGACGATATTCTGATATACTCCAAGACACCAGAAGAGCATGCTGAACATCTCAGAATTGTACTAGGAGAACTCAGGAAACATCAATTGTACGCCAAGTTCAGCAAGTGTGAATTTTGGCTAAGACATATAGGTTTTCTGGGCCACGTACTAACCCAAGAAGGTATTGCCGTAGACCCAGAAAAAGTCAAGGCCGTACTTTGCTGGAAACCACCAGCCAGCGTAACGGACGTACGAAGTTTCTTGGGAATGGCAGGATACTACCGAAGATTTATTGAAGGATTCTCCACCATTGCAAGGCCAATGACGCAGTTACTCAAGAAAGACAAGAAGTTTGAATGGACGGAAGCTTGCGAGAAAAGTTTCCAAGAACTAAAAAGGAAATTAACGACAGCACCAGTATTAATTGTGCCAGACATACACAAGAATTTTGAGGTGTATTGTGAGGCATCCCGGAAGGGCCTCAGATGCGTATTGATGTAAGAAGGCAAGGTAGTCGTGTATGTTTCCAGACAACTTCGCAAGCATGAAGAAAATTATCCTACTCATGACCTGGAGTTGGCAGCAGTCATTCATGCACTCAAGGAATGGAGACACTTTTTACTTGGAAATCGTTGTGAAATATACACGGACCATAAAAGCCTCAAGTATATTTTCACACAACCGGATGTCGCGGGGAACGAGCTCCTATGGGGCGGGGCCCCTTTTCGGTTCGGCAAGGGGGCGGAGGGCGCACGAAGAGCAGATCGAGGCGAAGCGCGCGAGGGATTTTACCTAGCTTCGGAGCTCTCCGGAGAGATAAAACTCCTACTGCTGCTTTGTGTTTCTGTATTGTTCTTGCTTGAGAGTGTCGGTGCCCTAAGCAGCTAACCCCCCTCTACGTTGCACACGGGCCTCCTTTTATATGCTCAAGGGGTTACCCACAGGTGGCAATGGAGGTAAAGGGCAAAAATGGAAGAGTGATGGTTGGTACAGCTACCTGTACAGTGTTATCATACCTAACCCTGGCGGCAGGGGACAAGGGCATTAATTGCCCGTCTGTGTCGCCTAAACAGTACCGAAAGGGACCGCTAGGGACGCCACCGTTTGCCACGATGGTTATCTTGTCAGCGCCTGCTTGCCACCTTGCACCCCTAGCTGCACGGCCTCCTGCCACGTGTGCTTGGAAGGGTCCCAGAGCGACACGTTGGCAGGTGTGCTGGAGCGCGGGCGTGAAGTGGGGGTTTCCCGCGGCAGGCTCCTTGCCGCGGTCGTCGTCTTGTCGTGTTTGGGAGCTTGTCGCTCTCCGGGCCTTGCCGGGGCGCGCGGTGCATCGCGGCAAGTTTTCTTGGAATGCCTTGAGTGGCCTTCCTGGCAAGCTCCTCTTGCCGGGGTCTTGTCTTCTTCCCGGCCAGCTTCTCTTGTTGGGGCCTTGGTTGGCCTTCCCGGCAAGCTCCTCTTGCCGGGGCCTTGGTTTGAGTACTTTGTTCTTGAATGGCATCAATATGAGCTACGGAGGATCTTGGGGGACGCCCGGCAAGCCTTACCACGGGACGCTGCGACTGCCCGTGCACAAGTTTGGGGTACTAAGGTACCCCTACTTTAGTACACCGACAGGAGCCCCCGGGCCTGGGCCATACACGGTGCCGAGCGCTGTTGGGCCAGGCCCAAAACAGTGCACGGGCACGCGCGGCCTAGGTCACACCGCATATCTCTCCGCTTCCACCGCGCACGCCCAGAACGGCACGCGTCAAACGCGGCGTCGTGGGTGACGTGGGCGGCGTGCGCGGGGCTAAGCCCCGTGATCATGCGTCAAGCCATGATGAAGGGGATGGTTCACACCCTCCTTGACCTACCTCCTGAAGAGAAGGACAGGAAAGGGATTACGGGCATCTTATCTTTTTAATTTGTAAGCCTTCGGGCCTTAGCTGCATCTAAAACTTGTAATCCTCTCTTTCATGTTTTTCATCCTCTATGGACTGTACCTGAGCGGTATGTTTTTTTAATGAAAAGGGGATGCTTGCCGGGTTATTTGTCTCGCGGGTTGAACCCACGCCAAGGAGCAAATCCTTGGTATCCTTCGGATAGACAGTTCGCCTCCCGGCAACAGGCCCTGCCGTCTTCCCACGTCGCTCGACCTTTCTCACGCCTTTGACGGAGGCGGGAACGAGGTGGGTGCGGCCTCCTCGTTTCATCCCTTCGCTGCCGCAACTACGACCAAACTTGGCCCCGGGAATGGGCCCCAGGGCCTAGAGTTGAGGGAGCACGGCAGTTTTCGGGAAGAAACGCGGTTTCGCATTCCCCAGTCCATAAGAGGATGCATGAAGAGGGACGAAAGACTTATCTGATATTGCAGCCCCCGACAACTCTGGCTTGCCGCGGACGAATCTTGGCACTCGCAGCCCCTAGCAATACTGGCTTGCCAGGGCCTAGGTGTCGGCGCGCCCTTCTTCTCCTTTTCGTCCTCAAGCGGTTTGGCCAGGATATGCGAGCCCTGCGAACTAAGGAAAAGCAAAGGGACGGACTCTCGACCTCTAAGCTAGGGGTTAGCTGCTGTTAGGCACTATCAACCCTAACCAAGGACGAGACTCGACCTAGCATGCATGCTATAACCCCGGGGTGTCAGCGCTTCATTCACTTGTGCTCAGGGTCTGCGCCTGGCTCTGTACAAAGGATTACATGCAACAGCGGCAAGACTTGTACAGAAAGGTGGTTGCCGGATAGGGTCCGACAACCACGCCTTACGGATAAAACTTACGAAGATGCTCGATGTTCAAGGAGTTGCTCACCGGAAAGCCATCTTCGGTCTCAAGGCGGACTGTGCCAGGCCTAGTGACTCGTTTCACCCAATAAGGGCCTTCCCACTTCGGTGTCAACTTGTTCGAATTCTTGGCGGATTGAACGCGCCGAAGAACAAGGTCGCCTTCCTTGAAGCTTCTGGCGTTAACTTTGCGGCTATGATAGCGGCGCAAAGCTTGCTGGTATCGAGCAGCTCGTACCGCAGCCTGAAGATGATCTTCCTCGAGGAGCAGCGCGTCGTCTTGCCGCAGCTGCTCTTGCTCAAGCTCATCATAAGAGAGCACTCGAGGTGATCCGTATACGAGTTCTGTGGGGAGAACTGCTTCTGCTCCATATACTAGAGCAAAAGGTGTCTGGCCAGTGGCTCGATTTGGCGTCGTCCTGATCGACCAAAGAACCACCGGCAGCTCCTCGATCCAATTTCTTCCGCACTTGTGCAGCCTGTCGAAAGTTCTGGTCTTGAGCCCGCGCAGCACTTCAGCGTTCGCCCTCTCCGCTTGACCATTTCTTCTTGGATGAGCAATAGAAGCGAAGCAGATCTTGGCGCCAAGATCTTGGACGTACTGCATGAAGGTGCGGCTCGTGAATTGTGTGCCATTGTCGGTGATGATCCTGTTAGGGATTCCGAAACGGCAAACAATTGACCTGAAGAACTTGACTGCTGACTGTGCTGTCACCTTCCTCACTGCTTCCACTTCAGGCCACTTTGTGAACTTGTCGATTGCAACGTACAAGTACTCAAAGCCCCCGACAGCTCGGGGAAAGGGGCCGAGGATGTCGAGCCCCCAGACCGAAAATGGCCAGGATAAAGGGATTGTTTGGAGAGCTTGAGCTGGTTGATGTATCCGCTTGGAGTGGAACTGGCACGCTTCACACTTGGTTACTTGTGGAGTTGCATCCTGGAGGGCTGTCAGCCAGAAGAAACCTTGCCGGAAAGCTTTGCCGGCAAGTGCTCTTGCGCCAATGTGGTGACCACATATGCCTCCATGTATCTCCGCCAACAGCTCCTGTGCATCTTCCCAGGAAATGCACTTCAATTTCACTCCATTGAATCTTTTTCTGTACAGTATGTCGTCGACAAACTGGTACATACTTGATTGCCGGGCTACTCTTTCCGCTTCTTCCTGCTCTTCGGGGAGCTCTCCTGTCTGAAGGAAATGGACGATCTGCTGTGCCCATGCCGGAGCTTGTGGCTCGACGACAAGGACTAAAGGCGCAAATGCTGCTGCGGGAACATCTGCTTCCACGGCCAGAATCTGTGATTCAGCCGGAGCATGATGCTCCCCGGCAAGCGTGTCGGGACATAGCTTGTCGGGAGCGTCTGCTTCAACGAAACAAACCCTGGGGCTTGTCGGAGCAGACTGCTCCTCAGCATTCTTTATGTTGATCTTGGGGACCTTCTTGACGGCGGCTTCGGGGAGCTCTGCCGGAAGGTAGTCGCCAGTAATCAACTTCCTCTTCTTGCTCTTTCTAGTTGATGGTGTTACAGATGGTTGAGTTAGCTTGAGCACAAAAATTCCTTGTTCCACAGGTAACTTGAGTGCGGCGCATTTTGACAGGCCGTCTGCAATGTCATTTTGAGCTCTTGGAACATGTTCCATTTGCAGGCCGTCAAAATGCTCTTCCAACTTCCTCACTTCATCGATGTAGGCTTCCGTTAACGGACTCTGATAATCTTTGTTTACTTGACGGACGACAAGCTGTGAGTCACCCCTGACAATAAGCTTCCTGATCCCAAGGTCTGCCGCGATCCTGAGTCCGGCAAGCAAGCCTTCATACTCTGCAGTATTGTTTGTTGCTTGCTCCTTGGGAAAGTGCATCTGGACCACGTACTTGAGGTGCTCTCTGGTGGGTGCAACAAGTAGCACGCCCGCACCGGCGCCTTGCAGCGAGAAGGCACCGTCAAAGTACATGATCCATTCTATGCTTGCTTCCTTGACGGGGATGCTCCTCTCCGGAGTTTATTCATCGGGTGTTGGCGTCCATTCTGCTATGAATTCTGCCAATGCTCGGCTCTGGATAGTTGAAGTTCTCTCAAACTTGAGGCCAAAGCTTGACAATTGCAGCGCCCACTCGACAATCCTGCCTGTTGCTTCTGGATTCTGCAATATCCTCTTCAACGGAAAGCGAGTGACAACTGTGATTTCATGCGCTTGAAAGTAATGGCGCAGCTTCCTCGAGGCCATGAGAAGGCCGAAAAGCAATTTCTGCACACTAGAGTACCTTGATCTGGCCCCCTGCAGAAGGGAACTGACAAAGTAAACTGGGCGCTGCACCATCTTCTTCTGTTTCTCTTCTTGTGGCTGCGCGGATCTATCCTTGTCGGAACCAGAACTTGTCGGGGAAGCCCCCTACTTGTCGCTGGACTCGCTTGCCGCGGTCGCTGGCTGATCATCCGCCTCCCTCTCCGCTACTAACGCAGCACTAACCACTTGATTGGTTGCCGCCAGATATAGCAGCAACTTCTCTTGTGGCTTATGTGCGACAAGTATTGGAGTGGAGGATAGGTATCTCTTCAAGTCCTGCAGCGCGGCCTCCGCTTCCGGAGTCCATTTCATTGGACCTCCCTTCTTCAAAATTTTGAAGAATGGCAGGGCGCGCTCGTCAGACTTAGAGATGAACCTACTGAGAGCAGCAACGCAGCCGGCAAGCCTTCGCACATCCTTGACGCGCTTTGGTGCTTTGATCTGTTCAATGGCTTCGATCTTGTCGGGATTGGCCTCGATCCCCCGCTGGGACACAAAGAATCCGAGAAGCTTGCCGGAAGGAACTCCAAACACGCACTTCTCGGGATTCAACTTGAGATTGATCTTGCGCAGATTTGCAAAAGTCTCATCCAGATCTTGGATCAAAGTTTCTTTGTCCTTGCTCTTGACCACTATGTCATCCATGTAAGCTTCTACATTTCTGTGCAGCTGTGGCTCAAAAGCATGACTGACTACTCTTGCAAATGTTGAACCAGCATTCTTTAGTCCGAAAGGCATCCATACAAAGCAGTACGTGCCACACGGAGTAATGAATGCGGTTTTCTCTTCATCCTCTTCCGCCATGAAGGTCTGATGATATCCTGAGTATGCATCAAGGAATGAAAGTAGATCACATCCTGCCGTGGAGTCGACAATCTGGTCGATGCGCGGCAAGGGAAATGGATCCTTGGGGCAAGCTTTATTAACATCAGTGAAGTCAATACAAAGCCTCCACTTCCCGTTCGCTTTGCGCACGACTACTGGATTGGCCAACCACGTTGGATGGAGTACTCCTCGGACCAAGCCTGCTGCTTCCAACTTCTTGATCTCCTCTACAATGAACTCTTGGCGTTCTACTGCTTGTTTTCTGACTTTCTGCTTGACGGGCCGTGCGTGAGGGCAGACGACAAGGTGGTGCTCAATTACTTTCCTGGGAACACCGGGGATGTCAGATGGTTGCCATGGAAATACATCGACATTCGCCCGTAGGAAAGCAACGAGCGCGCTTTCCTATTTAGGGTCAAGCGTGGCACTAATGGTGAAGGTACCACCAGTGCCGTCCTCCTTGGCGGCCACTTTCTTGGTCTGTGGTGAAGCTGTCTTTGCCTTCTTGCACTTGCCGGTGGAGCTCGATGGTGCGTCCTTGACGGTAGCGCAGCACTCCGAGGAGGTGCGCTTGCCGGAGTGGGCATCAGAGATACTCTTGCCGGACTTGGTCTTCTTCTTCCCACCCGGGAGCTTCAGCGGCAAGTAGTTTGTGTTCTGCTGTGGCTGCTGCTTCTCGATAGATTTTGTCGGTACAGATAAGTGCATCTTTCTTGTCGCCATGGACAGAAATGACACTTATCGGACCGGGCATATTGAGCACGTTGTAGGCGTGATGAGAGGCTGCCATGAACTTGGCAAGCGCTGGACGGCCAAGTATCCCATTGTAGGGCAATGGAAAATCAGCAACGTGGAATGTGACTCTCTCTGTCCTGAAGTTCAGCTCACTGCCAAACGTTACTGGCAGCGTGATCTTCCCCTTCGGCTTGCTCCTTCCCGGGTTGATTCCTTGAAAGGTGCCGGTCTCTTCGAGCTCGCTGTCTGGGATCTGGAGCTTCTTGAGTACCACGGAAGAGATCAGATTCAGGCCGGCCCCGCCGTCAACCAGCATCTTCGTGACCTTGAGGTTGTGGATTGTTGGTGAAACCAACATCGGCAAGCACCCGACCGCAGTTATCCGGTCAGGGTGATCCTCAACGTCAAAGATGATGGGCGTGCTGGACCACTTCAGGGGCTTGCGCGACTCAACGGACGGTTCTGCTGCGTTCACTTCCCGCATCCACCATCTGAGTTGGCGGTGCGAGGTGTGCAGAGAAGCACCGCCATCGACGCACGAAACTTCCGTCGCCTTCTGAAACTCCTGCTCGTCGGCCTCATCTTCCTCCATCTCATCATCTTCGTCCTTGTCGCGGCCGCGGGGAGGCCTGTCTTCTTGCCGCTGCTTGGCCTTGCCGTGGCGCCCTCCCCGGTCGGGACGCTTCTTGCCGGATCCTCGGCCACCTTCCTGGGCCTTCTCCTTGTCGCGGCGCTCGTATTCAGCTTTCTGTAGCTCTACGAGCTGCTCAACCTTCTTTCAGGCCTGGAGGTCATGGCCCTTGGTGCGGTGGATCTTGCAGTACTGCTTGCCGGAGCCGTCTTGCTTGTCGGCGGCCACCACAGCCTCGCCGGAGTCACCAGCTTTGGCCTTCTCGGAGCCACCTCCATTGCCGGACTGCTCGACAACTAGCACATCCTTAGCTTTTCCCTTTATATTGTTCTGCCTCCGGTTCTTCTTCACCGGGGCGGCATCCTCACTGTCAGATCCTTCTGCTCCTGCGTTCTCTCTGGGGAGTATCCTCCCCTCCTCAGCACGTGCACACTTGTCGGCCAGAGCATATAGCTCGCTGACATCTCTGATTTTGCACATCGCCATCTCCTCCCTCATCCTGCGGTTACGCACGTTCTGATGGAACACGCTGATAACCGCGGCAGGGTGGACGTTTGGGATGTTGCGCTGCACCTGGCTGAATCTCTGTATGTACTGGCGCAGGGGTTCTCCTTCCTTCTGGGCGAGCAGATGAAGATCGCTCTCCTGGCCATGGGGTTTGTGGCTGCCTGTGAAGGCGCCGACAAACTGATGACACAGGTCCGCCCACGAAGAGATGGAGTTGTCCGGCAAATGCATTAGCTAAGATCTGACGTTGGGCTTGAGCACTAGCGGGAAGTAGTTGGCGAGGATCTTCTCGTCGCGCCCCCCGGCAGCCTGCACCGCGATGGTGTAGACGCTGAGGAACTCCGACGGATGTATCCTGCCATCGTACTTCTCGGGTACATCTGGCTTGAAGTTTTTGGTACTGGGCCACTGGACCTGCCGCAGCTCACGGGTGAACACAGGGCAACCTACCGCGTACGGCAAGTCGCCTGGTTCCCCTGGCGCATGCACATCAACAGTGGGCCCAGCGCGCTGGTCTGACTGACGCCGCGCTTCTCTTCGGTGCTCGATGCGAGTATGAGCGTCTTCTTGTCGTCGTTCTTGGAGAGCTTGGCATTGATTGCGGCGAGCTCACGGGTCCAACGACGCGGTGGAGTCGGTGTCGAGGTTGGCCCGGCGAGTCGGCGATCTTGGCCTTCGTGGTGGGGAGTGCATGGTGGTGGCACCCCCAGCGGTCTTATCGGCGTCGGCTTGCGCCTGGGCGTCTTTCCGGGGCTTCGATATGCTCGATTGCCGGGGCTTGTCGCCGTTGGCGAAGCCGATAAGGCTCTGAATGGTGGCCCTCCAGTCGTCGATCTTGTCTGGCGTTGGAGGTTAATCTAGAAGCAACTGGGCTCAGGCCAGCGCTTCCTCTGGAGTCTTGGGTGGCGGTGGCGAGCGACGCGAGGTGCAGGATATGCTCAGGCTTCTAACATTGTTAGAAGGAGCAACATCTCGTCCAGGCGACCGTCCCGCGCTCGTGCCAGCATGTTGATGCGCATGTTGGCCTTGAGCATCCCGCGACCCACCAGATTGGCCTTGTTCTAGCGCGAGTACGGTGCCAGGAGCACCGTGGCGTTGTCGATCCTGCACCTCCTGGGAGGGGTGCGGCGGATGTACAGACGCTGAAGCTTCCGGCCTTGTCCTTGGACCGAGTGACGACGTGAATCCCTTCGCCGGCACCCGCTCCTTCGCTGGCGTCAACCCCACTGCCCGTTTGCTCCGGTGGCGGTAGGATAGACGTGGACGGAGCGGCCACCTACAAAGCCTTCTTCTTCGGTGGCATGTCGATGAAGATGTTGATGTAGCGCGCGGAAACGCCGGATCAGGTTCGCACAACCTCGACGCACCCCTACCTGGCGCGCCAGAGATGTCGCGGGGAATGAGCACCTATGGGGCGGGGCCCCTTTTCGGTTCGGCAAGGGGGCGGAGGGCGCACGAAGAGCAGATCGAGGCGAAGCGCGCGAGGGATTTTACCCAGCTTCGGAGCTCTCCAGAGAGATAAAACTCCTACTGCTGCTTTGTGTTTCTGTATTGTTCTTGCTTGAGAGTGTCGATGCCCTAAGCAGCTAACCCCCCTCTACGTTGCACACGGGCCTCCTTTTATATGCTCAAGGGGTTACCCACAGGTGGCAACGGAGGTAAAGGGCAAAAATGGAAGAGTGATGGTTGGTACAGCTACCTGTACAGTGTTATCATACCTAACCCTGGCGGCAGGGGACAAGGGCATTAATTGCCCGTCTGTGTCGCCTAAACAGTACCGAATGGGACCGCTAGGGATGCCACCGTTTACCACAATGGTTATCTTGTCAGCGCCTGCTTGCCACCTCGCACCCCTAGCTGCACGGCCTCCTGCCATGTGTGCTTGGAAGGGTCCCAGAGCGACCCGTTGGCAGGTGTGCTGGAGCGCGGGCGCGAAGTGGGGGTTTCCCGCGGCAGGCTCCTTGCCGCGGTCATCGTCTTGTCGTGTTCGGGAGCTTGTCGCTCTCTGGGCCTTGCTGGGGCGCGCAGTGCGTCGCGGCAAGTTTTCTTGGAATGCCTTGAGTGGCCTTCCCGGCAAGCTCCTCTTGCCGGGGTCTTGTCTTCTTCCCGGCCAGCTTCTCTTGCCGGGGCCTTGGTTGGCCTTCCTGGCAAGCTCCTCTTGCCGGGGCCTTGGTTTGAGTACTTTGTTCTTGAATGGCATCAATATGAGCTACGGAGGATCTTGGCGGACGCCCGGCGAGCCTTACCGCGGGACGCTGCGACTGCCCGTGCACAAGTTTGGGGTACTAAGGTACCCCTACTTTAGTACACCGACACCGGAACTCAATTTACGGCAACGACGCTGGTTGGAATTAGTGAAGGATTATGATGTTGGCATCCACTACCATCCAGGAAAAGCAAATGTAGTGGCGGATGCTCTAAGTCGGAACCCTAGCCCAAACAACGACAACCTACCAAACCTGAGACCTGAATTTCGGCAGGAGTTTGCTAAACTCAACTTGATGGTGGTCACCGAAGGCAGTGTGTCGAATTTAGAAATACACCGTACCTTGATAGAAAAGATTAAAGAGGCTCATCATCGGCACCCCAGCATTGAACGCATAAAACGAAAAGTGAGTTTGGGCAAGGCCTCAGCATTCGTTATCGACGAGCAGGGAATATTGTTGTACGGAGATAGACTTTGCATACCAAATATCGAGGACCTTAAACAGCAAATCTTAGCTAAAGGCCACATCGCTCCGTATTCAATCCATCCTAGAGGAACAAAAATGTACAAGGATCTTCAAGAAAATTTTTGGTGGCACGGTATAAAAAGGGACATAGCCACGTTCATTGCGTGTTGTGATTCATGTCAACGCATCAAGGCCGAGCACCAGAAACCAGCCAGACTATTACAACCAAATAAGATACCCGAGTGGAAATGGGATGAGATTGGAATGGATCTTATTGTTGGGCTACCTCTGTCACGACACGGGAATGATGCCATATGGGTCATCACAGATAGACTGAGTAAGGTGGCACACTTCATCCCCGTGAAGACAACCCACACCACTCAGAAGCTTGCCAGACTTTATCTTTCCCATCTCGTCTGTCTGCATGGAATTCCAAAGACTATAATATCTGACAAGGGCACACAATTCATCTCCAGATTTTGGGATCACCTACAACAGGCTCTGGGAACCCAACTAGCTTTCAGTACAGCATACCACCCCCAGACGGATGGACAAACTGAACGCGTAAACCAAATTCTAGAAGACATGCTGAGAGCATGTGTCCTCACCTATGGAACCAGTTGGGAAGAAAGCTTGCCATACACCGAATTCGCATACAACAACAGCTACCAAGCCAGCCTACAGATGGCACTCTTTGAAGCCTTGTACGGGCGGAGATGTCGTACCCCGCTAAATTGGTAAGAGACCGGAGACAGCCGTATCTTCGGCCCAGACATGCTCAAAGAAGCTGAGGAAAAGGTCAAGCTAATCAGGGACTGACTCAAGACAGCTCAAAGCCGACAGCAGAGTTATTATGATCAGAAACATCGTGGAGTCAGTTTCGAACCCGGTGAGTTTGTGTACCTACGAGTATCACCTATGAGGGGCCTGCAACGTTTCAAGATTAAAGGAAAGCTAGCACCAAGATTCATCGGACCATTCTGTATAGTGGCACGAAGAGGCACAGTAGCCTACTAGCTAGAATTACCCGAAGAATTATCCGATATCTGCGACGTGTTCCATGTCTCGCAGTTGAGGAAGTGCGTGAGCAACCTAGAGAAGCAAGTATCCCATGAAAACATTGACGTGCAACCAGACCTCACCTATCGGGAACATCCAATAAAAATATTAGAGGAGTCTGAAAGGAGGACCCGACAGAAAACCATCATGTTTTTCAGAGTTCAGTGGAGCAATCACACCGGGAGTGAAGCAACTTGGGAAAGAGAGGATTTTCTTCGGACAGAGCACCCACACTTATTTGCGGATCAGCTGAAATCTCGGAGACGAGATTTTTCCTACTGGGGTAGGTGTTGTGACACTCCAAAAATTCTTATTTAGTTTTCAACAAAAAAAAACATTGTTGGATTTGAAGAAGGTCATTTAAATCCTTCCAAAAACATCTCTCTCAAAACTTTTCCCCATGGCAAGGATTTTGTTTTTGTATCTTCTTCAACCCTGGTGTTTGGTTATTAAAAACCTTTCTTCTGATTTTTCCCCTCTCAAATATATTTTTGGAATTTATTTTCTTTTAAAAGAAACCCTATGGGTTTTGGGGCTTCTTTTGTTTCGAAACCACCGATGGTTTTACCATGCCTCATGTGGTAAATCCTCCCAAAACCCCTTCCTCCACTTTGGGGCAATCCAAACTTTCTGTTCCAACAAGTCCAACCCATTTTTGGATTTTATTTCATTTATTTTATTCCCCAAAACAATTCTGTCAATTATTTTAAGCCTAGATGATTTACAAAGGAAGTACCTGACTTCCTTTGAGTTTTGATCTCAAACCAACTCCTCTGGATAGTCCTTAGCACCCCCAACCTAGATCCATCAAGATCCACTCTTCCTCTTTTCAAAATTTTCAAGTTTCATCCTCTGCAAGTTTGGACCAGATTCATCATTTTTGGTGAAATTCATATTTTCCTTTCTCCAAAAATTTCATACAAATTCAGGCAGACCCCAGGTGCTTTGAGAGGCCACCACACCAAAGATCAACAATAGAAAAATTCTTCTCATGCTTGATTCATTTCATCAAACACTTGGTCGGCACTGTTCCTGTACACTTTCAGTAAATTCAGAGTTTCAGAGTGTTGACAGTGTCGTTTTTCGTCAGTGCCTTGTCATCGATCACCAGTGCACCCTGGCGCGTTGCGCACGGTCTCTCCTTCTTAATCTGAGCACCACACACTCCCTTGGATGAGCGCAGGTGTCGGTGGCGGCGAGCCTCGCCGACGCCGGCAGCCTCTACGGTGGCAGAGCCACCCGTGGCGGCCAACAGGAGCCAGCGCCAGCTCGCTACGCTGTTCGGCGCCGCCCAACACTCCCTAGCCCTCTGCGTGGCCTCGTGCATGCCAGCGCACACCGCAGCACCGTCACCATGGCCCGGCAAGCACAGGGCATGCCCTCTGCCGCCGACGGGCCCGCGCCGCCCCGTTCTGTCAAAACCACCCACGCGCGCCTAATCCAACCTGGTTTATCTTCTAAACGGAACCCGTGGACCTCCACGTTGATGCCCAACCTCCTAAACTCCCCGACCAAGCACCGTGCCACCGTAACCATCACCGGAGATCCCCGTTCACGGACGCCGCCTCGGATCGCCTATAAAAAGAGGTCCCGACCTCGTACTCGAGCACGCACTACCACTGCACCCCACCAGAACCCCGCCAAGCCACTAGGAGGACCTCGAGGAAGTCTCCTCCCCCAACTCCGGCCGCCCCGATCCGCCTCGGCCACCAGCTCGATCCACTCCGGTGAGGCCATCCCCGCCGCCCAAACCTCGTCAGTATTCTCCTCGAGCACCCAGTGATCTAACCCAGGCTTCAATTTGACCTCCGCAGCCCTCCCTGACGAGATCCAACTCCACCTGAGCCGCCGTCCGCCAGAGCAAGGACCGTCGTTGACGTGGTGCTCGCCGATGACCACCCCCACCACCCACCGACGCGGAAGGACACACTGAGCACGTAGGTACTCTCCGATCCTCCTAACTCACCGTGGATCGCCGCCGGCGACCACCGCAGCTCTCGGGCGCCGACGAGCTCTGTTTCTCCCCCCGTTTGAAATTTCAAACCTGACGGGTGGGACCCCTCGTCAGTATTTTCTTCTTTTTCGAACCGTTTTCTAAAAACGCCTTCAGGCAGAATACGTTTCCCTTTGCAGTTGACGGCTTTTTAGCCGAAGCGTTTTCTGTTTTTATAAGTTGGCCCCTGGAAACTTTCTGTTTCATTACAGATGAGTCCCTGGATTAAAACCTTTATAACTTTTAAACAGGAACTGATTTTTGATTGATTCTTTTTCTGTCATCTTGATTTTTTGGTCTAGTTTTTTGCCATATTTATTTGAAAAATATTTGGAACATTTTTTTTGTGCACTCTCGGTATTTACATTAGTACGTATTTTCTTATAACATAGATACCGGAGGAGGTGACGGAACCACGAACTTCGCCAAGCTAGACTCCGACTACTCCGAACCAGGCAAGCATGTTTGAACTTTTGATATGATGAGTGTCTTTGGCATGGTTGCATTAAGTAGTTTCATGGCATGTTTATGAGCATCTCGATGAATTTTACATTACATGCAAAGTTGAGGCAAGTGAGTTTCGAAAATCCATAAGTTGTTGGATATGAGTTTGCATGGTCATGTGATGGCATGAGAATGGGTAAGATGGTAGGGTTGTAGCATGCCAGTCTTATGCCAGAGTATTTGACTCCAGTGTCAACATGAATTAGTCCAGTTTCCATCCGTTTTCCCTTCCTGTACTACCACATGTTTTCCGCAAGGGATATGGCTTAGTAAGTTACAAACCGCTTTCCTGGTACACACCAAATCGAGAGGCCGTGATGAGGGTTCCATGGCCCTGGATTAAAGACAGTCATCCGGTCAGGGGGCATGGGTGTTTCCTGTTGGGACCGAGAGGGGGGCACCCTTAGAGCGCGCGTATATAAATTTGATCCCGTGCTATTCGAGATTGTGATCTCCTCATCTCAAAGTTTTTCTTGAATGCCGTCTAGGGTGATTCCTGGCATCGTGAGGTGGGATGGGTGTGTACTGGTTAGATGTGTTTCTACCGAAATACTGTAAATGGAACTAGTCCTTCGTGACTACGGAAATCCGTTGGCTGTGGGTAATTTAGTACAAACTCTGCAGAGTCAAAAATCCTTTGAATCATCTTATCCATGTCCAAGTACTGTGTTCAACTTATCTTGTCAAGTGTTAGTCTCAGTGACAAAAACTCTGGTGAACCACATGAGTGTTAAGTCCGGTTAAATGTTTATTCCTGTGGATGGACTAACCCGTTTATTATTATGTGTTGAATATTTCCTATGAGTATTATATCTTTGTGAATTTATCAGATATGAATAATGAAATTTAAGCCCTTTCTACGATGTCGCTTAGGCGTCCGACTGTGGTACACTTGTTACTTACTTTTGATATAAGCCCTTTCTGCGATGTCGCTCAGACGTCCGACTGTGGCACGCTTGTTATTTACTTTCGATATAAGCCCTTTCTGCGATGTCGCTCAGACGTCTGACTGTGGCACGCATGTTATTTACTTTCAATATAAGCCCTTTCTGCGATGTTGCTCCGACGTCCGACTGTGGCACGCATGTTATTTACATTCAATATAAGCCCTTTCTGCGATGTCTCTCCGACGTCCGACTGTGGCAGGCATGTCATTTACTTTTTAATATAAGCCCTTTATGTGGTGTCGCTTAGACGCCCGACTGCCGCATGATTAGTTATTTGTTTACCTTTCGAGGCGTCGCTCCAGACAACTGATTGGTTTTCAGTTATTTTGTTGGGATTTTGGAAAGACTACCGTCCGACTCCCTTTTTACTTATCATGTTGTGCCAATATTTTAAATGTGCATCGCTTTTTGCCCATGACGCATTCATGTATGCATTTGTTATATCTTATGTCCGAACTGTCTTGCGAGTATTTTCAAAGTAGCAACCTCGCTTCTTGATTTGGCCAGATGTTGATGAAGGCGATCTCATGGATGAAGAGTTCGATAGCGAGTCTGATGCCTAGAGGAGTCCCAGTCAGTCTCGTGCGATCCTGGATTTGGTCACTGTATTATATCCGCTTCCGCTACCCGAATAAATTCATCGAGCCTGACCTCGATGCTCGATGAGCTGCTAGTTTAGGAGTCATGTTATCCACTCCACTGTGATATTTCCACCACCACTTTTATCTCGAGTCAGTAGTATGCCACCCCACCCCCGTATCATAACCGCCCTTATGTACAATATTGGTGTGTCTGTAATAAATTGTTGAGCAGCCTCAGCTTGACACTGTAATATATTTAATGCTACTGGCCTACTATATCAAGTATTTGTGTACTAGTAAGGAGAATTCTTCCTGTACTGGAATAAAAAGATCGATTTCTCAATATGTATTTTATTGAAAAACCAGTCGTGACACTCTTCCAGCCGAGTTGGGGCTCCTGAGTACCATTTCCAAGGAGTATGCTAAGACGACCTTGATGGGATGGCCTTGGAAGTAGTGCTGCAACTTGTGTGAGGCTACCAATATCACGAGGAGGAGTTTTTGAGGCATGGGGTATAGCGCCCTTGCATCCCGTAGCACCGTGCTGACGAAGTACACGGGATGCTCGACGAGGTTGAGGGTGCTGGCGCTGCTTGCATCCTCTGGAGGTTGGGGCGCCTCCTGAGACGACGGAGCCCCCAACACTTGATCGCTTGGAGAGGCCTCTTCTGCTCCAGCTGCACTCCCCTGCTGCGGCTGATCCTTTTCGGCTGCAGTCGCGGTCTTCGTGAGGCTTTCTTGGCTTCGCTTTGCTTCGGCCCGGACGGTTGCTGCGGCCTTGGTCCGACGCTCTTCCCCAACCGCTGCCAGGGCTGCGGTGGCGGAGTAGGGGGTGGCTGCAATGTAGAGCACCAGGGGCTCCCGAGGACGCGGAGCTACCATCACAGGAGGGCTGGTAAGGTACCTCTTGAGATCTTGGAATGCCTTGTCGGCCTCTTCAGTCCATTCGAAGGGGCCCTTCTTCTTCATCATCTTGAAGAAGGGCAGTGCTCATTCCCCCAGCTTGGAGATGAAGCGTCCTAGCGCGGTTACACGCCCGGTGAGATTCTGCATTTCTCTGAGGGTCTTCGGCGGGCTCATGTCTTTGACTGCTTTGACATTCTCCGGGTTGGCCTCGATGCCCCTGTGGGACACAAGGTAACCCGGGAGCTTGCCTGAGGGGACTCCAAACACGCACTTCTCCAGGTTGAGCCGCAGATCCACTTCATTGAGGCTCATGAAGGTTTCTTCCAAGTCCTGTATCAGGGTTTTTGCCTCCCGAGACTTCACCACAATGTCATCGACGTAAGCCTCAGCATTCCTCCTGAGCTGCCGGCCCAAGGCGATGTGCATCAGCCGCTAAAGGTCGCGCCTGCATTGCGCAACCCAAATGGCATGCATGTTTAGCAGTACACTCCACATGGGGTCAGGAAAGCCATTTTTTCCATGTCTTCTACCGCCATCTTGATTTGGTGATAGCCCAAGAATGCGTCCAGGAAGCACAACAGGTCACACTCAGCGGTGGAGTCGATGGTCTGGTCGATGCAAGGGAGCGGAAATGGATCCTGCGGGCAGGCCTTGTTGAGATTGGTGAAGTCGATAAACATGCGTTCCTTTCCTCCCTTTTTTGGCATGACAACCGGGTTAGCCAACCAATCTGGGTAGCGGACCTCGCGAATAACCCCTGCTGCCTTGAGCTTGCGGGTCTCTTGGACAATGAAAGCTTGTTTCTTAGTGGACTGCCACCTCGACTTCTGCTTCACAGGGCGCACGTTGGGGCACACGTTGAGGTGATGCTCAATCACACCCCTCGGGACCCCAGCTAGCTGATCAGGTTCCCATGCGAACACCTTGTTCGTGCGCAGGAACTTCACCAAGGCCACCTCCTGCTCGGGTTCGAGGTTGGCACCTATGGTGAAGGTGGCGTTAGGGGACCCGTCCTCGTCGACTGGTACCTGCTTGGTTTCTGCCTTGTCTTGGGTGAATAGCTGCTTCTTCTTAGCCGGCGCAGCCCCCTTGGGCTCGAGGGCATCAGTGCTAGCGGGCTGTGCCACCGCGGTCGTCTTGAAAGCAAGCTTGAGCGCCTGAAGTGCATCTCTTGTGTCTCCTGACACGATAAGGACGCCGCTGCTCCCGGGCATCTTCATGAGGTTGTATGCCGGGAGAGTTGCTGCCATGAACTGGGCCAAGGCCGGGTAGCCGAGGATGGCATTCTAGGGGAGGTTGATGGGGGCGATGTCGAAGTCGATCAGCTCTATGCAGAAGTTGTCATAGGTGCCCAAGGTCACCGGGAGGTAAATCTATCCCAAGGAGGCGGTGGAACCGACCCCGACACCCGAGAAAGGCCTGCTGGGCTGAAGTCGCTCTAGTGGCACGTGGAGGAGGCTAAAGGCCTCCACAGAGAGCATGCTGAGGCCGGCACCGCCGTCAATAAGGGTCGTGGTGATGGACACTTGGCAGATGGTGGGGGTGCACAACATCGGGAGTGCACCCGAACCGGCGGGGTTGGAGGGTTGATCGTCCGAGTTGAAGGTCAGGTCGGCCTCGGGCGCCACCCAGCCCGGGGGGGCTTCTCGGCGCTTGGAGGCGGTGCCGATCTGGCGGGTGAATGGCTTGACGTGGCGGCTCAAAGGTGGCGCCTGTGAGCCGCCCAGGAGAGCTGCGACGATCGGGGGCACTGGCGCGGCGTAATGGGCGAGGAAGAGGTCGCGCAGCTTTCCCCAGGAGGTCATAGAAGCCGTCGGTAGGTGGAGCAGCCACATGCGCGGAACGCCGATGAGGGCCATGGGAAACCAGTTCGCCATCACCGTGTCTGTCACGCCCAAGATGTGACCCTATCCTAAAGGAACTCGAAGGTCCCACCAAGGATAGAAGCGCATCTTGAAGACGCTTTTGCAAGGTGGATATCATTACATCAACGTTACATAATAGTGGGGATACATCCGATACATACAATGACACATGAATACAACAATACAACATACAAGAACAACATCCGACTACGGATGAATCATAAACAGAAACTCAAACAATATCCACCCTGCTAGCCCAGGCTGCCGACCTGGAACCTATCTCCTGATCGAAGAAGAAGCAGAAGAAGAACTCCAAACAAGGAAACATCACGCTCGCGTCAAAATCATCGCATAACCTGTACCTGCAACTATTGTTGTAGTAATCTGTGAGCCACGAGGACTCGGCAATCCCATTACCATGGGTATCAAACTAGCAAAGCTTAATGGGAAAGGAAGGGGGTAAAGTGGTGAGGTTGCAGCAGCGACTAAGCATGATATGGTGGCTAACATACACAAATAAGAGCGAGAAGAGGAGCAAAGGAACGGTCGTGAAGCTAGCAATGATCAAGAGGTGATCCTGAACTCCTACTTACGTCAAACATAACACAGAAACCGTGTTCACTTCCCGGACTCCGCCGAGAAGAGACCATCACGGCTACACACTCGGTTGATGAGTTTTAATTTCGGATCTGGTGTCAAGTTATCTACAATCGGACATTAACAAATTCCCATCTGCCACATAACCGCGGGCACGGCTCTCGAAAGTTTATACCCTGCAGGGGTGTCCCAACTTAGCCCATGACAAGCTCTCGCGATCAACGAAGGAATAGACCTTCTCCCAGGAAGACCCGATCAGTCTCGGAATCCCGGTTTACAAGACATTTCGACAATGGTAAAACTAGACCAGCAAAGCCGCCCGGATGTGCCGACAAATCCTGATAGGAGCTGCACATATCTCGTTCTCAGGGCACACCGGATTGTCCAAACTTTCGGTAGGCGAGCCCAGAGTTGCCCCTGGTGGCCACCGGCGGCTGACGGTTTGGACCAACACTCACAACGAGCACTGGCCCGGGGGGGGGGGTAAATAAAGATGACCCTCGGGCTCCGGAAACCCAAGGGAAAAAGGGCTAGGTGAGGCAAATGGTAAAATCAAGGTTGGGCATTGCTGGACAAGTTTTATTCAAAGCAAACTGTCAGGGGGGTCCCATAAATCACCCGACCGCGTTAGGAACGCAAAATCTGGGAACATAACACCGGTATGACGGAAACTAGGGCGGCAAGAGTGGAACAAAACACCAGGCATAAGTCCGAGCCTTCCACCCTTTACCAAGTATATAGATGCATTAATAATATAAGAGATATTGTGATATCCCAACAAAACCCTGTCCACCATGGAGCAATCTTCAACTTCACCTGCAACTAGCAACGCTATAAGAGGGGCTGAGCAAAAGCGGTAACATAGCCAAACAACGGTTTGCTAGGAAGGGTGTCAAAGGTTAGAGGTTCATGGCATCTTGGGAGGCTTGAAGAGCAAAAGATAGGTAACGCAGCATAGCGATAGAACGAAGCAACTAGCATAGCAATGATAGTAGTGAGATCCAGGGTAGCAGTCATCTTGCCTGAAATCCCGCAAGAAAGAAGAACGAGTCCATGAAGAAGATGAAGCCACGAAGACGAACCACACGTAGACGAACGAATCCTCACGATCGCAACGAAACGGGAACTATCGAGAAGAATCACACAACATGGTGAACACACCACACATGAACAAGAGATGATGCACAACAATCATGATGCATGACAAAGCTACATGAAGCTACTCATGGCAAGAGATGATGCAAACAAGAACAACACATCAAGGCAAGTTTAAATGAGGCCGGGAACAACATATAACAATTCCGGTAAGTCCTCATATACATATTTCGAAATTGGTCCAGAACTGAATAAACATTAAGGTGAAGTTGTTAAACAGCAAGTTAAGATGCACCAAGATGATCTACACGAGATTCTAGTCAAGTTACATATAAAGTTCATTAGATTCGGAGCTACGGCCTAGAAGATATGAGCAAAACAAGTTAAGCATGGCATTGATGCAAAATGCACCCAAACATCAAGCAAACACACCAAAACAAGGATGCAACATGATAATATGAAACTACATGCAAAATCAGGCAAGTTTCATATAGAGCACACTCAAAACGGAGCAACGGTTCAACACACACACACTATACAAGTCATAGCAACAATCTGTCCAAAACAACAACTAGGCATCTTGCAAGCATCAAAACAATATGCTAAAGCACCCCAACATAATAACAAAAGGCATGGGCATGAAGTACTGGTAAAGCATAACAAAACATGAACACTGAGCTAACTACAGAAAAGACTAGAACATGCTCAAAAGGACATGGTAAGACTGCAAATAATAACAGTTCAGACTTTAGCAGAAATAACATCAGGTTGCAATGTTTAGAGCTATCAAACAACATGTTACAGGAACTTAACATGGCAAACAAAGGAATGGCATGAATCTACTAATTGCATAGATCAAATGTCCCTTACTAACCATGAGCCAAAAAGGCATAGAAAATATGATGGCACCCATGTAAACATGGCAAGTTATATTACAGATTCATACATGGCAGGAACAACAATAAGTAGGCATGTTGATGGCTCTACGATGACCTCCATCCTGCCGTTCTGCTGGTCTTGGTCTTGTTGCACCGAAACGGTAACCTTTGCCTGATGCCTTGGCCTGTGCTTGCCCCCTTTGCACCAAAGGGGAAACAAGGACACTGCGCAGGCCAGCGCCCACCTGGTCTTGATCGTCATGGCTTGCGTCACGGGCTCCTCGCGAGGTGCCCTCGCCTTGATCTCTCCGCCTCCTCGCGAGCCTGCCTGATGAGGTTGCTCCTGAGGAAGCTCACTGTCGTCCGCCCCGCGAGGCTTGGCCCCTCACGAGGGTCTTGAGCTTGAGCTGATGAAGCTGGGATGCACCGGGCCCCCCTTGAGCCACGCCGCAGGCCGCAGGCAGGCAAGTCTGGGGACCCCCATTCCCAGAACGCCGACAGAATCCCTTCCTGCTCATATTTGGGAAGAGGACCAAGGCGACTATATACAGGACTTAGCCACCACCATAGATGGGAGAGATCCATTCCGACCCAAGCACCACACCAGCTCAAGAACACCTCACCTCCTAAGGCTTGTTCATCCTTTTTACTAGGTCATCCATAGCCCCTCAAGGCAATCCACCACACCGCACTTGATTAGGGTATTACACCACAACGGTGGCCCGATCCAGTATAAAATCTCTGTGTCTTTGTGTCTCTGTGAGCTTGACGCGCTAGGCTAGGGAGGATCGCGAGTAGGCAGGCTGGGCAGGTTGAGATCTCCGCACGCACACTAGAGTTCGAACCTCTCAAGGGTTGCCGGATCCCGAAATCCGACATTTGGTGTGCCAGGTAGGGGTGCGTTCGATTCTCTCTTCCGTTGTTCGATATGCCACTGCTCCGACTGTTGGGGAACGTAGTAATTTCACAAATTTCCTACGCACACGCAAGATCATGGTGATGACATAACAACGAGAGGTGAGAGTGTTGTCCATGTACCGTCGTAGACCGTAAGCAGAAGCATTATGACAACACGGTTGATGTAGTCGTACGTCTTCACGATCCGACCGATCCAAGCACCGAACGTACGGCACCTCCGTGTTCAGCACACGTTTAGCTCGATGACGTTCCCCGGGCTCCTTTCCAGCAAAGCGTCGGGGATGAGTTCAGTCAGCACGACGGCGTGGAGACGATGATGATGTTCTACCGGCGCAGGGCTTCGCCTAAACTCCGTAGATCAACTTGTGTGTTCGAGGGTGCCCCCCTGCCCACGTATATAAAGGAGCAAGGCCCTAGGAGGAGGCGCGCCGGAGGAGTCCTACTCCCAGCGGGAGTAGGACTCCCCCCTTTCCTAGTTGGATTAGGACTTGGGGGGAGTGAAAGAGGAAAGGGGGGCGCCGCCCCCCCTTCCTTGTCCTATTCGGACTAGGGGGGAGGGGGCGCGCGGCCTGCCCTGGCCGGCCCTCCTCTTCTCCCTCATGGCCCATTAAGGCCCATTAACTCCCAGGAGGGTTCTGGTAACCCCCCGGTGTTCCGGTAAAATCCCGATTTCACCCGGAACCATTCCGATGTCCAAACATAGGCTTCCAATATATCAATCTTTATGTATCGACCATTTTGAGACTCCTCGTCATGTCCGTGATCACATCCGGGACTCCGAACAAACTTTGGTACATCAAAACTTATAAACTCATAATAAAATAATCATCGTAATGTTAAGCGTGCGGACCCTACGGGTTCGAGAACTATGCAGACATAACCTAGAACTGTTTCCAATCAATAACCAATAGTGGAACCTGGATGTTCATATTGGCTTCTACATATTCTACGAAGATCTTTATCGGTCAAACCGCATAACAACATACATTGTTCCCTTTGTCATCGGTATGTTACTTGCCCGAGATTCGATCGTCGGTATCCAATACCTAGTTCAATCTTGTTACCGGCAAGTCTCTTTACTCGTTCCGTTATACATCATTCCGTAACTAACTCATTAGTTACAATGCTTGCAAGGCTTAAGTGATGTGTATTACTGAGAGGGCCCAGAGATACCTCTCCGACAATCGGAGTGACAAAACCTAATCTCGAATTACGCCAACTCAACATGTACCTTTGGAGACACCTGTAGAGCACCTTTATAATCACCTAGTTATGTTGTGACATTTGTTAGCATACAAAGTGTTCCTCCGGTAAACGAGAGTTGCATAATCTCATAGTTGTAGGAACTTTGTATAAGTCATGAAGAAAGCAATAGCAATATACTAAACGATCAATTGCTAGGCTAACAGAATGGGTCAAGTCAATCACATCATTCTCCTAATGATGTGATCTCACTAATCAAATGACAACACATGTCTATGGTTAGGAAACATAACCATCTTTGATTAATGAGCTAGTCAAGTAGATGCATACTAGTGACATTATGTTTGTCTATGTATTCACACATGTATCATGTTTCCGGATAATACAATTCTAGCATGAATAATAAACATTTATCGTGATTTGAGGAAATAAATAATAACTTTATTATTGCCTCTAGGGCATATTTCCTTCAGTCCCCCACTTGCACTAGAGTCAATAATCTAGATTACATAGTAATGATTCTAACACCCATGGAGTCTTGGTGCTGATCATGTTTTGCTCGTGAGAGAGGCTTAGTCAACGGGTCTGCAACATTCAGATCCGTATGTATCTTGCAAATTTCTATGTCTCCCACTTGGACTTGGTCCCGGATGGAATTGAAGCGTCCCTTGATGTGCTTGGTCCTCTTGTGAAATCTGGATTCCTTTGCCAAGGCAATTGCGCCAGTATTGTCACAGAAGATCTTCATTGGTCCCGATGCACTATGTATGACACCTAGATCGGAAATGAACTCCTTCATCCAGACTCCTTCATTTGCTGCTTCTGAAGCAGCTATGTACTCCGCTTCACATGTAGATCCCGCTACGACACTTTGTTTAGAACTGCACCAACTTACAGCTCCACCGTTTAATATAAATACGTATCCGGATTGCGATTTAGAATCGTCTGGATCAGTGTCAAAGCTTGCATCGACGTAACCTTTTACGGCAAGCTCTTTGTCACCCCCATAAACGAGAAACATATCCTTAGTCCTTTTCAGGTATTTCAGGATGTTCTTGACCGCTGTCCAGTGATCCACTCCTGGATTACTTTGGTACTTCCCTGCTAAACTAATAGCAAGGCACACATCAGGTCTGGTACACAGCATTGCGTACATGATAGAGCCTATGGCTGAAGCATAGGGAACTCCTTTCATTTTCTCTCTATCTTCTGCAGTGGTCGGGCATTGAGTCTGACTCAATTTCATACCTTCTAATATAGGCAAGAACCCTTTCTTTGCCTAATCCATATTGAACTTTTTCAACACTTTATCAAGGTACGTGCATTGTGAAAGTCCAATCAAGTGTCTTGATCTATCTCTATAGATCTTGATGCCCAATATGTAAGCAGCTTCACCAAGGTCTTTCATTGAAAAACTTTTATTCAAGTATCCTTTTATGCTATCCAGAAATTCTATATCATTTCCAATCAACAATATGTCGTCCACATATAATATTGGAAATGCTACAGAGCTCCCACTCACTTTGTTGTAAATACAGGCTTCTCCAAAAGTCTGTATAAAACCGTATGCTTTGATCACACTATCAAAGCATTTATTCCAACTCCGAGAGGCTTGCACCAGACCATAGATTGATCACTGGAGCTTGCACACTTTGTTAGCTCCCTTAGGATTGACAAAACCTTCCGGTCGCATCATATACAACTCTTTTTCCAGAAATCCATTCAGGAATGCAGTTTGGACATCCATCTGCCATATTTCATAATCATAAAATGCGGCAATCGCTAACATGATTCAGACAGACTTAAGCATCGCTACGGGTGAGAAGGTCTCATCGTAGTCAACCCCTTGAACTTGTCGAAAACCTTTTGCAACAAGTCGAGCTTTGTAAATAGTAGCATTACCGTCAGCGTCACTCTTCTTCTTGAAGATCCATTTATTCTGTATTGCTTGCCGATCATCGGGCAAGTCAATCAAAGTCCACACTTTGTTCTCATACATGGATCCCATCTCAGATTTCATGGCTTCAAGCCATTTTGCGGAATCTGGGCTCACCATCGCTTCTTCATAGTTCGTAGGTTCACCATGATCTAGTATCATGACTTCCAGAATAGCATTACCGTACCACTCTGGTGCGGATCTTACTCTGGTTGATCTACGAAGTTCAGTAACAACTTGATCTAAAGTTTCATGATCATCATCATTAACTTCCTCACTAATTGGTGTAGATGTCACAGGAACCAATTCCTGTGATGAACTACTTTCCAATAAGGGAGCTGGTATAGTTACGTCATCAAGTTCTACTTTTCTCCCACTCACCTCTTTCGAGAGAAACTCTTTCTCTAGAAAGGATCCATTATTAGCAACGAATGTCTTGCCTTCGGATCTGTGATAGAAGGTGTACCCAACTGTCTCCTTTGGGTATCCTATGAAGACACATTTCTCCGATTTAGATTCGAGCTTATCTGGTTGAAGTTTCTTCACATAAGCATCGCAGCCCCAAACTTTAAGAAACGACAACTTTGGTTTCTTGCCAAACCACAGTTCATAAGGCGTCGTCTCAACGGATTTTGATGGTGCCCTATTCAACGTGAATGCGGCCGTCTCTAAAGCATAACCCTAGAATGATAGCGGTAAATCAGTAAGGGACATCAGAGATCGCACCATATCTAGTAAAGTACGATTACGACATTTGGACACACCGTTTCATTGTGGTGTTCCGGGTGGCGTGAGTTGCGAAACTATTCCGCATTGTTTCAAATGTAAACCAAACTCGTAACTCAAATATTCTCCTCCACGATCAGATCGTGGAAACTTTATTTTCTTGTTACGATGATTTTCCACTTCACTCTGAAATTCTTTGAACTTTTCAAATGTTTCAGACTTGTGTTTCATTAAGTAGATATACCCATATCTGCTAAAATCATCTGTGAAGGTGAGAAAATAACAATATCCACCACGAGCTTCAACATTCATCAGACCACATACATCTGTATGTATGATTTCCAACAAATCTGTTGCTCTCTCCATAGTACCGGAGAATGGTGTTTTAGTCATCTTGCCCATGAAGCACGGTTTGCAAGTACCAAGTGATTCATAATCAAGTGATTCCAAAAGTCCATTAGTATGGAGTTTCTTCATGCGCTTTACACCGATATGACCTAAACGGCAGTGCCACAAATAAGTTGCACTATCATTATCAACTCTGCATCTTTTGGCTTCGACATTATGAATATGTGTATCACTATATCGAGATTCAATAAAAATAGACCACTCTTCAAGGGTGCATGACCATAAAAGATATTACTCATATAAATAGAACAACCATTATTCTCTGATTTAAATGAATAACCGTCTCACATCAAACAAGATCCAGATAATGTTCATGCTCAACACTGGCACGAAATAACAATTATTCAGGTCTAAAACTAATCCCGAAGGTAGATGTAGAGGTAGCGTGCCGACCGCAATCACATCGACTTTGGAACCGTTTCCCACGCGCATCGTCACCTCGTCATTGGCCAGTGCTCGCTTATTCCGTAGTCCCTGTTTCGAGTTGCAAATATTAGCAACAGAACTAGTATCAAATACCCAGGTGCTACTGCGAGCTCTACTAAGGTACACATCAATAACATGTATATCACATATACCTTTGTTCCCCTTGCCATCCTTCTTATACGCCAAATACTTGGGGCAGTTCCGCTTCCAGTGACCAGTTTGCTTGCAGTAGAAGCACTCAGTTTCAGGCTTAGGTCCAGACTAGGATTTCTTCTCTTGAGCAGCAACTTGCTTGCTGTTCTTCTTGAAGTTCCCCTTCTTCTTCCCTTTGCCCTTTTTCTTGAAACTAGTGGTCTTGTTGACCATCAACACTTGATGCTCCTTCTTGATTTCTACCTCTGCAGCCTTTAGCATTGCGAACAGCTCAGGAATTGTCTTGTTCATCCCTTGCAAATTATAGTTCATCACGAAGCTCTTGTAGCTTGGTGGCAGTGATTGGAGAATTCTGTCAATGACGCTATCATTCGGAAGATTAACTCCCAGTTGAATCAAGTGATTATTATACCCAGACATTTTGAGTATATGCTCACAGACAGAACTATTCTCCTCCATCTTGCAGCTGTAGAACTTATTGGAGACTTCATATCTCCCAATCCGGGCATTTGCTTGAAATATTAACTTCAACTCTTGGAACATCTCATATGCTCCATGACGGTCAAAACATCGTTGAAGACCCGGTTCTAAGCCGTAAAGCATGGCACACTGAACTATAGAGTAGTCATCAGCTTTGCTCTGCCAGACGTTCACAACATCTGGCGTTGCTCCTGCAGCAGGCCTGGCACCCAGCGGTGCTTCCAGGACGTAATTCTTCTGTGCAGCAATGAGGATAATCCTCAAGTTACGGACCCAGTCCGTGTAATTGCTACCATCATCTTTCAACTTTGCTTTCTCAAGGAACGTATTAAAATTCAACGGAACAACAGAGCGAGCCATCTATCTACAAACATAGATAAGAAAAAATACTATCAGGTACTAAGCTCATGATAAATTTATGTTCAATTAATCATATTACTTAAGAACTCCCACTTAGACAGACATCTCTCTAGTCATCTAAGTGATCACGTGATCCAAATCAACTAAACCATAACCGATCATCACTTGAGATGGAGTAGTTTTCAATGGTGAACATCATTATGTTGATCATATCTACTATATGATTCACGCTCGACCTTTCGGTCTCCGTGTTCCGAGGCCATATCTGCATATGCTAGGCTCGTCAAGTTTAACCTGAGTATTCTGCGTGTGCAAAACTGGCTTGCACCCATTGTAGATGGAGGTAGAGCTTATCACACCCGATCATCACGTGGTGTCTGGGCACGACGAACTTTGGCAACAGTGCATACTCAGGGGGAACTCTTCTTGATAATTTTTAGTGAGAGATCATCTTAAAATGCTACCGTCAATCAAAGCAAGATAAGATGCATAAAGGATAAACATCACATGCAATCAATATAAGTGATATGATATGGCCATCATCATCTTGTGCTTGTGATCTCCATCTCCGAAGCACCGTTGTGATCACCATCGTCACCGGCGTGACACCTTGATCTCCATCGTAGCATCGTTGTCGTTTACGCCTTCTATTGCTTCTACGACTATCGCTACCGCTTAGTGATAAAGTAAAGCAATTACAGGGCGTTTGCATTTCATACAATAAAGCGACAACCATATGGCTCCTGCCAGTTGCCGATAACTTCGGTTACAAAACATGATCATCTCATACAATCAAATATAGCATCACGTCTTGACAATATCACATCACAACATGCCCTGCAAAAATAAGTTAGACGTCCTCTACTTAGTTGTTGCAAGTTTTACGTGGCTGCTACGGGCTTAGCAAGAACCGTTCTTACCTACGCATCAAAACCACAACGATAGTTCGTGAAGTTAGTGCTGTTTTAACCTTCGCAAGGACCGGGCGTAGCCGCACTCGATTCAGCTAAAGTGAGAGAGACAGACACCCGCCAGCCACCTTTAAGCACGAGTGCTCGTAACGGTGAAACCAGTCTCGCGTAAGCGTACTAGTAATGTCGGTCCGGGCCGCTTCATCTCACAATACCGCCGAACCAAAGTATGACATGCTAGTAATAAGTATGACTTGTATCGCCCACAACTCACTTGTGTTCTACTCATGCATATGACATCTACGCATCAAACCTAGCTTGGATGCCACTGTTGGGGAACGTAGTAATTTCAAGAAGTTTCCTACGCACACGCAAGATCATGGTGATGACATAGCAACGAGAGGGGAGAGTGTTGTCCACGTACCCTTGTAGACCGTAAGCGGAGGCGTTATGACAACGCGGTTGATGTAGTTGTACGTCTTCACGATCCGACCGATCCAAGCACCGAACGTATGGCACCTTCGTGTTCAGCACACGTTCAGCTCGATGACGTTCCCCGGGCTCCGATCCAGCAAAGCGTCGGGGATGAGTTCCGTCAGCATGACGACGTGGTGACGATGATGATGTTCTACCGGCGCAGGGCTTCGCCTAAACTCCGCGACGATATGACCGAGGTGGAATATGGTGGAGGGGGGCACCGCACACGGCTAAGGAACGATCCGTAGATCAACTTGTGTGTTCTAGGGTGCCCCCCTGCCACCGTATATAAAGGAGCAAGGGGGGTGCAGCCGGCCCTAGGAGGAGGCGCGCCGGAGGAGTCCTACTCCCACCGGGAGTAGGACTCCCCCCCTTTCCTAGTTGGATTAGGACTTGGGGGGAGGGAAAGAGGAAAGGGGGGCGCCCCCCCCTTCCTTGTCCTATTCGGACTAGGGGGGAGGGGGTGTGCGGCCTGCCCTGGCCGGCCCTCCTCTTCACCCTCATGCCCTATTAAGGCCCATTAACCCCAGGGAGGGTTCCGGTAACCCCCCGGTGTTCCGGTAAAATCCCGATTTCACCCGGAACCATTCTGATGTCCAAACATAGGCTTCCAATATATCAATCTTTATGTCTCGACCATTTCGAGACTCCTCGTCATGTCCGTGATCATATCCGGGACTCCGAACAAACTTCGGTACATCAAAACTTATAAACTCATAATAAAACTGTCATCGTAACGTTAAGCGTGCGGACCCTACGGGTTCGAGAACTATGTAGACATGACCTAGAACTGTTTGCGATCAATAACCAATAGTGGAAGCTGGATGTTCATATTGGCTTCTACATATTCTACTAAGATCTTTATCGGTCAAACCGCATAACAACATACATTGTTCCCTTTGTCATCGGTATGTTACTTGCCCAAGATTCGATCGTCGGTATCCAATACCTAGTTCAATCTCGTTACCAGCAAGTTTCTTTACTCATTCCGTAATACATCATTCCGTAACTAACTCATTAGTTACAATGTTTGCAAGGCTTAAGTGATGTGTATTGCCGACAGGGCCCAGAGATACCTCTCCGACAATCGGAGTGACAAAACCTAATCTCGAATTACGCCAACTCACCATGTACCTTTGGAGACACCTGTAGAGCACCTTTATAATCACCCAGTTACGTTGTGACATTTGGTAGAACACAAAGTGTTCCTCCGATAAACAGGAGTTGCATAATCTCATAGTTGTAGGAACTTTGTATAAGTCATGAAGAAAGCAATAGCAATATACTAAACGATCAATTGCTAGGCTAACAGAATGGGTCAAGTCAATCACATCATTCTCCTAATGATGTGATCTTGTTAATCAAATGACAACACATGTCTATGGTTAGGAAACATAACCATCTTTGATTAATGAGCTAGTCAAGTAGAGGCATACTAGTGACATTATGTTTGTCTATGTATTCACACATGTATCATTTTTCTGGATAATACAATTCTAGCATGAATAATAAACATTTATCATGATATGAGGAAATAAATAATAACTTTATTATTGCCTCTAGGGCATATTTCCTTCACCGAAACCTCCATGGCCGACGCCCCGAGAGCCCACTTCGAGCACTAGGTCGTCCAGACCTCCTCGGCAGGACCCACTAGAGAAGAAGACCTCCACTCAGCCCCGTTCACGGCCCACGTTCCGCCCGGGCCAACCGGCCCCAGGGGGCGCATGGCGCAGCCTTCTCCCCTGGCGCCGCACCACAGCCGCGCAGCCGCACGATCTGCAAACTATGTTGCAGCAACTACTCTGCACTCGCGCAGGGAGCAAGCAAAGATGCGTGCGGCGGTCATCGTGGCCCGTGAGCTCCTGGGGTGTATACTGCTTGAGAGCGGCCATGATGCCCTGCTAGAGCGGTTCGCTGAACTGCTTGATGCGGCACATAGAGGGGCGGCGACGTTCTGCACCCTCCCCGCGTCGCAGGCTATGGTGGGGGCACGCGCTCATCCCCGACACAACCGCACGCCCCCTCCCAGGGACCACGAAGAGCCTCTCGATGCCGACCAGCCTCGTGGTGCTGCCTGCGCCAACCCGAACAGGCCCCCTCGGCGCGGGCCTACTTCAGACGACACCACCAGGGGCCTCGCAGGAGTGCCGACCAAAGGATGGTAGAAGGAAGCGGGAGCGTTAGGCGGCCAGGCTGCACCCCTCGTGCAAGTAGCCGAGAAGCCTACGTTCTCGTCGCGATGGATCCAAGGCATGCGCTAGGAGAGGGGCCCAGCTGATTCTCCACGCCAGGCTGGGCGCTGGACATACACGAGGCCGAGCTCTCCTTCGAACAACCACCAAGCCATGCCGACACCACCAACAGGGGCAGCCTCTCGGTACAGTTAATGCCGCAGGGGCACGCTTACACTGACCATGGATTTCAGATAAACCAAGACACGGCGACCACCAGGACCCTCAGGACGGCGGACCCTCCTCAGGAGCGCAAAGGACGTTGGGAGCACCGCGGGGGAATCCCAGTAGCAGGGCCCTCCTCGTGTTGCGAGGAGCAGGATCGAGCCTGGAGGTAGGTTCCCTCCCGGGGAAGGCGGCAAGCCCTTCCCCTCGGCAGGGGGCCTACGGTTGTCGAGGATGCCATCAGCGTCCCCTTGGTCCCTTGGTCCTCTCCTGGTTTCCGGTCTCGCCAACGGTGGTCAGGGGCGGCGCACGACAGGGTCCTCGTCGGGCGACATGAAGCAAGGCTCCGGCCTGTGAAGGTCTCCGCTCGTGACACCCTCACGTAATAATGAGTGGGGATGTACACGCCCCGGAGTCTCCTAAGTGCCGCCCTGGGGCCTCATGGGGGCTCCCACCCACGTCCTAGTAGAAACACCATGCTCCGTGCTGGCTGTCGACACTGTCCCTAGTGACTATGCCTATCCAGTGGAAGCACTTAGCTCCGCGCTAGTGAGAAGACTGAAGACTGAAGACGGAAGAACAGTTAGGCGCAGGACACGGCCGCCTATTTTTGCCTCCCTTTTTGTACCTGCTTGCCGACTTTTTGAAGCAGTTTGTTCTCTATGCATTTATAAAACAGGGGGAGTTTTTATTTTTCTCGTTCGTGTCGCTCTCTTGCCTTCAGTTCTTGCATTCTTTTCTTGGAACTCTTGACCGCCGCCCTTGTCGGTGTACTAAAGTAGGGGTACCTTAGTACCCCAAACTTGTGCACGGGCAGTCGCAGCGTCCCGCGGTAAGGCTTGCCGGGCGTCCGCCAAGATCCTCCGTAGCTCATATTGATGCCATTCAAGAACAAAGTACTCAAACCAAGGCCCCGGCAAGAGGAGCTTGCCGGGAAGGCCAACCAAGGCCCCGGCAAGAGAAGCCGGCCGGGAAGAAGACAAGACCCCGGCAAGAGGAGCTTGCCGGGAAGGCCACTCAAGGCATTCCAAGAAAACTTGCCGCGACGCACCGCACGCCCCGGCAAGGCCCGGTGAGCGACAAGCTCCCGAACACGACAAGACAACGACCGCGGCAAGGAGCCTGCCACGGGAAACCCCCACTTCGCGCCCGCGCTCCAACACACCTACCAACGTGTCGCTCTGGGACCCTTCCAAGCACACATGGCAGGAGGCCGTGCATCTAGGGGTGCGAGGTGGCAAGCAGGCGCTGACAAGATAACCATCGTGGCAAACGGTGGCGTCCCTAGCGGTCCCTTTCGGTACTGTTTAGGCGACACAGACGGGCAATTAATGCCCTTGTCCCCTGCCGCCAGGGTTAGGTATGATAACACTGTACAGGTAGCTATACCAACCACCACGCTTCCATTTTGGCCCTTTACCTCCATTGCCACCTGTGGGTAACCCCTTGAGCATATAAAAGGAGGCCCGTGTGCAACGTAGAGGGGGGTTAGCTGCTTAGGGCACCGACACTCTCAAGCACGAACAATACAGAAACACAAAGCAGCAGTAGGAGTTTTATCTCTCCGGAGAGCTCCGAAGCTGGGTAAAATCCCTCGCGCGCTTCGCCTCGATCTGCTCTTCGTGCGCCCTCCGCCCCCTTGCCGAACCGAAAAGGGGCCCCGCCCCATAGGTGCTCGTTCCCCATGACATCTCTGGCGCGCCAGGTAGGGGTGCGTCGAGGTTGTGCGAACCTGATCCGGCGTTTCCGCGCGCTACATCAACATCTTCATCGACATGCCACCGAAGAAGAAGGCTTCGGAGGTGGCCACTCCTTCCACGTCTATCCTACCACCACCGGAGCAAACGGGCGGTGGGGTGGACGCCGGCGGAGGAGCGGGCGCCGGCGGAGGGACCCACATCGTCACTCGGTCCAAGGACAAGGCCCCGCTAGCTTCAGCGTCTGTACATCCGCCGCACCCCTCCCAGGAGGTGCAGGATCGACAATGCCACGGTGCTCCTGGCACCGTACACGCGCTAGAACAAGGCCAAGCTGGTGGGTCGCGGGACGCTCAAGGCCAACATGCGCGTCAACGTGCTGGCACGAGCGCGGGACGGTCGCCTGGACGAGATGTTGCTCCTTCTTACAGTGTTAGAAGCCTGAGCGTAACCCACACCTCGCGCCGCTCGCCACCGCCACCCAAGACTCCAGAGGAAGCGCTGGCCCGAGCCCAGTTGCTTCTAGATTACCCTCCAACGCCAGACAAGATCGACGACTGGAGGGCCATCATTCAGAGCCTTATCGGCTTCGCCAACGGCGACAAGCCCCGGCAACCGAGCATATCGAAGCCCCGGAAAGACGCCCAGGCGCAAGCCGATGCCGATAAGACCGCTGGGGGTGCCACCACTGTGTGCTCCCCACTACGAAGGCCAAGATCACCGACTCGCCGGGCTAACCTCGACACCGACTCCACCGCGTCGTCGGACCCGCGAGCTCGCCGCGATCAACGCCATGTTCTCCAAGAACGAGGACAAGAAGACGCTCGTACTCGCATCGAGCACCAAAGAGAAGCGCGGCGTCAGTCAGACCAACGCGCTGGGCCCACTGTTGATGTGCATGCGCCAGGGGAACCAGGCGACTTGCCGTACGCGGTAGGTTGCCCTGCGTTCACCCATGAGCTGCGGCAGGTCCAGTGGCCCAGTACCAAAAACTTCAAGCCAGATGTACCCGAGAAGTACGATGGCAGGATACATCTGTCGGAGTTCCTCAGCGTCTACACCATCGCGGTGCAGGCTGCCGGGGGGCGCGACGAGAAGATCCTCGCCAACTACTTCCCGCTGGTGCTCAAGCCCAATGTCAGATCTTGGCTAATGCACTTGCCGGACGACTCCATCTCTTCGTGGGCGGACCTGTGTCATCAGTTTGTCGGCGCCTTCACAGGAGGCCACAAACCCCATGGCCAGGAGAGCGATCTTCATCTGCTCGCCCAGAAGGAAGGAGAGCCCCTACGCAAGTACATACAGAGATTCAGCCAGGTGCAGCGCAACATCCCAGACGTCCACCCTGCCGCGGTTATCAGCGCGTTCCATTAGAACGTGCGTAACCGCAGGATGAGGGAGGAGATGGCGATGTGCAAAATCAGAGATGTCAGCGAGCTATATGGTCTGGCCGACAAGTGTGCACGTGCTGAGGAGGGGAGCAAACTCCCCGGAGAGAACGCAGGAGCAGAAGGATCTGACAGTGAGGATGCCGCCCCGGCGAAGAAGAACCGGAGGCGGAACAACAGAAAGGGAAAAGCTAAGGATGTGCTAGTTGTCGAGCAGTCCGGCAATGGAGGTGGCTCCGAGAAGGCCAAAGCTGGTGACTTCGGCGAGGCTGTGGTGGCCGCCGACAAGCAGGACGGCTCCGGCAAGCAGTACTGCAAGATCCACCGCACAAAGGGCCATGACCTCCAGGCCTGCAAGAAGGTTGAGCAGCTCGTAGAGCTACAGAAAGCTGAATACGAGTGCCGCGACAAGGAGAAGGCCCAGGAAGGTGGCGGAGGATCCGACAAGAAGCGTCCCGACCAGGGAGGGCGCCGCGGCAAGGCCAAGCAGCGGCAAGGAGACAGGCCTCCCCGCGGCCGCGACAAGGACAAAGATGATGAGATGGAGGAAGATGAGGCCGACGAGCAGGAGTTTCAGAAGGCAACAGACACTTTGTGCGTTGACGGCGGTGCCTCTCTGCACACCTCGCACCGCCATCTCAAACGGTGGATGCGGGAAGTGAACGCAGCAGAACCGTCCGTTGAGTCACGCAAGCCCCTGAAGTGGTCCAGCACGCCCATCATCTTCGATGTTGAGGATCACCCTGACCGCATAACTGCGGTCGGGTGCTTGCCGATGTTGGTTTCGCCAACAATCCGCAACCTCAAGGTCACGAAGATGCTGGTTGACGGTGGGGCCGGCCTGAATCTGATCTCTTCCGCGGTACTCAAGAAGCTCCAGATCCCCGACAGCGAGCTCGAAGAGACCGGCACCTTTTAAGGAATCAATCCGGGAAGGAGCAAGCCGAAGGGGAAGATCACGCTGCCAGTAACGTTTGGCAGTGAGCTGAACTTCAGGACAGAGAGAGTCACATTCGACGTTGCTGATTTTCCATTGCCCTACAATGGGATACTTGGCCGTCCAGCGCATGCCAAGTTCATGGCAGCCTCTCATCACGCCCACAATGTGCTCAAGATGCCCGGTCCGATAAGTGTCATTTCTGTCCATGGCGACAAGAAAGATGCACTTATCTGTACCGACAAAATCTACCGGGAAGCAGCAGCCGCAGCAGAACACAAACCACTTGCCGCTGAAGCTCCCGGGGGGAAGAAGAAGACCAAGTCCGGCAAGAGTAGCTCTGATGCCCACTCCGGCAAGCGCACCTCCTCGGAGTGCTGCGCTACCGTCCAGGACACACCATCGAGCTCCACCGGCAAGTGCAAGAAGGCAAAGACAGCTTTACCACAGACCAAGAAAGTGGCCGCCGAGGACGGCACTGGTGGTACCTTCACCATTAGTGCCACGCTTAACCCTAAATAGGAAAGCGCGCTCGTTGCTTTCCTGCGGGCGAATGTCGATGTATTTGCATGGCAACCATCTGACATCCCCGGTGTTCCCAGGAAAGTAATTGAGCACCACCTTGCCGTCTGCCCTCACGCGCGGCCCATCAAGCAGAGAGTCAGAAAACAAGCAGTAGAACTCCAAGAGTTCATTGCAGAGGAGATCAAGAAGTTGGAAGCAGTAGGCTTGGTCCGAGGAGTACTCCATCCAACGTGGTTAGCCAATCCAGTAGTCGTGCGCAAAGCGAGCGGGAAGTGGAGGCTTTGTATTGACTTCACTGATGTTAATAAAGCTTGTCCCAAGGATCCATTTCCCTTGCCGCGCATTGACCAGATTGTCGACTCCACGGCAGGATGTGATCTGCTTTCATTCCTTGATGCCTACTTAGGATATAATCAGATCTTCATGGCGGAAGAGGATGAAGAGAAAACCGCATTCATTACTCCATGTGGCACGTACTGCTTTGTGCGGATGCCTTTCGGACTAAAGAATGCTGGTTCAACATTTGAAAGAGTAGTCAGTCATGCTTTTGAGCCACACCTGCATAGAAATGTAGAAGCTTACATGGATGACATAGTGGTGAAGAGCAAGGACAAAGAAACTTTGATCCAAGATCTGGATGAGACTTTTGCAAATCTGCGCAAGATCAATCTCAAGTTGAATCCCGAGAAGTGCGTGTTTGGAGTTCCTTCCGGCAAGCTTCTCGGATTCTTTGTGTCCCAGCGGGGGATCGAGGCCAATCCCGACAAGATTGAAGCCATTGAACAGATCGAAGCACCGAAGCGCGTCAAGGATGTGCGAAGGCTTGCCGGCTGCGTTGCTGCTCTCAGTAGGTTCATCTCTAAGTCTGCCGAGCGCACCCTGCCATTCTTCAAAATTTTGAAGAAGGCAGGTCCAATGAAATGGACTCCGGAAGCGGAGGCCGCACTGCAGGACTTGAAGAGATACCTATCCTCCACTCCAATACTTGTCGCACCTAAGCCACAAGAGAAGTTGCTGCTATATCTGGCGGCAACAAATCAAGTGGTTAGTGCTGCGTTAGTAGCGGAGAGGGAGGCGGATGATGATCCAGTGACCGCGGCAAGCGAGTCCAGCGACAAGCAGGGGGCTTCCCCGACAAGTTCTGGTTCTGACTAGGATAGATCTGCGCAGCCACAAGAAGAGAAACAGAAGAAGATGGTGCAGCGCCCAGTTTAGTTTGTCAGTTCCCTTCTGCAAGGGGCCAGATCAAGGTACTCTGGTGTGCAGAAATTGCTTTTCGGCCTTCTCATGGCCTCGAGGAAGCTGCGCCATTACTTTCAAGCGCACGAAATCACAGTTGTCACTCGCTTTCCGTTGAAGAGGATATTGCAGAATCCAGAAGCAACAGGCAGGATTGTCGAGTGGGCGCTGGAATTGTCAAGCTTTGGCCTCAAGTTTGAAAGTATTTCAACTATCCAGAGCCAAGCATTGGCAGAATTCATAGCAGAATGGACGCCAACACCCGATGAAGAATCTCCGGAGAGGAGCATCCCTGTCAAGGAAGCAAGCAAAGAATGGATCATGTACTTTGACGGTGCCTTCTCGCTGCAAGGCGCCGGTGCGGGCGTGCTACTTGTCGCACCCACCGGAGAGCACCTCAAGTACGTGGTCCAGATGCACTTTCCCAAGGAGCAAGCAACAAACAATACTGCAGAGTATGAAGGCTTGCTTGCCGGACTCAGGATCGTGGCAGACCTTGGGATCAGGAAGCTTATTGTCAGGGGTGACTCACAGCTTGTCGTCCGTCAAGTAAACAAAGATTATCAGAGTCCGTTGATGGAAGCCTACATCGATGAAGTGAGGAAGTTGGAAGAGCATTTTGACGGCCTGCAAATGGAACATGTTCCAAGAGCTCAAAATGACATTGCAGACGGCCTGTCAAAATGCGCCGCACTCAAGTTACCTGTGGAACCAGGAATTTTTGTGCTCAAGCTAACTCAACCATCTGTAACACCATCAACTGGACAGAGCAAGAAGAGGAAGTTGATTACTGGCGACTACCTTCCGGCAGAGCTCCCCGAAGCCGCCGTCAAGAAGGTCCCCAAGATCAACATAAAGAATGCTGAGGAGGAGTCTGCTCCGACAAGCCCCAGGGTTTGTTTCGTTGAAGCAGACGCTCCCGACAAGCTGTGTCCCGACACGCTTGCCGGGGAGCATCATGCTCCGGCTGAATCACAGATTCTGGCCGTGGAAGCAGATGTTCCTGCAGCAGCATTTGCGCCTTTAGTCCTTGTCGTCGAGCCACAAGCTCTGGCATTGGCACAGCAGATCATCCATTTCCTTCAGACAGGAGAGCTCCCCGAAGAGCAAGAAGAAGCGGAAAGAGTAGCCCGGCAATCAAGTATATACCAGTTTGTCGATGACATATTGTACAGAAAAAGATTCAATGGAGTGAAATTGAAGTGCATTTCCCGGGAAGATGGACATGAGCTGTTGGCGGAGATACATGGAGGCATATGTGGTCACCACATTGGCGCAAGAGCACTTGCCGACAAAGCTTTCCAGCAAGGTTTCTTCTGGCCGACAGCCCTCCAGGATGCAACTGCACAAGTAACCAAGTGTGAAGCGTGCCAGTTCCACTCCAAGCAAATTCATCAACCAGCTCAAGCTCTCCAAACAATCCCTTTATCCTGGCCATTTTTGGTCTGGGGGCTCGACATCCTCGGCCCCTTTCCCCGAGCTGTCGGGGGCTTTGAGTACTTGTACGTTGCAATCGACAAGTTCACAAAGTGGCCTGAAGTGGAAGTAGTGAGGAAGGTGACAGCACAGTCAGCAGTCAAGTTCTTTAGGTCAATTGTTTGCCGTTTCGGAATCCTAACAGGATCATCACTGACAATGGCACACAATTCACGAGCCGCACCTTCATGCAGTACGTCCAAGATCTTGGCGCCAAGATCTGCTTCGCTTCTGTTGCTCATTCGAGAAGCAACGGTCAAGCGGAGAGGGCGAACGCTGAAGTGCTGCGCGGGCTCAAGACCAAAACTTTCGACAGGCTGCACAAGTGCGGAAGAAATTGGATTGAGGAGCTGCCGGTGGTTCTTTGGTCGATCAGGATGACGCCAAATCGAGCCACTGGCCAGACACCTTTTGCTCTAGTATATGGAGCAGAAGCAGTTCTCCCCACAGAACTCGTATACAGATCACCTCGAGTGCTCGCTTATGATGAGCTTGAGCAAGAGCAGCTGTGGCAAGACGACGCGCTGCTCCTCGAGGAAGATCGTCTTCAGGCTGCGGTACAAGCTGCTCGATACCAGCAAGGTTTGCGCCGCTATCATAGCCGCAAAGTTAACGCCAGAAGCTTCGAGGAAGGCGACCTTGTTCTTCGGCGCGTTCAATCCGCCAAGAATTCCAACAAGTTGACGCCGAAGTGGGAAGGCCCTTATCGGGTGAAACGAGTCACTAGGCCTGGCGCTGTCCGCCTTGAGACCGAAGATGGCTTTCCGGTGAGCAAATCCTGGAACATCGAGCATCTTCGTAAGTTTTATCAGTAAGGCGCGGTTGTCGGACCCTGTCCGGCAACCACCTTTCTATACAAGTCTTGCCGCTGTTGCATGTAATCCTTTGTACAGAGCCAGGCGCAGACCCTGAGCACAAGTAAATGAAGCGCTGACACCCCGGGGTTATAGCATGCATGCTAGGTCGAGTCTCGTCCTTGGTTAGGGTTGATAGTGCCTAACAGCAGCTAACCCCTAGCTTAGAGGTCGAGAGTCCGTCCCTTTGCTTTTCCTTCATTCGCAGGGCTCGCATATCCTGGCCAGACCGCTTGAGGAGAAAAAGGAGAAGAAGGGCGCGCCGGCACCTAGGCCCCGGCAAGCCAGTATTGCTAGGGGCTGCGAGTGCCAAGATTCGTCTGTGGCAAGCCAGAGTTGCCGGGGGATGCAATATCAGATAAGTCTTTCCTCCCTCTTCATGCATCCTCTTATGGACTGGGGAATGCGAAACCGCGTTTCTTCCCGAAAACTGCCATGCTCCCTCAACTCTAGGCCCTGGGGCCCGTTCCCGGGGACAAGTTTGGTCGTAGTTGCGGCAGCAAAGGGATGAAACGAGGAGGCTGCACCCACCTCGTTCCCGCCTCCGTCAAAGGCGTGAGAAAGGTCGAGCGACGTGGGAAGGCGGCAGGGCCTGTTGCCGGGAGGCGAACTGTCTGTCCGAAGGATACCAAGGATTTGCTCCTTGGCGTGGGTTCAACCTGCGAGACAAATAACCCGGCAAGCATCCCCTTTTCATTAAAAAAACATCCCACTCAGGTACAGTCCATAGAGGATGAAAAACATGAAAGAGAGGATTACAAGTTTTAGATGCAGCTAAGGCCCGAAGGCTTACAAATTAAAAAGATAAGATGCCCGTAATCCCTTTCCTGTCCCACTCTTCAGGAGGTAGATCAAGGAGGGCGTGAACCATCCCCTTCATCATGGCTTGACGCATGCTCACGGGGCTTAGCCTCGCGCACGCCGCCCACGTCACCCACGACGCCGCGTTTGACACGTGCCGTTCTGGGCGTGCGCAGTGGAAGCGGAGAGATATGCGGTGTGACCTAGGCCGCGCGTGCCCATGCACTGTTTTGGGCCTGGCCCTACAGCGCTCGGCACCGTGTATGGCCCAGGCCCGGGGGCTCTTGTCGGTGTACTAAAGTAGGGGTACCTTAGTACCCCAAACTTGTGCACGGGCAGTCGCAGCGTCCCGCGGTAAGGCTTGCCGGGCATCCGCCAAGATCCTCCGTAGCTCATATTGATGCCATTCAAGAACAAAGTACTCAAACCAAGGCCCCGGCAAGAGGAGCTTGCCGGGAAGGCCAACCAAGGCCCCGGCAAGAGAAGCTGGCCGGGAAGAAGACAAGACCCCGGCAAGAGGAGCTTGCCGGGAAGGCCACTCAAGGCATTCCAAGAAAACTTGCCGCGATGCACCGCGCGCCCCGGCAAGGCCCGGTGAGCTACAAGCTCCCGAACACGACAAGACGACGACCGCGGCAAGGAGCCTGCCGCGGGAAACCCCCACTTCACGCCCGCACTCCAGCACACCTGCCAACGTGTCGCTCTGGGACCCTTCCAAGCACACGTGGCAGGAGGCCGTGCAGCTAGGGGTGCGAGGTGGCAAGCAGGCGCTGACAAGATAACCATCATGGCAAACGGTGGCGTCCCTAGCGGTCCCTTTCGGTACTGTTTAGGCGACACAGACGGGCAATTAATGCCCTTGTCCCCTGCCGCCAGGGTTAGGTATGATAACACTGTACAGGTAGCTGTACCAACCACCACTCTTCCATTTTTGCCCTTTACCTCCATTCCCAACTGTGGGTAACCCCTTGAGCATATAAAAGGAGGCCCGTGTGCAACGTAGAGGGGGGTTAGCTGCTTAGGGCACCGACACTCTCAAGCAAGAACAATACAGAAACACAAAGCAGCAGTAGGAGTTTTATCTCTCCGGAGAGCTCCGAAGCTGGGTAAAATCCCTCGCGCGCTTCGCCTCGATCTGCTCTTTGTGCGCCCTCCGCCCCCTTGCCGAACCGAAAAGGGGCCCCGCACCATAGGTGCTCGTTCCCCGTGACAGCCCTGCCCTCAAATGCCTCGCAAGCGGGGGCTGGGTATGATATGCGCGCTGGTGCTGAACGCCCTCGGGGGCTCAAGGGTGTGCTCACCCCGCGCGCCCACCTCACCACGGTCTGGCAGTTGGCTCCTCACGAGGCACTCTGGCAGGCCAGCAGGCCCCTCGGGAGAAATAGGGCCTCGCGAGCTCGCAGTAGGCTTACCTTAGAAGAAGGGAGCCGGTCGCGACGCTAGGCCCCGCGCCAGGCCCCCGAAACCTAAGATAAGTCATAAACAACTACCCTTCTCAGCGACCAATAGCCCTGCGGGGCCTTGCTCCGGATGTCGCTCCAAAAGTATTTAACGATCTCACAAATCATATGGGGCACCCCCTTCCCAAAATGCACTCACAAGAATATGTTTGAGTTTTTGTTATACAGGTTAAAGCAAAAGAAATACAGGCCTAGCTAGACGCACCTTCTTCGTCACTCCCATCCACGCTGCTTATGCTGAATCTGCCACCCTCCTCGTCATCTCCACCCGCGCCAGCTCCTTTGGCTGCGAGCACGGCCGTGTCATCCTCAGGAGTCAGCTCCTTCATGAGAGCATCCACATGACCGTCCACCCACTTGGCAAGCTTGTATTGGGTAGCCACAGGCACGGGGGCTAGCACGGTGCTGAAGTAGAAGTGGGAGTCAAGGTTCAGGAGGTTGCTGAAGATGCATGAGAGCGCGCATACAAGGAGGCCCCGGCTCCTCTCCTCAACAAGCTGGCAGGCTTTTGTGGCCTGGTCCTCCAAGCAGGTGAGGGGCGCTCTCATAGTCACTCTCGTGCGGGTGAGGGGCGCTCTCATCGTAAATGACACCCAAGGCATTGTTGGCTCTGACGCGCAGACCCTGGAGCATGGGGCTGTGTTCGCACTCCAGCGTCAGGCGGTGGCACTTTTCACTCAAAGCCTTCTCCAAGAGGGAGGCGGTGTCCTCGGCCTACTTCCGAAGAGAGGATTCCTCGGTGCGAGTAGAATCCAGGGAGGATTCGGAAGAAGCCGGGGCCTCCCGGGCACCGCGTGCAGCTCGGTCTTCAGGACGGAGGTACGGCCCTCAAACTCAGCCTTGAGCAGATCCAGGTCCAAGCAGTGCCCCTCGGCTAGCTCAGCACATGCCTTCGCCACCTTCTCCTCCTCCTCCACCTGGACCTGAGCTTCTCGGGCGGCGAAAGCATCCTCAGCCACGGTGGCCTGTCGCTTCCTCACCTCCAGCCTCTCCAGCACCAAGCTATGATCGATGGCCTCCAACGTCAAGTCCTCATGGCGCCTCAGGAGCTCTGTCTCGGCAAGGGCCACCTCACCTAGTGAGGAGGCTAGCAGGGAACGACGCTCCTCGATTTCGCGCAGCAAGGCAGCACTCGAAGAAAGAGGATCTCCCTCCCGCTCCTCAGCCGCCTCACGACGGCAGTTGGCTTCCTCGGCCTCTTCCATGGCACGAGCGCAAGCTTCTCGAGAAACCGCGAGCGAGGCCACCGCACGTGCTTCGGCCTCGTCTCGCTGAAGCTTCCCAAGGTTGATGGCCACCTTCAGTCGCTACCATTCACCCTCCAAGGCAGTTCTCTGCTTCAAGCCTGGTGTCGACATTGGCGAGCTCCACGCCAAGATGGACCATCGCACGCGTCGCTTCACCAAAGAACCCGAAGCACACCGCGCTGCGCCCGGGGCAAGCGTGAGTTCGTCGCCAAGATCTTCACCGGCTCTGGAGGTTGCTCGGGAGGCGCTGGGGGCTCCGCCAGTCGCCGGCTGGGGGCTGGCTAGTGGGGCCCCGCAGCTTGAAGACGAAGGCTGCCCGGAGGGCGCCCCCTGCCGGCAAGGAAAAGAGGGAGGATCACCTAAGCACCCTTCACCTCGTGAGCAAAGTCTTGGGGGGAGAGAACATGGGGCTAGGTTCCGGTGCACCCTCGCGGCGTTGAGCTGGAGAGAGCCAGACTCACACCCTGCACAGGCTCAGGACGCTGGGGGCTGCACGCCTGTGCCGCGCTGGAGCACTTGGGGGTGTATACCTCCCGAGGTTTTTTCTTCATGAAGACCCTGCAAAACCCCAGCCATGAGAAACCGCAGTGCGCTTGGCGGCGGCCACATATCTCCTGGGCTTCAGCAGCTGACGGGTGCCATCGTCGCGGCACGGGGACCTCTTCCTCTTTAGGAGCGACTCAAGGCACAGGCGGCACCGACCCGGGCCTGACGGACAATCCTCACGAGGGGGAGCATCTGATGCGATATCTGGAGCAGAGGTCCCGAGGGCAGGGGCGCTCGGTTTGGCTTCCTGGGTCATAGCTCCGGGGCCATTGGTGGGCTCCTCGTTGCTAGCAGCAGCTCTAGAGCCACCGTCCCGGGCGTCAGAGGCTTCTGCCTTCGGAGCCTGGCGTAGCGCAGGCCCTGCAGCAGCCTCTTTCGGAACTGCGGAGGCCTGAGGCTCCCGAGTCTCTAACGAGGACGAGCCTCTGGAGGATCTCTTGACAGCTGGCGGTGGCGCGCGCTCCCCTGCCTCCACACTCGGGGCGCACGTGGTAGGTTTGATTAGGAGAGGAGCCACGAAGACGGGATTGTCGCGAGGCCCCTCAATGCCCATGGGAAGCAACCCCCACTCTTCAAACAGGGGCATCTGCCCCGCGAAGGACTCCTTGTTTGAGCACAGATAAAGAAGGCGGCCACCCCCCGGGAGGTCGGCAGGCTCAGGTTCACCCATTAGGAGCTTGAGCACCACGCTCAAGGTATCGGCAGCAAGGGACAGCTTCTGCAGCCTCATCGGATCCTTGGCGACGGTGAAGTCCCACATCAGGCGAGCATGGCGCTGGAGTGGAGCAATGCGCTTCTTCATGAATTACTTCACCACCATTGGCGCCATCACCCCCAGCTCCTGAAATCTCGCCAACATCTTCCAGACGAAAGAAAGATGCCGGTCAGTGAGCTTCTCATGGCGCCAGCCGGAGCTTGGCAAAGCCGGCAACCCAAGAATCGTGAGCAGGGGGCTGAATGTGCGGGCGTCCATCAAAAGCCACTGCTTCCAGAATCCTTTCGTGACAGGTGAGTGCTCGAAGTCGATCCCTGAGCCGGCGGTCACAGCCACAGCCTCAAAGGACGTGCACCCAGAGCACTGACGAGTGTCCACCAGCCGAAGCAGGAAGAAATGCCGAAACAAGGCCACGGAGGGAGTAATACCCACCATGGCCTCGCAGAGGAAGGTGAAGACGTGCGAGGAGGATGACGGAGCGAGGGTCCAAATGAATCAGATGGATCTGGTAGTGTGACATCACGACATTCAAGAAAGGGGAAAAGGGAGGAATCAACCCAGCCAGAAGAGCATGAAGATGGATGGGAATCTCAGTGGCACTCATCTCTCTAGTTTGCCAAGACGCAGGGCGGGCAGCCGTCGCCCCCCTCTCTCATTGGAATGGGCGGCGAGCGCATGGAAAACCTTGTCCAGACCCTCCTTATTGATTGTCGGTTATTGCTCGAGGGCCGGCTCCAGGACCGGCGGAGGACCGGCCGGCGCGTGCGGCTTCACCTTCTTCTTCCTTGGCTTGGGGGCCATGGCGGATACCAAGAAAGAGCAAGGCGCCGGCACTAGATCTATGGGAGCGACGCAATATTGGAGAGGAACAAACAAGAGCTAGGCACGGTACACCTCGAAGGGCGAGTTGCACTGACAATAGGCGGCTGCTGGGTCTGTGGGATATCAAGGCGGCGTGGGGAAGTGGAGACGCCCACGTCACCATCAACCGCCACGTGTCTTCAGGGCCGCCGGCTGATAGGGCCCGCGACACTCCGCACTTGCCCTTTGGCTTCGCCCTGAAGCCAAGTCACAGCGTACCTTGGGCCCGGGGGCTACTGTCGGCGTCCTGGACTTGGGGTATCCAGTCCTGCCTGCCTGCGGCCCACCAGATGGCTCCATCAACGGCCTAGTATGGCCCGACTTCGACATCAACACCACAAGACCCTCGCGAGGGGCCAAGCCTCGCGAGGTGGATGACGCCAAGACCCCCGAAGGAGTTGGCCTCCTCAAGAGGACTCCTGAGGGGCGGAGAGTTCTATGCAGCCAACTCATGAGGCTCAGGTGACGTGAGCCATGACGACCAAGGCCAGGCGGGTGCCAGGCTGGTGCAGAGCGCACGTTTCCTCTTCGGTGCAATGGAGGCAAGCCACAGGTGCGGTGTAACGAGGAATCAACCAAAGGTTTCCATTCTGGTGCAATAAGACCAGGACCGCCAGGACGGCAAGACGGAGATCATCGCCGAGTCCACCGCAGCGTCACGACCAGAGGCTTTTCGCAGGCGAAGACTACTTTTGTCAGGATAGACTATACTACTTGTCCCCTTTCAAATCCCGCCATTGTTTGAATCCTTTCCTGCTCATATTTGGGAAGAGGACCAAGGCGACTATATATAGGATTTAGCCACCACCATAGATGGGAGAGATCCATTCCGACCCGAGCACCACACCAGCTCAAGAACACCTCACTGAGGCTTGTTCATCCTTTGTACTAGTTCATCGATAGCCCCTCGAGGCAATCCACCACACCACACTGGATTAGGGTATTACACCACAACGGTGGTCCGAACCAGTATAAAATCTCGATGTCTTTGTCTCTCTGTGAGCTTGACGAGCTAGGCTTGGGAGGATCGCGAGTAGCCAAGCTGGGCAGGTTGAGATCTCCGCACGCACCCCAGAGTTCGAACCTCCCAAGGGTTTCCGGATCCTGAAAACCAATAGAGGTCTTGGGCATGGAGGATTTACAGCGTATTTCTTCATGTACTTGGGAGTTACATGGCGGTATTCCCTCCATTCCCGTGCCCATTTGCGTTCTATCCGCTAAATGCGCACTTTGCGCTAATTTTTGCTTTCTTTGCCATGAGTGGCCTCATCAGGAGTGCAATAATCTGCATAGACATCTTCAAGGATCTCAAAAGCAGTGTTGGTTTCAGGCCTCTTGCCTCCATTCTGAGGAAGCTTTTCTTCAGCCATTTTCTTCAGCCGAGGATTCTGAACAATGGATGTCTCTGAGGAAGTATGCAATTTTTCTTTGAGGAACGCTGCAAATGAGTTAAGTTGATGAGAACCTAGAGATTCAGTAGCAGACATGTGTACCTATGAACAGAGTATAGGTGCAAAGAATTTGAAGTGGCCATATACGTTCTCAGATTTTTTTTAACAGGAATCAAGTTTGAGGAATTTGACCAGGGGAGTCTTGAGGAATTTCACTAAGAGTTCTTGTCTTAGGTTCCAGAGTTGTATAGATTGGAAATCCACACAATTGAGGAATCTTGAAGAAAAGTACATCTTAGAGAGATAGATCAAGAACAGATGCAACTGTGGTGTTTAAGAATATGAATGTTGAAGAATAAATACCTTTTGAAGATTTTGTGTAAATCATCAGAATCAACAAGGGAAGTAAAAGTGAGTTTTATTTACCCTTGATGAAGAACACGACGAACAGTGAGATGAACTGTGGAAGTTCATTCGTTCAGATCTTCCATGCCCTAACTTGGCGGAGGAAGATAGCTACGATGGCAGCGGAGGTGAAGATTTCCACGGCCGGCACGAGTATGACGGCGACGAGGTCGAGGCAGCTAAGCTCTTCCTCACCGGCGATGATGGAGATTAGCAGCGACTCTAGGTTAGGGAGCTCGAGCGGAGGAGAGAGAGGCCGAGTGGAGTAAATGAGCTGAGGTGAAAGGGGAGGGGTATTTATAACGAAGTGAAAAACCATTTGTCCAAGGAATTTGGACGAACATGCCCCTGACCCTTCTATCCTAGCGACATGAGTCACCCATGTACTGAGAGGTGGAGATCGTGTGAGATCATGGGTGAGTTGTTTAATCCTGTCGAGGGATGCATAACGATTTGAGTGGCAAAAGCCAAAAAATTAGATATGAAAATTTTAACGTTTCCTTCGCAAATTCTTCAGCTATCAAGGACACAGTGAAGATTTTGAACGGGTTTCAAATAGAACGCACATGAAGAATTTGTGAACAGATTGGGTTGAGTTTAGCATAGAGGGGGAACGGGTCCGATCACATTCACTTAGATAAAAAGCAACTTGAAGAATTAGCTATAAGTGGATGCTGTATAGGACATGAAAAACACATAATATATAGAAATTGCAAATCTGAAGAAATGGCAATTTTTTTTGAAGATTTTCATCTTTTGGTTGATCGCGTAACCCACCGTATAAGAATGATGATTTCAGACTCCGCGTACAATTTTCGTAGGGTTCTGAGAATAAAATTCTTCATTAATTTCTTCATTCTTAGAGGGTTAGTCTTCATTGATTGAAGAAAAACGTTACCTCGTGTGTTGCACATCTAAGTGATCAATTTTGCATAAGTGTTAGGATGTGTGTCCTTTTCATAGAACATTCGAAGATCCAAAGATATTTAGCTCACACCACAACTTTCTACATCTTTTCTCATCCAAGGGCTTTGTGAAGATATCGTGCAGCTAATCTTCAGTATTTGCGTGGGCGATGGAGATGTTGCCCTTCTGCACATGGTCATGAAGAAAATGATGACGAATATGGATGTGCTTTGTCTTCGAGTGCTGAACTAGGTTGTGAGCAATCTTGATAGCACTCTCATTGTCGCAGTAGAGTGGCATATTCTTCACATTGATGCCATAGTCCTTGAGGGTTTGCTTCATCCATAGCAATTGAGCACAGCAAGATCCAGCTGCAATGTACTCAGCTTCAGCGATAGAGAGTGATACGCAGTTCTGCTTCTTCAAGGACCAACATACCAAGGAACATCCGAGGAAATGAAACGTGCCTGATGTTGACTTGCGGTCCACCCGATCACCAGCATAGTCTGAGTCAGAATATCCAATGAGATCAAAAGAAGAGCCCTTGGGATACCATAATCCAAGTGTTGGAGTGTGAGCTAGATATCGAAGAATATGCTTCACAGCCTTTATGGTGTGATTCCTTTGGTGTATCTTGAAATCAGGCACACATCCAAACACTAAGCATAATACCCGGCCTAGATGCACATAGATACAATAAAGAGCCAATCATGGATCGGTATACCTTTTGATCGAAGTCTTTACCATTTTCGTTGGTGCATAGATGGCCATTTGTGGGCATAGGGATTTTGACGCCTTTGTAGTCTTGCATGCCGAATTTCCTCAACACATCCTTGAGGTATTTCTTTTGGGATATGAATATGCCATTATGTTATTGACGAATTTGAAGACCTAAGAAGAATTTCAACTCTCCCATCATAGATATTCACTGGTATGCATCGTTGCTATACAAATGGTTTTAAACCCCTTTCCGCGACGACATTTTGAACCTTCGCCAACTGAGTGTGGGCGATAGGGGGGCCCTTCGCACACGACGCAAAAACCATCAGGGATATGCCCTCCTGGCACACACGCTCGGCAAAATGAGGTCTTGTGCGACCGGCGAGCGAGCAAATACGGTTATACGTATAGTAGTGCTAAAAAACAATTATACATGAGAAATCTTCTGGTCATAAGTACACCCCACATAGCCAGCCCCCGCTAAACGTTTCCATTCCTACATACATTCCACACAGTCCATCCAAGGAATACGTTTTCGTTAGTATGTACAACCCACACAGTTAATCCGGGAAGTACCAAACGTTTGCGATGTGCACAACATCACAAACAGTCAATAATTTCGAAGCATGTGTGGTAAGGTGACTATCGCAAACATTTAATAAGAACGAACTGTGTGCGATGCTATTGTTAATCGCACATGTTTTTTCTTGGCTGATCGTGTGTGTCGTGGAGATTGATCGCACATGTTTTTTCCTGGCTGATCGTGTGTGCGGTGGAGATTGATCGCACAAGTAGTGGATCCTAGAATCGTGTCTGATCTCCACGTCTATCGCAGACATTTCGCTTTTGCAAAGCGGATGCAATTTAGTCCCTGATAAATACCTAATTAATCCCTAATTAAAAAAATCACCTTTTTGAATTTGAAAGTAGGCAATCACTTATTTCATATCCAACCAGGTTTATTACAATTATAGGTTCAACCACGAATCCATAATTTGATGCACAGGTACATATACTGAAGAACTACAAAAGCACCAAGTAAAGAATGATGAACCATAGTTGTACTAAAGACTGTAAAGAGAGAGGTGAAAGTCATTTTGGTTGCTGGAGAAGCTGAAGTAGAATGCCCATATTGTGCCCTCCTTCATGCGTAATGCATGCACGACTCTAGGCCAACCCCTTGTGATGGCTGCCCGTCCATCCTTCACTGTCTTCATTATGACTTCTCGATTCTCAGTGTAGTCTGGATGAAATACTTTAACCTTCATTTCTTGTTCACCAATCATGTACTTTGCGAGGTAATCTTAAGTGAACTGCTTCAGGAACCACTACAAAGGAAAAAGATTCAAACATTGTTATCTAAGAACTCATTACGGGAAGTAAAAAAGAAGGTTGCAGATTTTGTAGTTACCATCCTACAGCTCACCGTTGTGTTGGATAGAGCATAAACAAATAATTTGCTTGCCACCATTCATATCTTTTTGCTAATAATCCTTATTAGTTTCCTCACTTGATGCTTGTTCAGGAATATCTCATTGCCCCATACGCAAAAAGGGTCGATGCGTGGATCCTTGCCAAGGGCATATGTACCTACAAGCAACAAGTCAGTATTAGAAGCTAACAAGTGTCCAGGCCTGGATCTATATGCGTTACATTATGGAACGACGGGGAATACAAGCCGAGGGATGAAGCTAACCTTGGCAGAAAATGGTGGCCACTCCCGTTGTTTTCCTGCATAAGTAGTGGAAAGGCATGATAAGTACGGCAACCTAAACATCAAACAGATATAGCCAAGGTAAACAATATCATCTCCAAATGATAGCTTGAATGTGTTGGTTCAGCATGCTGTTGCAGCATATATAAAATGGAAGGCAATGTTACCGACAACAGGCTTAACAACCATCAAATATTGAAATTCAAATTGGTATTGTTGAAAATAAATAGAACATAGGTAATGCTTAAACATCACTGGATAAATGTGTAAAACTAAAATAAAGGGCATGTGTTAACTGTTAACTACACCAGGCATAACTGGAACCTAATATAGTCGTTCAAACTGGTATTGATGCAGTCCAGCGGCACAGTTACGACTTGCACATAATGAACAACACATTGTGAATGACTGAAGTAAACAAGGCATAAATGATCAGTATAACAATCAAATATAGCCATTGAAAACTGGACAGAGTCTCACTAGAACCAACCTAACAGGCAAATATAGATAAATAGGGCATATGCTTGAAAACCTGACAAATGCTCACTGCAACCAACCTAACAAGCAAATACAGATAAACAAGGCATCTTCTGGAAAACTGGAAAAATGCTTAAAAGAGCAACCTAACAACCAAATTACAGATAAACAAGGCATTTGCTTGATAACTGGACAAATGCTAACCGCAACTAAACTAAGGCATCGGCTCGATAAGTGGGAAAATGCTCACTGGCAACCAACCTAACAACCTAACACAGATAAACAAGGCATCAACTCACTATAAACAACCAAATATAGCCATTCGTGAAACTGAAGTGGACAATTCGTGAAACATCACATAGCCCTATTGAACAATACATTTTTGCATAACAGAAATAATTAAATAGGGCACAGTTATAGCACCGCACGACAAATGCTACTACAACAAGGGGTACGGGTTGGCAAGCTAGAAAAGGTAAGATTTCCTGATAGGATGTTGACTCACATTTCATTGACCGGATCCTTCTAGTTGGAGGAGCACATACCCATGGTGGAAGAACCTTTGTTGGTGCCCTCCTCGTGGTCTTGGTCGATGAGAAATGACTTGGCAATTGAGGATTCCAGGCCACCGTCGTAGAACGTATCCTTCAGAAATGACAAAATAGGCTCAATGGCGTATAAGGATCGCAAATCTTTGACCGCTCGGCGGAGGAGAATAGCGGAAGGGCCGTCGAAGAGATCGACAGCGGTTGAACCAGAGGGGTTGGGGATGGACCATGTAACTTGTGACATGGCCCGTGTGAAGCTGTCGCTGTCGACGAGCTTGATGTCATAGCCAGCTTTCCCGAGATACAGTAATACGCAAGCAAGCTGACATGAAGCCTTCACATGGAAACATAGTCAACGACTTTGCCGATTTTCGCGGTGACGTGTTGTTCCGGGATCGACAGGTCGGGGCGAACGACGGCCACTTCGCCAACATCCGTCTGAGAGGCCATGATAAACCACTTCTTGGCCGAACACTCATCGGTATTCTCGGGATACGTGGTCGAGCTTAGGCTGTGACATTCTGGAGCAGGGGATGTGGATCTGGTGGGGAGGGACACCGCAGGCCTCATCTAAAAACTCAGGGGAGTGGGGTGATGGTATGTGAATCGCTGGGTAACCTGAAGTCTATTATCTAAGCTAGGAGGAACAGCCAGACCGGCATGGGTTGGCGGTGGCGCCGGCGGCGGCTGCGAGATAGGGTTCCAGGGGGTAGGGGGCAGGTGGGGGTACTGCGGTGGTGGTGGCGATGGGCGAGGGAGGGCGGCGGTTCAAATGCCTGGGTTACTGCAATTTTACTATAAGGTCGGTGCTGGAGGAGTGTGGGGGATGGTTGAAGAACATCGGCTACTAAAATTTGGGTAAAGGAATTGATGTGGGGTGGGACTAGGCAAGATCGTGCAGTCGTGGTGATTTCATAGCGCACTTCATTGCACATGGTTAAGCTAGTACCTGCACCATTTTGCTCGTGCTTGCGCAGTCGTGGTGATTTCACAGCGCGCTTGCATTGCACAAGGTTAAACCGGTACCTCCACCATTTGCTCACGCTTGCGTAGTGATGCTGATTTTACAACGCACTTGCATCGCACATGGTTAAGCCAATATCTGCACTATTTTGCTCATGTTGGTCACTCTATGGGACCAACTCCCTCCTATGATGCACATTTGTTCTTTTAGAAACTGTGTGCGATGGCTGGTGTATCGCCGCCTAGCCTTCAATGAGCACTGACATTGGTAGTGGGCATCCAATGGGAGAAAAGGCGGGAAACAAATGAGAGGTGTGGAGGGAAACGGTAGCCTATTTATAAAATGTACAAGAGAAGGAAGCGTGAGCTAGACGACGTATGCGCATAGTGCTTACCCATGTACTGCATGTGCTTTCGAGGGGCTGAGGGTTGTCATTCGATGTAGGAGCATCCAACGGTGCAGACGTACGATCCATGGGGTTTGGGTTCTGGCCAATCAGAACGCATGAGTCAGATAGCGGGTGGCATTGGCCACGGTATGGCAGGCACACAGCTTTTGTGTGGCCTTTTTATACACTAATTGAGTTTCCTAGGCATTTAATGTCCATAATTCAAATCTGAACTTCAAATACATGCTTCAGTTCACCAAAATGGCTAGAAAAATTATACATGAAAGTTGGCATGGTGTCACTTCATGGCGCTTATGTGTCATTGTAAAAACATTGTCCAATTTGGGCCAAGATTTATTAGAAACCTCAAATGAACTATGAAAAGGTTGAAAGTTGGCATGGTATTGTCATTTCACTCACATAGCATGTTCTAAGAAGTTGAGAGGGTTACGGCAAAAATTGGATGCACTTCGTGTGTAGAGTGGACAATCTCATTCGAAGTATCAGGGTTTCGAACGAAAACTCATCTGTTACAAAGGGATTTCACTTTTTTGAACTTATTTGAACTCCAGACTTTTTGTGTGTTCAAAATGCACCATTCAAAGCCACATCATCAATTTTCAACCCTTCTACACTTCATTTGGTATTTTTCATACATTTACTGATTTTTTTGAGCTAAATGACCCTGAAATTGAAAAGCACTTCAAATAAACTATGAAAAGGTTGAAAGTTGGCATTCTATATATCATCATTTCACCCGCATAGCAGGTTCTAAAGAGTTGAGAGGGTTAAGGCAAAAACTGGATGCACTTCGTGTGCAAAATGGAAAATCTCTTTCGAAGGCATGGTGTCACATCATGGCACATATATATTGTGGTAAAAACATTGTCCAATTTGGGCCATGCTTTATTACGAACCTCTTACAAATCGGAGCTTCTCTCAACAAGAAGCCTTGTGGTTCTGATAGGGAAACGTGTTCCCCTTGTTGTCGAAACGTAATCGCGGCCTTCTTTTCGCCTTGCATTTTCTTCTACGGGCAACATGGAACTACATGATATCCATGCCGAAATTTAAACTTATTGAGGGTTCGTTTGACCTTTTTATACACTAATTGAGTTTCCTAGTTATTTAATGCCCATAATTAAAATATGAACTACAAATACATGCTCAACTTCACCAAAATGGCTCGAAAAACTATACATGCATGTGTCCTTGGGTGCATGTTTAATTAGGTCCCATGCCAGGAATGGGAATGAATGAAAACCGCACCGACGTCCTGGCTTGTCCTCAAATATTTGGAATCTCAGGTTTTAAATCCCCATAAAATCCAAAACTCACAAGAAAGTCATCAAAGGTGGCATGGTGTCACGTCATGGAACATATATGTCGTGGTAAAAACATTGCCAATTTGGGCCAAGCTTTATTACAAACCTCTTACAAACTGGAGCTTTCTCTCAACAAGAAGCCTTGTGGTTCCGATAGGGAAACATGTTCCCCTTGTTGTCGAAATGTAATCACGGCCTCCGTTCTCCTTGTATTTTCTTCTACGGGAAACATGGAACTACATGATATCGATGCTGAAATTTAAACTTATTCAGGGTTAGTTTGGCCTTTTTGTATATACACTAATTGAGTTTCCTAGGCATTTAATGTCCATAATTCAAATCTGAACTACAAATACATGCTCAAGTTCACCAAAATGGCTAGAAAAATTGTACATGCATGTGTCCTTGGGTGCATGTTTAATGAGGTTCCATGCCAAGAATGGGAACGAATTACAACCGTACCAGCGTCCTGGCTCGTCCTCAAACATTGGGAATCTCGGGTTTTAAATCCCCATAAAATCCAAAAATCACCAGAAAGTCATCAAAGGTGGCATGTTGTCACGTCATGGCACATATATGTCGTGGTAAAAACATTGCCAATTTGGGCCAAGCTTTATTACAAATTTCTTACAAATCGGAGCTTCTCTCAAGGAAGCCTGATGGTTCCAATAGGGAAACGTGTTCCCCTTGTGGCGAAACGTAGTCGCTCCCTCTTTTCGCCTTGTATTGTCTTCTGCGGGCAACATGGAATGACATGATATCCATGCTAAAATTTAAACTTATTCAGGGTTCCTTTAGCGTTTTTATACACTAATTGAGTTTCCTAGGCATTTAATGTCCATAATTCAAATATGAAGTACAAATACATGCTCTAGTTCACCAAAATGGCTAGAAAAATTATACATGCATGTGTCCTTGGGTGCATGTTTAGGTGCCATGCAAGGAATGGGAATGAATTACGACCTGACCGGTGTGTTGGCTCGTCCTCAAACATTTGGAATCTCGGTTTTAAATCCCCATAGATCCAAAACTCACCAGAAAGTCATTAAAGCTGGCATGGTGTCACGTCATGGCACATATATGTCGTGGTAAAAACATTGCCAATTTGGGCGAAGCTTTATTACAAACCTCTTATAAACCGGAGCCTGTCGCAAGAACCCTCGTGGTTTCAATAGGGAAATGTGTCCCCTTCTGGGTCGAACGATAATCGCTCCCTCTTCTAACCTCGTATTTTTTCTACACTCAACATGTATGGAACAACGGGAGATTCGCGTTCAACTTTGAAATTATTCACGTTTCATTTGACCCTTTTTATTCATTAATTGAGTTTTCTAGGCATTTAATGTCCATAATTCAAATCCGAACTACAAATACATGCTCAAGTGCACCAAAATGGCTAGAAAAATGTACATGTGTCCTTGGGGTGCATGTTTAGGGTGTGTATGGCCATTGTATATATTGCTAATTAAGTTTTCTATGCATTAAATGTAGTCCATAAATCAAATTTGATCTACAAGCACAAAATGGGTGGGAAATTGTACATGTGTCATTGGGTGCATGTTTAGGTCTCATTTAATGAATGGGAATGAATTACAAACTTGTCGTCGTCCTGAAACATTGAGAATCTCCATTTTTAAATCCTAGTAAATCAAAAGCTCACCCCAAAAACATGAAACTTGGCATGGTTTCATGACATGGCACATATATGCCGAGGTAAAAAAAATCGTCCAGTTTGAGATGAGGCGCACACATTAGTAGCCAACAAAGTCCTTTTTGAAACAATAAGCTGACACGTTAATATCACAAACGGTTGTATCATATGAACCGTGTCAATATTTAACCATACTCAGTGGCGTGCGTGCAACTGTTTGATTAGACGGGACGAGCTCGAGAAGTCTGGCGTGCAGGCTCGACGGGACACGTGCGAGCAGTCCGCCGCGCAGGCTTGACGGGACGCGTGCATCCTGTTTATCTCGCAAGCTCGGCTGGACACGTGCGAGCAGCAAGGCCGCCCATGCTCACTGGGAAGCGAGCTCTTTGACCTCCAGCCATAGCCCGCCTCGCTCAAAACTTCGCCATTAATGGGTTAATTAATGCTCCTGGATAGAGGTTTTTTTAGTGGTGGACGGAGGATGTTTGGTTGTGATCCGATGGCAACATTTGCTTTGTTCGTGTTTTCAACTCGTATTGTAGCCTAATTTAAATTGCCACATAGGGCAATAGATAATATGACGACAAATAAAATGGTAACGGATAGTACGACGACAAATTTACAATGGCGCAGATAATAATTGTCTTACATATTATGGATAATTCTAAATGCCACATGTTGCAAAGTTCGGAAGATACGGGGGCAAGAGAAGAAGGAAAACATAGACAACGATCTAGATCGCTACTGTATCTACTCTTTGATGGATCACCGGCGATGACATCTTCCAGCTCCATCCTCAATTCCTCACGGCTTTGCTTGAAAGCAGCCACGGATTCCTCCACCTCCTGCTCGCACTCGATCTTGATCTTCCTCAAGTCACCCATCAGTTCCTCGATGACCACTGTAGCGTCATCCCCGAGGCATTGCCCCTCTCATGCAGCATCTTCCAGCCGGTGGCCTCGTCCTCCTTCTCGGTGAGCGCCTTGAGGAGCTTTGGATTGTCACCCATGAGTTGCTCGACGAGGCCGGTCGCCTTGTCAATCGAGGCATCGCTGATCTCGAGCAACTTCATCAAGTCGTCGACCAACTCCTTAATGAGGCCAGTGAGAATGTCATCATTGCCGGCCAAGGACTTCAGCAAAACTAGCTCGTCGCAATTGCCGACACAGCGAGTGTGGTTGTGAGAGCCCTCATGTGCTAGTCAAAGCTCGTTCGAGGGCTCTACGGCGCATCGGGACATGAATGATGCGGCTGCGGCTGTCGCTTCACGGCGGGACCTCACTAGTGCTTCAGCAGCCTTGGTCTTTGCTGCCTGGTTATATGCCCACCCGAAACTCCTCCTACCTGTCATGGCGGAACGACTTGACAGGAAGGACCAGTTTTGTAGGTGATGAGGAGAGGAAATGTGAAGTAATTTTCAAGTGGGTAGCTTTTATAACCTGGTGCTAGGTGTGAACACATATAAGTTTGATCTGTGTGAACAGATTTGCAATTACTTATTGCGTTGTAATCTGCAATGTGAGGAGAAACAAAGTCAAAATTTATTAATGGTTTTGGGCCCACAAAGCCCCATTTTTTTGTTCTATCTCATCGCAAATAGTTCTTTCGGATCAACCGTATGCCATGCATCAGAAGCCTGAAACATGTCCCTTATCCTCGGATGTACGTGTACGTGTCTGCACACTATCGCACACGAACTTACTATAGTAATCGTCCGTGTTATAATTTCTCATCCCAAATAGTTCATCCGAGTGGGCTGTTTGCTGTGTATCACACACATCTGGTTTACACGAATCGTTTGTGTTCCTTGGGCTGATTGCAAATGCCGCATATCACACACATCTTGTTAAGATGAACTGTTTTCATTCTCTTGCCTAATCGAAAATAGTTTGTCCGAGTGAACCGTATGCCATATATCGCACATACCTTGATCTGGCTGACCATTTCTGTTGCATTCCCTAATAGCACACAGTTCATCAAAGGGAACTGTATGATGTATACCGCACACTCGTTGACATGGATGCCCGTGTATGTTGTTCTTCCTCATCACAAACAGTTCTGCTGAATCAACCGTATGCGCTGCATTGCACACGCAACTAATATCTGAGCCGTGTTTGATGCATCGGTCATCGCAAACATTTTGGAAAATTTTGACCGTTCTCTGACACCACCGTTTGTGATTATTGCATCGCACACAGTTTTTCTTGAAGGATCTCTGATCAAAGTGTCGCATTAGAAGCATCCTACAGTAGTGATTTGATATTCCTCACTCATCATATAGGCAAATTCATCACTGTAACATTGGTTTGTACAGCCAAAGATAATATCATCAACATATATTTGGCACATGAATAATTCATCATCATATGCGTTGGTGAAAAGAGTTGGGTCAAGTGAACCGGGTTTGAAGCCTTTCATCATGAGGAATTCGTTCAATATATCATACCATGCCCTAGGTGCTTGCTTGAGGCCATAGAGGGCCTTGTTGAGTCTGTAGACGTGATCTCGAAATTTTGGATCCTCAAAACCTGGTGGTTGAGCAACATATACTTCATCCTCAAGCTTACCATTGAGGAATGCACTTTTCACATCCATTTGATGTAAGATGATATTATGATGGTTAGCATAAGCAAGCAATATGCGAATAGCCTCAAGTCTAGCAACAGGTACAATAGTTTCATCAAAATCAATTCCTTCAACCTGTGTGTAGCCTTGAGCTACAAGACGAGCCTTATTCATCACCCCAAGGCCATTTTCATCTTTTTTGTTGTGGTAGATCCATTTGGTGCCGATGATATTGTGCTTGCATGGGTCTGGTCGCTTGACAACCTCCCACACATTGTTGAGCTTGAATTGATGCAATTCATCTTGCATAGGTTGAATACACTCAGACTCCATGAATACTTCATCAACTTTGGTGGGCTCTGTGATAGAGACAAACACAAAATGCCAACAAAAGTTAGACAAATGTGAAGCTCTTGAGCACGTGAGAGGACCTGGTGCGTTAATGTTGTTGATGATTTTCCCAATCTGCACTTTGTTTGCAATGCGAGGATGAGTAGGTTGATGACTTTGATTTGGCCCAGCAATTTCTTCGGGGCCATTTTCTTCAGTAGCACCAGCATGATTTTCGTCACGATCCGGAATGACTTCTTCAGCGGATTCTTCTGGAGCGATGACATCCTCAGTAGCCTTTAACTTGATGGATTCCTTAGGTGATATTTCATCTAGCACAGGACATAGGTGCTCTCTTTGCGAGCCATTAGTGTCATCGAACCGCACATCTACAGTTTCAACAACCTTGTGATGATAGGTGTTGAAGGCTCTGTAGGTGTGCGAGTCCTTTCCGTAACCAAGCATAAAACTCTCATGTGCTTTCAGTGAAAATTTATAGTGGTGGTGAGGATCACTAATCCAGCATTTAGCACCGAAGACTTTGAAATAACTTACATTGGGTTTCCTGTCAGTGAGGAGTTCATATGAGGTCTTTTTGAAGAATTTGTGAAGACATACCCTATTGATGATGTGGCATGCGGTATCAATAGCATCTGGCTAGAAACGTTGTGGTGTCTTGTATTCATCAAGCATAGTGCAAGCCATCTCAACATGAGTCCTATTCTTGCGCTCCACGATGTCATTTTGCTGAGGAGTATAGGGAGCAGATAACTCGTGAGTAATACCAAGTATATCAAGATATTCATCGAGACCAGTATTCTTGAACACGGTTCCATTATCACTCCTGATATGCTTGATGTTCACACCGAAGTTCGTAGATGCTCTTGAGGAAAATCTTTTGAAGACTTCCTGCACTTCATGTTTTGAAAGTGATGATATTCACCCAAGTGTAACGAGAATAATCATCAACAATAACAAAGCCATATAATGATGCAGAATTAGTGAACGTGGCATAGTGAGTAAGGCGAAAGAGATCCTGTGAAGTAATTCAAAGGGACAAGAAGTGGTCATGATAGTCTTTGAGGGATGCTTGGCTATGGTTATCTCTCCAGCCTCACAAGCCCACAAAGAAGATCTTTGAGGAATTTGACACCCTCGATGCCAATGACATGCTTCTTCTTCGCGAGTGTATGCAAGTTCCTCATCCTAGCATGACCAAGTCATCGATGCCATAACCAGTCATCTGAAGCTTTCGCAAGTAGACACGTGGCATGCTGTCGTCCTATAGAGAAATCAACAATATAGAAGTCTCCTCTCCAAAATCCTTCGAAGACTTTGGTATTGTCATATTCCATAAGCACAATGCAATGATATTTTCCAAAGACGACAGCCATATCGAGCTCACAAAGCATTGAGACAAACAAGAGGTTGAATCCTAAGGACTCGACAAGCATGACTTTGTCCATGTGTCTATCCTTTGAGATTGCAACCCTACGTAGACCCAATACTTTGCTTTTGGCTTTGTCAGCGTAGGTGCTATGCTTCAGATGAGATGGAGATAAAGCAGTTGTCGGCGAATATGGGGGTATCTAGATTTGCCTGCCTGCGGCCCACCACGTGGCTCCATTGACGGCCTGGTACGGCCCAGCTTCAACATCAACGACTCAAGACCCTCGCGAGGGGCCAAGCCTCGCAAGGAGGACGATGCCAAGACCCCCGAGGGACCGGCCTCTTCAGGCTGGCTCCCGAGGGGCGGAGAGTTCTATGCAAGGTGCACCTCACGAGGCTCAGCTGACGTGAGCCATGACAACCAAGGCCAAGCGCGCGCCAGCAGGCACAGAGCACCAGTTTCCTCTTTGTTGCAAGGGAGGCAAGCCACAGGCGCGGAGTCCCGAGGAATCAGCCAAAGGTTTCCATTCTAGCGCAACAAGACCAAGACCACCAGGACGGCAGGACGGAGGTCATCACCGAGCCCACCGCAGCTTCATGTCCAGGGGCTTTTCGCAGGCGAAGACCACTTTAGTCAGGATAAGCTGTACTACTTGTGCCCTTTCAAATCCGGCCATTATGGGATCTTCCCACCAACATTCGGGAAGAGGAACAAGGCCACTATCAATAGGACTTAGCCACCACCATAGGTGCATCTAGCCGACCACCTCACCATCTCTCTTGAGCTCAAGAACACCTCACCTCCCAAGGCTAGTTCATCCATTGTACTAGTTCATCCTCATCCCTTCGAGGCAATCAACCAAAAACGCTGGAGTAGGGTATTACACCGCAAGGTAGCCCGAACCAGGATAAACTGCTTTGTCTCTTTGTCTCTTCGAGCTTGACGCTCTAGGCTTAGGAGGATCACGAGTAGGCAGGCTGGGTAGGTTGAGATCTCCGCATGCACCCCATAGTTCAAACCTTTCATGGGTTTGCGGAACCCATAATCCGACATTTGGCACGCCAGGTAGGGGTGCTTCGGGGCTCCCCTGCTCTGTCCGTCAGATCGCGCCATCGACTTCAATGGCGGGCGCTCCTCCATCGACTCGACCGACGCGCTCTTTCGAAGGAGCACCGGGGTTGCACCCTTTCACCCCCTCCCTATGGCGGGTGGAATGGCCGCCGAAGCTCAGGCCCGAACTGCTGCCACGCTATGACAGCACGACGGACCCGACTGGCTTCCTCCAGGCGTACGAGGAGGCAATCTGGGCGGCCGGCGGAGATGACAGGGTGAAGGCCAACTGGCTCCCCATGGCCCTTGTAGGAGAGCCACGCATCTGGCTACTCCACCTGCCGGAGTCCTCTGTGGCCTCTTGGGAGGAGCTGCGTGGCCTCTTCATTGTGCACTTCGTGGCACCGACGCCTCCTATCGTTGCGGCCCTCTTAGGCGGCTTGCAGGTGCCACCTTCTGATTGGCATATCAAGCAATTATACTAGCAAGTAAGCTTTGCCCAGGTGAGCTCGGGGCTCCCCCGGGCTGGGCAGCACCGAAGGCTGACCTCGCATTCGGCCCAGAAGACCATCCAGCGACCACGGTAGTGGCAGGAGCACTCCCAATGCTCTGCACCCATAGCATCTGCAACGTGGCGGTCACCAGGACCCTCGTCGACAGTGGAGCCGACCTCAACATGCTCTCCGTGGAGGCGTTCGGCCTGCTGCACATGCCTCCCGGCCGGCTCTGCCCCACCAAGCCCTTCTCCGGGGTCGGCGGCGGCTTCACCCGTCCTTTGCGGCAAACCCATCTCCCTGTTTCCTTGGGGACCCGCGAAAACAACCACACGGAGCTGATCGACTTCAACATCGCCCGGATCGACTTGCCATACGATGCCATCCTCGGATACGCCGCCTTGGCCAAGTTCATGGTGGCAACTCACCTAGCTTACAACCTCATGAAGATGCCAGGCAGCAACGGTGTCCTCATGATGGCAGGGGACACCAAAGACGAGGTGCATGTAACGCCCCGGATTTGATGCGCTAGGTGTCCGCTAGTTATTCGCCGTCGTTGCCATGTCTTTTTCTTGCTTGTTGCATATTGCCTTGTCATCATGTGCATCTCATTTTGCATACATGTTCGTCTCATGCATCCGAGCATTTTCCCCGTTGTCCGTTTTGCAATCCGGCACTCCTATGTCATTCGGCGTCCCCTTCTTGTCCCTTTTCGTGAGCGGGTGTTAAACTTTCTCGGAATGGCCCGAGATTTGCCAAGCGGCCTTGGTACACCACCGGTAGACCGCCTGTCAAGTTTCGTGCCATTTGGAGTCCGTTTGATACTCCAACGGTTAACCGGGTAGCCACAAAAGTCTCTTTATGTTACAGCCCAACACCCCTCCAAACAGCCCAATAACCCTTCCAAACCCCCTCCATGCTCTCGGTCATTCGATCACGATCGCGTGGCCAAAAACCGCTCCTCATTTGGACTCCCCTAGCTCCCTCTACCTATAAATATGCCTTCTCCCCCGAAATTCTCGGTCCAACCCTAGCCCTCTCCCTCTCCGTGCCGCCGGACGTTTTTCCCTCCTAGCCCAGACATGTCCGCGCCCGCCGGACGTCCCACGCCGCCGACCCGCGCCAGTGGCCGCCCGCCACGTGGCCCGCACCGGCGTCTCTCTGCCGCCGCCCGGGCGCCTCGCCGCCGCCCCGTTCGTCGGTGCGCCCCGCCGGCCGCCGCCTCCTCGCCGGCCTTCGACCCCGCCGTCCTCGCCGACCCCGCCAGCCGCGCCTCGCCGACCCTGTCGCCTCGCTGGCCTCAGGGACCGCGCCCCGCCGTCATCCATGCCGCCCCGCGCCTCCTCCTTCAGCCACCGCCGCCCTTCGCTGGCCGGAGCCGAGCTCCGCCGCCCGCGGTCCGGCCCCGCCCCCGCGCCCCTCCATCCCCTCCCCGTCGCCTCCTTCGCTGGGATCCGGCCAGATCCGGCCCGGGAGCTCCTCGCCGCCATTCCTCCTCCCCCGCAGCGACCAACTCCGGCGAAGCTTCCGGTGAACCTCGGGACCCGTGCAAACCCTATTCTGAGGTTGACTTTCCCCCCTCGTTTTTCTTCCAAGTCCCTGATATTTTTGCATAATGTTGCCCTGTTCATCTCATCATAACTTGTTGCATACCGCTCCGTTTCATGTGTGTAATATATCAAAATGTTTGTCATGAGATGTTCTTTAATTCATTCCAATGTGCCATGTTTGTTTGGGTCCATCTTGATGCCCTAATCATCGTTGCAAGAGTGTTGTATGATGTTAACCTGCTGGAACTATTATAACTTGATGATTTGTCATTTTTGTTGCATTTTGTGTGTGCATCCTATGAACTTGATCCCTACATGTGTTTTGAAGTATGCCATTCCATCTTTACAGGGGTGCCATCCATGCATTTTTGTGAGTTGTGTGGTGAGTGCATCAAGCTTGTTAAGTAGGGTACTTGCTGTTATATCATGATGCTATGTAAACCTGCGGCTACAAGTCATTCCATGCATAATCTGCAGATGTTCACTAAGGATGTTTTGTTATACATGTCATGATATATCCATCCGTGCCCCTGGGTGCATTTATAGCCTGCTTTAGCTTGTTGTTATCTTTCTCCAACTTGCTAAATAATGTTGCTGTCAGACTGTTAACATTATGTTCAATGTTGCCATGATTGTTGCTACTGATCCATGCACCATATAAACTTGTTCTTACCATGCCTAGCTTCTCAAACATGTCTTCTTACTGTTGGTTGCCTTGCCATGCCATGTATTGCTCTGTGGTGAGTGGTTCAACCTCACCAACATGCCTACTTATTGTTGTTCCTGCCATGTATGAATCTGTCATATCTTTTGCCATGTTTACATGGGTGCCATCATACTTTCTGTGCCCTTTCGGCTCATGGTCAGTAAGGGACTTTTGTTCAATGAAATTAGTAGATTCATGCCATGCCTTTCTTTGCCATGATAAGTTCCTGTAACATGTTGTTTGATAGCTCTAAGCATTGCAACCTGATGTTATTTCTGCCAAGTCTGAAACTGTTAATATATGCAATCTTGCCATGTGTGTTTGAGCATGTTCTAGTGATTTATGGAGATAGCTCAGTGTTCATGTTTTGTCATGCATTACCTGTAAATCATGTCCATGCCTCTTTTTTCATATTGTGGTACTGTAGCATGTTGTTTTGGTGCATGCAATATGCCTAGTTGCTGTTATGGACAGATTGTTGTCATATCTTGTATAGTGTGTGTGTTGAACCGTTGCTCCGTTTTGAGTGTGCTCTATATGAAACTTGCTTGTTTTTGCATGAAGTTTCATATTATAATGTTGCATCCTTGTTTTGAGGTGTTTGCTTGATGTTTGTATGTATTTTGCATCAATGCCATGTTTAACTTGTTTTGCTCATATCTTCTAGACCGTAGCTCCGAATTAAATGAACTTTATATGTAACTTGACTAGAATCTCGTGTAGATCATCTTGGTGCATCTAAACTTGCTGTTTAACAACTTGAACATAAGGTTTGTTCAGATCTGGACCAACTTTGAAACTTGCGTATGAGGACCTACCGGATTTGTTATATGTTGTTTCCGGCCTCATTTAAACTTGCTTGATGTGTTGGTCGTGTATGCATCATATTTTGCCATGAGTAGCTCCAAGTAGCTTTGTCATGCATCATGTTTGGTTGTGCATCATGTCATGTGTATATATGGTGTGTTTACCATGTTGTCTGCTTCTTCTCGATACTTCCCGTTTTCATTGCGATCGTGAGGATTCGTTCGTCTACGCTTGGTTCGTCTTCGTGGCTTCATCTTCTTCATGGACTCGTTCTTCTTCCTAGCGGGATTTCGGGCAAGATGACCGCTACCCTGGATCTCACTACTATCATTGCTATGCTAGTTTCTTCGTTCTATTGCTATGCTGCGCTTCCTGTCACTTGTTCTTCAAGCCTCCCCAAATTGCCATGAACCTCTAACATTTGACACCCTTCCTAGCAAACCGTTGTTTCTCTATGTTACCGCATTGCTCAGCCCCTCTTATAGCATTGTTAGTTGCAGGTGAAGTTGAAGATTGCTCCATAGTGGACAGGGTTATGTTGGGATATCACAATATCTCTTATATTATTAATGCATCTATATACTTGGTAAAGGGTGGAAGGCTCGGCCTTATGCCTGGTGTTTTGTTCCACTCTTGCCGCCCTAGTTTCCATCTACCGGTGTTATGTTCCCGGATTTTGCGTTCCTTACGCGGTTGGGTGATTTATGGGACCCCCTTGACAGTTCGCTTTGAATAAAACTCCTCTAGCAAGGCCCAACCTTGGTTTTACCATTTGCCTCAACAACACCTACTTTTCCCTTGGGAGTAATTAACCCAAGGGTCATCTTTAATTTAGCCCGCCGGGCCAATGCTTGTCTAAGTGTTGGTCCAAACTAGAGCACCGTGCGGTACCTGTACGATTTGCTTATCCGGTGTTGCCCTGAGATCGAGATATGTGCAGCTCCTATCGGGATTGTCGGCGCATCGGGTGGCTTTGGTGGTCTTGTTTTACCATTGTCGAAATGTCTTGTAAACCGGGATTCCGAGACTGATCGGGTCTTCCTGGGAGAAGGAATATCCTTCGTTGATCACGAGAGCTTATCATGGGCTAAGTTGGGACACCCCTGCAGGGTTATAAACTTTCGAGAGCCGTGCCCGCGGTTATGTGGCAGATGGGAATTTGTTAATATCCGGTTGTAGATAACTTATCACCAGATCTGAATTAAAATGCATCAACCGTATGTGTAGCCGTGGTGGTCTCTTTTCGGCGGAGTCCGGGAAGTGAACACCGTTTTGGGTTGTGTTTGACATAAGTAGGAGTTCAGGATCACCTCTTGATCAGTGCTAGCTTCACGACCGTTCCGTTGTTTCTCTTCTCGCTCTTATTTGCGTATGTTAGCCACCATATATGCTTAGTCGCTGCTGCAACCTCACCACTTTACCCCTTCCTTACCCATTAAGCTTTGCTAGTCTTGACACCCATGGTAATGGGATTGCTAAGTTCTCGTGGCTCACAGATTACTACAACAACAGTTGCAGGTACAGGTTGTGGCGATGATCATGACGCGAGAGTGATGTTTGCTTGTTTTGGAGTTCTTCTTCTGCTTCTTCTTCGATCAGGGGATAGGTTCCAGGTCGGCAGCCTGGGCTAGCAGGGTGGATGTCGTTTGAGTTTATGTTGGTGTTTCATCCCTAGTCGGATGGTGCTCTTATGTAAGATGATGTTGTAATCGTGTGGCATTGTATGCCTTATGTTTGTATCCCCATCTATCATGTAATGTTGATGTAATGATATCCACCTTGCAAAAGCGTTTCAATATGCGGGTCTATGCTTGGTGGGTCATTCGAGTTCCTTTTGGATAGGGTCGGCGGCACCTACGGTTCCTGGTGAAAAGGGTAGTCCTGGGGCCCCGGGGGCAGCGCCGGCCAAGAAGAAACAGTTGTTCTCCCAAGACCGAGCCATGACGAAGCAAGTGCTGGTCAGTGAGGAGGGGGCAACCAGCGCCACCTTCACCATAGGGGCTGTCCTCCCTCAGGACCAGGAGAAGGCGTTGGTCAGCTTCTTGTGCGCCAACAAGGACATATTCGCTTGGGAGCCCAAAGATCTGGCAGGGGTCCCATGGGGAATAATCGAGCACCACCTGAAGCTATGCCCAAACGTGCGGCCGGTGAAGCAGAAGGCCCGCCACCAGTCCACTGAGAAGCAAGCATTTATCGTCCAAGTAACCCGCAAGCTGCAGGACACTGGGGTCATCAGGGAAGTATGGTATCTAGAGTGGCTGGCCAACCCCGTTGTCCTCCCCAATAAAGGAGGGAAGGAACGCATGTGTGTTGACTTCACCAATCTCTACAAGGCTTGCCCTCAAGATCCCTTTCTGCTTCCCCGCATCAATCATATCATGGACTCCACAGACGAGTGTGACCTACTGTGCTTCTTGGACGCCTTCTCAGGCTACCACAATATCAAGATGGATGTGCAAGATGTGGAGAAGACGGTGTCCCTGACCCCCTGAGGAGTGTACTGCAACACCTGCGTGCCCTTCAGGCTGTGCAATGCCGGGGCTACCTTCCAGCGGCTGATGCATATCACCCTGGGAACGCAGCTCGGGAGAACAGAGGCCTTGTTGATAACATAGTAGTGATGTCTCGGGAGGCTGGGACCCTAATAGCAGATCTGGAGGAGACATTTGCCAGCTTGCGCAAGGTGGATCTTGAGCTCAATACCGAGGAGTGTGTATTCACAGTCCCCTCTCACAAGCTACTGGGTTTCCTGGTGTCGCATAGAGGGATCAAGGCCAATCTAGAGAAGGTCAAGGCAATAGAAGACAAGAGCCCCCCCGCAGACCCTGAAGGAGATGCAAAAGCTGGCGGGCTGCGTAACCTCGCTGGGGCGCTTTATCTCGAAGCTGGGGCAGCGCGCCCTCCCGTTCTTCAAGCTGATGAAAAGGAAGGGGTCATTCGAGTGGACCCCGGAGGCAGACGCAACCTTTCAAGACCTTAAGAGATACCTGACCAGCCCACCGGTGATGGTGGTGCCGCGCCCTCTCGAGCCCTTGGTGCTCTATTTGGTAGCCACCGCTCACTCAGCTAGCGCCACCCTTGTAGCACTGAGGGACGAGGCCCGTTCAAGGACCCTCGGCAGGACGCTCAACCACCAAGCAAAGAGCAACACCCTCAGGATAGCGCACCTGGGGCCTCGGCCATAATAGCGGCCGATGTCCCTCCCGAGGCTATGATTGACCCCGCGACTGGGGAGGGGAGGCTCCTGAGTGCGGACCTCGCATGACCATCGAGAGCCCGTGTCCTCAAGAAGAACAAGACTCCACCGGTGCCTCCCCCCTCGTGGAGTACCCTGTCTACTTTGTCAGCACGGTGCTGAGGGAGGCATGGGCGCGTTACCCCATGCCTCGGAAGATCTAGCTCATGGTCCTCATCGCCTCTCGAAAGTTGTGCCACTACTTCCAAGGCCACCCCATCAAAGTCATTTCGGCATAACCATTGGAGAGGGTGCTCCGAAGCCAGAACGCCACTGGGCGAGTTGCAGAGTGGAACATCGAGATTCAGACATTCCATCTCGTGTTCAGTACCACCAGAGTCATCAAGGGCGCGACCCTCATTGACTTCGTGGCCGAGTGGACTGACATCCCCGACCACGGGGTGAGCGAGGACTACTCCCTCCTACCTGCGGACGAAGAGCCAGATAGGTGGATCATGTACTTTCACGGAGCGTTCTCACAACAAGGCGCAGGACCAGGGGCTATCCTCATCTCACCCACCAAGGAAAAGCTCTACTACGCGGTACAACTCTACTTCCAGCAGGGCGAAAAGGTCTCTAACAACATCGCGGAATTTGAGGGCTTGCTGGCCGGCCTCAGGGCCGCTGCGGCGCTGGGGGTGAAGTGCTTCATCATCAAGGGCGATTCCAAACACCTCGTCAACTTCTCCAATAAGTAGTACACACCCAAGGACGAGCACATGGAGGCATAGCTGGAAGAGGTAGACAAGAGGGAGAAGTGGTTCTTGGGCTTGGAACTGCAGCACCTATCGCGACGGACGAACAAGGAGGCAGACGATATCACCAAGAGAGCCTCCCGAAGGCTCCCCCAGGAGCCAGGGGTGTTTAAGGAGCGGCTCTTCAAGCCATCTGCGGCTCCCCCAACTGCGGCTCCAGCATCGCCTCAGGAGGATCTGCCTCAGGCGCCTGAGATGGGCACCCCAGCCTATGGCCATCCCACAGGGGCCCGCCTGCTACTTGTGCTCGAGCCTAAGGAGGGGTGTTGGACTAAGGAGTTCAAGGCATACCTGCTTCAAGGATCCTTGCCAGAGAAGGAGGAGCACGCTGAGTGCGTGGCTCGTCAAGCCACCGCGTATTGCATCCAGGATGGTGAGTTATATCGCAAGAGGCCCAATGATGTTTCGTTACAATGCATCTCCAGGGAGCAGGGACTTGAGCTGCTAGCAGACATACATGGTGGGGACTGTGGGCATCATTCCTCATCACGCACTCTGGTGGGCAAGGCGTTACACATCAGCTTATACCGGCCCACCGCGCTCAACAACGCCATAGAGCTAGTGCATTCCTGTGAAGCATGCCAGTTCCACACCAAGAAAATTCACCAGCCTGCACAGGGCCTCCAGACGATCCCGCCCACATGGCCGTTCGCGGTCTTGGGGCTGGACATCTTGGGGACGTTCCCTTGAGCGCCAGGGGGCTACCGGTACCTCTACGTCGCCATCGACAAATTCACCAAATGGGTGGAGGTAGAAGCTGTTCGCACAATCCCAGCTGGATCAGCAGTCAAGTTCATCAATGGCATCATGAGCCGGTTTGGGGTTCCTAACTGCATCATCATAGACAATGGCTCACAATTCACTAGTAACCTTTTCAAAACATAATTTGTTAACCTTGGAATGCAGATATGCTATGCCTCAGTGGCACACCCCAGGAGGAACGGCCAAGCCAAGCAGGCCAATGCCGAAGTCCTGAGGGGCCTCAAGACAAGAACCTTCAAGAAGAAGCTTGAGGCCTGCGGCAGGGGCTGGCTCGACGAGCTATAGTCCGTGTTGTGGTCCATCCGCACTATCGCCACCAAGGGAACGAGAGAGACACCGTTCTTCCTCGTCTACGGTGCAGAAGCGGTTCTCCCACACGAGGTCAAGCATCACTCCACGCGGGTCCTGGCGTTCAAAGAGGTGCGTAGGACGCCGCGTGGGGGATGGATCTTGTGCTGGGGGAGGAATGCCGCCGTCAAGCCTCGCTCCAGGCGGCAAGGTACTAGCAGGCGCTGCGGCGGTATCACTACCGCAGTGTCCGCTTCAGGACATTGGAGGTGGGCGACCTCGTCCTGAGGCGGGTGCTCTCTAGGGAAGGGCTGCACAAGCTCTCTCCCATGTGGGAGTGCCCGTTTAGGATCGCCCGTGTCTCTAGGCCTAGCGTCGCACGCCTGGAGACATAGGACGGGGTCCCCATCCAGAATGCCTGGAACATCCAGCACCTCCGGAAGTCCTACCCCTGAATAAAGGCTCCAGCCTGTGAAGCAAGGCTCCGGCCTGTGAAGGTCTTCGCTCATGACACTCTCATGTAATAATGAGTGGGGCTGTACACACCCTGGAGTCTCCTGAGAGCCGCCCTGGGGCCTCACGGGGGCTCCCTCCCAGATCTTACTGGCAGCACTTAGCTCTGCGCTGGTGAGAAGACTAGATTAGGTGCCGGACGCAGGTGTTCATTTGCTTTCCGAAGTTGCTTCCAGACTTTTAGTAATCTTTCTATGGATTTGGTTCTCTCATGTTCCAGTTCACCGAGTTGGATTCTTCTCCTCCCGCTCGTTTGCTTTTTAGCCTAAGGACAGGAGAGACGTGGCAGTTGCCCATCACTCCCCCTCGCGCGCCTTGCGCGTGGGGGCTAGACAGATGTGTGTGCCTGAAGGCTTCCCTCATGCGCGCACACCGTGCCGAACCCCACTGCCCTGGTACTTCGGCCTTATCCTCGCGAGGAGTCCTCGATCAAGCTCACATGCATCAGCACCCCTTACATCTGTGCCCCCCGGGCAACACGACGCGGTGCATTGAGTCAGAGCTAATCTATGACAGGGGACTCACATGAGGAGGAGTGAGGCACTCGTCAGGTTTCCTTTTCCTTTAAAAGTAGCCCTACAGCAGTTCCGCGGCAGCTCCTAAGAGGACCCCGAGGCATCTCCCGAGGTCTGTGACCTCCAGCTCCCTAGGAAGGGGGCCTCGTTGAGCGCCAGAAGCCAAGTCCTCGCGAGGTGGAAAGATATTGCGCACATATTGAGCTAAGTTCCCTCTTGTAACGCCCCGGATGCAACTTTCCATATTCGTAACTCCAACTCTTGCCTTTTCCGGAGATGCGATATGATATTTCCTTCGTGGTTGGGTTTTTTGCCTTTTCTTTTGCATTTTGTTCATGTCTTGCATTTCATCTCATAGCATCATGCGCATTGCATCCGCTTGTTTTTCACAAAGCTTGCATCTGTTCGTAGTTGCCGCGTTTTCCCCATGCTCGTGTTCACCCTTCTGAGACGAACCTTGTTCTTCGTTTTCCCTCTTGCCTAAACCGGAGTCTCTCTTGGACCCCTCGCATGCGCGTCCGAAACCTTTCCCGAACCCGACCTGAGCAGTCGTCACCGTTGGATCCGGATCATCCCCTAACGTCTATAAAACATCTCTGTTTTCTATTTTGGACTCCCTAAACCCTTTATTCCGAACCATCTGATTTCGCTCGGAGGATCCAAACTCTTCTCCCCTTTCCTATATATAAATCTGCTTGTGCATTTTTAGACCAAACCATAAATCCTAGGACATTTGTCTCCCTACCCGCTGCCACCTACAGCCTTCCCCCCCCCCCTCGGATCAGCCGCCGCCACCAACTCACCAAATCCCCCTCGGGATCCATCCCTCCCCAACTATCGCTCGCCACCTACAGCCTCCAGATCCCCTCGCCCTCCACCTTGCTCGATCCAGTGCCTCCCCTGTTCCTCCTCGATTCCCACCGATCAAACCCATCCACTTCCTTCCGTGCCTCCCCGAGATCAACCTCGTCACCCGCACCTGCAGCTCCTCGCCGGAGCAGGCGACTGGACCGCAGCCGTGCCCCCTCCTCTGCTTCGCCTCCCGAGCAGCAACCAGGAGCCGGAGTTCCATCTTCTGCGCCCACCAGGAACCACCCGAGGAAAGAGCCTCGTGCTCGTGTGCGAGCACGCACATGAGCTTCTGCGCCGGCGCCTCGACCCCACCGCCTCTCCCTCAACCAGACGTCGCCGCCGGTGACCGGCACTCCCAGGCCGGCCTCGCCTACCTTCTCCTCCTGTCCCCTTCCTCCCTTGGTTCCTCTTCTCTTTCTCACTCTAGTATCTCCCGCCCTCTCTGTTCTCGCAGGAGAACGCCATGGAAGCTGCAAGTAGCTCAAGCCCACCGACGGCCGCCCGCGACCGCCTCCTCCGCATCTGCATCGCCTCGCCGGAGCCCCGTACACGTCTCTGCCGTCGTATCCATGCTGCAGCCCAAACGCTGTTCCACGCCGCACTGCCTCCTTCTGTCGGGAGCAGACAGAGGAAGCCGCCTCTGCCGCGCCGTCCGCGCCCTTCCTCGCCTCAGATTCGGCTGGATCCACATCCTCCTCCAGCCACGGCCCTTCCTGGCCAGATCGCGTCGCCGGAGTTCCTTGCCGGCTCGCGCGCCGACCTGCTGCCCTAGCGCCCTGCTCGCCTCCTCTACTTCGTTCGAGCAGGGAGGACGACGCGCCTCTGTTCGCTGCATTGACCGCGCCTTCCTCGCCTACGTGGATTGCAACCACGCCAGCCCAGCATCGCCAAGGCCCAGCGCGTCTCCAGCCCCCCACTTCGCGCCCTGCCTCCCCTATCCACCGAATGGGCCATGGCCCATGGTGAGCCTCCAGCGCCCATGCTGCTATCGGGCCAGTCAGATTCGGCCCGCAGTGTTTTTTTCCTGCAGCTGTGATTTTCGCATTTATCCAGAGTTTACAGATTTACAGAAAAACCATCAACTTCATGCATATAATAACTCCACAACCGTGCATCGGATTAAAATAATTTAAATATGTAAAATGCTTAGAATTTCATCTAGTCTCATAATATGCCACTTTCATCCATGTTTAAAATGTTTGAAATGTTGTTTGCTTAAATTTGCTCAAATGCCATGTTAAAATGATTTATTTCATAACTTAATAACCGTAGCTCGGTTTCAAACGGCGTGGAGAAATGCCTAGTTTAACATGGTGCACTTTATTTTCCGTTTAACTACAATAATATATGTTTTAGGGCAGAACAGTACCAAATTCAGAATATGCATATGGGGATTTTCTGGAATTGTTGTTTGTTGTTCCGGCCTCATTTAAACTTGCCTAAATAGTTAGTTTACTTATGCTTCACCTCTTGCCATGTTTAACAACATTTAATATTGTTTGGTAGCTTAAACGGGATTAAACTAAATATGTCGATGTGGTTTTTTGTCAATATGCAACTCGTCGCATATTGAGCTCCACTTAACCTATAGTATTGTTTGTTGCACTTTGCCATTCCATGCCTCATTAAACCGGACATGCATCATAATTGTTTGTGCATCATGCCATGTTTATGCTTGTGCATTTACCATGTTGTTTGTTTCTTTCCAGTGTTGCTTCTTAGTTCCGATAATGTTGCGATTGTGAGGATTCGTTCGACTGCTCCCGTTCGTCTTCTTCATGGACTCATTATTCTTCCTAGCGGGATTTCAGGCAAGATGACCGCTACCCTGGATCTCACTACTATCAATGCTATTCTAGTTGCTTCGTTCTATTGCTTTGCTGCGCTACCTATCACTTGTTCTTCAAGCCTCCCAATTTGCCATGTCAGCCTCTAACCTTTTTAACCCTTCCTAGCAAACCGTTGTTTGGCTATGTTACCGCTTTGCTCAGCCCCTCTTCTAGCATGGTTAGTTGCAGGTGAAGTTGAAGATTGCCCCATGGTGGACAGGATTTTGTTGGGATATCACAACATCTCTTATTTAATTAATGCATCTATATACTTGGTAAAGGGTGGAAGACTCGGCCTTATGCCTGGTGTTTTGTTCCACTCTTGCCGCCCTAGTTTCCGTCATACCGGTGTTATGTTCCTTGATTTTGCGTTCCTTACGCGGTTGGCAGACTTATGGGACCCCTTGATAGTTCGCTTTGAATAAAACTCCTCCAGCAAGGCCCAACCTTGATTTTACCATTTGCCTCACCTAGCCCTTTTTTCCCTTGGGTTTCCGGAGCCAGTTCTCCTCCGAGTGCTGGTCCAAACCGAGCGATGTCCGGCGCCCCCTGGGCAACCAGGGTCTATGCCAACCCGACGTCTGGCTCATCCGGTGTGCCCTGAGAACGAGATACGTGCGACTCCTATCGGGATTTGTCGGCACATCGGGCGGCTTTGCTGGTCTTGTTTTACCATTATCGAAATGTCTTGTAAACCGGGATTCCGAGACTGATCGGGTCTTCTTGGGAGAAGGAATATCCTTTGTTGACCGTGAGAGCTTGTGATGGGCTAAGTTGGGACACCCCTACAGGGCATAAACTTTCGAGAGTCATGCCCGCGGTTATGTGGCAGATGGGAATTTGTTAATGTCTGGTTGTAGATAACTTGACACCATATTCAAATTAAAACGCATCAACCGCGTGTGTAGCCGTGATGGTCTCTTCTCGGTGGAGTCCGGGAAATGAACACGGTTTTGGGTTATGTTTGACGTAAGTAGGAGTTCAGGATCACCTCTTGATCATTGCTAGCTTCACGACCGTTCTGTTGCTTCTCTTCTCGCTCTTGTTTGCGTATGTTAGCCACCATATTTTGCTTAGTCGCTGCTGCAACCTCACCACTTTTCCTTTCCATACCCATTAAGCTTTGCTAGTCTTGATACCCATGGTAATGAGATTGCTGAGTCCTCGTGGCTCACAGATTACTACAATAACAGTTGCAGGTACAGGTTATGCGATGATCATGACGCGAGAGCGATGTTTGCTTGTTTTTGAGTTCTTCTTCTGCTTCTTCTTCGATCAAGGGATAGGTTCCAGGTCGGCAGCCTGGGCTAGCAGGGTGGATGTCGTTTGAGTTTCTGTTTATGTTTCATCCGTAGTCGGATGGTGCTCTTATGTAAGATGATGTTGTATTCGTGTGGCATTGTATGCCTTTTGTATGTATCCCCATCTATTATGTAATGTTGATGTAATGATATCCACCTTGCAAAAGCGTATCAATATGCGGTTCAATCCTTGGTGGGACCTTTGAGTCTCCTTAGGATAGTATCGCATATTGGGCGTGACACCTATCCTGGCCTACTAAGAGCGCAAACATTACAGCATAGCATCAACATAGAAAGCATAGCATAAAGGGCATGGGGGCCGGTCGTAGCCACCACTGCTCAAGATCTCACCCAAGGAGGAGCTGTCGTCTCGAGAAGAGGAGCGCGCACTGCCAGGGCCAAGCTCACCTTCGCCACCCTCCTCATCGCTGCCGTCCTCCGGGCAGCACCCCACGTGGCGGCCGTCCTCCCTGAACACCGTCACGAAGAGGGTCGCCATGCCGTCATATTTGATGGTGAGGATGCACCTTTCGCCCAGGCCTCGCGCGCGGGAGACCCCCTGCCAGCCGCCAGTCAGGACCATGCCACCAGAGGCGGCGACCTCAGTCCTGACCCACGAAGCTCTGCTGCAGCAGCCGTCAGCCTGCAGCCAGAGACCATCAAGCCCCGAGGATGGAAGCTCGCCGGAGAAGAAGCGCGGAAGTCAGATCGAGGTGTCGGCCGGGGTGTTTGACCACACCACGAACTCGGGGAGCACGTCCAGCGAGGAGAAGCGTGGTCAAGGTGGGCACACGATCACGGCGCACCTTGATAACCCACAAGTATAGGATATCGCAATAGTTTTCGAGGGTAGAGTATTCAACCCAAATTTATTGATTCGACACAAGGGGAGCCAAAGAATATTCTCAAGTATTAGCAATTGAGTTGTCAATTCAACCACACCTGGATACCCTAGTATTTGCAGCAAAGTATTTAGTAGCAAAGTAGTATGATAGTAATGGTAACAGTGGCAAAAGTAACGACAGCAGTTTTGTTGTAATTGTAACAGTAGCAACGGTAAAGTAAATAAGCAAAAGCACAATATGTGAAAAGCTCCTAGGTATTGGATCAGTGATGGATAATTATGTCAGATGCGATTCCTCATATAATAGTTATAACATAGGGTGACACAGAACTAGCTCCAGTTCATCAATGTAATGCAGGCATGTATTCCGAATATAGTCATACATGCTTATGGAAAAGAACTTGCAGGACATCTTTTGTCCAACCCTCCCGTGGCAGCGGGGTCCTAATGGAAACTAAGGGATATTAAGGACTCCTTTTAATAGAGTACCGGACCAAAGCATTAGCACTTAGTGAATACATGAACTCCTCAAACTACGGTCATCACCGAGAAGTATCTCGATTATTGTCACTTCGGGGTTGTCTGATCATAACACATAATAGGTGACTATAGACTTGCAAGATAGGATCGAGAACTCACATATATTCAGGAAAACATAATAGGTTCAGATCTGAAATCATGGCACTCGGGTCCTAGTGACAAGCATTAAGCATATTAAAGTCATAGCAACATCAATCTCAGAACATAGTGGATAGTAGGGATCAAACCCTAACAAAACTAACTTGATTACATGGTAAATATCATCCAACCCATGAACGTCCAGCAAGGCTACGATGGAATTACTCACGCACGGCGGTGAGCATCATGAAATTGGTGATCGAGTATGGTTGATGATGACGACAGTGACGAATCCCCCGGAGCCCCGAACGAACTCCAGATCAGCCCTCCCGAGAGATATTATGGCTTGGCGGCGGCTTCGTATCGAAAAACGTGATGATACTTTTCTCTCTGATTTTTTTTCTCCGCGAAAGCAAATATATAGAGTTGGAGTTGAGGTTGGTGGACATCTAGGGGGCCCACGAGGCAGGGGGCACGCCCAGGGGGAGGGGGCGCGCCCCCACCCTCGTGGATAGGGTGTGAGCCCCCTGGCCTTGATTCTTTCACCAATATTTTTTATATTTTCCAAAAGTAATCTCCATGGATTTTCAGGTCATTCTGAGAACTTTTTATTTTTGCACAAAAATAACACCATGGCAGTTCTGTTGAAAACAGCGTCAGTCCGGGTTAGTTTCATTCAAATCATGCAAGTTAGAGTCCAATACAAGGGCAAAAGTGTTTGGAAAAGTAGATACGTTGGAGACGTATCACATCTCCCTTCGTCATGGGGGCTGCTCTGAAGCCGGTGGCCCCCGCCGCGAGAAGAGGTACCATCACGGGCACCAAGAGAAACGACGGCCCTGGGGGATGCGCACCCATGCCCCCTGGGGGCCACTTCGGGGGTCGCGGGATGCTTACGAGGATGGTAGCGGCCTCTCTTGGGAGGCGGAGCGGCCGGACTCTCCTCGGAACCCTCCCCTTCTCGGCCGCCGAAAACCTTCCCGACTGCGCCATGGAAGCAAGATGAAGAAGGAGAAGAAGCGGGCGGCGAGAAGATGAAGGAGAGATGAGTGAGGGGGCTCTGCCCATCCCCCACATTTATAGCCAAGGAAGGCCAACCGCCGGCATCCACGACCTCGCGCCATGATGATCTTCTGCATGCTGCATCGTCCCGTCAAGTCGAACAGTTGCCGAGGCAGCGTGGGGAATTGGAGACGCCCACGTCCCATCAATCGCCATGCGTCATCCAGGCCGCAGGCAGTTGGGCCCAGTTATGCTCCACACTTGGCCATTGGCTTCGCCTGGAAGCCATGTCCGAGCGCACCTTGGGCCCGGGGGCTACTGTCGGCATTCTGGATATGAGGGTATGCAGACTTGCCTACCAGCGGCCCACCACGTGGCTCCATCGACGACCTGGTACGGCCCAGCTTCAACATCAATGACTCAAGACCCTCGTGAGGATCCAAGCCTTGCGAGGCGTTCGACGGAAAGACCCACATGGGGACTGGCCTCTTCAGGCTGGCTCCCAAGGGGCGGAGAGTTCTATGCAAGGTGCACCTCACGAGGCTCAGCTAAGGCTAGGTGGGTGCCAGCCAGGCTCCAATGGGCACAGAGCACCAGTTTCCTCTTTGGTGCAAGGGAGGCAAGCCACAGGCGCAGAGTGCCGAGGAATCAGCCAAAGGTTTCCATTCCGGTGCAACAAGACCAAGACCACTAGGACGGCAGGATTGAGGTCAACACCGAGCGCACTGCAGCGTCACGGCCAGGGGCTTTTTGCGGGCGAAGACCACTTTAGTCAGGATAAGATGTACTACTTGTCCCTTTTCAAATCCGGCCGTTGTGGGATCCCTTCCCGCCAACATTTGGGAAGAGGACCAAGGCCACTCTAAATAGGACTTAGCCACCACCATAGGGGGGGATCTAGTTCACATTGGGGCGACTCTCACCCGACCCACTCACCAGCTCTCTTGAGCTCAAGAACACCTCACCTCCTAAGGCTAGTTCATCCACTGTACTAGTTCATCCTCAGCCCTTCGAGGCAATCCACCAAAAACACTGGAGTAGGGTATTACACCGCAAGGTGGCCCGAACCAGGATAAACTGCTGTGTCTCTTTGTCTCTTCGAGCTCGACGTGCTAGGCTTAGGAGGATCGAGTAGGCATGCTGGGTAGGTTGAGATCTCTGCATGCACCCCAAAGTTCGAACCTTTCAAGGGTTTGCGGAACCCATAATCCGATAGAAGTGTTCATCAATAAGTTCCTGTCACCGGTCATGTGATTTGTACATCCACTATCAAGGACCCACTCAGTAGCTTTGGGTTGTTCATCCTGCAGATGAATTAGTGCAACTTACAAACCCATATACTTCATCAGTGAAGAATATGATATCAATTTCATCAACAGTACAAGATATAGCAATATGAGGACGTGAGAAATGAGTAATATTCTTGATGATTAGCTTGCGTCCATTCAAGCACATTCAGGTCTCTAGCAAATTCTTCACACGATTAAGTTCGTCCGGAGACCTAACCCTACATAATAGATTAGTTCTTTTTCGTTAACAGCCACATCTGGAAGGGTGGAAAAGAGTTCATCATTCTGTGAGCTCCATAAGAAAAAGATGGCATTGAAGCCAGTGCACTTCGTTTCACATAAGAGGGGTTAGGATAAGCATATGAATAAGGAGAGCAATTTTTCGAGGATTTATGAACATAATGTTTGAAGAATAGTTGTCACATCCCTAGTTCTGGTCTGCCTAGTGCTAGCATCTGATGTTGCATCATGTTTAAATCTCCCAGAAAGTTGAAATGGGGATGATAGGACCCCCAGCACCCCCTTAAACACACTAGGGTTTACTAAAATCTTTTTCAATGAACCTGAAATGCCCTTCTAAAATGTTCATCATCTTTGCCTTGGTCTAGAACCTCTGACAAAAATGGTGCACACTTTTCTAGGACATCATAAGTTCCCTGGATTAAATCATATGTTATTTGCATTTGGACATTTAAATGCTATAAAATAATTTAAATGTCCAAATAATCATAAACTAAAATGTTTACTGCCGGACATATTCTAAACAGCAGCCGTGAGTAGTTTCATGATTTTTTGAGAATGTCCAGGTTTTTTTAATAAAGCCCTGAAGCTACAGAAGAAATAGAAAACAGGAAATAAAAGAGAGAGACAGACTTACCTAGCCTCACATGTGTAGTCCACCAGGCCGGCCCAGTTGGTGGCCCAGCCCACCATCACAGCCCCCTCTGTCGCCTTCCTCCTCATGCCGGTAGGCAAGGGCGCGTGGCCGGCGCGCACAGCCACACGCCGGCCACCTCCACCCTACCTTCGTGCCCCCTCAACCGCCTTGTTGGGGAATGTAGTAATTTCAAAAAAATTCCTACGCACACGCAAGATCATGGTGATGATATAGCAACGAGAGGGGAGAGTGTTCGTCCACGTACCCTCGTAGACCATAAGCGGAAGCATTAGCACAACGCGGTTGATGTAGTCGTACGTCTTCACGATCCGACCGATCCAAGCACTGAACGTACGGAGCCTCCAAGTTCAGCACACGTTCAGCTCGATGACGATCTCCGGCTTCCGATCCATCCGAGCTCAGGAGATGAGTTCCGTCAGCACGACGGCGTGGTGACGATGATGATGTTCTACCGGCGCAGGGCTTCGCCTAAACTCCACGACGATATGACCGAGGTGGAATATGGTGGAAGGGGGCACCGCACACGGCTAAGGAACGATCCGTAGATCAACTTGTGTTGTTGTAGGGGTGCCCCCCGCCCCCGTATATAAAGGAGCCAGGGGGGAGGAGGCCGCCGGCCAAGGAGGGCGCGCCAAGGGGGGAGTCCTACTCCCACCGGGAGTAGGACTCCCTCTTTCCAAGTAGGAGTAGGAGAAGGGGGGAAAGAGGAGGAAGAGGGGAAGGAAACGGGGGGCGCCGCCCCCTTCCCTTGTCCTATTCGGACTAGGAAGGGGAGGGGCGTGCGGGCCCCTCCTGCCTCCTTCCCTCTTCTCCCTCGAGGCCCATGTAGGCCCAATAACCCCCGGGGGGTTCCGGTAACCTCCCGGTATTCCGGTAAAATGCCGATTTCACCCAGAACTATTCTGATGTCCAAACATAGGCTTCCAATATATCAATCTTTATGTCTCGACCATTTCGAGACTCCTCATCGTGTCCGTGATCACATCCGGGACTCCGAACAAACCTTGGTACATCAAAACTTATAAACTCATAATAAAACTGTCATCGAAACGTTAAGCGTGCGGACCCTAAGGGTTCGAGAACTATGTAGACATGACCTAGAACCATTCTCGGTCAATAACCAATAGCGGGACCTGGATGCCCATATTGGTTCCTACATATTCTACGAACATCTTTATCGGTCAAACCGCATAACAACATACGTTGTTCCCTTTGTCATCAGTATGTTACTTGCCCGAGATTCGATCGTCGGTATCCAATACCTAGTTCAATCTCGTTACCGGCAAGTCTCTTTACTCGTTACGTAATACATCATTCCATAACTAACTCATTAGCTACATTTCTTGCAAGGCTTATAGTGATGTGCATTACCGAGAGGGCCCAGAGATACCTCTCCGACAATCGGAGTGACAAAACCTAATCCCGAAATACGCCAACTCAACATGTACCTTCGGAGACACCTGTAGTACTCCTTTATAATCACCCAGTTACATTGTGACATTTGGTAGTACCCAAAATGTTCCTCCGGTAAACGGGAGTTGCATAATTCTTATAGTTACAGGAACATGTATAAGTCATGAAGAAAGCAATAGCAGTATACTAAACGATCAAGTGCTAGGCTAACGGGATGGGTCATGTCAATCACATCATTCTTCTAATGATGTGATCCCACTAATCAAATGACAACACATGTCTATGGTTAGGAAACATAACCATCTTTGATTAATGAGCTAGTCAAGTAGAGGCATACTAGTGACTATAGTTTTATGTATGTATTCACACATGTATCATGTTTCCGGTTAATACAATTCTAGCATGAATAATAAACATTTATCATGATATGAGGAAATAAATAATAACTTTATTATTGCCTCTAGGGCATATTTCCTTCACGCCTGTGCGTCCCTGGAGACGCCACGCACCCCCTGGACCTCTCTCACTCTCTCCCGTGCTTCTCCCCTCCTCTGCTCTCTCTCCTTCTCTCGCCCGAGCGCAGCCGTTGCTGCCGCTCGTCGTTGCCACGGCCACCGCCTCCTCCTCGCCCCTATGACATGCCCGAGAGCTCCGCCTCGATGTCCCTATCTTCTGCACCGATCCAAGTGATGCTGGAAGCTCTAGAACGCCACCATTACCGTCTCCTTCAACCTCGGTCCGCCAAGATCGCCGGTGACCATGCGCCCGCTCTGTAGTCTCCCCGAGCTCGCCGAGGCCAACACTACAACCGCCGTGAGCCTCTCCCTCGCTTCCCCCTCTCTATTTCCCTTATCGCACGTCGTTGCCGGCACGTCACTCACACCCGCACGCACCGCGGCCTCTGCACACCGTCGTCGTGGCCACAGCCACGCGGGCTTGAAACCGAGCACGTCCCCGTGTTCGCCAGGCCCCCAGGAACCCGTAGCATTCCTCCATGCTTCCTTGCATGCATCCTAACGTCGGAACCAAGCTCACCCGAGCTCCGGCAGCCATTGCCGAGCTCGTGGATGTTGTCTCCGGCCACCCTAGCTGCTGCTGCTTGCCGCAACGGGCGCGAGTCAGCCCCAGCTTCCCGTAGCTGCCCTCCAGCGGCCATTTGGTCGCTGGAGGAGGAATCTCGACGCCGTCAGCCGTCTCCGGCGTTGCCGGGGACGAGCTTTGGGTCAACTCCGGTGAGTTGACCCAGGGTTTGACCCCGTCTGGCAAGGGTTTGACCGCCCTAGGTCACTAACGCGTGGGGCCAGCCCTGCTAATTAACCTAGCTTAGTGTTCAATAACTAGGTTAGTTCAGTTAGTCACTGACACGCGGGACCCATAGGTAGGGTTTGACCTAGACTGGCTCCGCTAACCCGCTGACATCACACAGACGTCATGCTGACGCAATTAACCAATTCCTGGATTAAAACAATTCAGGAAATTCCAGAAAATCGTTTAAACTTCTAAAAATCATAGAAAATAAACTATAACTCCAAATGAAATAATTAATATATGAAAAATGATCAGAAAAATCCAATCTATCCATCTGTACCATTCTCATGCATGTTAGAACAACTTATGACTATTGTTTAGGATAAATCATATAAAGGGCATTTAAACCATCACATATGGAGTTTGATTTTGAATCTTTGGTCCAAACCAACTTCATTTAATCTGGTTGCTAGCTGAATTAGCTCAAACCATAGCATTTTGCCATGTCATGATCATGCATCATATTGTGCATTGCATTGATTACGTTCCTTCTCTATTGCTGGTGGTTGTTTCCTCTCGATAGACGTGTTTCGACGATGAGTTCGATGACACCGATGAAGAGCTATACAATCTTCAAAAGTGCCAGGCAAGCAAAAACCCCTTGTTCATTATGATACTATCCCACTCTCTCGCTCCTACTCTCTTTTATGGCATTAGGACAACAATGATGGATCTGTTACTTGCTGCGGTAGTTGAACCCCCTTTCCCTGTGCATGACCTGTCATTGCCACAATAAATAGATGAAACCCACTAGCATGAGTAGGATTTGTTTGAGCCCTGATGTGCCTACTCATTCATGCTTGTTCATCATGCCTGCTATTGCTTAGAGTTGTGTCAGGTCTGAGTCATCGGGGATGAATTGGAAAGTTGTCAAATGTCCTACTATGGAGAGCTAACTGTGTGAACACGATTTGGGAAAGGTAGCGGTGAGATGCCATGTAGGAGTACATGGTGGGTTGTCTCATTGAAACCATCCTCAGGAACTGAGTTCCGTGTTTATGATCCATGAATAGCTACTACCACGCATTGGGCCCGAAATAGTGGACCCTCTCGAGTTATTAACCACCCATGTCCTTTGTCCGCAAGTTGCAAGTAGTTTCTGGTGTTTGTAGTATGTTGGAGGTCGTGAGCAGCGCTGACCCGAGGGGTGGGCCGTGAGGCGGTAGGCACGTTGTCGGTGTCAAAACCGGCGGATCTCGGGTAGGGGGTCCCGAACTATGCGTCTAGGCAGATGGTAGCAGGAGACAAGGGACACGATGTTTCTACCCAGGTTCGGGCCCTCTCGGTGGAGGTAAAACCCTACTCCTGCTTGATTAATATTGATGATATGGGTAGTACAAGAGTAGATCTACCACTAGATCAGAGAGGCTAACCCTAGAAGCTAGCCTATGGTATAATTGTTCTTCGTCCTACGGACTAAAACCCTTCGGTTTATATAGACACCGGAGAGGGCTAGGGTTACACAGAGTCGGTTACAATGGTAGGAGATCTGCATATCCGTATCGCCAAGCTTGCCTTCCATGCCAAGGAAAGTCCCAACCGGACACGGGACGGAGTCTTCAATCTTTTATCTTCATAGTTTAGGAGTCCGGCCAACGGTGATAGTCCAGCCATTCGGACACCCCCTAATCCAGGACTCCCTCAGTAGCCCTGGAACCAGGCTTCAATGACGATGAGTCCGGCGCACATATTGTCTTCGGCATTGCAAGGCGGGTTCCTCCTCCGAATACTTCATAGAAGATTTTGAACAAAAGGATAGTGTCCGGCTCTGCAAAACAAGTTCCACATACCACCATAGAGAGAATAATCTTTACATAGATCTGCTGACGTATTCCGCGGCGTGACATCACACCACGGCCAGGCCTTTATTCGAATCATTTTTACTGTTCCACCTCAGCACGTTTAGTGAAGAGGTTTCCTTGGCACGTCTTGTCAAAGCAGAGATCGTGTCCCCTTATTCCGGGATTCTCATAAATACGGGCACGGGTAACCCAACCATGCCCGTTGGCACGCCCCCTCTATCGAAGGCAAGTCCCAAACGGCCACGGGGAGGGCTCTTGGTATTCAACCTCTTTATAACGAGACCAAGGCCTGCTCCTTTCTTTCAATCTCAATCGAATCTGCCCCTCGCCTCGAGTTCCAACATCCAAAGCTCCAGATTCAGGTGCTTCGGACCTTCGACGATGTCCGGCTCCGACCTGCAAGGCCGGTGGATGCCTTCTTCCGTCATGGAAGAAGACGTGCTAAAGCTGAGAGACGCCCGGTATCTGACCGGCGAAATTTCGCACAGGCTGCCTGCCCAAGGGCAGGTTATTCCCACTCCCAAGCCCGGTGAGAGCGTGGTCTTCGTATCCCACTTCCTTTGGGGGTTAGGCTTCCCGACGGACCCCTTCGTGAGGGGGCTCATGTTTTATTATGGACTGGAATTTCATGACTTGGATCCGGAGTCCAACCTCCACATCTCATCGTTCATTGTCGTATGCGAAGCCTTCCTCCACATTACCCCTCACTTTGGGTTGTGGCTTAAAACCTTCAAAGCGGAGCCGAAGATCATCAAGGGGTAGCTGGCAGAGTGCGGAGGCTTCGTTATAAGCAAAACTGCTGACGCTCCATGGCCCGAGGGCTCTTTCCAAGAGGAGCTTGGTTTGTGGCAACAGGAGTGGTTTTACATCACCGCTCCCAGGGGCAACAAATGGGTGGCGTCACCTGCCTTCCGCTCGGGTCCTCCACAGCGGCTGGTGTCGTGGGTCAACAAAGGGCTTGACTGGGGGCTGTCCAAGGACGTACCTCTGTTGCAGGGACGTATTCGAGACCTCCAAGCGAGAGAGATCAATCTGGTCGTAGTGGCGCAGGTCATGCTGATTCAGCGCCTTCTTCCCTGCAAACGTCGCCCCCTCCGCCTGTGGGAAATTAATCCGGAGGGACCATGAGCTCTCCAAAATTTTATGGGTGCAACGCCCGTGGAGATGTATAAACTGTTCTTCAGATCACAAGAGAAGTGTCCGGACTTGACCGAGGATGCAGGTCTCAGCTGCAATCGCCCGGATACTCAAGTAAGTAGTCATGTATCCGGACACGCTATCCATGCATTTATTATAAACTTGTCCTTTAGAGAGCTGTGCCTTGAACAGGAGTGGATAGGGAAAGCAAAGCTGGTAAGGTGTCCGGCCCCCTCCTAGAGATCACGCCGGTTCCTGTATTAACCAAGATGCTGGCGGCTGCGCCTTTGGAAGAGGGCAAAGGGGGGAACAGGGAAGCTACTACCTCTGCAAAGGAGGCTTTCAAGGAAGGGGGGATCGAGAATCCCACCCTACAGGGGGTGAAGTGGACCGCCTCTGAGGATCCGGAGGCCAAGGCCTCAAAGCGGGGAAAGAAATCTTCGCCAGAGGGTCCGGCGCTGGGAAACACCCCAGCCGCACTATTTCCCCAAGGTGATCAGCCCTCCAGCGAGCCATATGTAGAAAGGGGAGTCTTGTAATAAGGGACATCCCTGTTTTTATTTCTGAAGATAACCGAAATTTTACCTTGTAGTTCGGATCTCAGCCCTTCCCAGCAGAGCTCGTCTTTGGGGGATCTTCGTCCGGAGATGATGGAGAGCGAAACTCCTCCACCTGCCGCACCGTCATGTGAGGCGGACGACCCTGAGGTGTCGTCACGGAGGGTTTCCCTGAGTCCGCGGGGCCGGGAGGTCTGGCACCAACTGGTGTACGCTCGAAGGAGCTGAAGGATCTGCTCGGGCGAGCGTCTATCTAGAAAGATGTGGGGACCCCAACTCATAAGTCGTGATCACCGAATGCACGTGTACAGTGATCCCAGAGATCAATGCTCACTGAACACACAGAAGCTGAATAACAAGAGACTTACATCCATACATACCGTATTACACAAGTAGGACCATTATGGTCAAGTCTTGAGTATATCATCGCAGCGGAAATCTTCGTCAATAACTTGGACCCATGCCATCTGCCTTAACCCGACAGGCATTCTGACTGGGAAAGTGTCCTAGCTCGCACGATTGTCACCAAGAACTCTTCAATATATCTTGTTCTTTCATGCCTGGCCAATAAAATAACCAGTGGCAAGCCAATGAGTACTTTGAATGTACTCGCAAGCAACCCATGAGTGATAACAAAATAATCATGCAAAGCTCTACTGCTTAGTTGGCATTTTTGCGGAAAGCCAGTTTTTCTCATGCAAGTATGATCAACACTTATCAGGGAGATGAATGCGTCTGCAACCGGTATCAGGAGGTTTCAGACATCAACATCGAGGAATAGTTTTGAACAACTCATGCTCAAGCTCATCGTGACTTCCTCACGAGTCACATCATCAATATCACCAAACTGTGTTGTTTGTCAGAAACATGCGGACATAGTCTAAGGAGCACCACCCAACCGTCCTTGACAGTGGACACGGCTATTCGAATAGATTTACACTCTGCAGAGGTTGCACACTGTACCCACAAGATCCGGGGAACTTCCGTGTCTTCCACGACCCGCGATACCTCAAGTACCCGGGGTAAGCACTCGATCACTACCTTTCCCTAGACGACACTAACATGGAGTCCACTCGATTGGCAGTAACCCCCGTGCCCAACATTTCACATAACACTTTCATGGAGCCTTGCTCCCATAATCATCACATATCACTGGCACGGGGTACCAACGGTGTGTCCGGTGCCCTGTGAAAACAGTCATGGCCGCCCTACCTGGCACGACCCCGTCCCGAGAGAGAGCACCAACTCTCCCCTGTCACTAGTAATGCGGGCTCCAAGCTAGTATCGGCCTCGGTAATCAATAATGCCCTTTCCCATATAAGGGTAGAGTGGTTGCGCATGTAAGGTTGGGACAGTCATCAAACCTTAAATCTAATCCGTTTCTATAAACAACACTTTTATCAAGCCTCGGTACACTACTTCTCCACCAAGTAGTGACCTAGTTCATCATCATCTCCCAGGGGCATCAGTGGCACCCCCTAGGGCTGTTTGCAAATATGTCAAACCACACTTGTTTCCTTCCATGCATAACCCTGACCCACTCTGCATAGCAACTATTTTTGCATCCTATCTACTCCCACCGACATAACCCTCATAGGAAGGTAGGGTCATGCACAATGCAAGTATCAACGAGGAAGTAGCAGGGGCAACCAACCAACGTGGTCTACCATCTCATCAAGATTCCGATGCAACAATAAATAAGAGCTATATGACATGTATAAAAAGGGTTTCATAGACATGGTCAAAGGGCTGCTTGCCTGGTTCATCTCTGGTCCAACTCCGAGCATTTCATCTACTTTGTCAACTATCGTTGAAAGCAACCATAATAAGAAACACAACAAGGCAGGAAATAAAAGTGCTCTAAAAATATGAGTTGGACTTTTCTGGGATACCTCTGGTCATATGAGGGATGACCAAGGTGGTTTCATTAGGATTTGATCAATGGACATCTCTGAACATTTCAATATGATGGAATCAAGGGGTTTATGGATTTGCAAGAAGTGTACGGAAATATATTTTTGGAAAGTGAGCAAAGATACCCATTTAACAAAGGATGATTTTAGAAGCATCTAGGATTTGATTTCACTGGATTTGGAGTTCAAATGAATTTCTTATGAATTTGCAAAGCTGACAAATATGAAGAAATGGCTCATTATTTTATGTGGTACATAAAGTATTAAGAAAAATATTCATAAACTAAGTTATGAACTTGGATGCATCTAGGAATTTGAATCATGGCATTTGGATCAAGTTTGAGCTCTCTGTGATTTTCTAAAGTTCATCACAAAAATAGGAAAAATGGGAGTTGATAAATATCTATGAAGAAAAGGTCTCTGGAAAAATGTGCAAATAGCACCAACAGGTAGATCATGATTTATAGAGTCACTAGAAATTTGAATCATCAAATTTGGACTTAATATGAATATTCTATGGATTTTACCAGTCCACAGAAAAAGAAAAGGAAAAGGATTTACCTAAATGGGCTGGATCTAGGGAGGCAGCAGCGTGCACTGGGCGAGATTTAGCGGGGCAGTGCACTGGGCCTGGCCCGGCCTCTCGCGCGCGCCCGGTGGGAGGCCACGTCGAAGGCGGCTTTGCGGAATACGCCTCCACTTAAACGGAGGGGCCCGCTGATGGGGTCACTGACCTGCGGGGTCCACCCGCAGGGTCGTCTCCCTCCTCCCGCGCGCGATGAAGGAGGCAGGGCCGAGCGCTTGCCGGCGCCCGTTCCGGTGGCTCCGGTCACCTCCGGCGACGCCCAGCACACCGTCGAGCTCAGGGGAGAGCGGCGCATCCGACGAGGTACGCCACGTCCGCAGGGGTGGCCAGACGCGAGCACATCATCGGCCGCAGCGGCGAGGCCGGCGGTGGTGATGGAACTCGACAACACGGCCATGGGAAGGAGAGGGAGAAGCACGGGAAAGGCTCGCGGTGGTGGTGGAGGTGCTCTAGTGCGGTCTAGAGGGGAGGAGGAGGAATGGTGGGCGCGAATTTAGGCGGAGGCCGACGGCAAGGCCCCAGCCATGGTGATGGACGGAGGGCACGGGAGGAAGAATGAGTTGGCCCAGACGGTTGCTGGGAGGGAGAGAGGGCCAAAGGAGTAGAGAGGGGGCTCGGGGGTGGCCTTAAATAGCTGACCCGTAGCTCACCGTGGACGCGGCGCACGGGTGGCTGCGGCAACGGCTCGGGGGGCCAGGAGGGAGGGAGAGGAGCTGTCTACGGTGTTCGTGGGAGTCGACTAGGGTGCCAGGAACAGAGAGAGAGCGGGGCGAGGCTCTAGTGCTTGCGCGTGCGAGGCCGGGCATTGGCCGAGCTGAGCGGCTCTGGGCACGCACCGCAGGGGGTGAGAGAGAGGAAGAGACGAGGGGGCCTGCGCGGTGGCGAGTTGCGGACGTCGAGGCACCTCGACTGGCGCGAGGGGGAGGCTCGAGGTGGTCGGGGGACGCGGCGTCAACGGTCGGGAGCACGCTAACGTGCTCCAGAGCGCGCAAATGGCCGGCACCCGCGGCTTTTCCTCGCGGAAATGGCATTGGAGGCCCTAGGGATCCACTGGAGGGGAGAGGGAGTTGAGGGAGAGTGGAAATGCTACTGCCCATAGTAGAAAAGTGGAGTTCTTCCCCCCACCATCATTGCTTCCTTGGGCATAAGAGCGTCCAGGTGCTAGAGGGGTACCAGGAGAGGTTGTGGTAAAAAGTAGAGCCCATGGAGATTAGTGGAAGAGGCCAAAACATGCATTTTAAATTTCTGCTAGAAGGTGTTTGATGGTGGTTTGGGCAAGCAAATGGATTCCAAATGATGTGAAGATTAACAGGATCAAGTGTCATATAGAGATGGGGTTGATCACCAAGTTGGAGCTCATTTGGAGGAAGTTGACAATGCAACTTTGGTAAACCCTAGAAATTAGCAGAAATGGCTTTACCAAGATTTAGTCATGCAAATCAATTCTCCTTGATGCACCACTTGATGTAGTGACCTCATTTGGTCATGTGAACATGCTCACAAAAGTTGGGGTCAAGGAGAAAAAGTTGGCAGTACAAACTTGTTCAAATTTGATTCTGGTCAGAGAGGGTTTTGGGGCACTTTGATCAAGTTAACTTGTTCTCCAACTTGTGCCATTTGGTCTAGATGAATTATCAGACCACTTGAGCATTTCCACAAGGTGTGAGAACATTTGGACATGTTTGGCAATGTAAAGTTGCTCAAACTTCAAAATGGACAGAAATGGTTTTGAGGGGATTTCATGGAGTTATACTATTCTCCATGACATGATACTTGTCAAGATCATCAAACATGTCATATGTGACATGATAGAATTTTCTTGGAATTTTTGGAGAATATTTCCCTTGTAAATATTTCAAAAGCTTGAAATATCCAGAAATGGTTCTTGAGGGTCTTGACCAATATTTTGAACATGACCATGTGTTGAAACTCTTATATATGGAAAATATATGTCCACTGAGTTTCCCTAGATTTTCCCAAATATTTTTAAAGCATTAAAATGATTTTAGCCTATTAAAGACCATTTCTGGCCTTAAGAAAAAGCTTTTAAATAAAATAGGAAAATAACTTTTAAAATTATATTTTTGTGGTTTATGGGTAACCTTTATCTAATAGGAGTCAAAAGTATTTTTGGAAGATTTTTACTGCCCTTAATGAAGTACTTGCAGTGCAAATCTCAATTTAAGGGTTTTTGGAAAAACTAATTTTAGAAAATACTTTTTGGCCAAATTATTTTTGTAAGAAATTATTTTTATGTCCTATACACATGGCATGATCGTTGGTTCAAGAGTTTGGAGCAAGGAGATGAAGTATAGGAGTTGGAGGATTTATTTGATTTTTAGAGCACTTGCAAACAACACACAAAATCCAATCAAGGCAAGGTCCAAAACGCTCAAAAGTTTGTGTCAAACGACATTTTATCCTGATTTATTAGCCTAAGTGTTGTGGCATGAAAATCAGGGTGTGGCAAAAGATCACCGTGTGTTAATGGGTACGGTGATTGAAAGGATTTCATCCGCTGAGAGCGGATTGCATGAAGCCGTTAGAAGTTTACTGACGGGGTTTGAGGTACGCGAAAATGATATACCTTCTGACAGTTTTGCATGTAGAATGCGCCCTGTATAGATAGTAGCCCCTGAGACTCGGTACGTTGTCGAAAGTGACAGCGCGCCGAGGATCATAATCTCAGTTGTAAGATGTCGCCTGTCCTATATAGGTGGCGGAACGTCCGGTGGCCAGCCGGACTGATGAATTTGCCGAACTGAAGCGGCAACTCGACGTGGCGGATGCGGACATCGCGCTTGTCAATAAGCGGCTTGACGAGTCACAAGGTATGCAACTTCTCCGCAGACACCTGGTAAGGGAGCTTGACGCCCATGCCTTACAACATGTATGCTTTATGCAGATGGTGCTGCTGCTATGGAGAACCTTCGGGCGGAGCTAGCCCGAGTCAAGGAGCAAGCCAAAAAAAGTGATGCGGCTGCCTTGAGGGCGGCCGAGGAGCTAAAAGCCGAACAGGCTGCTCACTGCCGAAGCAGGGTGGAAATGGCCGAGATGGCCGGGAAGTTGAAGAATGCTACCGACCGCTGCAAGTTTCTTGAAAAAGAACACCGAGCGGAGCAAGAGGGCCTGAATAAGGCCACCGCCGATGCCAAGGATGCCCGCTCCGCGATGAGAGCTATAAAGGAGGAGCTACGTCAAGCCGGGGATATCGCGGCTGGAAAGCCCTTTCTGCTGCGGAGGAAGTTCACGGATCCGAAGTATGCTCAGTTGGGCCAGCTGTGGGGAGCGGAGGATGCTTATCTAGATTTGGCGGGGAGTGCCGCAGACACGGTCGCACACTTCTGAGGCCAAAAGGATCACGGAATGGAAGAGCTTTTTTGGTCGCAGTTCCATAGTCCAGAGCGTCCGCTTTCATTGACCGATCGTTTTGCCGAATGGGCTGAGCTGAATAGGTTGTCCGTACTTGCCATGAAGGATGTCGTGACTCATTTGTGGCCGAAAAGGCCCGAGCCGAAGAGTTATTTTAGCTTGGTGCAGCAGTTCCTTGGTGCGGTGCCGCATATCGATACAATGAAGCGGTCGGCATGCGTAGAGGGTGCGCGGATGGCTCTTGCCCGTGTCAAAACATACTGGGCAGAGATGAAGGCCACCGATGTTGCATCCCAGGATTTGGAGAGAAGCCGAGTACCTGCCAAGCACTATTTTGAGGAAGTCCTGCAGGGCGCTCGTTTAATAGAGACGCAGTGCACGAAGGATATTATGTTCTAATGACACTTATGATTTGTGAAACGATGTTTAAATATAATATAAGGGCTTTTTATCTTGTGCGTTCAAGTATTGAACTACCTCCTGTGAGGCCGTTAATGTATAGGTCTATATAACCTGAAAGATGGCAGTCTTCGGCTTCAGCCCCCACGCACATAGTGCGGGGGTGTTTGCAAAAAGAGCGCATTTTCACACTTAATCCAACGTCTTGGTCCTGTGAAGGAGGTGATAGCGTAGCAAACTAGGCAACCGGACTATAATGCTTTATCACTTTCACTTAGCCATAGGAGTTCGATGGTGGGGCTACTATGTAGCCCCTAGGGGCACCGCGCTCTCCGAATTCGGGGCGCGTATGTGCCTGACCGGGAAATGGTCCTTCGTTAATGCGGAGGAATTCTAAACATTCCGGTGGGTCATCGAGTGGTTGACCAGTCTCACGCTATATCATGACAGTCAGTTTTCGGCTTTCTCTACTGAGGTGCTCACCAGGCCGAACCGGGGCACAATCGCAGTAGTTCTCCTAGTGCCGCATTAGCCGATAGAGCGGAACGTAAGGCAGCAAAACACAAGAGCTGGGCAAACCCAACATTTGACCAAAGACATGATTCGGAGATGATGCATATAAGGCCTAACTCGAGATGCCGAACACTCCCTAAGGTATTCTGTCTTTATGAAAACGGGCAGAACAATGCCCTAAGCCCCTAGTGTCTAGGTACGCGCAATAAATTTTGGCGCGGCCGATGACAAAACGCCAGCCTCCTCCTCGGTTATATCAAGAAACCAGGGGATGTGTATCAACAAGAGACAGTAAAAAAGGTTTACGCAAGGTCTTAATCTGAAAGGAATCCTTGCAACGGGTCCCTACTGCACGTCTACGCCTGTGTCTCCATTGTGCCGTATCCTGGACGGGTGTAGCACAGTGTTCATCTGTAAAAGAGAAGAACTTAGTTGGGAAAAAAGGATCGTGCGAAAAACATATTTTAAAATAAACAGAGTATGATTCAAAAAATGAATAAAATTAAGCTTTATTGTCTCTTGTTGTACATGCATGGAGCCCCTTGTAAGGGTGTACGCGGCTAGTAAGCCCCTTGTATATTTATGCCGAACTCGCCTAACCATGTCCGGAGTCAGAATGACCTGTTTAGGTGCTTTGATCAGCAAAGCCGGATTAGTGTGTGGCTGTCAAGGCAGTCTCACGTTCTTCCATATTCGAGGAACACTCGAAGTTTCCCTTTAATGAGATGATGCCGCGTGGACCGGGCATTTTAAGTGTAAGAGATGCGTAATGCGGTATTGCGTTAAAGCGGGCGAAAGCTTCGTGTCCCAATAGTGCTTGATAGCTACTTTTAAATGGGGCGATGTGGAAGACTAACTTTTCGCGACGGAAATTGTCGGATGAGCCGAACACAACTTCTAGTGGTAGAAAGCCCGTACAATGGGCATATGGGCCTGGCATTACTCCTTGAAAGGAAGTGTTGCTATGGAGAATTTTGGTTTGGTCTATCCCCATTCTGCGGATTGTGTCCGGATATAACAGGTTTAGATCACTGCCGCCATCCATTAGAACTTGTGTAAATTGGAGTCCGTCGATTATAGGATCTAATATCAAGGCAGTCCATCCTGTGTTCCAGATACTTCCGGAGTAGTCCTGATGGTTGAAGGTGATTGGTTTTGACAACCAGTGTTGGGACTCCGTTGGGGTAGACCGTGCGGCGCGTATTTCAGTTGGTGCCGCTCTGTTTTTCCCTTTTGTCACTTGAAGTGAGTTTACTGTTTTGACCTCTTGTGGGAAATTCTTTTGTTTTCCGGTGCTCTACTTGTGGGGTTCATCGTCGTCCTCACTTGGTGTGTCGAGCCCCTTGTGTTCGGCGTTAAGTCCGCCGGACTGCTTGAAGACCCAACAATCTCTGTGGGTATGGTTTGTAGGCTTCTCGGGAGTACTGTGGATTTGGCATATCTTGTCCAAGATTTTGTTTAGGTTGGATAGCTCGTCGCTGTTGTCCTTAAGAGGCAGTTTTTTATTGTTCTGCCGAGAGCTTTTGAATCCGGCGTTGACTATCGTGCTCTTCAGACTGTTCCCCTTGGTCCGGCGCTGGTCCTTGTTGCGTCGTGGTTTCCCATTTCCATCCCTGACCTCGGATGTACTTGGGTCGCTGGTGCTGCATCTTGCCAGCCAGCTATCCTCTCCCCCGCAAAAGCGGGTCATGAGGCTTGTTAGTGCGGCCATTGTTCTCGGCTTTTCTTGGCCAAGGTGTCTGGCAAGCCATTCGTCTCGGACGTTGTGTTTGAAAGCTGCTAAGGCTTCGGTGTCCGGACAGTCGACTATTTGGTTCTTTTTGGTGAGGAACCTGTTCCAGAATTTGCGGGCTGACTCTCCGGGCTGTTGGGTTATGTGACTTAAATCGTCTGCATCCGGAGGGCGGACATAAGTCCCCTGAAAATTTGCCCGAAACGCATCCTCGAGCTCTTCCCAACTTCCAATGGTTTTTTCCGGGAGGCTTTTGAGCCAATGACGAGCTGGCCCTTTGAGCTTGAGGGGTAAGTATTTTATGGCATGGAGGTCATCTCCTCTAGCCATGTGTATGTGCAGGATATAATCCTCAATCCGGACTCCAGGGTCTGTTGTTCTATCGTATGCCTCTATGTTTACGGGCTTGAATCCCACTGGAAATTCATGATCCAGCACCTCATCGGTGAAACATAGGGGGTGTGCGGCACCCCTGTATTTGGGTGTGCCGCTGTGTTTGAATATTCGACGTGTTGCATTGCTTTCTAGAGCTTGCTTTCTTGGGCCATAGATAGACCTGACTGGGCCATCCTTTTGGTGCGGATCCTTATGCGGATCGCGTGCTAGCTTGTGTGCGGTGCCGCATGCTGCTCTATGTTTGCCATGTGGTCATCTATCCGACCGGGCGGCCTCTTTGTTCTTTGATTGTGAGGGCTCTACGGCCTCCTCGTCAAATTCGAGCAGTAGTTTGCACTTCGGGTAGCTCTTTGTTTGGCGACTATCGCCGTATTTGTCTGCGGTGTTGAGTACTATGCTTCATCTCATTCTGAGTGCGTCTTCCGCTGTTTTGAGCTTCTGCTTCTGCTTCTTTAGACTACGTGCAATGGCAACGAGCCTTTTGTGGAGGTTCTTCTGCTCCAACGTTTTGTCCGGCATGAGATCGTCCGGACTATTATCTTCGCCGGGGACGGATTGTTTATCCAAATTATCCTATTCGGATGGTTGCTCGAGGGCATGTTCGTCATCCACCGGTTCGCCCTACTCTATGGCTGGGTCTGTATGGGTGCTGTCTTTGTCGAGGCGGGACTTTGAGCGGCGCTTATGTCGCTGTTTTGACTGCTTTTCGAGGGAATTATCCTTCGCAGCGTCTCGTTGTTCCTCATTATCGCTTCCTTTAGGTGTATCCACCATATATACATCATGAGTTGAGGTGGCCTTCCAGTGCCCTATAGGCGCTGGTTCTTGGTCGTCTCCGGCATCGTCGTCCATAGCTTCGATGTCTTCGGAGTCAAAGTCGAGCATGTCGGTTAAATCATCGACAGTGGCTACAAAGTGTGTGGTGGGTGGGCGTTGAATTTCTTCGTCGTCCGTGTCCCAACCTTCCTGACCATAGTCCGGCCAGGGCTCTCCTGATAAAGAGAGAGACTTTAGCGAGTTCAGGATGTCGCCGAAGGGCGAGTGCTGAAAGATGTTCGCGGTAGTGAACTCCATAATAGGCGCCCAACCAGATTCGAATGGCAGGGGCGCTGAAGGTTCGGAGTCCGGAGAGGAGTCCGGCACCTTGGAGTCACGAGCTTCGCAAAGGACAGGGATGGTGTTCGGCTCGATCGCCGTAGAGACCATAGCCCCCGAGGCGGTGTCCAGCCACTCATCCTCGACCGGCGAAGTCGGCTCCGAGCTAGGGCTCGGAGCGGACGCTGGTGCGGCCTCTAGGGTACTGTCCGGCGGCTGAGCTAAATCATACCTATCGAGATAGTGTGGCGCGCTTGGCTCTGGCTCGAATCCGTCGAAGATCAAGTCTCCGCGGATGTCAGCCTTGTAGTTCAAACTCTCAAATCTGACCTGATGGCCAGGGGCGTAGCTTTCGATCTGCTGCAAATGGCCAAGTGAATTGGCCCGCAGTGCAAAGCCGCCGAGTACGAAGATCTGTCCGGGGAGAAAAGTCACACCTTGGACCGCGTCGTTGTTGATGATCGAAGGAGCCATCGGGCCTAAAGGTGACGACACAGAGGAACTCTCAATGAAAGCACCAATGTCAGTGTCAAAACCGGCGGATCTCGGGTAGGGGGTCCTGAGCTGTGCGTCTAGGCGGATGGTAACAGGAGACAAGGGACACGATGTTTTTACCCAGGTTCGGGCCCTCTCAGTGGAGGTAAAACCCTACTCCTGCTTGATTAATATTGATGATATGGGTAGTACAAGAGTAGATCTACGACGAGATCAGAGAGGCTAACCCTAGAAGCTAGCCTATGGTATGATTGTTGTTCGTCCTACGGACTAAAACCCTCCAGTTTATATAGACACTGGAGAGGGCTAGGGTTACACAGAGTCGGTTACAATCGTAGGAGATCTACATATCCGTATCGCCAAGCTTGCCTTCCACGCCAAGGAAAGTCCCATCTGGACACGGCACGGAGTCTTCAATCTTGTATCTTCATAGTTTAGGAGTCCGGCCAACGGTGATAGTCCGGCCATCCGGACACCCCTAATCCAGGACTCCCTCACACGTGGTCGGGTATGTCGGACTCCCGTTTGGTGTCGCGGAACACTGTACACATCATTCGTGGCCGTATGTGGAAACCTCGGGCGGACTCCCTGCGGATAGAACCTGAGTAGGCGATAAACCTGGACTAGGAGCTTGTGTGGTTAGTCAAGTCATGGCCGACACCCTCGCTGGGCTTCCGCTTGAAGGCTGTCGAGTACATGTCATGTAAACGACGATAAGTGGTGAGAGCGTGTGTGAAGAAGTACACGCCTGCAGGGTTAACATCATCTATTCGAATAGCTGCGTCTGTGGTAAAGGACCTCTGGGTTGCCTATACAGTTCATAGACAAGTGAAAGTGGATACTCTAAAATGCGCAAGATAAGCATGAGTTTTATGGATGGCGTTCTCGTAGGGAGATGGGAGCGGTTCCATAGTGGTGTATTGTTGGTGAATATGTGGACTCGTGGGCGCCACATCACAGAGTTGCTTGTAGTCATAGTTCAGGTTAGCCACTGAGTCGAAGCTGGCTTGCTGAAGTTAAACCCCACCATCTCTTTGTTGATAATGATGCATATGTAGCTAGTTCTGATGTATGTATTGTTGGGTACATTTGTACTCACGTTTGCTTAATTTATGTTTTTGCAGAGAGACTACAGTCTCGCCAGTATTTCTGCATGGACTTCAACGTTTAGCTTGTTACCTCAGCTATGATCTTGTGCCCTCGGCAGGATCTTGTAGATAGTCAGGCTTCTCAGCCGTTTTCATTTAGTTGTCTGTACTAAGACAAGTTAAGCTTCTGCATGTGCTTGTTACTTGTATGCTCTGAATGTTGGGTCATGAGACTTACGTTTGTAATACCTGGCTCCTCAAAGCCTAATGAATAAAAACTTTGAGTCGTAGAATTTTGTTGTGATGCCATGTTGTATTTGTAGATATCGAGCATACTGTGTGTATGATTTGAAATGCTTGGTATGTGTGGGATCCGACAACCTAGTCTTTTATTCTTGGTAGCCTCTCTTACCGAGAAATGTCTCCTAGTTCTTCCACTGAGCCATGGTAGCTTGCTACTGCTTCAGAACACTTAGGCTGGCCGGCATGTGTCCACCGACGTCAACTCCAACTCCATATATTCATGTTCGGGGAGAAAAAACTCAGGGAGAAAGTTTCATCACGTTTTACAACACGGAGCCACCGCCAAGTCCTAATATCTCACGGGAGGGATGATCTGGAGTCCGTTCGGGGCTCCGGAGAGGGGGATTCGTCGCCGTCGTCATCATCAACCATCCTCCATCACCAATTTCATGATGCTCACCGCCGTGCGTGACTAATTCCATCGTAGGCTTGCTGGACGGTGATGAGTTGGATGAGATTTACCATGTAATCAAGTTAGTTTTGTTAGGGTTTGATCACTAGTATCCACTATGTTTTGAGATTGATGTTGCTATGGCTTTGCTATGCTTAAAGCTTGTCATGAGGGCCCAGGTGCCATGATTGCAGATCTGAACCTATTATGTTTTCATGAATATATGTGTGTTCTTGATCCTATCTCGCAAGTCTATAGTCACCTATTATGTGTTATGATCCGACAACCCCGAAGTGACAATAATCGGGATACTTCTCGGTGATGACCGTAGTTTGAGGAGTTCATGTATTCACTATGTGTTAATGCTTTGTTCCGGTTCTCTATTAAAAGGAGGCCTTAATATCCCTTATTTTCCGTAAGGACCCCGCTACAACGGTAGGGTAGGACAAAAGATGTCATACAAGTTATTTTCCATAAGCACGTATGACTATTTACGGAATACATGCCTACATTACATCGATGAATTGGAGCTAGTTCTATATCACCCTATGTTATAACTATTGCATGAGGAATTGCATCCGGCATAATTATCCAGCATTGATCCATTGCCTACGAGCTTTTCATATATTGTTCTTCGCTTATTTACTTTCCCGTTGCTACTGTTACATCTACTACAAAAACCCAAAAACATTTATCTTTACTTTTGCTACCGTTACCTTTATTATCATACCACTTTTGCTACTAAATACTTTGCTGCAGATACTATGTTATCCAGGTGTGGTTGAATTGACAACTCAATAGCTAATACTCAAGAATATTCTTTGGCTCCCCTTGTGTCGAATCAATAAATTTGGGTTGAATACTCTACCCTCGAAAGTTGTTGCGATCCCCTTTGTTGATTATCAAGACTAATTTCTGGCGCCGTTGCCGGGGAGCATAGCTCTATTATCTGAGTCACTTGGGATTTATATCTGTTGATCACTATGAAGAACTTGAAAGACGCTCAAACCAAGATTTTTCCCTCAACTACGAGGGGAGGTAAGGAACTTCCATCTAGCTCCGCACTAGATTCTCCTTCTGTTATTAGTAGGCTTGCGACACCTAAACCTACTACTACTATGAATTCTGATATGTCGCATGTTATTGATGATGCCACTTCTGCTATGCATGATGAAACTACTTCTGTGCGTGATACTACTGTGCCATTAGGTGAATTTCTTGATGAACAACTTGCTAGATTTAGGGGGGATGAAAATATTGAAGAACCTATTATTGATGATAGTGATGATGAAGGTCCCCACAATGATTATGTAATACCTGTTGTTCCTAAGGGTTATGTTATGAATGAAGCAGCTGCTATGGAAATTCTTGCTTGCAATGATAGAAATGATCTTAAGAAATTATTAGCTAAATGGAAGCAGCAATCTCTTAATGCAAGAATGAAACCTGATCCTGCTTTTGCTACTTCACCTATCCGTGTTACTGATAAGGATTATGAATTCTCTATTGATCCTGATATTATTACTTTAGTTGAATCTGGTCCTTTTTATGGCCTTGAATCTGAAATTGTTGTGGCACATCTTACCAAGTTGAATGATATAGCCACCCTATTTACTAATGATGAGAAGTCTCGCTATTTATATATCCTTAAGATATTTCCGTTCTCATTAAAGGGTGATGCTAAGACTTGGTATAATTCTCTTGCTCCTGGTTGTGTGCGTAGTCCCAGGATATGATTTATTACTTCTTTGCTAAATATTTCCCTGCTCATAAGAAACAAGCTGCCTTGCTGGAAATATATAATTTTGTGCAAATCAAAGAAGAGAGTCTCCCACAAGCTTGGGGGAGGCTTCTCCAGTTACTTAATGCTTTGCTTGATCATCCTCTTAAGAAAAATGAAATACTTGATATCTTTTATAATGGACTAACCGATGCTTCCAAGGACTACTTGGATAGTTGTGCTGGTTGTGTTTTCAGGGAAAGAACAGTCGACGAAGCTGAAATATTATTGAATAATATGTTGACTAATGAAAATAATTGGACTCTTCCCGAGCCAGTTCCTGAAGTAATTCCTGAACAAATTGAGCCAACTCCTGAGCCTATTCCTAAACCCACTCCAAAGAAGAGAGGTGTTTTATTTCTCAGTCCTGAAGATATGCAAGAGGCAAAGAAATCAATGAAAGAAAAAGGTATTAAAGTTGAAGATGTTAAGAATTTACCTCCTATTGAAGAAATACATGGTCTTAATTTACCGCCTGAAGAACCACGTTGTCTTGATAACCCGACACAGGTAGTAAATGTAATTTCTCTCTATAGATATGATAAAGTTGAAATTCCCTCTACTAAATTTCATAGCCCATGCTTAGATGAATTTGATGACTTTATGGCTAGACAAGAAAGTTTTAATGCTTATGTTGGTAGAGAGTTAAAGAATAACGCTTTCGAGATAGGACGCATAAGCAATAATCTGGCTAGAGTTAAAGATGAACTTCACCGCGTTAGCAAATATGCTTCTATGGTTGCTACTCAAGCTGACCAGGTACTTAAAGCTCAGAATGATTTGCTTGATGAATTAAATAATGAAAATGACTTTGCTGTTAGAGTGGCTACTAGAACTGGTAGAATGACTCAGGAACCTTTGTATCCTGAAGGCCACCCTAGGAAAATCGAGCAAGATTCTTAGAGGAATAATTTAGAGGCACCTAGTTCTTCTAAAAAGAAGAAAAACAAAAACGATAGAACTTTGTATGCTTCTAGTGTACCTACTGTAGACACACCTGAGAATCCCAATGATATTTCTATCTCTGATGCTGAAACACAATCAGGTGGTGAACATGAACCTAGTGATAATGTTAATGATAATGTTCATGTTGATGCTCAACCTAGCAAAAACAATGATGTAGAGATTGAACCTGCTCTTGATCTTGATAACCCACAATCAAAGAATCAACGTTATGATAAGAGAGATTTTGTTGCTAGGAAGCACAGTAAAGAAAGAGAACCATGGGTTCAGAAACCCATGCCCTTTCCTCCAAAACCATCCAAGTCAAAGGATGATGAGGATTTTGAGCGCTTTGCTGAAATGATTAGACCTATTTTCTTACGTATGCGCTTAACTGATATGCTTAAAGTAAATCCTTATGCTAATTACACTTTTAAGGGTGGAATACCAAAGAAACTTGGAGATCCGGGTGTTCCAACTATACCATGCTCTATTAAAAGAAACTATGTTAGAACTGCTTTATGTGATCTTGGAGCCGGTGTTAGTCTTATGCCTCTCTCTTTATATCGTAGACTTGAATTGAATAAGTTGACATCTACTAAAATATCTTTGTAAATGGCTGATAAATCAACCGCTATACATGTCGGTATTTGTGAGGATGTGCCTGTTGTGGTTGCAAATGTCACTATCTTAACGGACTTTGTTATTCTTGATATTCCCGAGGACGATAGTATGTCTATTATCCTTGGTAGATCTTTTCTTAATATTGCAGGGGCTTTTATTGATTACAACAAAGGCAATTTCACTTTTCATGTTATTGGTAATGAGAATACGGTACACTTTCTGAGGAAACAATCTCAAGTTCATAGCATCAATTCTATTGAAAAAGTTCCAACTATCATTTTTGGAGGTTTTGAATTTCCTCTTCCTACTATCAAGAAAAAATATGATATTCTTATTGTTGGGGATTTTCATATCCCCGTTGAGGTAACTTAGTGTTATTCGAAATTTCTCCGGTTCCGTGTTACTCAGAATGAGTTTGTTAACAAGACTTGATCAACCTTGTTAGTGGATTCATTTTGATGATCACGAGATGGATGAAACTAGAAGGCACAACCTTCTGTACCCCCTTGTTACTTTCAGTTATTTAGAATAAATAAAGCAAAAATATTATTTTCTGTCTGTTTTCTGATTTATCCGTGCATTAAAAAATAGTCCGAAAATAAAAGTACCCCAAATGCCCTGCAAATTTCGTATGATTTTTTCTGGATTATTTGAGGATTTTAGGCAGTGAAAACACTTCAGGAGGGGCAGGCACCAGGCCACGAGAGAGGAGGGCGCCCCCCCTATAGGGCACGCCCCCTGTCTCATGGGCCCCTGGTGTGTCCCCTCCACTTATGCCAGCACCCACACACTTCATCTTGTACCCAAAAAAATCCCCATCCAGCTCAAGCACGAGTTCTAGCTTGTTTTGCTGCGATTTTCGATCTCTTAGCTCGAAGCTCCATTCCCAAAACTGCTTTGGGAGATTGTTGCTTGGTATGTGACTCCTCCATTGGTCCAATTAGTTTTTGTTCTAGTTCTTTATTCATTGCAAATTTTTGCTGCATAGGTGACCATGTTCTTGAGCTTGCATGTTAAATTTTCGAGGTCCCAAGCAATTCCAATGCATGATATAGGTTCTAGGCACTTGTAGGAGTAGTTGTTACCAGTCTTGTTTGGTTTTATTCACTTTTGTTTGAAGTTACTAAAATTTCAGAAATTTTCAAAAAATGTTAAGGAGGCTCTTTCAAGGCTCTTCTAGCCAAAGCTCTAAGGAAAAACAAGACAAAGAGAAGGAAAAACCCAAGTATAATCTTCCTCGCTTAGCGGAAGTACGGTCATGTGAATGGCCGTGTGAGGATTTCTTGAAAGAAGCCGGAATTCATGAATACTTTTATGCTTTAATCGGGACTGCAGGCCTCACCTGTTTAATGAATGACCGAATCGATCAGTATCTCTTACTTACCAATAATTTCATGCAAAACTTTTATTATTATCCTAAGAAGTCACCGCCTACAGTATCATTTCATTTATATGATGAATTCATAGAAATGTCTTTACGTCATTTTTGCGCGGTATGTAGGATACCTTATGAGGAAGAATTAGAGGAACCCCATCGTGAAGATGTGGATGGCTTCGTTAAAACTATTGCTGTAGAAGAGCCAAAGAAGGGCTCTGTGGCAAAAGTCTCTAGCATACACTTTCCTGTTTTACACTACTTTGCCATATTTGCTAGTAGATGCTTGATTGGTCGTGGAAATGGTGGAAACTTGAGAATCCCTGATATTATCATTCTTCAACATGCTTTGCTTGGGGACAATACTTTTAGTATGGGCGCCGTCGTTGCTAAACGGCTAGCCCTGAATCGTACAAAAGGCCCCATATTTGGAGGTATCTATGCTGCACGTCTTGCCAAATATTTTCAGATACCCATTAGGCACCATGAGGAAGATGAGATAAAATTGCCTCCTCACATCTTAGATTACAAGAGAATGGTAGCACACAACTTTATTGTTGACAACGAAGAGAAGATGCTCTTGTATAGACTTAGATTCAACAACAAACACTTTGAGTTTGTTATTTTGCCTGCGCCTCTGTTGTTTGATTTGCTTGTAGAAAATCGTCTTGTCACGCAGGAAGCGGTGAACAATCACCGAGCTCAAGCTTTTACTCCAGAACCTGAACCTGAGCCGGAACCTGAGCTGGACCCTTATCGTGCATCATCTTTCCAGTGGGATCCGGAGATGACCAGCCAGTGGTATCCTGATTACACCTCCCACTAAACCGGGGAGAGTAGCGGTGGTCCTTGGTACTAGACCAACTTAGGCCAAAAGCCCAAGCTTCGAGGAGTATGTATTTCTCACCGACTTTACATTCATGTTCACACACTAGTCGTTGGTGCTCATACTCTTTCATTGTATTATCCATGCTAGGTTAAATATCTTTTTCTAGTTTTCTTCTTGTGTGTTTGATAAACCTTGAGAAAAACCAAAAAAACAGTTAGTTTCATTTCCTTGCTTGTAGTAGGAATTAAAATGAAAACCCAAAAAGATTTCTCGTTCCTCTTTTACTTGTTGGGAGCTTTCCCGTGTAAATAGTTTTATTTTCTTTTCTTTCTTTTGGGGGTCGAGAAGACCATATTGAAAATGCTTAGTGGCTCTTATATGCATGATTGTTTATTTAACTTAGATCCCATATTACTTTGTCTTCTCTCTTTAGTTGAATGCTTGCAGATTCCGGCTTAGTCCAATGCACGTACACTCTTATTATTATACACATCGTTCGGTCGTGCAAGTGAAAGGCAATAATGACGATATATGATGGATTTATTGGGATGAGAAAAGTTGGTATGAACTCGACCTCTCTTGTTTTTGTAAATATGATGAGTTCATCGTTTCTGAGTCAGCTATTATGAAGTAAACATATTTGCAATGACATTCAGAGATTATAGTTGCTTGTGCCATGGTTTACCTTGCGTGCCAACATGCTATTAGAATGATTATGATGTGGTTTGTTGGGATGGTATCCTCCTTTGAATGAATTGAGTGACTCGACTTGGCACATGTTCACGCATGTAGTTGAATCAAATCAACATAGCCTTCATGATATTTATGTTCATGGTGGATTATATCCTACTCATGCTTGTACTCGGTGTGAATTAATTTTAATGCATGTTTACGACTGTTATTGCCCTCTCTGTTGGTCGTTTCCTAGTCTTTTGCTAGCCTTCACTTGTACTAAGCGGGAATTCTGCTTGTGCATCCAAACTCCTTAAACCTCAAAGTTGTTCCATATGAGTCCACTATACCTTCCTATATGCGGTATTTACCTACCGTTCCAAGTAAATTTGTATGTGCCAAACTCCAAACCTTCAAATGAAATTCTGTTTTGTATGCTCGAGCAGCTCATGTTACAACTAGGGCTTCCTATATCTTCCATGCTAGGTGGGTTATTCTTACAAGGAGTGGACTCCGCTCCTCATTCACGAGAAAGGGCCGGTAACCGGGATGCCCAGTCCCATGATCCAAAAAGATCAAAGCAAATCAAAATAATTAAACAAAACTCCCCCAGGGCTGTTGTATGTTGGAGGCACTCGTTGTTGGAGGCACTCGCTTGTTGGTGGTTGGGGGAGCATAAACCATTACCATTCTGTTTGGGAACTGCCGTAATGCATGTAGTATGGAAGATACAGCCATCTCATAGTTGTTGCATTGACAACGAAAGTATGCTGCTCAAAATGTTATTCAATCTCTATTTCAAATCTGGCACCTCTACAAATCCCTGCTTCCCTCTGCGAAGGGCCTATCTATTTACTTTTATGTTGTGTCATCACCCTTCTTATTAAAAAGCACCCGCTGGAGAGCACACTGTCATTTGCATTCATTATTATTGGTTTATATTGGGTATGACTTGACTGGATCTCTTTTACCATGAATTACAATGTTTAGTCAGTCCTTGATCTTTAAAGGTGCCCTGCATTTATGTTTTGTGGTCTCAGAAAGGGCTAGCGAGATACCATTTTGTTATATCATGTTATGATTATTTTGAGAAAGTGTTGTCATCCGAGTTTTATTATTATGGCTCGCTAGCTGATTATGCTATTGATATGAGTAATTGTGAGACCTATGTGTTATTGTGAGTATGGTTAGTTCATAATATTTGCTGAAACTTGAATGCTAGCTTTTCATGTTACAACAACAAGAGCAAACAGAGTTTGTAAAAGTTTTTCTTTATCACTTTCAGTTTATCAACTGAATTGCTTGAGGACAAGCAAAGGTTTAAGCTTGGGGGAGTTGATACGTCTCCAACATATCTACTTTTCCAAACACTTTTGCCCTTGTTTTGGACTCTAACTTGCATGATTTGAATGAAACTAACCCGGACTGACGCTGTTTTCAGCAGAACTACCATGATGTTGTTTTATGTGTAGAAAAGAAAAGTTCTCGGAATGTCCTGGAAATCCACGGAGGCACTTTTTGGAATTAAAAAGAATTTTTGGCAAAAGAATTAATGCCAGGGGGCCCACAGCCTGTCCACGAGACAGGGGGGCGCCCCCCTAGGGCGCGGCATCCTATCTTGTGGCCCCCCTGGACCTCCACCGACGTCAACTCCAACTCCATATATTCACGTTCAGGGAGAAAAAAATCAGGGAGAAAGTTTCATTGCGTTTTACGACACGGAGCCGCCGCCAAGGCTTAATCTCTCTCGGGAGGGCTGATCTGGAGACCGTTCAGGGCTCCGGAGAGGGGGATTCGTCGCTGTCGTCATCATTAACCATCCTCCATCACCAATTTCATGATGCTCACTGCTGTGCGTGAGTAATACCATCGTGGGCTTGCTGGACGGTGATGGGTTGGATGAGATTTACCATGTAATCAAGTTAGTTTTGTTAGGGTTTGATCCCTAGTATCCACTATGTTCTGAGATTGATGTTGCTATGACTTTGCTATGCTTAAAGCTTGTCAATAGGGCCCGAGTGCCATGATTTCAGATCTGAACCAATTATGTTTTCATGAATATATGTGTGTTCTTGATCCTATCTCGCAAGTCTATAGTCACCTATTATGTGTTATGATCCGACAAACCCGAAGTGACAATAATCGGGATACTTCTCGGTGATGACCGTAGTTTGAGGAGTTCATGTATTCACTATGTGTTAATGCTTTGTTCCCGTTCTCTATTAAAAGGAGGCCTTAATATCCCTTATTTTCCGTAAGGACCCCGCTACAACGGTAGGGTAGGACAAAAGATGTCATACAAGTTCTTTTCCATAAGCACGTATGACTATTTACGGAATACATGCCTACATTACATCGATGAATTGGAGCTAGTTCTATATCACCCTATGTTATAACTATTGCATGAGGAATCGCATCCGGCATAATTATCCATCATTGCTCCATTGCCTACGAGCTTTTCATATATTGTTCTTCGCTTATTTACTTTCCCGTTACTACTGTTACATCTACTACAAAAACCCAAAAACATTTATCTTTACTTTTGCTACCACTACCTTTATTATCATACCACTTTTGCTACTAAATACTTTGCTGTAGATACTAAGTTATCCAGGTGTGGTTGAATTGACAACTCAACTGCTAATACTCAAGAATATTCTTTGGCTCCCCTTGTGTTGAATCAATAAATTTGGGTTGAATACTCTACCCTCGAAAGCTGTTGCGATCTCCTATACTTGTGGGTTATCATCGATCGTTTGACGAAGGAAGCTCATTTCATCCCAGTGAAGACCACTGACACTAGTGCTAAGTTGGCAAAGATATATATGACCAAGATCGTATGTCTGCATGGAGTTCTGAGGACCATTTTATCAGATAGAGGAACCTAGTTTACCTCAAAGTTCTGGAATCAGTTGCATGAAACTTTGGGTACCAGGCTAGAGTTTAGTACAGCCATTCATCCACAGATAGATGGACAGACCGAGAGAGTCAATCAGATTCTAGAGGACATGTTGAGAGCTTGTGCGCTAGATTATGCATCTAGTTGGGATGACAATTTGCCATATGCGGAGTTCTCTTACATGTTGAGAGCTTGTGCGCTAGACTATGGATCTAGTTGGCCCCTATTGAAGCTTTATACGGAAGGAGGTGCAGGACACCGTTGTTGTGGAATGAAGTTGGAGACCATCAGTTGTTTGGACCAGATGTGATCAAAGAGTCGGAAGAGAAGGTTAAGTTGATTCGCGATAGACTCAAGGTATCCCAGTCCAAGCAGAAGAGCTATGCAGATTCTAAACACAAAGAGAAAGTTTACGAAGTCAGAGACAGAGTTTATCTTCGTGTGTCCCCACTTCGAGGAGTTAAGCGATTTGGAGTTAAGGGAAAGTTAGCACCACGTTTTGTGGGACCATACAAAGTTTTGGAACGTATAGGAGAAGTTGCTTACAAGTTGGAATTGCTCGAAGGATTGTCAGGAGTTCATGAGGTGTTACACGTTTCTCAGTTGAAGAAGTGCCATGCAGAGATGGCCGATATTCCTCTGAGAGATACAGTGCCACTGGAAGCAATTCAGTTGGATAGCGATTTGACCTACGAAGAGAAACCAGTCAAGATTCTCGAGTTTGCCAGCCAAGTCACACGCAGCAAAGTTATCAAGTTCTGCAAAGTGCAGTGGAGCCACCATAACGAGGATGAAGCCACCTGGGAACGAGAGGAAGACCTACAGAAGGATCACCCTCACGTATTTTTTAGCCAGCCCGAATCTCGAGGGCGAGATTAATCTTAAGGGGGTAGGTTTGTAACATCCCAAATTTTCAATTTGGACAGTTATACATTAGATCATCATTGCATATCATATTTTATTGCATTTTTGGTGGATCCTAGAAATCCTACGCAACTCAAGGAGCCACGGAGAGAGTTGGGGATTTCGTTAATTCCATATTTGAGTTTTCTCAAATTTTGAAAAGAGGATCATTTGGTTTTAATTATTTTCTATCCTAATATTTCTTTTATGAAAATAAAAGATAGGGGATAAAATGACTTCCCCAAAATAAAGAATTATTGGATATTTAATATTAAAATCAAATAAGAATTTTATTCGAAGTTTTATAGCTATTTTATTTGAATTAGGAAAAATATGCGTTTTTGAAAATTGCATTAGAAGCCCAAATAAATGTTCACTTTGTCCTCCATATTTTTAGAGGACGGGGAAAATTTATTTCAGGATTTTTGGAGTCCGTTTAATATTTCTTTTTTTTGTTTTTCTACGTGCAAAATTATTTAAAAAAAGAAGTCCACCGACCTAACCGGGTCGTGTCCGTCCGGAACTCCGACCGGGCCGGCCCTTTAAGAGCCGAGAGGCCTGAGCCGCCAGCCACACCCCCAAACCCTAGCACCGCCAGTTCCCCGCCGCCGCCACCGCGTTTGGCCGCCGCTGCCGCCGGAGATCGCAGCCGCCGCCCGATCCGCGCCGCCCCGACGTCCCGCCGCCACTAGAGATCGCCGCCGCCGACGTCCCCCACCGCCGCCTCATCGCCCGACCCCGCCGCCACCACCCGACCCATCCCTGACCGCCGGAGTACACCGCCGCCGCCGCCGGAGTACGCCACCGCCGCCGCCGACCCCGATCCGCGTGGTAGCTACTGGTTTTCTCCAGAAAACCGTTCGGTTTTTTTTGAACCCACGGTTATTTTTTAGATCGGTTTTTCTTTTTTTCACGGTTTAGTTATTTAGCGAATGCCCGTTCGTATGTTCGTTTTAATGATGGTTTTTACCCATTAGCCGCAGACAGCGAACGTTCGTTCGTTAGCCTGTTCGTCAGTTTTTCTTTTTTCAGGGATTTTCCGCGATTATTTTCGATCGTGATTTCTGCCCTGATTTTCGTTTTAGTTTATCTTTTCGCTCGTTTATCGGAATCAGGCGATTCAAGCGCCTAGATCTTCGTCTCGAAGCCCTCTTTCGCAGTTTGAGTTTCATTGCTTCGTTCGATTTCATTATTTTTGCAAACCAGAGTTCTTAAGTTGAACTTTCTGGTTAGATCTCTTATTAGAGTTCTACCCGTGTTTCTAATTGAGTGCTTATCGTATGCTTGTTTGTTTGCGACCGAGTAACCGGAGTGCGAGGCGTGCTACTACGAGTCTCTAGGTTTCACGGATCATCAGCAAGGCAAGTAACACTTTGATCATACCTCTTTACTACCCAGTTTTATTGTGTTAGATCAATCCTCAAACAATCGCATGATTGGGATCTGATTTAACATGTGGGTTTTGGCAAGTAGATGAGGTAGTACCTATTTACCTTTTCATTATCAAACCTTGGGAGTTACTTCTACGTTGCTTATATTGCTATGCTATGCTCGTAGACGTGGTTTGGTTCAAGTGATTCATGACAGATGTGAGTATTGTGAATTAATGGTTGAATTAAGGTGGCTACTTAAATAAACATCTGGGTGGATTGCATGAGGCACCCTGGAGTACCCAGTGGTTGTCAGGGCACTTGGAGAATCTAGTGTTGTCCTACGATATCCCGGAGTACCCGTGTGATCATCCTATGGTCCGCCACCCAGGCTCAAAGGGATGATAAGATTATTCATGCTAGAAACTTCCGTGTGCAGCCACAAACCAATATGGGCTCTGGCAGATGTAGTGGGTTGTAGGTGGTACTGTCTATCCAGAGTAGAGAGTTAATGCTTCAGAAAGACTGTGTCTCAAATCTCCGACCATGGATGTATTCGAGTCTTGTGGGGAAAAGTGCGCAAATCTCTGCTGAGTGTATAAACTAATCATGGTTAGCCATGTCCCCGGTTATGGACGTCTTGAGTATCTAGTTCTTGGATTATCATGTTGATCTCATCACTCTAAATATAATTTGATTGGGTTTAATGATGATGTTTAATTGGGATTGAGTTGGAGGAACCTTCTCAATGTTTAACAACCACCACGATAGTTAAATAAAATTTATCCCTTTGTTGTAGGGAAAAATTGGATTTATGCAAAACTGTTAACCATAGAGCTTTCCACCAACCATATATGCATGTAGTGATAGCAATTATCATGTTCATTACTCTATGTGTTACATTGCCGGCATATTCTATGTGCTGACCCATTTCGGGCCACAACGTTCATGTTGCAGACTTTTCAGACGACGAGTAAGGTGCCATAGGTCGTTGTCTTTCACTCAGTGATGTCGTTGGAGTTGATGGACTCACTTTATCTTCCAACCTTCCGCTGTTATCGATTTTAGATGGCCTTATGCCATATAATTGTAATAAGTTCTCTTTTGAGACATTCGATGTAATAAGTGTGTGATTGCTAATCTGTTATACATCCTCAATTTCTGTGTGTGTCAGCATTACCGATCCAGGGATGACCCTGATGCACAGAGATCAGACTGTTTGAGGTCTGGTCGCTACAAAGGTCACACCAATTTCTTCACTTTCAAAATCTTTAGGAGAACCAAAGTCTTCAGCTGAAGACATACATTTTTAGGGGTCGACTTTCATCGTAAATATCAAACTCCTCATCAACTTATAGAGCATGTGTACACTCACAAACATATTAGTCCCTTAACCTATAAGTCTTGAATACACCAAAATCACTAAGGGGCACTAGATGCACTTACAATATCCCCGGTAGTTTCTGGGTCATGTGGGAAGGACCCTCCAATCACCCACACTCACTTGGCGATGGTTCCAAATGCCGTTGCAGAAAGGGGTTAAAAACTGTTTATATAGTACCGACGCTTACTAGTGGGATTAGATGCGCACCCACTTAGTTTTCATATTAAGCTTTCATACACTTATAGCTCTTAGTGCACCTGTTGCATGGCAATACCTGCTCCGCACATTGATATCAACTGATGGGCATCTCCATAGCCCGTTTGTTAGCCGTGTCGATGTGAGACTTTCTTACTTTTTTGTCTTCTCTATATTTATCCCTATCATCATACTCTATTATACTCATACACTACTAGGGAAAATCCTAGTAGTAGCGCGTGTTATATGCTTATAAGTAGCGTGGGCGGCTGCGCTACTAATACGGCGCTACAGCTAATGCTTATCAGTAGCGTGGCCTGACCAACGCTACTGCTAACTAGGGATAGCATCAGTGTTTCTCTGCAACAAGCGCTGCTAATAATAGCTGCAGCACCCTTATGCAAAGAGCGCTACTGCTAAGAACTCACTGCTACTAATGCCATACCCTACGCTACTGTTATTAGTTTTTGATTTTTTTTCTGTTCCACATTTTGTGCTGCTGAATTTTTTTTGGGGCTTTATACAATAGTCTCTAGCATATCATACACATGCAAATGTAATCATAGCATATACATAGCGATACAAGGTGGTCATCATCATAATCATCATCCAACACAAAGTGGTCTCTCATCATCATTTCAAAAATAGTGATACATGTCTCGTATACTTGCAACTACATCGTCATCCATCTAAACAATGATATACGCGAGAAGAGCTATCACTATGAGTGAGAGTGGAACTATGCAGTACATGAGGCGGCGGTTACGAGTCCTCTCTCGCGCTAGCGTGAACCTCAAGTAACTAGATTCTGCTTCTTGTCTGGTTTTGAAGCCTTTACGGCTAGCGCCCGAGGCCCCATTCACTTGCGCCCGACACTCAGGCCACTCGTCGTACAATCCCGGAACCTTCCCTTTGTACACGACATAGCACTGCTTCTTCATCAAGAGAATGTACAATCATATGCAACAAAATATACAAGAGCAACACGAAAAAGAAAGGGTTAGCAACTAGATGCAACATATAGTACGCAAACTAATTAACTAGAGGTATACACGTCATCGTACCCAAACTAACAAAGTAGCATTAGGTAAGTTCGGTCGGGACTATGGACATCACAAAGTTTCATCGCTACAGAAAGTACACAAGTTCAACCGACACATATCATCATCATCGGCATCGTAAATCACTAGAAGTTCCATCCTTCCATATCATCAAGGATGGACCCTAGCTTCTTGAACGACATGTGTTCATGATGTTGCATGCCTATGCGAGTTTGGACGTCAGCTCGCGATATAGGGCCATGGTGGAACATCCCCTTCTCATCGACTACTTCTTTCATGATGATCGTCACAATGTCCCTTTGGATGCGAAATAAGTCATCTCTAAGTTTATAATCCGGTTCTCCATGAGATTCTACCCACTTGCAGATATGATCATCATTTCTGTTTTTCATGTGAAGCTTTTGGTGATCCGTGCTGAACTCAATCATGAGATGGAGGATGTAGAATCCATCTTTCTTGCTTGGTTTTGGGACATGGATGCAGCAGAAGTTAGTTTTTTGCCCGAAACCCATCTTCTTGTTACTTTGTTTCCTGATCTGCAGGTGGCCACCCCTAATGCTGAAGCCTTGGAGAGCATCATCTAGAATATTCATTATGTGGGTATAGTCCTTCTTCTTGTAGTTACTGGTAGGGACAAATACACGGTGTGAAAGAATCGCACGTAAAGAACAATAAGGACGGCGCGCCCATTGCTGCGGGGAAAAAGACTCCTCAAATTATTCTCCATATGAGCGAGAAGGATGAGTGAAATGTACGAAAGGGTTGTCCGGAACGGACTTACTTTGGATGATAAGGCAGGAGGACAATTTCCTAGTCCTTATTCTGTACCATTAAGTTCTGGAGGTACTCCCTAGTAGTTTCACGCTCAAAGTTGCCGAGACTGAAGAAGGACTCATGCATGTAGTACAGATCTGCCACACAGATTTGCTAGACTTCTTCTCTCTTCATGACGGAGCTCATATGTAGTGCAAAAAGCCGGATGATTGTAAAATCGAGCTGCCTTGTCAGAAACATCTCAAAGATATGGTCAAACCGCAGGAAGAACACCTCCGTGGGCTGTGTGTCGACGTAGCACTTCCCCATAGGCACACGAGCCGCGTATGTCGGATATCCTGGATCCTTCGAGGCTAGTAGGATTTCCTCAATCGATGGCACATGGTCGTGCAGTCTCCTGAGATCCCCTGATAGTGCCTCTAGCGGTTTTGGTGGTAGCATCGGCTCGCCGTTGATATGGAACATGGCCACACCTTTGATGGGTACACGCTCTTCAAAATCCACCGTCTGGATGCTATGTGCTCTGGCTTGTTTGTAGGCAGCTGAGCCTATCTTCCCCGATCTCTTCCTCTCCTTTTTCTTAGGCACACCTTCCAGACCCTTCCTTAACCCCTTCCCGAGTATTGCCAGACTAAGCACTGTACGACCCCCGGTTAGTTGAGCCTGTGTTGAGGCGACATCTTCAGGTGTGTCCTATGAGGATTTCATGAAGAGAGACTTTCTGGCAATCCCTGCTAGGACGTTCCTACCTGGGTAGATCATCCATATCCTCATCAGCATGCTGATAGCCCGATTTGTCATATGGCTGACTCATCATATCTAAGTCACCGTCATAGGCACCTGTATTGAGGAAACCCATTGGGTCCTCTATCTCCTCCATCTCATCATCCACTCTTTGTTCTACGGGGTCAATTATATCAGCCACTATTGGACCCCCTTCATCACATCGTTCACCTCTCACCCGACACTAAAGGAGCTAGTAACTGCATAGGCGGGGTGGTGGTCTCCATACATGCTTGTTGATGTGTGCTTATTGGTGTGCTTTCGGCCGGCTCCAGACGAAGAAGATTCTTCGGCCATAGCAGCACCCAACCCTTGCAGCTTCCAATCTACAGCGGGGTCTCGTCGTCCTCTCCCCCTAGCCATAATGGAGGAGGAAAATCCTCGTGCCCCGATGTCACACTCGACAAGTTAACCTTGAAGTGCCCAATGGGCATCGGCTGGTTGTGGAACTTGAGTTGCAAGGGATTCGTTATCACCCCCTTTCCCACGTCCACCTTCCGGCCTTCGATCAAGTAGAGTATGGTGCACGGGGTTTCGTCGGCCTGCAAACACATGTCTACGGCGTAAACATCCGAAAGGAAATGAAAATGGAATATTCTAGATATATATGTTGGTGCGACGTGTAATTACCTTGAGGGCGTCAAGCTCAGCCAAAGACGAAGGCCGGTCTAGTGTGCGAGAGACTGACGACGGGCTGCTATGAGCAGGTGCGGGTGCGGGTTCGGGTGCGAGAGGAGGACCGGTAGCGTGAGCAGGTTATGGTGCGGTGGTGTTGTTCATAGAGTTGCTCATGATGAAACTAAGCATGGGGAAATCATGTACCGTCTTGTCTGGATTTTCCTTCGTCCAGTTGATGATAGCTGGGACCAAGTTAGTAGTGAAATCATTTCTGTAGGCATTTACGGCTGCATCTACTGCCTACTGTAGCAACTCATTTTTCTCCTCGGCAGCTTTTTGCACGTTCTCAGCTGCTTTTTTCTCAAACGCAAGCTTCACCTTCTCGTTGATGTCTGCCTGACTAAACTTCTTTTTCTGCTTCTTGACTTCTAGGCCCTCATTGTAAAACACCTTCCACATGGCGATGTCTCTAGCGCCGTGCACACGTCCATATTGCGGCCACTGGCCCAAAGGGAGTCCCTTAAGTTTGTTCAAGGTCTGGTTGAGAGGGGTGTCCCACTTGGGCCTCATCAGCGAAGTAGGGCTTTCGGCTACCAGCTGGTGTTGCTTCTCCTAAGAAGGAACATGAACTGTTTATGAATGTGTAGTCGACTTGATCAGGAGCTAAATGTAAGGTGGTAAAAGAATAATTACCAATAATGTAATCAATCTCCTTGTGATATCATCCGTGTAAAAAACCTTCTTTTCCTTGTCCCACTTTTAGCGGGCCCTGATGAAGTCATGCTCCAAGGGGTTGGTAAACTTCGTGAAGGGGTCTAGGAGACCCACGACTTCACGTTCTGCGTGCTCCTTGTCCCATATAGGCCTTTTGCCAAGGTAACCACGGCTTCCGAGGTGATGCTTCCCCATGTTCCTTTGCTGAAGGCTCTTGAATTTCGCAGCCTTAGGCTTGGCTGCCTCGGTAGCACAAGGGTCCTTGAACCTTTTGAACTCCTCTTCCTTAAGTGTCGTATTTTCCTCCAGAATCTCGGACTGGGGTTCCTCAACTTCAATAGCTCATTTCACTCTCCCTTTCCAAGAGGCCAAATCATTGCTGAACATGCCCATGGCGTGATTGTTAATCTTTTTAATCTTCGAATCATCCCACGGCTGCTCTATGCTATTGTCCTAGTCGAGGAACTTGAATCTCTTGTGCAACTTCGTTAGGAGCAACTGCCTCAAAATGTACTTTACTCCTTAAGGCATTGCCGTTGATGCTCACGCATTCCCATCGGATGCATCCTACTTTGTTCCCATAGCACTTGTGAGGTTCTTCCGGCTCTAATGGCTTAAACTTGCCAGGTGCCATCTTTGTGATCACCAGCCGTCCGATGCGAGTTTGTTAGGTTTTTGTATCCTCTACTTCTTCTGCTTCTTCTTTTCGGTAGCGGCATCGGCACCAGTATCATCCACGCCAGTACCTTCCCCGCCAGTCCCGGCGCTGCCATCGGCGCCGGTGCCGTCAGTGTTGATGTCGCCATCAGTACTATCATCGAGGCCGACCTGCAAACCTTGACTGTGCTTAGCAGACAAAAAGTCGAGGTACTGTTGTTCACCATCATAATCCATCTCGTCTTCATCTTAGTCAGAAGGCCCGATTTCTTCGTTGTTCGACATGTTTCTTATGATTAAGTCCCGTTGTTTAATTCTAGAACTATAAAAAATGAGAAATGACATAAAAAAGATATATGTTTGCCGGAATGTCGTTTCCCAGCAACTCCCGACACTCGATATGCCTACTTTCTAGCACAAGTCATGCCAAAACTCACGGAAAAATTCGGCATGATCTTTGCTGGAAAGTGGACATATTGAGCGCCTCAAATTAACCGGAACGGAAATGAATCAACATTCCGGCGAAACATGGGCCACTCGGATCATTTACCCTGCACATCACATGTCCAAATGACATGTCCAAATTCCAAATATGACATGCCCAAATCACATGTCCACATATCACATGTCCACATATCACATGTCCACTTCAAATTTGCATATAAAAGGAAGAAAAATATAGAACTTGAAGAAAAATGCAAAAAGTCATTTTTCTTCACAATATATCAAACTAAATTCAACCTACCTAAATTCTATCTTAACTAAAAAAATTAAATAGCAACAATTACTTTAACTAATCTATCCACTTCAAATTCCGTCTTTTCAAATAGCAACAATTGCTTTAACTAAAAAATTTAAATAGCACAGTTGCTTTAACTAATCCGTCCACTTCAAATTCTGTTTTTTTAAATAGCAACAATTGCTTTAACTAAAAAATTTAAATAGCAACAGTTGCTTTAACTGATCTGTCCTAGGTTTCATACTAATTCTAATTAACTAACTAGCACTATAAAATTTAAACAACAACAATTGCTTTAACTAAAAAAATGCAAGAAACCTATATAATCAATTCTGTTTTTTCTTACACTAAAAAATAGCCTAGGGTTCATACTATTTCATACTAACTAGCACTAAATAGAAGGTAAGAGGGGAGGGGAGAGGGCTTATAGAAGGGAGAGAGAGATGGGGTCGGGGGAGACGGCGCGGCACCGAGGCGAGGCGGGGTCTGGGGAGACGGCGCGACACCGAGGGTCGGGGGAGACGGGGGCGAGCGCCGGGGTGGGGGCGAGTGCAGGGGAGCGGCCAGGGCAGGGCTCTGGCGGTGACAACACGGGGGAAGAGAGAGTGGGGATTTGGGGGAAAAGCAGAGGCAGGAAGAAGCAGAGAGAGTGAGGATTTTGGGGGTTAAGTCGAGGTAGCGGTAGCGCGTTCGGGTCAAACGTGCTATAGCTAAGTTAGCTATAGCACTTGTACATAGAAAGCTCTACTCCTATTATAGGTAGCTATAGCACTTTTGCGTAGAAAGCGCAACCGATATTACAGGTAGCTATAGCAATTTTGCGTAGAAAGCACTACTGATGTTACAGGTACCTATAGCGTTTTTGTGGAGAAAGCGCTACTGCTATAGTCAGTACCTATAGCAGTTTTCCTGTTTGTTTCTTCTATTTTCTTTTCCTTTATTTTCTCTCCCTTTTCTTTTCTTTTCTTTTCTTTTTTCGGAGAGAAGTGAACGAAGGGAAGGTGATACAATGTATGTAACTCAGGCGATATATATTGCATCATTTTATTGTTAAGTATGTATACAAAATCGGAACATATATATTACATCATTTGACCAATGCATAACGGCCAAGTGTGTACACAAAATAGGGACATATATATTACATGATTTGACCGACAATGTACGGTTCCTCAGCGTTGATGTTTTCGTTTTTGAGTGAGCTTCTTTCCATTCTTATTTGTTGATGAATAATTGAGACGCTCACTGTGACTTTTCCTTTTCCATGGAGTATGATCTTTCTTAGGTAATGTAGTATTGGTTCTTCTTTTGACGTATACTTCATCAGCATCGTCATCTTCCCTCATTGGGTTGCTACTGGTCGTAGACTTCCCCATTGGCGACTCCATCCATACCAATGATGTTCCTTTTGCCTCTCCTCACGACAACATGGCTGGGATTGCATGGGTCGGTTATGCAGAAGCATTGTGTCACGTGCTTAGCGTGTACCCATGGTTGGTTTTTTGTGATAGCGTTCATAGTAGCGCTCTTGGCGTCGGGTATAGTCATGGTAGTGAAATACCGGGTTTATCTTTCGACACACTTAGCCCATCTGACACGAAACATCATCGCATTGTGTAGTCCAGAGTAGTTAAGCTCCCAGATCTCTTCGACCCTTAGGTAAAATCTCTTTAGTTGCACCGTTGTCGCTGCCGGTCATGCATTCCATCGTCACCCCTAAGTTCTAATCATCACTGTCCATATCTTTGGCCTCCGTATAGAATGTGTATCCGTTGATATCGTATGCCTGATAGGTGACGAGGTTGGGCGAGGGGCCATGTGCCAAGGCCTATATGAGCAATCCATCCGTAGAGCCCTCTTCCGAGGGATTAGCAATAATATGATCTTTGAACCAATGCAGGAAAGTGGAGTTGTGCTGTCTAGTAACTTCGACGTCCGTCCTATGTACCCCCCGTCACGATACTTCTTTGCAATAATTTCTTTGTGAAGTTACACGGAAGGATCTACCTCGCCTAGGTGTTGTAGCACTACCAAGTTTGCTCTGTCAAACTCGTTGCATCGATCTGAGTATGCCACGTGCAGTTCCCTACGACCGTTGGAGTGAACTTGTCCTTCGAGCCTCCCATCGTGCTTGTTAACGGGAAAACCAACACCAACACCAGGTGGCTGGTCCGCGCCATATAGAAAATTCTCGCAAAAAGATATGCACTCTTGTGTCAGATAGCCATGGACGATGCTTTCCATCTGGACGGGACATGTTATGGATGAATCCTTTGATGATCTCATTCATCCTCTCAAACGGCATCATGTTGTGTAGGAATGACGGCCCCAGGTCTATTATGTCGTCCACAATATGGACACACAAATGCACCATGACTTCAAAGAACGCAGGCGGGAAGTACATCTCATGCTCATTCAGTATCACAACAATCTCTTCCTATTGCCTACAGAGCTGCTTCACACTGATCAACATTCGAGAGATGACATCAAAAAAGATACAGAGACCAATAAGCATGCCACGGACGTGCTTGTCCATTTTCGCTCAAAGGGAAATAGATACTATCTGCGTCATCATCACATGACAGTCATGGGACTTCATCCAGCTGAACCTTTTCTTGTTCATGTCTAGATATCTGCTTATCTTGCCACAGTAACCGAAACGACCTTTTACTCCGGTAAGGCACTTAAAGAACTGATCGATCTCAGCCGGACCTAAGGTGAAGCAAGAAGGGGGGCAATAATCTTCTTCCTTTACTTTTTTGCCCTTCTTCTCCCGCGCGTCGTTGTTGCTGATGAAGATCAAAACCAATTGAAATTTGAATCCGGTTGATCATGATTTTCTCGATTCCTGAGAGAAATCCCTCCAAGAACATAAACCACTGTGCGGAGGGCCCCACAGTGGGCACCAACTATCGTGGTTTTGTTACGAAAGATGTGCTAGTGAGTACTTAGTCGTGAGGCCATCGCAACTATGTGGTAGCTTGAGCAGGGTTGATCGGAATCGAGAGGCGCGAGTTTTACCTGATATGGTGGAGTCAAAAGTCTACATCTTGCTTATTGTATTGCTTGAGTATCAATTACAAGGGTGATATTTCGCTGCCTCATCACAAGAGCCCTTAAAACATCTTTCTCGAGGCGTGTCTGTCTAAACCCTATCTATCTTAACCTGTCCCCCTTGGGGTGCCCTACCCCTACTTATATAAGTTGAAGGGGCAGCTTACATGTAGAGTCCTAGTAGGATTAGGACTAAACCTATTATGGCTTCTTATCACAGGCTTCTTATGACAAGCTTGTTACGACGGGCTTCTTCCATCGGGGTTCTTACAACGGGCTTCTTACGTCAAGCTTCTTCTCTCCAGGACTCATCATGCCGGGTTAGGATCTGGGTTAGGATCCGGGTTAGGATGCCTGGTTACACAATCTATCGGGTTACATATTCCGGGTTACACCTGCCGGGTTATGTTTGCCGAGTTAAGTAAGATGTTGGGTTAAGTCTAGAGATGACTTAACAGGACTGCTTCAGTCCAGAGATGACTTAATGTCATGAGCCGGGTGTGGCGGTAGGGTGTGTAAACCTATCACACAATTTCGCTAGTTTTGTCTCACAAAAATCATTCGCCCGTGCAGGCATGCCACACCTTATCGCCGCCCCCTCGACGGTAGCTTTACCACACTACCTCCATAAGCCTTGGCGATGGAGTCATTAGGACACATCAGACCCACCCACAAACGGCGGGTTAACGGGGGCTAAAACCCTACCATCGGTGGCTATGGCGGTAGCATGTTCAAACCAACCTCCATGGGCCCTAGTGGTACGCAAATGGTCAAATCCCGGAATGTTTCCAGACAGGGGTCAGATCCTGCTAAAGTAGCCCAAAAGGGTCAAAACACAAAATTTGGCCGTTTTTGGTTGTCAGCTCACACATGGAGGATTGCCACGGGAATTCGCCTATATTTATAGTAATAAATTGGAAAAACATCACAATAACGTATCAAGCCAAATCGTGCTTTGAGTAGTACCGAATGCTTCGAGCGGGGTGGTTAGTGAGGCCATCTCAAGAGCAGCCGATACCTTTGTGTGTCGCCACTGGTTCCCTCTCCCTTCGCAAGTCGCTCCGGCAATAGGAGGAAGGGGGAACCTCAGATCACGTTTGGTGTGTTTTTGACAGGGTTAGGGTTGAGGTAGTCGTTGCTGAGGCTGTCGCCACGACATCGCATCTGAATAAGTTTCTCCGGACTTCGTTCGCTCTCAGATGGGGCTCTAGCCTTTGTTTAGGATCCTGCTAATACGTCTCCATTGTATTTATAATTTTTGATTGTTCCATGCCAATATTATACAAATTGCATATGCTTTTGGCAACTTTTTATACAATTTTTTGGACTAACATATTGTTCCAGTGCCCTGTGCCAATTCCTGTTTATTGCATGTTTTTTGTTTCGCAGAAAACTCATATCAAATGGAGTCCAAACGGTATAAACTTTACGGAGATTTTTCTTGGAATATTTATGAACTTTGGGACGAAGAATCCGGAGGGGGCCACGAGGCAGGTGGCGCGCCCCTGACTCTCATGGACACCTCGTAAGGCGGTTGGTTCCCTTCTTTCGCCGTCAGAGAGCTAATATACGGGTAGATATTGTGTTAAAATTTGAGCCCAATCGGAGTTACGGATCTCCAGGAATATAAGAAACGGTGAAGGGCCAGAATCTGGAATGCAAAAACAAAGAGAGACAGAGAGACAGATCCAATCTCGAAGGGGCTCTCACCCCTCCCACGCCATGGAGACCATGGACCAGAGGGGAAACGCTTCTCCCATCTAGGTAGAAGGTGAAGGAAGAAGAAGAAGAAGGTGGGCTCTCTCCCCCTCGCTTCCGGTGGCGCTGGAACGTCGTCGGGGGCCATCATCATCACTGCGATCTACACCAACACCGCCGTCATCTTCACCAACATATTCATCACATTCCCCCATCTATGCAGCGGTGTAACCTCTCTTTTACCCGCTGTAATCTCTACTGAAACATGGCGCTCAATGTTATATATTATTTCCCAACGATGTATGGCTATCCTATGATGTTTGAGTAGACCCGTTTTGTCCTATGGGTTAATTGATGATCGTGATTGGTTTGAGTTGCATGCTTTATTATTGGTGCTATCCTATGGTGCTCTCTGTGTCGCGCAAGTGTGAGGTATTCCCGTTGTAGGGTGTTGCAATACGTTCATGATTCGTTTATAGTGGGTTGCTTGAGTGACAGAAGCATAAACCCGAGTAAGGGGGTTGTTGCGTATGGGATAAAGGGAACTTGATGCTTTAATGCTATGGTTGGGTTTTACCTTAATGATCTTTAGTAGTGGATGCTTGCTAGAGTTCCAATCATAAGTGCATATGATCCAATAAGATAAAGTATGTTAGCTTATGCCTCTCCGTCAAATAAAATTGCAATTGTGATTACAGGTCTAGTTATCGATTGCCTAGGGACAAATAGCTTTCTCGTGACAAAAAGCTCTCTACTAAAACTAACTTATTTGTGTCTCCATCTAAATAGCCCCTATATTTTATTTACGTGCTCTTCATATTATTGCAAACCTATCCAACAACACCTACAAAGTCCTTCTAGTTTCATACTTGTTTTTGGTAAAGTGAACGTTAAGCGTACGTAGAGTTGTATCGGTGATCGATAGAACTTGAGGGAATATTTGTTCTACCTTTAGCTCCTCGTTGGGTTCGACACTCTTACTTATCGAAAGAGGCTACAATTGATACCCTATACTTGTGGGTTATCAAGACCTTTTTCTGGCGCCGTTGCCGGGGAGTCATAGCGTGGGGTGAATATTCTCATGTGTGCTTGTTTGTTTATCACTAAGTAATTTTTATTTTCTGTTCTAAGTTATTATCTATCTTTAGTTATGGATATGGAACACGAAATACCAAAAAAATTAGGTGTACTTGCTACTCATGGAGATGGGAACCTCCTAAAACCCTCGATGCTCGTTATGTGAAAGATATTATGTACTACTTTGATAATCCTGAGAAAACCCAATTCAATTATGTTATGGGAGACACGTTGGATCAACGTGAATACTTTAGGGATTATCGCTTGACACAAAAAGGGAAACTATTATGGGATCAAATTTATATGTTGTATTGGTATTCTAGGGAACTATGCTTGAGATATGATTATACTTGTTGCTCTAGGATGAAGGCTCCACAACTTCCCTTTTCATGCAAATTTAATGATAATAAAACCTTAGCTTCTTATGCTAATGGTATATATGATTACCATGATATGGAACAAATAGAAGAATTAGTTGCTTTTATGGGTGCTTATGAAATTGAATCTTTGTTTAAAGAGTGTGAAAATCTTGATGATGCTGTTTACAGACCTGCAAATTTTGCTATACTTAAATATTGCTATGAGAATTATGAATTCAATTCTAATATTGATGCATTTATTGAGGAAGTCTCCGCTATCCAAGAAGAGACTAATATTTTGCAGGAGTCCATGGAAGAAGAAATTGATGAAACTGTGAGATCATTGGATGAAAAAGATGATGAGGAGAGCGACGAACAAAAGGAGGAAGAGCGGATTAGCTACCCGTGCCCACCTTTTAATGAGACTAACTATTCAACTCATACATTGTTTAATTTCCCTTCGTGCTTACCGAAGGATGATTGCTATGATGATTGTTATAATCCCGTTGATTCTCTTGAAATATCCCTTTTTGATGATGCTTGCTATGCTTGTGGCCAAGATGCCAATATGAATTATGCTTATGGGGATGAAGTTGCTATAGTTCCTTATGTTAAACATGAAATTGTTGCTATTGCACCCACGCATGATAGTCCTATTATCCTTTCGAATTCTCCCGACTACACTATATCAGAGAAGTTTGGGCTTATTAAGGATTATATTTATGGGTTGCGTTTTACTACTACACATTATGATTTTGATATATATAATGTGCATGTGCTTGCTGCTCCTACTTGCAATTATTATGAGAGAGGAACTATATCTCCACCTCTCTATGTTTCCAATATGATAAAATTGCAAGAAACTGCTTATACTATGCATTGGCCTTTACTCTGTGTGCATGAATTGTTCTTTTATGACATGCCGATGCATAAGAAGAGAGTTAGACTTCGTTGTTGCATGATATATGTTACTCTGTGCTCACTACTAAATTACAAATCATTTTTAATTAAAATTGGCTTTGATATACCTTTGGATCCGGGTGGATACATTACTTGAGCACTATGTGCCTAGCTTAATGGCTTTAAAGAAAGCACTGCCAGGGAGACAACCCGGAGTTTTAGAGAGTCATTTATTTCTATTTAGTGCTTTTATATAGTTTAAAAACAAAAAAAATAAAGAGGGGAACCCAAAACTTTTCAAAAAGGAAAGTGAAAGTGAGAAAGACAAGCATTGTTGAAGTGGGGGAGCTCCTTGAACTTTGTTCATGCTCACGGAAACTTTGTAAATCTTAATAACAGAAACTTTTCATCTAAATAATTATTCCCTTGTACAATTCCATTATATTATAAAAATAATGTGCCAAGGTTTGCCTTTAGGATGTTTACAATGCTTGTTGGTTTGTACGGTTTCACAGGCACAGCAGACATATGATGTATCCAACACATAGCTCCATCCATGACAACGTACATACATAAGAAACACAGTTTCATCCATACATCTTACACAAACCTCACAATGTTCATCCAACACATTGTTCCATGCATCCATATAACAAGTTCCACATTATTCTTCGATACAAACTAAAAGAAGAATAGAGAAACAAGCACTCCATCCATGCAAGCTTCCATATAGTGAATTAAATCTGCGAAATGGGAAAGAAGAAAGTTATAAGAAGAAGAAGAAGAAAACTAGAAGAAGAAGAAGAAGAAGAAGAAGAATAAGAAGGAGGATAAGAAGACTAGAAGAAGAAGAAGAATTAGAACTTCTTCTTCTTCTTCTTCCTCTTCTTCTTGTTTTCTTCCTATTCCTTCTTTTCTTCCTCTTCCTTGATTTTCTTCATCTTATTATGTCATTTGTGGACTAAATAGGCTAAATTATGTCATAAATGGACTAAATAGGCTAAATAAGAAGAAAAATGCCATTTTTGAGCTATCAAATTATGCCATTTTTTACCTAACTAAGCTTATTGTGTCATTTTAGAGGACAACAAGCTAAGTATATGACATTTATGAGGTTAGCAAGGTTATGATGCCATTTACGAATAAAAAGAAGTAAGAGGAGGAAAAGAAGAAGAAGAAGAAGAAGAAGAAGAAGAAGAAGAAGAAGAAGAAGAAAAAGAACAGAAGAACTTCCTCTTCCTTGTTTTTCTTCATCTTATTATGTCAATTGTGGGCTACATAGGCTAAATTATGTCATAAATGGACTGAACAGGCTAAATAAGAAGAAAAATACCATTATGACTGAGGTGTAGGAATGGCGGGGCTGCGCCAGTGGTAGACGGAGGTGAAGGACTGGTCGGGGTTCCGGCATTGGCAGACGCGGAAGGATTGGTCGATGCTTGTCGGGAGCCATGCTGAACCAAAGATCATTTCCAATAATGTCTTGTTAGCATGATGCAAACTGAAATGTGAATAATAGTAACTAAGGACAATTCAAATCAAACTCACCATGGTTGCCGGAGCAATCTAGGGCATCGGTGGAGGGGCCTGACTGTTTTTCTCGCACATGGACTGCACATTTGGTTCTCACGAGTCAGTCATATTAGTTAGTAATGCGAACATTACGTGCTAATATGCATGAGAAACATACCATGATGAGCTCGTATAGGGCCCGGTGAGACGCCTCGTTCCGGTTCCTCTCCTCCTCCAACAACTTAGCTGTCCTCTCCTCCCTCTCCCTCTCCCTCTCCGCAACCTCCCTTTCTGCCTCCTCCGAAAGCACCTGGGTCTTCAATCTCTCTTTCTCAACCGCTGCCTGCAACACAACACTCCTCGTTAGCATTGTAATCATCGTTGGGCGCACACACAATGTAATGGAGGAAAGGTTAGAGAGTCCGTATAACTAACCGCCATGGCGAGCTCTGCTGGCCGTGCACGAGGCGTTATCTCAGGAGCAGAGCTACTCAGGCACTTCTTGATATGCGGGAGAGTCTTAGGACAACGTATCAGTACATCACCAATGGCTTGAGAGACATGGGACCTCCCGCCACCAGATATCATCACCAGCTCTGTATCAAAAGGACCATGGCTCGGGTTAAAGTCCTCCCCTTTCCTCGTCTTCCCCTCGTCTCTGTACTTCACAAGCTTGTGGTGGGAGGAGATGTTGGTAAAGCTCTCTGGATGATCTAGGTCAGACTCCGTGAATGGCTTGGCCTTCTTGTACGGGGCCATATGGGCCATGCCACAGAACTCGAACAGACTTGGCACAGGCTTCTTGTGGTACAGCGTCTGAGAGAGAGGAACATAATATTAGTTAAGGGCTCAAGCTAGCATGAAGAATGATATTGCTATGTAAATAGGTCATTTTGGTGCTAAGAGAGGTTATTATGTCATTTTCGAGGAAAATAAGCTAACTTTAGGTCATTTTCGAGGTAACCAAGATTATTATGCCATTTTTGACCAAAGTATGCTAACTATGTCATTATTGAGCTATCCAAGGTAGTTATGCTATTTTTTAGCTAACTATAACATATTTAGGAATTCTATAGAGCTATCTAAGGTTATTATGTCATTTTAGAGCTAATTATGTCATGAATGAACTAGCTAAGATTAGTTTAGGAAGTTATTGAGCTATCGAAGGTAGTTATGCCATTTTTTAACTAACTAAAGCATATTAAGTCATTTTCTAGAGCTATATAAAGGTTATTATGTCATTTTAGAGCCAAATATGTCATAAGTGAACTATCCAAGGTAGTTATGCCTTTTTTTAACTAACTAAGCATATTAAGTCATTTTGGGAAGGATAAATGCTACCATGAAGAATGAAATTGCATGAAACATGTACCAAACCACATACCCAGTTATCCCCGTACTCAAACAGGTTGGAGCTCCCTTGATGGTGTGGCACACCTTCCATTTGGTCGCGCTTATCCTTGGCCCTTTAGTGTTCGACTAGCTATTAGGGAGAGCACCACGCATCCACCAACACCTCCCAACAGTCCATCTTATCCACACACCATCTCGGGGGCACCTAAGTGAGTCAAGAGAAATTTCAGCGCTACAAATCAAATCAAGAAAACTAAGTTCAAGGCCTTAAGAATAGGTATAATTACCGCCAAGTACTTCTCCCTACTCAGAAACTTTCCGCGAAACTTCTTCTTGGCCCTCCTAATACCCTTCGAAGTGTAGTAGTCTCGAACGGCCTGCACCCGAACCTCGTGCCGTAAGTTCTGAAGTAGGTGCTTGCACTCGGCTTCGACAACCACAGCCGCGGCCTCCTGTTCTCCCTCTGAAACCCTGTAGAAGGTCTGCAATCAGAGAAGGCAACAATGCTTAGTATAATCACTAGCTAGGTAGTGTTCATTTTTAATTCTGTAAAGGAGAAATTACCCAAAACCGAGGAAACACAATGTCGGCCACCGTCTCGCATGCGACACCGGCGACCATCTCCCCCGGAGGGGCCGGGGCAACTGAGTACAGCTCCCAGCTCAGTGCTAGCTGTGGAACCTGACCCTCACCGGGCATCGTGACCCACCCAGGGAAGTGCTGCCAACAAAGCATGCCAAGGACCTGGTTGGGCCTGCGGACACCACTTTCACGGGGGTATACCCAGCCCCTGCAGTATGACAAGGCCAACGCATTAGATATTAATTTGAAGGAACATGAAGGAAAAAGGTTAAAAAATAGTAAATGCACTTACTTCAATCCTTTAGGCGCAATCAACCACCTCTGGTCGAGGGTCGTCGGCACGGGCGGGAGCTTTGTACAGCCACGCTTGTAGACCTACTTGCCCTTCTCAACCAGCTCGTTGTCACTGTAGCTATCATCAGAAAAGGTGTCCTCGCTACCATCCTCCGGGACACTAGCCTCCGGAGTCTCGTGGGAAGAAGACGGCGATACGGGAGTCTTCTGGGACCAAGACCCCATGACCGAAGTCTTCTGGGACGAAGACCCCGTGACCGGAGTCTCGTGGGAAGAAGACGGCGGGACCGAAGTCTTCTGGGACGAAGACCCCGTGATCGGAGTCTTCTAGAATGAAGACTCTGGGACCGGACTCACGTGGGTTGAAGGATCGGCGACCCGAGTCTGGTGGGGCGAAGCATCAGCGACCAGAGGCTCATGGAACGGAGTCTGAGACGGTTCCACGTCAGATGGAGCAGTCCTGTGGTCGGGTGAATCAGCTGAGGGTGGCGGCGAGGAAGGCCTAGCAGCCTTCCTACCTCTCCCGCTGCCATATCCACCTCTACCAGCGTTTTTCGTCCTCCCCCGACCTCTCCCAGCCGAAGAAGAAGCGCTCGCCACAGTTGTCTGCATACTGTCTAGCAGCGCTCTCCGGAGGGGCTGGGGTGGAAAAATGGAACCACCCCTCCAAGTAGCGCTCGCAGGAGGCTCGGGGCGCTCTAGACCCATGCCTACCATCCTGTCAACACCTACAGTGACAAAAAGTAAACACAATTAGTACAAGATAAAAAAATTGGATACCTGACATGAAGTTAATAATATGTATATAATTTAAGTGTATCATCATCATGAACATAATAAAAATACACACGATCAACACAAATATATATGATGTTTTTGTATCATCATCATGTCCGGGGTTGATCGGTGTGTCAGGTTGTCGGGGTTGGGGTCGGGGTGTGGTGTCAGGGTGTCGGGGGTCGGGGTTGGGGTGGGGTGGCCGGGATGTCGATTGTTAGGTTCTCAGGGTGTCGGGGTGTCGGGGTCGGGGTCGGGGTGTCGGTGGTCGGGGTCGGGGTCAGGGTGTCGTGCCGGGGTGTCGTGTTCGGGTGTCGGGGTGTCGATGGTCGGGGTCGGGGTGTGGTGTCTGGGTGTCGGGGTGTCGTGGTGTCGATGGTCGGGGTCGGGGTGTGGTGTCTGGGTGTCGGGGTGTCGTGGTCGGGGTGTCATGTCAGGGTGTCGTGTCAGAGTCGGGGTGTCAGGGTATTGGTGTCGGGGTCGGGGAGTGGTGTCAGGGTGTCGGGGCTTGATACGTCCATTTTGCATCATGCTTTTATATTGATATTTATTGCATTATGGGCTGTTATTACACGTTATGTCACAATATTTATGGCTATTCTCTCTTATTTTACAAGGTTTACATGAAGAGGGAGAAAGCCGGCAGCTGGGTTTTTGGGCTGGAAAAGGAGCAAATATTGGAGGCCTATTCTACAAAGCTCCAAAAGTCCTGAAACTCCACGAAAGTCATTTTTGGAATTAATGATAAATATTCAGTAGAAGAAATACCTGAGGGGGGCCACCCATCGTCCACGAGGGTGGAGGGCGCGCCCTACCTCCCTGGGCGCGCCCCCATGCCTCGTGGGCCACCTGGCAACCCTCCGGTGCCCATCTTCTGCTGTATGAAGTCTTTTACCCTGGAAAAAATTACAGCAAGATTACGGGACAAAATTCCGCCGCCACGATGCGGAACCTTGGTGGAACCAATCTAGGGCTCTGGGGGAGCTGTTCTGCCGGGGAAACTTCCCTCTGGCAGGGGTAAATCATCACCATCGTCATCACCAATGGTCCGCTCATCGGGAGGGGGTCAATCTCCATCATAATATTCACCAGCACCATCTCCTCTCAAACCCTAGTTCATCTCTTGTATCCAATCTCTGTACCAAAACCCCAGATTGGTAGCCATGGGTTGCTAGTAGTGTTGATTACTCCTTGTAGTTGATGCTAGTTGGTTTATTTGGTTGATGATTATATGTTCAGATCTTTAATGCATATTAATACCCCTCTGATTATGAACATGAATATGCTTTGTGAGTAGTTATGCTTGTTCCTGAGGACATGGATGAAGTCTTGCTATTAGTAGTCATGTGAATTTGGTATTCGTTCGATATTTTGATGAGATGTATGTTGTCTCTCCTCTAGTGGTGTTATGTGAACGTTGACCACATGACACTTCACCATTATTTGGGCCTAGGGGAAGGCATTGGGAAGTAATAAGTAGATGATGGGTTGCTAGAGTGACAGAAGCTTAAACCCTAGTTTATAAGTTGCTTCGTAAGGGGCTGATTTGGATTCATATGTTTCATGATGTGGTTAGGTTTACCTTAATACTTCTTTTGTAGTTGCGGATGCTTGCAATAGGGGTTAATCATAAGTGGGATGCTTGTCCAAGAAAAGGCACTACCCAAGCACCGGTCCACCCACATACCAAATTATCAAAGTAACGAACGAGAATCATATGAGCGTGATGAAAACTAGCTTAACAATAATTCCCATGTGTCATTGGGAGCGCTTTTCTCTATAAAAGAATTTGTCCAGGCTTGTACTTTGCTACAAAAAGGATTGGGCCAGCTTGCTGCACCTTATTTATTTTCATTGCTTGTTACCCATTACAAATTATCTTATCACAGAACTATCTGTTACCTACAATTTTAGCGCTTGTAGAGAATACCTTACTCGTTGGGTTCGACACTCTTACTTATCGAAAGGACTACAATAGATCCCCTATACTTGTGGGTCATCAAGACTCTTTTCTGGCACCGTTGTCGGGGAGTGAAGTGCCTTTGGTAAGTGGAACTTGGTAAGGAAACATTTATATAGTGTGCCGAAATTTACTGTCACTTGTTACTATGGAAACTAATCCTTTGAGGGGCTTGTTCGGGGTATCTTCACTCCGACCATTAGAGCAAAGAGTCGCTGCTCAACCTACTGAACCTACTGAAAATGTTTACTTTGAAATTCCTTTGGGTATGGTAGAGAAACTGCTAGCTAATCCCTTTGTAGGAGATGGAACATTGCATCCCGATTTACACCTTATCTATGTGGATGAAGTTTGTGGATTATTTAAGCTTGCAGGTATGCCCGATGATGTTATTAAGAAGAAGGTCTTCCCTTTATCTTTCAAGGGAGACACATTGACATGGTATAGGCTATGTGATGATATGGGATCCTGGGACCATAAACGATTGAAATTAGAACTTCACCTTTTTATCCTATGCATCTTGTTCTTCGTGATCATAATTACATATATAATTTTTGCCCTCGCGAAGGAGAAAGTATCGCTCAAGCTTGGGGGAGGCTTAAGTCAATGTTATATTCATGCCCCAATCATGATCTCTCAAGAGAAATGATTATTCAAAACTTTTATGCTCGGCTTTCTCTCAACAATCGCACCATGCTTGATACTTCTTGTGCTGGGTCTTTTATCATGAAGACTATTGAATTCAAATGGGATTTATTGTAAAGAATTAAACACAACTCTGAAGATTGGGATTCCGATGATGGTAAGGAGTCAGGTATGACACCTAAATTTGATTGTGTTAAATCTTTTATGGATACCGATGCTTTTTGTGGATTTATCACTAAATATGGACTTGACTCTAAGAGAGTAGCTTCCTTCTGTGAATCATTTGCTACTCATGTTGATCTCCCTAAGGAGAAGTGGTTTAAATATAATCCTACCACTGAAGTAAAAGTAGTTGCACCTGTTACAGTTGAAGAAAAGTTTATCACTTATGATAATCCTATTGTTCCTACTACTTATATTGAGAAACCACCTTTCCCTGTTAGGATAAAGGATCATGCTAAAGCTTCAACTATGGTTTGTAAGAGTAATAGTAGAACATATACACCACCTGAGCAAATTAAAGTTGAACCTAGTATTGCTATGGTTAAAGATCACTTGGCCGATAATATTGATGGGCATGTTATTTATTTCTGTGATGAAGCTGCTAGAATTGCTAGACCCGATGCTATGAAACATAGACCTGTTGTAGGCATGCCTATTATTTCTGTTAAGATAGGAGATCATTGTTATCATGGCTTATGTGATATGGGTGCTAGTGCCAGCGCAATACCTCATTCCCCATATGAAGAAATTATGCATGATATCGCACCCGCTGAAATAGAAGATATTGATGTTACTATTAAGCTTGCCAATAGAGATACTATTTCACGAATTGGGATTGTTAGAGATGTTGAAGTCTTGTCTGGGAAAGTTAAATATCCTGCTAATTTTCTTGTTCTTGGTTCCCCACAAGATAGCTTTTGTCCCATTATATTTGGTAGACCCTTCTTGAAAACTATTAATGCTAAGATTGATTGTGAAAAGGATGTTGTTACAATTGGCTTGGGGGATATGTTTCATGAGTTTAATTTTGCTAAGTTTCATAGACAACCCCATGATAAAGAATTGCCTAGTAAGGATGAAATTATTGGTCTTGCTTCTATTTCCGTGCCTCCTACTGATCCGTTAGAACAATATTTGCTAGGCCATGAAAATGATATGTTTATGAATGAAAGATGCGAAAAAGATGAAGTATTCTTTAAACAGGGACCTATTTTGAAACACAACTTGCCTGTTGAAATCCTAGGGGATCCTCCTCCACCTTAGGGTGATCCTTTGTTTGAGCTTAAACCATTACTTGATACTCTTAAATATGCTTATCTTGATGAAAAGAAGATATATCATGTTATTATTAGTGCTAACCTTTCAGAGCAGGAAGAGGAAAGATTATTGAAACTCTGAAGAAGCACCGTGCTGCTATTGGATATACTCTTGATGATCTTAAGGGCATTAGTCCCACTTTATGTCAACACAAAATAAATTTGGAGGAAGACGCGAAACCGGTTATTGATCACCAATGACGGTTAAATCCTAAGATGAAAGAAGGGGTAAGAAAAGAAATACTAAAGCTCCTTGAGGTATGTATAATTTATCCCGTTGCTGATAGTCAGTGGGTAAGTCATGTCCATTGTGTCCCTAGGAAGGGAGGTATGACTATTGTTCCTAATGATAAAGATGAATTGATCCCACAAAGAATTATTACAGGTTATAGGATGGTAATTGATTTTCATAAATTAAATAAGGTTACTAAAAAGGATCATTACCCTTTACCTTTTATTGATCAAATGCTAGAAAGACTATTTGAACATACACATTTCTGCTTTCTAGATGGTTATTCCGGTTTCTCTCAAATACATGTGTCAGCGGACGATCAAGCAAATACTACTTTTACTTGCCCTTTCGGTAATTTTGCTTATAGATGTATGCCTTTTGGTTTATGTAATGCACCTGCTACCTTTCAAAGATGCATGATGGCTATATTCTCTGACTTTTGTGAAAAGATTAGTGAGGTATTCATGGATGATTTCTCCGTTTATGGATCCTATTTTGATGATTGCTTGAGCAACCTTAATCAAGTTTTGCAGAAATGTGAAGATAGTAGTCTCGTCTTGAATTGGGAAAAGTTCCACTTTATGGTTAATGAAGGCATTGTCTTGGGGCATAAAATTTCTGAGAAAGTTATTGAAGTTGATAAAGCTAAGGTTGATGCTATTGAAAAGATGTCGTGTCCGAAGGACATTAAAGGTATAAGAAGTTTCCTTGGTCATGCCGGTTTTTATAGGAGGTTCATTAAGGATTTTCTAAAATTTCTTGGCCTCTGAATAATCTACTGCAAAAATATATCCCTTTTGTCTTTGATGATGATTGTGTAGAAGCATTTGAAATACTTAAGAAAGCTTTGATTTCTGCACCTATTGTTCAGCCACCTGATTGGAATTTACCCTTTGAAATTATGTGTGATGCTAGCGATTATGCTGTAGGTGCTGTTCTATGAGAAAGAATTGATAAGAAATTAAATGTTATTCACTATACTAGTAAAACTCTAGACACTGCTCAGAGAAATTATGATACCACTGAAAAAGAATTCTTAGCAGTCGTATTTGCTTGTGATAAGTTCAGACCTTATATTGTTGATTCTAAAGTAACTATTCACACTAATCATGCTACTATTAAATATCTTATGGACAAGAAAGATGCTAAACCTAGACATATTAGATGGGTTCTCTTGCTACAAGAATTTGATTTGCATATTATTGATAGAAAGGGAGCTGAGAACCTCGTCACAGACAACTTGTCTAGGTTAGAGAATGTTCTTGATGACCCACTACCTATTGATGATAGCTTTCCTGATGAACAATTAGCTGTCATAAATGCTTCTCGTATTGCTCCATGGTATGCTGATTATGCTAATTACATTGTTGCTAAATTCATACCACCTAGTTTCACATACCAGCAAAAGAAAAAGTTCTTTTATGATTTAAGACATTACTTCTGGGATGATCCACACCTATACAACGAAGGAGTAGATAGTGTTATTAGAAATTTTGTACCTGAGCATGAACAGGAACAGATCCTACGCAAGTGTCACTCTGAGGCATATGGAGGACACAACACTGGAGGTAGAACTGCACATAAGGTATTGCAATCCAGTTTTTATTGGCCTACTCTCTTCAAAGATGCCCGTAAGTTTGTCTTGTCTTGTGATGAATGTCAAAGAATTGGTAATATTAGTAGACGTCAAGAAATGCCTATGAATTATTCTCTTGTTATTGAACCAATTGATGTTCGGGGCTTTGATTATATGGGACCATTTCCTGCCTCTAATGGTTATACACATATTTTAGTTGTTGTTGATTACGTTACTAAGTGGGTAGAAGCTATTCCAACTAGTAGTGCTGATCATAACCACTTTTATTAAGATGCTTAAAGAAGTTATTTTTTCGAGGTTTGGAGTCCCTAGATACTTAATGGTTGATGGTGGTTCACATTTTATTCATGGTGCTTTTGATAAAATGCTTGCTAAGTATGATGTCAATCATAGAATTGCATCTCCTTATCACCCACAGTCTAGTGGTCAAGTAAAGTTGAGTAATAGGGATCTCAAATTAATTTTGCAAAAGACTGTTAATAGATCTAGAAAGAATTGGTCCAGGAAACTTGATTATGAATTATGGGATTATAGAACGTCATATAAGAATCCTATGGGTATGTCTCCATATAAAAATGTTTATGGAAAAGCATGTCACTTACCTCGCGAACTAGAACATAAGGCATATTGGGCTATTAAAGAGCTCAATTACGATTTCAAACTTGCTGGTTAGAAGAGGTTATTTGACATTAGCTAACTTGATGAATGGAGAACTCAAGCCGATGAGAATGCCAAGTTGTTTAAAGAAAAAGTTAAAAGATGGCATAACAAGAGAATACAAAAGCGTGAGTTTAACGTAGGTGATTATGTTTTGCTTTTCAACTCTCGTTTCAGATTTTTTCGCAGGAAAACTTCTCTCTAAATGGGAAGGCCCTTACGTTATCGAGGAGGTCTATCATTCTGATGCCATAAAAATCAACAACTTCGAAGGCACAAATCCGAAGGTGGTGAACGGTCAAAGAATCAAACATTATATCTCAGGTAATCCAATAAATGTTGAAACTAATATTATTGAAACCGTGACCCCAGAGGAATACATAACAGACACTTTCCAGAATGTTTCAGACTCTGAAAAGGAATAGGTATGTGGTACGGTAAGTAAACGGACTCCGAAACAGTTCTAATAGCAATTTTTCTCCGTTTTGGAATATTTAAGAAAATCGGAAAATAATAAGTAGTCCGGGAAGGACACGAGGCATCCACGAGGGTGGAGGGCGCGCCCTACCCTACTGGGCGGGCCCCCCTGCGCCGTGGGCACCTCGTGTGCTCTCCAGACTCCGTTTTCTTGCACGATACTTCTTTTGGTCGTTAAAAATTCGTTATATAATCCCTAGAAAGTTTTTACCACCATATCAAGCAAAAATCCTCTGTTTTTGTCTTGAGCTGTTTATGCCACAGATTAGAGCAATATGTCATCCCAAGATTCGGAGGGAGAAAGCTATGTGGCTGATTACCTTGCGGACCCTAAGGTCTATGGAGACGTGGAGCACTCTGGCTGGACCACTGAGGAAGAAGACTACGAGCCTAAGGGAAAGGAAGAGACGAGGTCAGACGAAGATGAAGTCCCATTACCTCAACCTGGGGATATGCATGTGGAGTTTAAGAAGTCCAGCCTCCCTGATAGAGCAAAGAAACCAAAGATCTAGTTTATTCCTTTTCGTCTCTTGCAAGAAAACAAACAGGAACTATGCAAAAGGATATTAAGCCTTGAGCAGGAGAATAATTATCTAAGGGAGCAAAATTCCATCCTCAAGTGCAAATTGAGGCGGAAGCCTTCATCAGCAACAACTCCATCATCACCACCTCCGAGGAACTAATCACATGGGTATGGGCACTCCCCTTGGTAACTGCCAAGCTTGGGGGAGGTGCCCCAGTATCGTATCACCATCACACTCATATCTTTATCGTTTTTCTTAGTTCGATCCTTTTGGTAATATCTTGATCTAGTAGAATAATGTTTTGGTATGATTTAGCTTTGAGTTCTCTTTATGATCTCTCTATGTAATCGAGTACGTGAGCTATATATAATAAATATTAGTGTTGAGTCAAGGGCTTTGCTATCTTGCTATGATCTTGAGTGCATAAAAGAATAAAAAGAATAAATAGTTCATATTGATCTTATGGAGAGTAATGACTTCACATATAAAAAGTATGATGATTAAAAGTTGTTGAGAGTTGGCAAACATAGTTTTGGTCATCATTGCAATTAATAGGAAGTAATAAAGAAAGAGTGGTTCTCACATATAAATATACTCTCTTGGACATCTTTTATGATTGTGAAAACTCATTAAAGTATGACATGCTAAAGAGTTGATGTCGGACAAGGAAGACAACGTAATGGGTTATGTTTTCTCACATCTCAGTTAAAGTATATCGTCATGGATCGTCCAACATGTTGAGCTTGCCTTTCCCCCTCATGCTAGCCAAATTCCTTGCACCAAGTAGAGATACTACTTGTGCTTCCAAATATCCTTAAACCTAGTTTTTCCATGAGAGTCCACCATATCTACCAATGGATTGAGTAAGATCCTTCAAGTAAGTTGTCATGTTACATGCAATAAAAATTGCTCTCTAAATATGTATGACTTATTAGTGTGGAGAAAATAAGCTTTATACGACCTTGTGATATGGAAGTAATAAAAGCGACGGACTGCATAATAAAAGTTCATATCACAAGTGGCAATATAACGTGATGTTCTTTTGCATTAAGATTTCGTGGATCCACCCAAAAAGCACATGACAACCTCTGCTTCCCTCTGCGAAGGGCCTATCTTTTACTTTATGTCTTATACCTTATGCAAGAGTCAATGTGATCTTCACCTTTCCTTTTTATATTTTATCCTTTGGCCAGCACCTCGTGTTGGAAAGATCCTGATATAGATATATTCAATTGGATGTAAGTTAGCTTGAACTATTATTGTTGACATTACCCTTGTGGTAAAAGGTTGGGAGGCAACACAATAAGCCCCTATCTTTCTTGGTGTCCGATTAAAACTCCAGAACCATAAGTATTGCATGAGTGTCAGCAATTGTGAAAGACTAAATGATAGTTGAGTATGTGGACTTGCCGAAAAGCTCTATTATTGACTCTTTCCGATGTTATGAAAAATTGCAATTGCTTGAATGACTGAGATTATAGTTTGTTAGTTCTCAATGAAGTTTCTGAATCATACTTGACATTGTGAATAGATTGTTACTTGAGCATAATAAATCATATGACAAAATATATATGTTGTTGTTATAAGAATGATCATGATGCCCTCATGTCCATATTTTATTTTTATCGACACCTCTATCCCTAAACATGTGGACATATTTTTTGATCTCGGCTTCCACTTGAGGACAAGCGAGGTCTAAGCTTGGGGGAGTTGATACGTCCATTTTGCATCATGTTTTTTATCGATATTTATTGCATTATCAGTTGTTATTACACTTTATGTCACAATACTTATGGATATTCTCTCTTATTTTACAAGGTTTACATGAAGTGGGAGAATGCCGACAGCTGGGATTATGGGCTGGAAAAGGAGCAAATATTGGAGGCCTATTCTGCACAGCTCCAAAAGTCCTGAATCTCCACGGAAGTCATTTTTGGAATTAATGATAAATATTCAGCGGAAGAAATACCTGAGGGGGCCACCCACCGTCCACGAGGGTTGGGGGTGCGCCTTACCCCCCTTGGCGTGCCCCCTTGCCTCGTGGGCCACCTGGCAGCCCTCCGGTGCCCATCTTCTGCTGTATGAAGTCTTTTACCCTGGAAAAAATCATAAGCAAGCTTACGGGATGAAACTCCGCCGCCACGAGGCGGAACCTTGGCAGAACCAATCTAGGGCTCCGGCGGAGCTGTTCTGCCGGGGAAACTTCCCTCCGGGAGGGGGAAATTGAAGGAAATATGCCCTAGAGGCAATAATAAAGTTATTATTTATTTCCTCATATCATGATAAATGTTTATTATTCATGCTAGAATTGTATTACCCGGAAACATGATACATGTGTGAATACATAGACAAACATAATGTCACTAGTGTGCCCCTACTTGACTAGCTCATTAATCAAAGATGGTTATGTTTCCTAACCATATACATGTGTTGTCATTTGATTAATGGGATCACATCATTAGGAGAATGATGTGATTGACTTGACCCATTCCGTTAGCCTAGCACTTGAACGTTTACTATGTTGCTATTGCTTTCTTCATGACTTATACAAAGTTCCTACAACTAAGAGATTATGCAACTCCCGTTTACCAGAGGAACACTTTGTGTGCTACCAAACATCACAACGTAACTGGGTGATTATAAAGGAGTTCTACAGGTGTCTCCGAAGGTACATGTTGAGTTGGCATATTTCGAGATTAGCATTTGTCACTTCGATTGTCGGAGAGGTATCTCTGGGCCCTCTCGGTAATGCACATCACTATAAGCCTTGCAAGCAATGTGGCCAATGATTTGGTTACGGAATGATGCATTACGTAACGAGTAAAGAGACTTGCCGGTAACGAGATTGAACTAGGTATTGGATACCGACGATCGAATCTCGGGCAAGTAACATACCGATGACAAAGGGAACAAAGTATGTTGTTATGCGGTTTGAACGATAAAGATCTTCGTAGAATATGTAGGAGCCAATATGAGCATCCAGGTTCCGCTATTGGTTATTGACCGGAAACGGTTCTAGGTCATGTCTACATAGTTTTCGAACTCGTAGGGTCCGCACGCTTAACGTTACGATGACAATTTTATTATGAGTTTATAAGTTTTGATGTACTGAAGGTTGTTCGGAGTCCCGGATGTGATCACGGACATACCGAGGAGTCTCGAAATGGTCGAGACATAAAGATTGATATATTGGACGATTATATTCGGACACCGGAATTGTTCTAGGTGATTTCAGAGAAAACCGGAGTGCCGGAGGGGTTACCAGAACCCCTCGGGGAAGTATTGGGCCTTAGTGGGCCTGAGGGGACAGAGAGGGCAGCAGCCCAGGAGGTGGCGCCCCCCCATGGGGAGTCCGAATTGGACTAGGGGAGGGGGGCGCGGCCCCTCTTTCCCTCTCCCTCTCCCTCTCTTTCCTTCCCCCTTCCTCCTTCCTAGTGGGACTAGGAAAGGGGAGTCCTCCCACTAGGATGAGGACTCCCCCCTCCTTGGCGCGCCCCCTAGGGCCGGCCGGCCTCCCCCCTTGCTCCTTGGTATACGGGGGCAGGGGGGCACCCCAAGACACACAAGTTGATCATCGTGATCGTTCCTTAGCCGTGTGCGGTGCCCCCCTCCACCATATTCCACCTCGGTCATATCGTTGCAGTGCTTAGGCGAAGCCCTGCGTCGGTAGTACATCATCATCATCACCACGCCGTCGTCCTGACGGAACTCATCCCCGACACCCTGCTGTATCGAAGTCCGGGGATCGTCATCGGGCTGAACGTGTGCTGAACTCGGAGGTGCCGTACGTTCGGTACTCGGATCGGTCGGATCGTGAAGACGTACGACTACATCAACCGTGTTGTCATAACGCTTCCGCTTACGGTCTATGAGGGTACGTGGACAACACTCTCCCCTCTCGTTGCTATGCATCACCATGATCCTTGAGTGTGCGTAGGAAATTTTTTGAAATTACTACGTTCCCCAACAGTGGCATCCGAGCCAGGTTTTATGCATAGATATCATATGCACGAGTAGAACACAAGTGAGTTGTGGGTGATACAAGTCATACTGCTTACCAGCATGTCATACTTTGGTTCAGCGCTATTGTGAGATGAAGCGGCCCGGACCGACATTACGCGTACGCTTACGCGAGATTGGTTTCACTGTTACAAGCACTCGTGCTTAAAGGTGACTGGCGGGTGTCTGTCTCTCTCACTTTAGATGAACCGAGTGTGGCTACGCCCGGTTCTTGCGAAGGTTAAAACAGCACTAACTTGACGAACTATCGTTGTGGTTTTGATGCGTAGGTATGAACGGTTCTTGCTCAGCCCGTAGCAGCCACGTAAAATTTGCAACAACAAAGTTGAGGACGTCTAACATGTTTTTGCAGGGCATGTTGTGATGTGATATGGTCAAGGCGTGATGCTATATTTTATTGTATGAGATGATCATGTTTTTTAACTGAAGTTATCAGCAACTGGCAGGAGCCATATGGTTGTCGCTTTATTGTACGAAATGCAAACGCCCTGTAATTGCTTTACTTTATCACTAAGCGGTAGCGATACTCGTAGAAGTAATAGATGGCGTAACGACAATGATGCTACGATGGAGATCAAGGTGTCGCACCGGTGACGATGGTGATCACGATGGTGCTTCGGAGATGGAGATCACAAGCACAAGATGATGATGGCCATATCATATCACTTATATTGATTGCATGTGATGTTTATCCTTTATGCATCTTATCTTGCTTTGATTGACAGTAGCATTTTAAGATGATCTCTCACTAAAATTATCAATAAGTGTTCTCCCTGAGTATGCACCGTTGCGAAAGTTCTTCGTGCTGAGACACCACGTGATGATCGGGTGTGATAAGCTCTACATTCAAATACAACGGTTGCAAAACATTTGCACACGCGGAATACTCAGGTTAAACTTGACGAGCCTAGCATATACAGATATGGCATCGGAACACGGAGACCGAAAGGTCGAACGTGAATCATATAGTAGATTTGACCAACATAGAGATGTTCACCATTGAAACTACTCCATCTCACGTGATGATCGGACATGGTTTAGTTGATTTGGATCACGTGATCACTTAGATGACTAGAGAGATGTCTGTCTAAGTGGGAGTTCTTTAGTAATATGATTAATTGAACTTAAATTTATCATGAACTTAGCACCTGATAGTATTTTGCTTGTCTATGTTTGTTGTAGATAGATGGCTCGTGCTGTTGTTCCGTTGAATTTTAATGCATTCCTTGAGAAAGCTAAGTTGAAAGATGATGGTAGCAATTACACGGACTGGATCCATAACCTGAGGATTATACTCATTGCTGCACAGAAGAATGACGTCCTGGAAGCACCACTGGGTGCCAGGCCTGCTGCAAATGCAACTAACGATGTTAAGAACGTCTGGAAGAGCAAAGCTGATGACTACTCGATAGTTCATTGTGCCATGCTTTACGGCTTGGAACCGGGTCTTTAACGATGTTTTGAACGTCATGGAGCATATGAGATGTTCCAGGAGTTGAAGTTAATATTTCAAGCAAATGCCCGGATTGAGAGATATGAAGTCTCCAATAAGTTCTATAGCTGTAAGATGGGGGAGAATAGTTCTGTCAGTGAACACATACTCAAAATGTCTGGGTATAATAATCACTTGATTCAACTGGGAGTTAATCTTCCTGATGATAGTGTCATTGACAGAATTCTTCAATCACTGCCACCAAGCTACAAGAGCTTCGTGATGAACTATAACATGCAAGGGATGGACAAGACTATTCCCGAGCTCTTCGCAATGCTAAAGGCTGCGGAGGTAGAAATCAAGAAGGAGCATCAAGTGTTGATGGTCAATAAGACCACCAGTTTCAAGAAAAAGGGCAAAGGGAAGAAGAAGGGGAACTTCAAGAAGAACAACAAACAAGTTGCTGCTCAAGAGAAGTAACCCAAGTCTGGACCTAAGCCTGAGACTGAGTGCTTCTACTGCAAGCAGACTGGACACAAGAAGCGGAACTGCCCCAAGTATTTGGCGGATAAGAAGGATGGCAAAGTGAACAAAGGTATATGTGATATACATGTTATTGATGTGTACCTTACTAATGCTCGCAGTAGTACTTGGGTATTTGATACTGGTTCCGTTGCTAATATTTGCAACTCGAAACAAGGACTACGGATTAAGCGAAGATTGGCTAAGGACGAGGTGACGATGCGCGTGGGAAATGGTTCCAAAGTCGATGTGATCACGGTCGGCATGCTACCTCTACATATACCATTGGGATTAGTTTTAGACCTAAATAATTGTTATTTGGTGCCAGCGTTGAGCAGGAACATTATATCTGGATCTTGTTTGATGCGAGACGGTTATTCATTTAAATCAGAGAATAATGGTTGTTCTATTTATTTGAGTAATATCTTTTATGGTCATGCACCCTTGAGGAGTGGTCTATTTTTATTGAATCTCGATAGTAGTGATACACATATTCGTAATGTTGAAGCCAAAAGATGCAGAGTTGATAATGATAGCGCAACTTATTTGTGGCACTGCCGTTTAGGTCATATCGGTGTAAAGCGCATGAAGAAACTCCATACTGATGGACTTCTGGAATCACTTGATTATGAATCACTTACTACTTGCGAACCGTTCCTCATGGGCAAGATCACTAAAACGCCGTTCTCCGGAACTATGGAGCGAGCAACTGATTTATTGGAAATCATACATACTGATGTATGTGGTCCAATGAATATTGAGGCTCGCGACGGGTATCGTTATTTTCTCACCTTCACAGATGATTTGAGCAGGTATGGGTATATCTTCTTGATGAAACACAAGTATGAAACATTTGAAAAGTTCAAAGAATTTCAGAGTGAAGTGGAAAATCATCGTAACAAGAAAATAAAATTTCTACGATCTGATCGTGGAGGTGAATATTTGAGTTACGAGTTTGGTTTACATATGAAACAATGTGGAATAGTTTCGCAACTCACGCCACCCGAAACACCACAACAAAATGGTGTGTCCGAATGTCGTAATCGTACTTTACTAGATATGGTGCGATCTATGATGTCTCTTACTGATTTACCGCTATCGTTTTGGGGTTATGCTTTAGAGACGGCTGCATTCATGTTAAATAGGGAACCATCAAAATCCGTTGAGACGACGCCTTATGAACTGTGGTTTGGCAAGAAACCAAAGTTGTCGTTTCTTAAAGTTTGGGGCTGCGATGCTTATGTGAAGAAACTTCAACCAGATAAGCTCGAACCCAAATCGGAGAAATGTGTCTTCATAAGACACCAAAAAGAGACTATTGGGTACACCTTCTATCATAGATCTGAGGGCAAGATATTTGTTGCTAAATTTGGATCCTTTCTAAAGAAGGAGTTTCTCTCGAAAGAAGTGAGTGGGAGGAAAGTAGAACTTGATGAGGTAACTGTACCTGCTTCATTATTGGAAAGTAGTTCATCACAAGAACCGGTTCCTGTGACAACTACACAAATTAGTGAGGAAGCTAATGATATTGATCATGAAACTTCAGATCAAGTTTCTACTGAACCTCGTAGGTCTACCAGAGTAAGATCCACACCAGAGTGGTACGGTAATCCTATTCTGGAAGTCATGTTACTTGACCATGACGAACCTACGAACTATGACGAAGCGATGATGAGCCTAGATTCCGCAAAATGGCTTGAAGCCATGAAATCTGAGATGGGATCCATGTATGAGAACAAAGTATGGACTTTGGTTGACTTGCCCGATGATCATCAAGCAATTGAGAATAAATGGATCTTCAAGAAGAAGACTGACGCAGATTGTAATGTAACTGTCTACAAAGCTCGACTTGTTGCGAAAGGTTTTCGACAAGTTCAAGGAGTTGACTACAATGAGACTTTCTCACCCGTAGCGATGCTTAAGTCTGTCCGAATCATGTTAGCAATTGCCGCGTTTTATGATTATGTAATTTGGCAAATGGATGTCAAAACTGCATTCCTCAATGGATTTCTGGAAGAAGAGTTGTATATGATGCAACCGGAAGGTTTTGTTGATCCAAAAGGTGCTAACAAAGTGTGCAAGCTCCAGCGATCCATTTGTGGACTGGTGCAAGCATCTCGGAGTTGGAATAAACGTTTTGATAGTGTGATCAAAGCATATGGTTTTATACAGACTTTTGGAGAAGCCTGTATTTACAAGAAAGTGAGTGGGAGCTCTCTAGCATTTCTGATATTATATGTAGATGACATATTGTTGATCGGAAATGATATAGAATTTCTGGATAGCATAAAGGGATACTTGAATAAAAGTTTTTCAATGAAAGACCTCGGTGAAGCTGCTTACATATTGGGCATCAAGATCTATAGAGATAGATCAAGGCGCTTAATTGGACTTTCACAAAGCACATACCTTGATAAAGTTTTGAAAAGGTTCAAAATGGATCAGGCAAATAAAGGGTTCTTGCCTGTATTACAAGGTGTGAAGTTGAGTCAAACTCAATGCCCGACCACAGCAGAAGATAGAGAGAAAATGAAAGATGTTCCCTATGCTTCAGCCATAGGCTCTATCATGTATGCAATGCTGTGTACCAGACCTGACGTATGCTTAGCAATAAGCTTGGCAGGAAGGTACCAAAGTAATCCAGGAGTGGATCACTGTACAGGGGTCAAGAACATCCTGAAATACCTGAAAAGGACTAAGGATATGTTTCTTGTTTATGGAGGTGACAAAGAGCTAGTCGTAAATGGTTACGTCGATGCAAGCTTTGACACTGATCCAGACAATTCTAAATCGCAAACCGGATACATGTTTTTATTAAACGGTGGAGCTGTAAGTTGGTGCAGTTCTAAACAAAGCATCGTGGCGGGATCTACATGCGAAGCGGAGTACATAGCTGCTTCGGAAGCAGTAAATGAAGGAGTCTGGATGAAGGAGTTCATTTCCGATCTAGGTGTCATACCTAGTGCATCGGGACCAATGAAGATCTTCTGTGACAATACTGGTGCAATTGCCTTGGCAAAGGAATCCAGATTTCACAAGAGGACCAAGCACATCAAGAGACGCTTCAATTCCATCTGGGACCAAGTCCAGGTGGGAGACATAGAGATTTGCAAGATACATACGGATCTAAATGTTGCAGACTCGTTGAGTAAGCCTCTTCCACGAGCAAAACATGATGGGTGTTAGAATCATTACTGTGTAATCTAGATTATTAACTCTAGTGCAAGTGGGAGACTGAAGGAAATATCATGATAAATGTTTATTATTCATGCTAGAATTGTATTACTCGGAAACATGATACATGTGTGAATACATAGACAAACATAATGTCACTAGTGTGCCTCTACTTGACTAGCTCATTAATCAAAGATGGTTGTGTTTCCTAACCATAGACATGTTTTGTCATTTGATTAACGGGATCACATCATTAGGAGAATGATGTGATTGACTTGACCCATTCCGTTAGCCTAGCAATTGATCGTTTAGTATGTTGCTATTGCATTCTTCATGACTTATACAAAGTTCCTACCACTATGAGATTATGCAACTCCCGTTTACCGGAGGAACACTTTGTGTGCTAACAAACGTCACAACGTAACTGTGTGATTATAAAGGAGTTCTACAGGTGTCTACGAAGGTACATGTTGAGTTTCCATATTTCGAGATTAGCATTTGTCACTCCGATTGTCGAAGAGGTATCTCTGGGCCCTCTCGGTAATGCACATCACTATAAGCCTTGCAAGCAATGTGGCCAATGAGTTGGTTACGGAATGATGCATTACTTAACGAGTAAAGAGACTTGCCGGTAACGAGATTGAACTAGGTATTGGATACCGACGATCGAATCTCGGGCAAGTAACATACCGATGACAAAGGGAACAACGTATGTTGTTATGCGGTTTGACCGATAAAGATCTTCATAGAATATGTAGGAGCCAATATGAGCATCCTGGTTCCGCTATTGGTTATTGACCGGAAATAGTTCTAGGTCATGTCTATATAGTTCTCCAACCCGTAGGGTCCGCATGCTTAACGTTACGATGACAGTTTTATTATGAGTTTATAAGTTTTGATGCACCCAAGGTTGTTTGGAGTCCCGGATGTGATCACGGACATGACGAGGAGTCTCGAAATGGTCGAGACATAAAGATTGATATATTGGACGACTATATTCGGACACCGGAAGTGTTCCGGGTGATTTCGGAGAAAATCGGAGTGCCGGAGGGGTTACCGGAACCCCCCGGGGAAGTATTGGGCCGTAGTGGGACTGAGGGGAGAGAGAGGGCAGCAGCCTAGGAGGTGGCGCCCCCCCCCCCCATGTGGAGTCCGAATTGGACTAGGGGAGGGGGGCGCGGCCCCTCTTTCCCTCTCCCTCTCCCTCTCTTTCCTTCCTCCTTCCTCCTTCCTATTGGGACTAGGAATGGGGAGTCCTACTCCCACTAGGAGGAGGACTCCCCCCTCCTTGGCGCGCCCCTAGGGCCGGCCGGCCTCCCCCCTTGCTCCTTTATATACGGGGGCAGGGGGGCACCCCAAGACACACAAGTTGATCATCATGATCGTTCCTTAGCCATGTGCGATGCCCCCCTCCACCGTATTCCACCTCGGTCATATCGTTGTGGTGCTTAAGCGAAGCCCTATGTCGGTAGAACATCATCATCGTCACCACGCCGTCATGCTGACGGAACTCATCCCCGACACCCTGCTGGATCGGAGTCCGAGGATTGTCATCGAGCTGAACGTGTGCTGAACTCGGAGGTGCCGTACGTTCGGTACTAGGATCGGTCGGATCGTGAAGACGTATGACTAGATCAACCGCGTTGTCATAACGCTTCCACTTACGGTCTACGAGGGTACGTGGACAACACTCTCCCCTCTCGTTGCTATGCATCACCATGATCCTTGAGTGTGCGTAGGATTTTTTTTGAAATTACTACGTTCCCCAACAGAAATCATCACCATCGTCATCACCAACGGTCCTCTCATCGGGAGGGGGTCAATCTCCATCAACATCTTCACCAGCACCATCTCCTCTCAAACCCTAGTTCATCTCTTGTCTCCAATCTTTATACCAAAACCTGATATTGGTACTTGTGGGTTGCTAGTAGTGTTGATTACTCCTTGTAGCTGATGCTAGTTGGTTTATTTGGTGGCAGATCATACGTGCAGATCCTTAATACATATTAATACCCCTCTTATTATGAACATGAATTTGCTTTGTGAGTAGTTACGCTTGTTCCTGAGGACATGGGTGAAGTCTTTTCTATTAGTAGTCATGTGAATTTGGTATTCATTTGATATTTTGATGAGATGTATGTTGTCTCTCCTCTAGTGGTGTTACGTGAACGTCGACTAAATGACACTTCACCATTATTTGGTCCTAGAGGAAGGCATTGGGAAGTAATAAGTAGATGATGGGTTGCTAGAGTGACAGAAGCTTAAACCCTAGTTTATAAGTTGCTTTGTAAGGGGCTGATTTGGATCAATATGTTTCATGCTGTGGTTAGGTTTACCTTAATACTTCTTTTGTAGTTGCGGATGCTTGCAATAGGGGTTAATCATAAGTGGGATGCTTGTCCAAGAAAGGGCAGTACCGAAGCACCGGTCCACCCACATATCAGATTATCAAAGTAACGAATGCAAATCATATGAGCGTGATGAAAACTAGCTTGACGATAATTCCCATGTGTCCTCGGGAGCGCTTTTCTCTATATAAGAATTTGACAAGGCTTGTCCTTTGCTACAAAAAGGATTGGGCCACCTTGCTGCACCTTATTTAATTTCATTGCTTGTTACCCATTACAAATTATCTTATCACAAAACTATCTGTCACCTACAATTTCAGTGCTTGAAGAGAATACCTTACTGAAAACCGCTTGTCATTTCCTTCTGCTCCTCGTTGGGTTCGACACTCTTACTTATCGGAAGGACTACAATAGATCCCCTGTACTTGTGGGTCATCAGGGGTAAGGGTGGGTGTGGTGTCAGGGTGGTGGTCAGGGTGTCAGGTGTCGGTGTGTCGGTGGTCGGGGTCTGGGTTGGGATGTGGTGTCAGGGTGTTGGGGTGTCGGGGTCGGGGTGTCGTGCCAGGGTGTCGTGTGGGGGTCGGGGTGTCAGGGTGTCGGGGTCACGGTCGGTGTCGGTGTCAAAACCGGCGGATCTCGGGTAGGGGGTCCCGAACTGTGCGTCTAAGGCTAATGGTTAACAGGAGGCAGCGGACACGATGTTTTACGCAGGTTCGGGACCTCTCGATGGAGGGAATACCCTACTTCCTGCTTGATTGATCTTGATGATATGAGTATTACAAGAGTAGATCTACCACGAGATTGTAGAGGCTAAACCCTAGGAGCTAGCCTATGATGATTATGATCGTTCCTCCCCTACGTACTAAACCCTCCGGTTTATATAAACACCGGAGGGGGCTAGGGTTATACAGAGTCGGTTACAAAGAAGGAGATCTAACATCCGGATAGCCAAGCTTGTCTTCCACGCAAAGGACAGTCCCCTCTGGACACGGGACGGAGTCTTGGGTCTCGTATCTTCATAGTCTAGCAGTCCGGCCAAAGTATATAGTCCGGCTGTCCTGATACCCCCTAATCCAGGACTCCCTTATTAGCCCTTGAACCAGGCTTCAATGACGACGAGTCTGGCGTGCAGATTGTCTTTGGCATTGCAAGGCGGGTTCCATCTCCGAATACTCCAAAGTAGATTAAGGATCGTGTCCGGCTCTGTAAGATAATTTCCGCACACCACCGTAGAGAGCATAACACTTTGCAAATCTAATCTGCCAATGATTTTTCATGGTGTGCCCTTATGCCGCGGCCTGGGTTAATACGAAACGGTTTTTCTCGGCCTGCCACGACACATACTACAAGGCGGTTTTATTGGCACGCCTCGTCGAAGCAGAGATCGTGTTCCCCTTATTGCGGGATTCCCATCAATACGGGCGCGGGCAACCCCACTATGCCCGTTGGTATGACTCCGTGTTTTTAGGCAAGTCTCAGGCGGTCACGCTGGGGAAACTTGATATTCACCCCCTTTATAGATGGGCCAAGGCCTATCCCTCTTTCCTACTACGCTTGCGCAATTCCGCATCTCGAGTTCCAACACCCGAAGCCCAAGCTTAGGCACTTCGGATCCTCAATCATGTCCAGATCCAACCTTGAAGGTCGGTGGATGGCCTCTTCTGTCACAGAGGAGGACATTGCGAAGCTTAGGGAGGTCAGATATCTGACTGCCGACATCAAGCACAGGCTTCCTGCTCCAGGGCAGGTCATCCCTACTACCGAGCCCAACGAGGCGTCGTATTTGTTTCTCACTTCCTCCGTGGCTTAGGTTTCACCCTCGATCCCTTTGTAAGGGGGCTCATGTTCTATTACGGGCTAGATTTTCATGATCTGGCCCCGGACTCCATCCTTCACATATCGTCGTTTATCGTCGTGTGCGAAGCCTTCCTCCACATTACCCCGCACTTCGGCTTATGGCTCAAGAACTTGAATGTAAAGCCGAAGGTGATCAAGGGGCGACACGCGGAGTGCGGAGGCGCTGCAATAAGCAGAAACGCCGATGCACCATGGCCGGAGGGCTTCTTCCCGGAGGTTTCCGATCTATGGCAGCGAAGGTGGTTTTACATCACGGCTCCCAGAGGCACAAACTAGGTGGCTGACCCCGACTACCGCTCGGGCCCTCCGCCTCAACTGGCATCGTGGGCCAACGTGGGACTGGATTGGGGGCCTGCTAATGACGTACCGACATTGCAGAGCCGCATTCGGGAGCTTCTTGAGAGGGACATCAGTCTTGTCAGCGTAATTCAGGTAATGCTAGTCCGACGGATCTTGTCGTGTAAACGTCGGCCTCTCCGGATGTGGGAGTTTAACCCGGAGGGTCCACGAACTATTCAGCACTTCTCCGGCATGACACTCGAAGGGATGCGTAAGTTATTCTTCGGACCACAAGTAAAGTGTCCGGACATCACCGAGGATGTGGGCCTGAGCCGCAACCGCCCAGATACCCAAGTAAGCGACCTAGAAACCGAACACTTCGTTTATATTTATCACAACATTATTCTGAGAACCATCCGCGGCCAGGATTGTCTCAGCAAGGCGGAGAGAATCAGGTGTCCGGCACCACTTCCCGATGGCTCGCCTAGTCCTGCAATAGCCAGGATGCTTAGTCATGTGCTAAGTCAAGTGCCCTCGGGGGAAGACGAAGGGAAGAACAGGGAAGATTCACACATTGCACATCCAAACCGGGGGAAATACTATTTCCATGAAGGAGGATAGTTGGGCAGGGGAATCTAAGGCCTCCTCGCCCCGCGGGGAGAAGAGGTCTGCCTCCGAAGACTTGGAGACGGAGGTGACTAGGCAAGGAAAGAAAACTTCACCAGGGGGCCCTGCCCCGGAGGGCGTCCTCACTGCGCGACGCCCGCAAACAGGCCAACCCTCCACCGAGCTGTAAGTTAATTGTAAATACAAAGCTACTGCTTCCTCCTTTGAGAAGCATAACCAAGATCCATTCTTTACAGTCAGGCTAGTAGCTCTTCTCGACAGAGTTCGTCTTCGGGGGATCTTCTTCCGGAGATGATGGAGAGTGAAACCCCACCTACCACTCTCCCTCATGGGGCGGGCAACCCCGAGGTATCGTCATGGAGGAGTCCAGATTCGCCGAGGCCAGAAGCTAATACTCCGGCCGCCCTGAGCCCGGAGCATTCGGCTCCCATGGGGGGCAATAAGAAGGGTCCGGCACAGTCCGGCGACCGGCTGGACACGCTGACGGGCCTTCTGGAGCAAGCTGCTCTTTTGAAGGATCACCGTTCGTTAATGGGCACGGTGCTTGAGAAGATTTCATTCGCCACAAGTGGTTTGAATGAAGCTTTTACGAGCCTGCTCAAAGGCTTTGAGGTACGTAATGAAATACGTAATTTTTTGGTTTGTAGCACACGCGCTAGGTGTGCTCTGTATATATAGTATCCCCCGAGCTCTGGTTGCCAGCCCTAGGTGGCAAACGGAGGATCACACTCTTAAGTAATGATCGCACTGCATTCATGCGCAGGTGGCGAAGGGTCCGGCGGCAGGCCAGACCGCTGAAGTCGCCGAGCTGAGGCGACATATTGAAGTTGTGGACGCTGAAATTATGCTTGTGAGAGAACGGCTTAACGAGTCACAGAATATTTTCTCTTTTTTCCTTATTTGTTATAGGAAATATTAAGAGGAGCATAATGTTAATGTGATATGCTTCGGCTGCAGGCGGAGCTGCTGCCGTGGAGGCCCTGAGGGCGGAGCTTGCCGTAGCCAAGGAACAAGCCCGGGCTAGCAATGCGGCTGCCTAAAGGCGGCCGAAGATTTGAGAGCTGAACATGCTGCTCATCGCCGAAGCGAAGATAAAATAGCCAAGATGGATGTGGAGCTGAAAAACGCGGCCAGCCGGTATGAGGTCCTTGAAAAGGAGAATCAGGCGAAGTCAGCTGACCTGAAGAGGGCCCTTGATGCGGCCAAGGAGACGCGTTCCGAAATTAGGGATGCGCGGGAGGAGCTTCGACAGGCCAGAGAAATCATGGCGGGAAGCTCCTATTTGTTGCAGATGAAGTTCTTAGATCCAAAGTACGCTCCTCTGGATCGGCGCTGGAGCCCTACAGACGTGTATGCGGATCTGGCAAAGAGTACGACTGATATGGCCATGTTTTTCAAGGATCAAAAAGATAGTGAAGTAGAAAGGTTGTTCTGGTCGCATTTCAGTGCTCCAACGCGCCCGTTGCCATTGAGTGAAAGGATGGCCACTGTGGCCGAGCTCCATAGGTTGTCCGATCTTGCAATGAGGTCTGTAATAGACCATCTATGGCCGAAGGGGCCTAAGCCGGACAGTTATTTTGGTTTAGTGCAACAATTCCTTCGGGCCGTATCACGAATCGATGCCATGAAGAGGTCGGCGTGCATAGAGGGTGCGCGGATGGCTCTTGCCCGTGTTAAAACATATTGGGCAGATATGGAGGCCACCATCATTGCAACCCAGAATCCAGCAGGAAGCCAGGATCCAGCCGAGCACGACTTGGAGCAGGTAACAGAAGGTGCTCGTTTAATAGAGGCTCAGTGCTCGAAGAGTGTCATGTTCGAGTGACAAATCGTTCCGTTGCAAAAACAATTGTATTTTAATTATAGAGGCTATGTTTATTCTTTTTCCTGAAAGTGTTATTGTGCCTCCTATGCGGCCGTTTGATGTATATATAACCTGAAAGTTAGCAGTCGTTGGCTTCAGCCCCCACGCATACAATGCGGGGGTGTTCACAAAAATATGCGTAATCACACTTGATCCAACATCTTGGTCCATTAAGGAGGTGATCGCATGTCGAACTAGGCAACCGGACTATATAGCTTTAACACTTTCACTTAGCCATAGGAGTTTGATGGTGGGGCTAATATGTAGCCCCTGGTACTTTCGCGTGCATCCAGATACGGGCGCGTGTGTACATGACGGGTAAACGGCCCTTCGTTAATGCAGAGGAATCCTAAAGATTCCGATGAGTACTCGAGTGGTTGACCAGTATCTCTCTATATCATGACAGTCAGTTTTTGGCTTTGTCTACTGAGGTGCTCATTCGGAATAACCAGGGCACAATCGCAGTAGTTCTCCTTTGGCCGCCTTAGCCGATAGAAGCGGAATATAAAGCAGCAAACCCAGGAGCCAGACAAACCCAACATTTAACCAAAGAAATGATTCGGAGCTGATGCATATAAGGCCAAACTTGTGACACCAAACACTCCCGAGGGTATTCGGACTTTATAACATATGCTGGGCTGAGTACCGCCCTTGATTATGAACCCTGTATTTCCATCTACATGCAGTAGTCTCTCGTGGCGAAATGCCAATCACGCCAGTATCCCCTGTGGGTGTATAGAATACCGATGGGATGTCAAGCAACAAGGGACAATAAAGAAGGTATACACGGGGGCTTAATCTAAAGAGAAACCTTTGAGCGGGGCCCTGCTGCACGTCTGTGCCTTTGTCTCTGTTGTGCTGTGTCCTGGTAGGGTGTCGCAAGAATGGTGTCTGTAAAGAGGAAAACTCATGTGAAAGAGTATGGCGTAATCGTGTGAAGATTTGATTATTATCAATGGATAGTAGAGGTGTAAGACATTGGTCTGTTAGTAAGGTTAACCAAAAAGTTGGGCTTTATTGCATGTTTGCAGCCCCTGGTGCCCTCTATGGGGTTACATGTATAGCACCCAGCACAAGTTTATCTGGGCTGTAGCCGAGGGTGGTGTGCCGGACTCGTCTAACCGTGTCCGTGGTCTTAACGGCCGATCATGCGTTCTGATAGGAGAGGCCGCTTAGTGTCCGGCTGCCAGGGTCGCCGCATACTCTTCCGCACATAAGGAACGCTCTGTATTTCCGCTGATGGTGATGACGCCACATGGACCGGGCATCTTGAGTTTAAGGTAGGCGTAGTGCGGTACTGCGTTGAAGTGAGCGAAGGATGTTCTTCTGAGCAATGCATGATAACCACTTCGGATGGGAGCGATGGTGAAGAGTAATTCTTCACTTCTGAAGTTGTCTGGAGAACCGAATATCACCTCTAATAGGAGGGAGCCCCTGCAGCGGGCCTCAACGCCTGGTATCACCCCTTTAAAGGTGGTGTTACTTTGGCTGATTCTGGATGGGTCTATCCCCATCCTGCGGACAGTGTCCTGATATATTAGATTGAGACTACTGCCGCCATCCATGAGGACACAAGTGAGATGGTATCCATCAATTATTGGGTCGAGCACCAAGGCAGCCGATCCTCCATGCCACATACTAGTCGGGTGGTCCCTGTGATCAAAGGTGACCGGGCAGGCCGACAAGGGCTTGAGTTTGGGGGCGACGAGCTCTACAGCATATGCGTCTCTGAGTGCGCGTTTGTGCCTTCTCTTTGGTATGTGAGTCGCGTAGATCATGTTTACTGTTTTTACCTCTGGTGGGAATTTTTTCTGTCCCCCAGTGTTCAGCTGGCGAGGCTCATCCTCGTCTTCACTTGGTGTTTCCCTTCCCTTGTGTTCGGCATTTAACTTGCCGACCTGCTTAAAGACCTAACATTCTCTGTGAGTGTGGTGCGTAGGTTTTCCGGGGGTGCCATGAATTTCTCACAGTCTATCCAGGACTTTGTTCAGGCCGGACGGTCCCTCTTTGCTGCCTTTAAATGGCTTCTTTTGTTGACTGGGTCGAGAGCCCCTGAATCCGGCGTTGACCGCCGTGTTGTCCGGACTTTGTTCCTTGTTTCGACGCTTGTTTTTATTGTGCCGTGGCTTTCCGTTGCCATCCCTGATTTCGGATGTGCCCGGGTCGCTGGTGCCTCTGCGGGCCAACCAGCTGTCTTCACCCGTGCAGAAGTGGGTCATAAGGCTTGTTAAGGCTGCCATTGTCCTCGACTTTTCTTGGCTGTGGTGTCTGGCGAGCCACTCGTCTCGGATACTGTGTTTGAAGGCCGATAGGGCTTCGGCATCCGAACAATCGACAATTTGATTCTTCTTAGTGAGGAATCTATTCCAAAGCTTGCGGGCGAACTCTCCGGGCTGTTGTATTATGTGACTTAAATCGTCAGCGCCCGGAGGTCGGACATAGGTCCCTTGAAATTGGCCCTGAAAGCTTCCTCAAGTTCTTCCCAGCTTCCGATTGAATTTTCGGGGAGGCTTTTCAACTAGTGCCGAGATGGTCCCTTCAACTTGAGGGTAAGGTACTTGATGGTGTGGAGGTCGTCCCCACGAGCCATGTAGATATGAAGGATAAAATCCTCAATCCAGACCCCAGGGTCTGTCATTCCGTCATATGCCTCTATGTTCACGGGTTTAAAACCCTGTGGAAATTCATGATCGAGTACCTCTTCGGTGAAGCATAGACGGTGCGCAGCCCCTCTGTATCTGGACATGTTGTGGCCTTTTGTTGACTGTTGTTGTGTCTGATGTTGATTCCGAAATGGTATTCAATCAGTCTGATCGTTTTGGTGACAATAATCCTGCGCCAGAGCATGTCCTCTAGATCCACAGATGGACCTGGTCGCGCCGGCCTTTTTGTCCAGGAGCTCAGGTAAATCATGTGCGACGTCAGTAGCTGCTCTATTGCGGTCATGAAGTGGTTGGTCCGGCCTACTGGCCGTATTGTTCTTCGGCGGAATCACCTCATCGTCGAATTCTGGCAGCAGCTTGCGCTTTGGAGTTGATCGTCGCCATATTTTTCTTCGGTGTCTAGCACTTTATTCCATGTGCGGTTGAGCGTTTCCTGCGCGGCTTTAAGCCTTTGCTCCTGCTTCTTTAGGCTTCTCGCAGTGGCCATAAGCGTTATGTGGAGGTTATCTCATTCCAGACGTTTTTCTGAGATGAAGAATGCATCATCGTCCGGACTATGCTCTTCTCCCGAGGCAGGTTGATGAGTTCGGCCCTCGGGATCGCTGTGATCGGGCGCCTGCTCCGGACTGTGTTCAGCGTGACCTGGCTCTTCCTGCTGCATCGCTGGGTCCATACGGTCATTGTTGCCTTTGGAATTGACTCGGGTGTCGATTTTTCTAGCGTTGTTATCGCTATTTTTACGGTGGCTGCACTTAGAGCGGCGTCTGTGCCGTCGTTTTGGCTTTTGTCAAGGGGTTTTATCGTCTGTTGTGTCCTTTTTGTCGCCACTGTCCTCCTTAGGCGTGTCCACCATGTATATATCATATGATGTGGTGGTCGTCCAGCGCCCCGTGGGCGGTGGTTCCAAATTGTCCCCTGCGCCGACGTCCATACCGTCGGTGTCGTCGGAGTCGAAGTCAAGCATGTCTGTTACGTCATCGATAGTGGCTATGAAGTGGGTGGTGGGTGGGCAACTAATTTCCTCGTCGCCTGCTTCCCACTCGAGCCGGACATAATTCGGCCAAGAGTCCCCTAACAAAGAAAGAGACTTTAATGAATTCAGCATGTCGCCAAAGGGCGAGTGCAGGAAGATATCCGCGGCGGTGAACTCCATTACCGGAGCCCAACCAGATTCGGCAGGCTCGGGGGCGCGCGGTCTGGAACCTACGGCCGGACACAAGTCCGCGGGTCCAGTGACACAAACTTCCTTGGGGGTGGAGTCCGTGTTCGGCTCTACCACCGATGAGTATGCGGCCTCCGGGACGGGGTTCATCCTCCCGTCCTCCGACGATGTGATCTGCCCCGGATTTAGGATTGGAGCTCTTGCAGGTGCGATATCCCGAGTATTGTCTAACAGCAGGTCTAAGTCGTCCTCGTCGTGACTGTTCGGCGCTCCTGGCGTAGGCCTGAATCGGTCGAACATCAAGTCTCCGCGGATAACGGCCATGTAGTTCAAGTTTCCGAACTTGACCTGATGGCCAAGGGCGTAGCTGTTGATCTGCTCCAGATGGCCAAGCGTATTGGCCCGCAGTGCGAACCGCCGAACATGAAGATCTGTCCGGGGAGAAAAGTCTCACCCTGGACCGCGTTGTTGATGATTGAAGGATCCATCGAGCCTTGCAGCGATGACACAGAGGAACTCTCAATGAAAGCACCAATTGTCGGTGTCTAAACCGGCGGATCTCAGGTAGGGTGTCCCGAACTATGCGTCTAAGGCTAATGGTAACAGGAGGCAGGGGACACGATGTTTTACCCCGGTGCGGGCCCTCTCGATGGATGTAATACCCTACTTTCTGCTTGATTGATCTTGATGATATGAGTATTACAAGAGTAGATCTACCACGAGATGTAGAGGCTAAACCCTAGGAGCTAGCCTATGATGATTATGATCGTTCCTCCCCTATGGACTAAACCCTCCGGTTTATATAGACACCGGAGGGGGCTAGGGTTAAATAGAGTCAGTTACAAAGAAGGCGATCTAACATCCAGATTGCCAAGCTTGTCTTCCACGCAAAGGAGAGTCCCATCCGGACACGGGACGAAGTCTTGAGTCTTGTATCTTCATAGTCCAGCAGTCTGGCCAAATTATAGAGTCCGGCTGTCCGGATACCCCCTAATGCTGGACTCTCTCAGTCGGGGTGTGGTGTTAGGGTGTCGGGGTGTCGTGCCGGGGTGTCGTGTCGGGGTCGGGGTGTTAGGGTGTCCGGATCCGGGTCGGGGTCGGGGTGTGGTGTCAGGGTGGCGGGGGTCGGGGGTTGGGGTGGGGGGGCTCAGGGTCGGGGTTGGGGTCGGGGTGTCGGGGTGTCAGGTATCAGGGTGTCAGTGGACGGTGTCGGGGTCGGGGTGTCGGTGGGCTTCTTCTTCTCCTCCTCTCCTCTATCTTTCTTCTTCTTCTTCTTATCCTCTCCTCTTTCTTCTTCTTCTTCTTCTTCTTCTTCTTTCTTCTACTCCTCCTCGTCTTCTTCTTCTTCTCTTTTTTTGTCTTCTTAAACCTAGCACTAATTAACCTAAAACAAAACATGAAAAAGCTACACCTAAACCTAGCTATTCTTCTTCTCCTCCTCTTCTTCTAATTATTCTTAGTTTTTTTTTCATGACTAAACATAAACCTAAAACTAAACTAAACCTAAGACCAAACGAAAATTAATCTAAACTAAACTAAATATAAAACCAGACTAAAAGTAATCTAAACTAAACTAAATCTAAAACAAAACTAAAAGTAATCTAAACTAAAAAAGCAGAAAAACAGAAAAAAAAAAGATGAGAAGGTGGGTGCGGCCTGGGCTCACCTGCGGCAGGGGTGGGAGGCCTGCGACAGGACGGCAGGGCCCAGGGGCGCGGGGCAGCGGGGTTGCTCGCTAGCGGAGGGGCGCTGGCCGGGCAGAGGGGGCGCCAGGCGGTGGTGGCGACGGGGCCGTAGCTCCGGGGCGGCGGGATGGCGCTGGCCGGGCGGTGGTGGCGCCGCGGCCGCAGGGCTCTGGGGTGGTGGGGTGGTGCTACGGCGGAGTGGGCGGTGGCAGCGCCCGGGCGGCGATGGCTGGGCGGAGGGGGCGCCGGGCGGTGGTGGCGATGGGGCCGCAGGGCTCCGGGGCGGCGGGGTGGTGCTGTCGCGGGGTGGGCGGTGGCGGTGCTCGACGGCGGAGGTGTTGGCGCAGCGAGTGGGGGTGCAGGGTGGAGAGAGGGGGTGAGAGAGAGGGGAGAGAGCAGTGGGGTGGGGCTGCAGAGACAGGGGCGGCCGTTACTAATTAGTGGGGGCATGGTCTTTGCCGTCCACTAGCGGACGTCAAAGGGCGCGCATAGCAGAAGGGGGAGACGACCGTTAGCTGGGCCCTTTCTTTGCCATCAGCCAGCGGACGACAAAGGTCCAGCAGGCAGATAGCAAAGATTAGGCTGACAGCAAATAGGCTCACCTCGCCACGCCGTGCCCTATGGGGCCCACCTGGCTCTTTGCCATCGACCTTCTAGCTCTTTGTCATCGGCTGGCTGACGGCAAATATTCTTTTTGCCATCAGCCCACTCTTTGCCATCCGCTTTGTGGAAGCTGACGGCAAAGAGCCTCTTTGCCGTCAGCTGGTAGACGACAAAGAGGATGCCGTCAGTTGGCGGACGGCAAAGTGGAGGCAGATGGCAAAATGCCAGATTCCAGTAGTGGAGGCAGGGTTGCGCACCCCTGACCCTCGTGGACACCCTGTAAGGCGGTTGGTGCCCTTCTTTCGCCGCAAGAAAGCTAATATCCGGATATAGATCATGTTAAAACTTCAGCCCAATTGGAGTTACGGATCTCCGGGAATATAAGAAACGGTGAAAGGCGAGATTCTGGAACGCAGAAACAAAGAGAGACAGAGAGACAGATCCAATCTCGGAGGGGCTCTCACCCCTCCCATGCATGGAGACCATGGACCAGAGAGGAAACCCTTCTCCCATCAGGGAGAAGGTCAAGGAAGAAGAAGAAGAAGGGGGCTCTCCCCCCTCGCTTCCGGTGGCGCCGAAATGCCACCGGTGGCCATCATCATCACCGCGATCTACACCAACACTGTCGTCATCTTCACCAACATCTCCATCACCTTCCCCCCATCTATGTAGCGGTTTCATCCCTCTTTTACCCACTGTAATATCTACTGAGACATGGTGCTCGACGCTATATATTATTTCCCAATGATGTATGGCTACCATATGATATTTGAGTAGATCCGTTTTGTCCTATGGGTTATTTGATGATCGTGATTGGTTTGAGTTGCATGTTTTATTATTGGTGCTGTCCTATGGTGCTCTCTGTGTCGCTCAAGCGTGAGGGATGTCTGCTGTAGGGTGTTGCGATACGTTCATGATTCGCTTATAGTGGGTTTCTTGACTGACAGAAGCAGAAACCCGAGTAAGGGGGTTGTTGCATATGGGATAAAGGGGACTTGATGGTTTAATGCTATGGTTGGGTTTTACCTTAATGATCTTTAGTAGTTGCGGATGTTTGCTAGAGTTCCAATCATAAGTGCATATGATCCAAGAAGTGAAATTTTGTTAGCTTATGCCTCTCCCTCAAATAAAATTGCAATATTGATTATAGGTCTAGTTATCAATTGCCTAGGGACAAATAACTTTCTCGTGACAAAAAGCTCTCTACTAAAACTAACTTAGTTGTGTCTTCATCTAAGCAGCCCCAATCTTTTATTTACGTGCTCTTTATATTCTTGCAAACCTATCCAACAACACCTACAAAGTCCTTCTAGTTTCATACTTGTTTTAGGTAAAGCGAACGTTAAGTGTACGTAGAGTTGTATCTGTGGTCGATAGAACTTGAAGGGATATTTGTTCTTCCTTTAGCTCCTCGTTGGGTTCGACACTCTTACATATCGAAAGAGGCTACAATTGATACCCTATACTTGTGGGTTATCACCAGCAGAGTGGGGGATCCCCTGATCTTGTTGAGGTCGCGGGCTATGGTATATGGAGGTCGACCGGCATTGGCCGGTTTGGTCCTTAGATGGGTGGTGGTTGTGTGGAGGCGAATATTCTTCTTCCTCGTTGGTATGATTTTATGTTGTGTTTCTCCACCTTTGTGTTGATGCTAGAGGGATGTCCTGCTTTGCCTGGGTGGTTGCGCTGGAACCAGATCCTAGTTCTCTTCCATCTGGAAGGGCCACATATAGCGGTACCCAAAGACACAGATGGCGAAGGCTGGTGCAGGCGTGTTGGATGCACATGTGTGTCCTTGTATTTTTTGCGCCGGAGCGAAGAAGTGCGGGAGCAGCATGGCAATGATTATGTCGTGGTTGAAGATGAGGACCTGCTTGGGTCTGGATGTAGATTACTATGTTGCACGAGTCTCCTCGCAAGGTTCAGGAATGACTACACAGAGCTCCAAAGGTCTTCATGTTTTGCTGGTTTTTTAGGTTGCTCTTTATTATTTTGGTTGTTTTGTGCGTGTGTTAGGGTGTGCTTGTTCGGGTTAAGAACTTTGTATTATGTCATGATTTGAATACAAGCATACTTTCTGAAAAAAAATCTTGATTTTAGTGAATGTCTAGAAACTTAGCACATTGCGTCGTTGGTTCTACAACAAACGGCATCCACTCAAACATCACATTTGGAACATATGTGGGGTAGACTTGTGGATTACCACCATAATTATTTTTAAAAATTTCTTGCTCTCCTGCACAACTGTTCTCCCACCACCGAAGGGCGGATCCCTTCCTATGGATGGGCCACCCCCAACACATTCCAGTGGGGACTAGCAATGTAGAGCATAGAACATCAGTTAATTGTGGATTCACGACATGCATCATAGCAAATATGGATGTATGTAGCCATTATAACACCTGCGTATATAGGCTAACTAGCCAAGCCCGATAAGATATAGCCCACAGTGTCCAGCTCGGAGACAATGTATTCCTGATACAGTCATAACACATATATCAACTTCCGCTTGGACCTGATTGTCACCGTCGATCTAGGGCAGATGGAGGCAGCCCCGATGTCATTTTAGTTGACTAGAAAGATGCCCGTGTGTTGCACGGGACATCAAGATGCAATTATATGAGTAGTTTATTTTGTGGGAGATAAGGATGAAGAAGGGAAGGCCTTACCTACAAATGTGGAGAGGGGTGCGTATATTTTTTTGCAAAATTGCCATATCCGTCAGATATAGATCATACAACCTATATTGCAGGATGGCAGGCACACCATCATCACCAACTCTGTTTTTTTATATAAGAGTAGAGATATCCAAACTCCAAATACAATATTGTGGCATCAGCAGACATTCCATGGCCTGCTCAAACCAAAGGTGAATCATATTGTAATATGTCCCTGGTTGTTATTATCCATCCGCCCCTATGCTTAAATCCTGGCTTCGCCCCTACCACCACTAACCCACCTACTTCCACCCCCACCTCCGTCATTTGGCTTGCGCTTGCTACACCCGCAACCGCTTCTGCTCCTATGTAGTACATCCCTTGGCACCTATCCAGGGGGCAAAGCGCTCGTCCTGTATCTTCTTCATCAAAGAAAAAAATGAAAAGCGAATGCTTTTACCACCTAATCCGTTCCACGAACCCTTGGCAACCCGATGTTAGAGCGTGGCTGCGTTCATGTTCATGGCATCGTCCTCCAACTCTATCCATGGGACTCCGGTCCTACAGGCTACAAGCACCATTCACAATTTTTCCTTCTACTGTCTTGCCATTTCTGCCATCAAGTACCATGCTTGGCAATTGGACATCATCAGGAAGCTCCTTGGTAACACATGCATTGTTGACAAGATCGAAGGATAAATTAAGTGCCTTTGAAACATGTTGACTTTCTTCATCTGATGTTGACTTTGAAGCCGCACACCATCTCAAGGTTGAAAGGATCGGTATGGTCGACAAGAGGGCAGTGAATAGGCAACTAACTAAATTTATCCTCTTTATCAAATTTAGGCTCGCCAATATAGTAGGTTGTCTAGATATGCAATTAGGTGGACAACCTATATCACAAGCAATACAATAACAAGTGCAAGCAAGGGAAAACAAAAGATAGAAGCTTGCACAAATTAAAGGAACAAAGTAACCTGCAAGTGGAGTCGAAGAAGACACGGATGTGTTGTCGAAGTTCCCACCTTTGGGGGAGGTACATCTCCGTTGGTGGGGTGTGTAAGCCCAAGGCTCCCCAAGCGACCCTAGGACCAACCCTATTCTCCTCATGCCCTCGCACACAAGGTGCCGCAAATCCACTAGTGGTGTGCTCTTGAAGGCAGCAAACGGAACCTTTACAAGTAAGGTTGGGGCTCTCTCCACAACTTAATTCGAGGCTCCCAACACCACCATGAAGCTTCACCAATAAATTGTGGCTCCAAGGTGACCTCTTTCGTCTAGGATGCCCAAATAACCAAGTGTAATAAGATCCACAAGTGGAAGTATGGGGTGATCAAATTTCCTTTTGGTGGAAGTGTAGATCTAGGTCTCCTCCCTCAATCATAACAAATATACAAGTTTGGCTGTCTAGAGAAGGGCATCAGGCAACAATGAGCTTAGGGCAACAATGGAGGAGAGAGTGAGAGGCAAGAGGTAGGTTGGAGGTGGAAGAACCACCTCCTTATATAGTGCTCTCTTCAATCCAACTGTTATGTGCATAAAAACACAGGGGTTTTACAATGGCTGGGGGTAGCGGTACAACTGCCCAAGGCTAAAGTGCATGGCTAGAGCATCGGTCCCTACAACCGTCTGTCCTACTGGTTGTACCTTTCATACAATTATATACCGGGACAACCGTTCGTGTACCATTCTTGTACCGCTCAAGACCAGAGATGAATCACCGTACTTGTGGTGGTTTGAGCGGTGCTTGTTGTGGGAATGGATCTGATAGTAGAGGTAGGGGGTACATAGGAGAGGACAGAGTCTAGCTATGTCGAGATTGTACACTTGGATTTACGAGTTTAGGCCCATCTCGGAGGAGGTAGAAGCCCTACGTCTCGGCGCTGCGGGAGCTTTCCTTCTTGGGAGTGTTGAGTTACAGGGGGTGCGAACCCGTGTGTGGGAGGAGAGGGGCGGCTTATATAGAGTCCACTGGCTAGTCGTAGCCCTCAGTTATGCAAGGGTTCAATGAGATGATAAAGTCAAGTACGTTACTGGTAACGCCCATAATTAATGATCTTAATAATGATGAATTGATCGCCTGACCATTGCCATCCCGGGGGGCTCTAGGTCTTCTGTTAGTCTAGTGAAACCATATACTTCCGAGTGAACTACAGTGGTCGAGTGGCGGTGGAGTTAACCGAGTGGATCATTTGTCGAGTGACTTGCACACTATGTCATTCCAGTCCGTATTCACCTCCTAACCTTGTAGATCTTGAAGCCTTCATGTAGTGTCCTTAGATAGGGCATGTAGGTCAGGCCTAAGACCCTACCCTAGGTACATGTCATCGTCATTAGCCCCTGAATGGATCGGGGTTCGAGTGAGAAAGGACTGAAGCTGATTCAGATCAGGCTTAATGCTTAAGAGGCATTTATTAGTGATCCATAGGTATCTGAGTTGTTCAGCCTTTGTCATTCACCTCGATCGATTCTGGCTTGTTAAATGTCCGAGTGAGGAAAGTTGTGGATCGTAGAGCACTAGATCTGATCCAAACGATTGCAAATATCTCTGACGTGATCAATGGTTCCACCAGATGCCGGATCTCACGTGATTTGAATTTTTTTGGAGAAGAGCGTGGGCTGGCCGCGGCGCGGTTAGCAGGGCAAATGGGGCGGCACTCCTCGATTATCATGCCCCCTTTATCGGCACGTATCAAGCGAGCGCTGGTAGTGAGATATGCTGGGATTTCGCGGGCTTGCAGGTTAGTGACTCGATTGTGAGGTCATGAAAGGCAACGCGACCGAGGTGTGCCATAGTGTCTCCCACATAATTATCGCCTCCTCCGCCTGGTCTCTCTACTGCTTCTGCTCCGATGCCACACCGTCCTGCTCGCGCCCGTCGACCACCACCGAGATGGCAAAGGACAAGATAGTGAAGCTCGAGCGTGCTAAGAAAGGGGCCACGGGGAAGAAGGCGTCGAGCTCCCGGGCCGCTCTACCGCCGGGTTGGATCCAAGGCGATTGGCTTCTCTCGACGGTCACGGCGGAGGATCTCGAGGGGCTCACCGCCGACGGCCTGGTGGCGCCGAGTTCGTGGAAAGTGCCGGGGAAGGAGACCGAGCTTGCGCCTCAACCTGATGAACGAGTTCTCCTCCTCACTCATGTGGAGAGAGGTTTTTCCTTCCCCCATCATCCGTTTTTCCATGGTTACTTGAACTTCTTTGGTGCCCAAATCTACCACTTTCCTCCGAATACCATTTTGTACCTTGCAACCTTCATGTCTATGTGTGAAAATTTCTTGGGATGTCGTCCTCATTGGGGTCTATTCAAACACATCTTCATGTGTCGTTCCCAGTCGGTTAAAAAAGTGAATCCGAGTGATTCGAGGACCCATGTGATTCAATTGTGTGGTGGCTTAGGAATCCAAATGAGAGGTAGGAGCACTTTCCCTGCCATGACTTTCCCCAAGTCAGTTAGGGGTTGGCAATTGACCAAGTGTTACTGCAAGGACATTCCAAGTCCTGGCTCGTCGACTGGCCTTCCCCCCTTCTCATTGGAGGGAGTCAACTCTCCTCGGTCACTGACCTTGGATGAAGAAGAGAAAGCTGAGGTGGGGATCTAGGTGGATGTTGTAGTTGAGTTGATCCGGGGTGGTGTGATGAGCGTGGACCTGTTGGAGGCGTTCCTCAGTCGATGCATCCAGCCTCTGCAAGCCCGTGACCACCCATGTGGTTATATTGTGGAGCAGATGACACCACTCAGATCCACCCAAAGGAAGTCGATGGGGATACTGTGGCATAGTGGCTCAGGAGCATCGAAGACCGTGACAACCCGTGCGAATCTAGACGAATTCTACCTTTCGACTCCGAGCATCCTCCAGGGGAGGTGAGAATCACCTTTTTCGAGTGTATTATCTTTTGTTTCCACTATGTGGTGGTAATGAAATCCGACTGACTTGTATATCTGTGTTTTGCAGGCCTTCACAAAGATGTATTCGCCTGTGTCGAATGGAGAGCAACTCATTGAAGGAAATGAAAGCGAAGGGGGCAATGCAAGTATCAAATATGCCGACGATAGTGAAGATAGCAGTGATGACTTAGAGGAAAGCCACAAAGCCGAGTCCCCTCCAAGTATTGAGCATCGATCCAAGTAGACCCAAGATCCGGTAGCTAGCGAGAGCAAGGTTGTGGTGTCGAGTGCTCGAAACCCCAAATGCACTCGGACTACAACGCCAGACCTGACTGAAAAATCTGCGAAGCAACCTAAGGTCGCTCCAGTGAATCCTCGGAAGGCTCTCCCTAGGATCAAGCTCACGCTGCCCATTCCTTCGACGTGAGTTCTCTTATTCTTCTTTCTTTTTCCTTTCTTTCTGCTATAGAACTTTGTGTATTGATGACCGAGTGAAAACTATGTGTTAGGGCTGCCACTTCAGTGGCGTCTCCCACGCGACTTGATGAGGAGCACGCAGATGCGGATACCACTGACGCGGCAACTTCTCGGCGATGTACGACAAGTTTGCCTTCTATTCTTTTCCATTAGTTAATTCGTCTATTGAATGGACTGTTCTTGTTGAAATGTCTGCAGAGCCAGCAGATATCATTCATGTTGGCAATGACGACGAGGACGAGCCTCAGAAGGGTGCGGTGATGAAGGTGCAACCTTGAACACTCCTCGCAGCTTCACTCGGAGGGTGTCATCAAGTGGAATACTCGAAGTGCCTCTCGTTGCTACGCCCCAAGAGCCTGGTGGTTCATCTCAAGTTGTCGCCATCTCTATTGCAGCACTGTCAACTGCTCCGCCCATGGTGTCGACTATTCTTGCTTTAGGGCCGACTGAACAATCCCAAGCGCTAGTTCCTCCGACTGTACTACCAACTCCGCGGGCTCATGTCTTCACTCTACATCGTGTTCCGGAAGACCAGACTGGAGCCAGCAAAGAAGCTATGATCCAGGCTGGTCTGATGATGCAGCGCCTGAAGGAGGTGTATGAAAGCAGCAAGGTAGCATCTGACGCCATCTCAGCCCTTTAGGCGAATGTCCGAGTAAGTGCGATTATAAGTTGATTTTCGAGTTAATTTTTCCTGTTTGACTTGAAGCTGCACACTCATTGGGTGTTTTTATCATTGGGTAGTAGTTTGTTTATTCTGTAACTCCTCACTCGATCTGGTCAGGCATTGTTGAGTGGGAGTTATCCTATGGGGGCATGCTGAGTGCACCCACTAGGTGTAGTACCTGAGACCATCGTCGAATGTTTGATTCGGCGGGGGTCTTTCAATGTGTTTAGTTGTAGCTCTTCACTCGGGTCAGCTAGGATGGATCCGAATGGGAATGAATCCAGTGGGGGCACGCTGAGTGCACCCACTGAGTGTAGTCCCCGAGACTGCCGTCTAATGTTTGATTCGGCAAGGGTCTAAGAAGCCTCTTTTTTCTGAAGCCAGTCAGGCCGACTCTGAGCAAGAATGAGTCCAGTGGGGGCACACTGAGGGCACCCACTGGGTGTAGTCCCCAAGACCGCCTTAGAATGTTTGATTTGGTGGGGGTCTAAAACGTCTTTTTGTTTCTTTGTAGCATCTGATTTTGGTGTTTCCACTCGGAAGCAGAGTTTAAACTTGAATATCTGAATCATTGTCGACTGAATTGTTTCTTTGCTGATATCAGAAGACTTATGAGCTCGGAGCTCAATATGTTACTCTGGAGAAGGAAAAAGCTCAACTTCAACTGGATCTGGACCTGGCGAAAAGGAACTTGAAGCAACCTCAGGAGGGGGTGAAGAACATGGGAGGTAACACTTTGTTGACTTTGTGCTTCGTCATTCATTCTTTCAGTCCTTTGAACCGAGTGATTCCACTCAAACAGATGTGCGTAGTGAGAACTGTCAACACCAAGCGTGATTGAAGAATGTTATTTCTTTAGACACTATGAAGCGGACGCTGGAGAGGAAGGACCATGAACTCGCGGGGGCGCAGATGGTGGCTTGGGAGAAGACTGAAGTAGCTGAGAAGAAACTAGCTTCAGTGGGCAAGCTTGAAGAGGAGAATGCAACCTTGAAAACTGCCATCGAGGAGGTGAAAAAGAAACTTCCCAATTTAAGGAGGAGAAGGTTGTATTGACTGACAAGGTGGGCCTGATCAGCCAAAATAGGAACGAGTCAGAGGAATACTTGCGGAGGGGGGGGGCTTGCGAAGAAGATGTACATCATGCTTGAATGTATCATTCTTCGTCTGAGTGAATTGCTGAGAGCTTTGAAATTTTCTAGAATTTTGAGCAAGAGACAGGACGAATTGAGACAGGCCTGGACCCCACAATGTCACTCGTCAATGATGCTGCTGCTATGAATGTGCTGCAACTTGAAGCCCGTCTTGACTATGTCTTGGAGTACATAGCCCGACTGAAGGTTGCGCTGACAAGGATAGACAAAGATTTGTGGCCAGAGGATACTCTTCAGAACGACCTCGGGTCACTGATGACTTGGCTTAGTGAGATCCCTGGTCGAGTGCAAGCATGGAAGAAATCAGCTGCTCACTGTGGAGCCGATGTGGCGCTCTCACTCGTTCGTGTCCATTGCAAGGAAGCTAAGGAAGACAAGCTGAAGGCTCTTTAGGTGGAAAATACGAAGAAGCTCCAGCTTGAAGACTTCATGGAGACCTTCATTGAGGCGGCCACTCGGATTGCGGACGGCATCGACCTGGACACCTTTGTGGAGCCAGCAAACCCTCCTGGTGCATGAAAGAACTTTATACTCCAAACTTATTTGCCTTGGAATGCCAAGTGGTCCTGTAACCATTAAACTCCTTTGCACCTTCTGCCCGAGACTTTTATTTGCCTTTTGAGAACTTGAGGTTACGAATTTATCTGACCGCTGTTGTCCAAACTTTTGCATATTATTTGGAGAAGTTCTTAACTTAGGCGACGGTTGGCTCGCAGCTAAGCCTCCGAGTGAAGGGGATGCTTTCATTCAGAGAGGTTTTTCAACTTATGTGAGGACTGGCTTGCGGCTAAGCCTCCGAGTGAAAGGGATGCTTTCACTCAGAGAGGTTTTATAACTTAGGCGAGGACTGGCACGCGGCTAAGCATCCGAGTGATAGGGATGCTTTCACTTGGAGAGGTGTTTAACTTAGGCAAGGACTGACTCGTGGCTAAGCCTCCGAGTGAAAGGGACACTTTCACAAGGAGTGGTTTTTTAACTTAGGCGAGGGCTGGCCTGGGGCTAAGCTCCCGAGTGAAAGGGACACTTACACTCGGAGAGATTTTTAACTTAGGCGAGGACTGGCTTGCGGCTAAGACCTGAGTGAGAGGAACGCTTTCACTTGGAGAGGGTTTTTAACTTAGGCGAGGGCTGGCTTGCGCTAAGCCCCCGAGTGAAAGGAACACTTTCACTTGGAGAGGTTTTTAACTTAGGCGAGGACTGGCTCACGGCTAAGACCCCGAGTGAAAGGAACGCTTTCACTTGGAGAGGTTTTTAACTTAGGCGAGGACTGACTCGTGGCTAAGCCCCCTGAGTGAAAGGAACGCTTTCACTCGGAGTAGTTTTTTAACTTAGGGGAGGAGTGGCTCGCGTCTATGCCTCCGAGTGAAAGTAACACTTTCACTCGGAGAGGTTTTTTAACTTAGGCGAGGGCTGGCTCGCGGCTAAGCCCACGAGTGAAAGCAACGCTTTCACTCGGAGAGGTTTTTAACTTAGGCAAGGACTGGCTCGTGGATAAGCCCCTGAGTGAAAGGAACGCTTTCACTCGAAGAGGTTTTTAACTTAGGTGAGGCCTGGCTCGGAGCTAAGCCCCCAAGTGGGAGCAACACTTTCACTTGGAGTAGTTTTTTAACTTAGGCGAGGATTGGCTCGCGACTAAGCCCCCGAGTGAAAGGAACGCTCTCACTCAGAGAGGGTTTTAACTTAGGCAAGGACTGGCTCGCTACTAAGCCCCCGAGTGAAAGGAACACTCTCACTCGGAGTAGGTTTTAACTTAGGTGAAAATAGGTTCGCAGCTAAGCCCCCGAGTGGGAGGGATGCTCTCACTCGTAATAGTTTTTTACTTAGGAGAAAACAGGTTCATAGCTAAGCCCCCGAGTGGGAGGGATGCTCTCACTCGTAATAGTTTTTTACTTAGGCGAAAACAGGTTCATAGCTAAGCCCCCGAGTGGGAGGGATGCTCTCACTTGGGATAGTTTTTAACTTAGGCGAAAAACAGGTTCGCGGCTAAGTCACCCACTAGGGGTTTTGAGCATATGCTTATGTGAGGGAAATCATCATGGGACTGCATGAGTCATGTCTTCATAAACAATCTAAAAGTACTCTTGTTACATCTCGACATCCCGAGTGCTAGGTATAAAGTCGACGAAGAAGATCCGCATTCCAGGCAAGCGGCTCATCGATCTTCTTTGCGAGGTTGTACAGGTGGTAGGCCCCATTGTGTGGAACATTGGTGACGATGAAGGGGCCTTCCCACATGGGGGCAAGTTTTTGTGGTTGTTGTTGATCCACTTGGAGCATGTGATCTCCTTCTTGAAATGCTCGACCCTTGATGTTCCTGGCATGGAATAAACAAAGATCTTGTTGATTAACAGTCGATTGTATCAGGGCCATCTCACGTTCTTCTTCCAAGAGATCAATGGCGTCCTGCCATGCCTGCTTTGCCTCAGCTGCCAAGTAGAGTTCCACTGGGGTTAATGATGGAAGAGATCACTAGGCAGCACAACTTCAGCTCCATACACCATGAAGAAAGGACTGCGGTCAGTAGATCGGTTTGGAGTCGTCCTTAAACCTCATAAGACAGATGGAAGTTCAGTTACCCAGGCTCCAACTACATGCTCAAGGTCGCGCATGAGTCAGGGCTTCAATTCTTGAAGGATAAGGTTGTTCACCCTCTCAGCTTGACCATTCAACTGCGGGTGTGCAACATATGCGTTGTCCACCTGAGTGCCTTGTGTGGCGCAGAAGTTTCTAAACTCTTCCGAATCGAAGTTTGAGCCATTGTGCATGATAATGTTGTGTGGGACTCAATATCTAAATATTATCTCTTTCAGGAATCTGATGGGCGTGCGTGAATCTAGCTTCTTGATTGGTTTGGCCTCGATCCATTTGGTGAACTTGTAAACTACCACGAGCAAATGAGTGAAGCCACTCCTGCCTATCCTAAGTGGTCCAACGATGTCGAAACCCCACACGGCGAATGTCCAGATGAGAGGAATGGTTTTCAAGGCAGACGTGGGCTTATGGGACATGTTCGCGTAGAACTAGGGTCCTTCACAACACTAAACGGTTTCCTTAGCCGCTTCATCGGCCCGTGGCCAGTAAAATCCAGCTTGGTGTGCTTTGGCTACAATTGTTCGAGAGGACGCATGATGACCATAGGTCCTCGAGTGAATCTCTTAAAAAAGTTAGTCGACCCTCTTCTGGGGAAATACAATGTTGGGCTACACCAGTGACACTCCCTCTATAAAGTTGTCCATCTATCACTGTGAAAGCCTTGGATCTGCGAACAACCTGGTGTGCCTCAACCTCATCCTCTGGCAGTTCTTGCATGAGAAAATATGCAATAAACGGCATTGTCCAATCAGGGGTAATTACCAGAATCTCCATAACCAAGTTGATAACATCAAGGACGTTGATTTCAGTCGGACCAGTAGGACTTATCACTTGGGGAGGCTCTTCAGTGAAAGGATCCTCATGTACTTACCGCGAATGGCAGTGCTCAAAGAACACATTGCTGAGGATAGGTTTCCGAGTGGAACTAATTTTTGCAAGGTCGTTGGCTTCTTGATTTTTGATTTTGTGAATGTGGTGAAGTTCCAAACCCTCGAACTTTTTCTCTAGATTCCTCACGGCATTGCAGTATCCATTCATAGCAGGGTTTCTGACATCCCACTCCTTCATCACCTAATTGACCACCTAATCAGTCACCTTAGACCATCAACCGACGGGCACCGAGTTAGATGGCCATACACAACTTGTAGAGCAGTGCTTCGTACTCAGCGTCATTATTGGAAGAATCAAAGTGAATTTGGAGGACATGACTGAGCGGACCACCTCTTGGAGACATGACCACCACACCGGCACGGGAACCATTCAGCATTTTAGACCCATCGAAGAATATAGTCCAGTGTTCCGAGTGAATTGGGTCGGCTGTTGCTTCTCAATCCACTCGACCGAGAAATCTGCAAGTGCCTGGGATTTGATCGCCTTCTTTGCTTCAAATTTAATATCCAAAGGGAGAAGTTCAATTGCCCATTTATACACTCATCCATTTGCATCCCGATTGTTCATGATTTCAGACAACCGAGCGTCACTGACGACTGAAACCGAGTGTTGTTGGAAGTAATGAGCTACTTTCTTCACTGTCAGATAAATGCCATAGACAAGATTCTGATAGTAAGGATACCTCTGCTTAGATGGAGTCAAAACCTCAGAGATATAATGCACTGGCCATTGAACTTTGTAGGCCTTGCCTTCTTCTTCTCGCTCCACTGTGAGAACCGTGCTGACAACTTGACCAGTGGCTGCAATGTACAAAAGTAGAGGCTCTATGTTGTTTTGAGGAGCAAGCACTAGCTGGGTGGAAAGCAGGGCTTTGAGCTCAACAAACGCTACTTCAGCTTCAGGTGTCCACTCGAACTTATCATATTTCTTCATCAGTCGGTACAAAGGCAATGCTTTTTTTCCGAGGCGAGAAATGAATCGACTGGGAGCTGTGAGACAACCTTTGAGCTTCTGGACATCGTGCACGTGCACAGGACGTTTCATTTGGTTGACTGCGCTAATTTTCTCGAGGTTGGCATCGCTTCCTCTTTTGGAAAACAAGAAAACCGAGTAAATTGCCACGGTACTCCGAAGGTGCACTTAGAAGGATTCAGCTTGATGCCATATCTTCTTAAGTTGGCAAAGGTTTCGGCAAGGTCAGTCAGCAGGTCAGAATTTTGGTGTGACTTGACGATGATGTCATCCATATAAGCCTCAACATTTCGACTAATCTAAGTGAGTAGGCACTTTTGGATCATGCGCATGAACGTGGCACCAACAGTTTTGAGACCGAATGGCATGGTGACATAGCAGAAACACCCAAAAGGGGTGATGAAGGCAGTTTTTATTTCATCTAGCACATACAATCGGATTTGATGGTGCCCGGAGTACGCATCAAGGAAAGACAAACGCTCGCACCCTGCGGTCGAGTTAACTATTTGATCAACATGGGGGAGTGGAAAATGATCCTTCGGGCAGGCCCGATTGATATGCTTGAAATCAATACACATATGGAGTGGCTTGTACTTCTACGGGACAATGACGATGTTGGCGAGCCACTCGGAGTGGTAAATCTCGCGTCAGGAGCCGAGCCACCTCGTCGCCAATCGCCTTCCTCTTCTTTGTAGCAGAGTGGCAAAGATGCTTTTTGAGAGTTTTGGCTTTCAAATCGTCCCTCAAACGATGCTCAGCAAGCCTCCTTGGGAACACCTGCCATGTCAGATGGTTTCCATGTCAGATGGTTTTCTCACAGAGGAACTGGATGAGCAGGACTTCCTATTTGCTGTCGAGTGTCGTTAATATACTGGTAGGAGCAGCCGTGGGATCATCCGAGTGAATGTTAACTTGCTTCGTCTCTCCCACCGATTGAAAAGAGGATTCAGAAGCTGGCTTCTTAGAGCGGAGCAACTCACTCGGATCGGCACTCTTCTTGGACTCTTCCAATTCCAGTCTTGCCATCAGCTCATCAGCAATTTTGCATCCCTTCTAGAGGCATTCTTCGACTCTCTACCTATTTCCAGTGACGGTAATCACACCCTTAGGACCGGGCATCTTCAGCTTAAGGTACACATAACACGGACGGGCCATTAAGTGAGCATAAGCTGGTTGACCCAGAATAGCATGATAGGGCACAATGAAAATCCACCACTTCAAACGTCAACTTTTCCTTCCGAAAATTCTCTGAGTCACCAAAAACCACATCCAAAGCAATTTGACCGAGTGACTTCGCCTTCTTCCTTGGGATGACTCCGTGAAACTACATTTTGCTTTCACGGAGTCGGGACATCAGAATGCGCATCCCCTAGAGGGTTTCAGCATAGAGAATATTCAAACCACTGCCGCCATCCATGAGAACTTTGTGCAACCAAGTGCCTCCCACGACTAGATTCACTACCAGTTCTTGCCGCCTAGGGGTAGTGAGGGAGTCCTGGATTAAGGGGTCCTCGGACAGCCGGACTATATACGTTCATCGGACTATTGGACTATGAAGATACAAGATTGAAGACTTTGTCCCGTGTCTGGATGGGACTCTCCTTTGCGTGGAAGGCAAGCTTGGCAATTCAGATATGTAGATCTCCTTCTCTGTAACCGACTCTGTGTAACCCTAGCCCCCTCTGGTGTCTATATAAACCGGAGGGTTTAGTCCATAGGACAAGAACAATCATAATCATAGGCTAGCTTCTAGGGTTTAGCCTCTATGATCTCGTGGTAGAACAACTCTTGTAATACTCATATCATCAAGATCAATCAAGCAGGAAGTAGGGTATTACCTCCATCGAGACGGCCCAAACCTGGGTAAAACATCGTGTCCCCTGCCTCCTGTTACCATTAGCCTTAGACGCACAGTTCGGGACCCCCTACCCGAGATCCGCCGGTTTTGACACCCACATTGGTGCTTTCATTGAGAGTTCCACTGTGCCGTCCCGATAAGGCTCAATGGCCCACCTTATTTTCAAGGACAACATCACCTCTAGAGGAACCCTCGCTGTAGGCCAGACTCTCCGGCTGGGCGGTTTCATCATGGCCGCCCGTTCGGCCACCACACCGATGATGACTTCTCAGGTCATCAAGAACAGCCTCCACATCAGCTCGGAATTCATTGAGCAAATGGATCCAATGGAGCTCTCCTCCCTTACTGAGCTCTTGGATCACATCGCCGCCCTCGGAGGCGCTACAGACTACGATCGGATCGGGCTTAAACCCGGCCAAATGGAGATTAACTCTCCGCCGGTCTCCCATCAGATAGCGGTGGTGGAGGAACAAAACAGGGATTCTTCCTCTATTTTGAGGACGAACTATGTCCGGATTCCCGATCTCTGTGAGCTGGACACCCGTTTACGGGAGGACATGGCCCAGGCTCCAAGCTCGGAGGCTCCCTTGCCCCTGGGTCCCAGATCGGGTGAGGATTTGGACTTAAGTATACCCGCCCACCCAGACACAAGTGATCTTTCCCACATTAGACAAGAACCCCAAGAGACAGTACATCACTTCTGGGCCAGATTCCTCCTTGTAATGAGCAAGGTTCAGGACTGTCACGAGAAAGACGCAATCTCATTCTTTTGCACGAATTGCATGGACAAGGGAATTCTCAACGCCATAAGTCACCATGACATAGCACACTTCGCCGACTTGGCAGCCATAGTACAGAAGTACTGTGTGATGGAAAGCGCCTGGAAAACCCAAGCAAAATTATGGGATCCTCCGGCTCTAACTAATCCCCTAATCCGAACTAAAAGGGCGCTGTCGATGTCAAAACCGGTGGATCTCGGGTAGGGGGTCCCGAACTGTGCGTCTAGGCGGATGGTAATAGGAGACAAGGGACACGATGTTTTCACCCAGGTTCAGGCCCTCTCGATGGAGGTAAAACCCTACTCCTGCTTGATTGATATTGATGATATGGGTAGTACAAGAGTAGATCTACCACGAGACCAGAGAGGCTAAACCCTAGAAGCTAGCCTATGGTATGATTGTTGTTTGTCCTACGGACTAAAACCCTTCAGTTTATATAAGCACCGAAGAGGGTTAGGGTTACACAGAGTCGGTTACAATGGTAGGAGATCTACATATCCGTATTGCCAAGCTTGCCTTTCACGCCAAGGAAAGTCCCATCCGGACACGGGACAAATTCTTCAATCTTGTATCTCCGTAGTCCAGGAGTCCAGCCAAAGATGATAGTTCAACTATCCGGACACCCCCTAGTCCGGGACTCCCTTAGTAGCCCCTGAACCAGGCTTCAATGACGACGAGTCCGGCATGCATATTGTCTTCAGCATTGCAAGGCAGGTTCCTCCTCCAAATACTTCATAGAATATTTTGAACACAAGGATAGTGTCCGTCTCTGCAAAATAAGTTCCACATACCACCGTAGAGAGAATAATATTTACACAAATTCAATCTGCTGATGTATTCTATGGCATGACATCACACCACAGCCAAGACTTTATTCGAATCGTTTTTACTGTTCCACCTCAGCGCATTTAGCGAGGCGGTTTCCTTGGCACGTCTTATCAAAGCAGAGATCGTGTCCCCTTATTCTGGGATTCTCACCAATACGGGCGTGGGTAACCTAACCGTGCCATTGATTACGGCTCTAGGGAGATAAGCGAGTTTTACCAGGCCGGTGGGGACGCATAGTTTCGTCTGTCCATATAAGGGGATAAGGATCCACCTTTTTACCTACGCCTTCTTCCTCCTTTGCTTATCCATTTCCGCGCACTCGAGCTCCAGCGCCCAAGTCCGCACATCTCTCCTCAACCTTCCCCAGCCATGTCCAGAGCAGGAGGCAAGTGGATGGCCTCCTCCGTCACGGAGGGGCACATCAAGAGGCTGCGGAAGCCCGGATACTTGTCCAGCGACATCGCGCATCGGCTCCCCGACAAGGGGCAGCTCATCCCCACCCCCGGGCCCCATGAGAGGGTGGTCTTTCTCACCCACTTCATCCGCGGACTAGGTTTTCCACTTAACCCATTTGTGCGGGGGGCTCATGTTCTACTACGGCCTGGATTTCCATGATCTGGCCCCGAATTTCGTCCTCAACATCTCGGCGTTCATCGTCGTGTGTGAGGCCTTCCTCTGCATCAAGCCCCACTTCGGCTTATGGCTGAAGACCTTCAATGTCAAGCCGAAGGTAGTGGGGGGCCAGCAGGCAGAGTGTGGAGGTGCCATGGTGGGCAAGATGCCCAACGTTACATGGCTCGAGGGCTCCTTCGTGGAAACCATCAAAGGGTGGCAATCGGGTTGGTTCTACATCACCGAGCCGCGTGACCCTGAATAGGCAGCGGCCCCCGAGTTCCGATCTGGCATCCCCACAAGGCTCACCTCCTAGAAAGAGAAGGGCCTGACATGGGGTAATTCAGAAGAGCTGACCGGACTCCAAACCTCCGTCCAAAACCTTGTGAACAAGAAGATCAAGCTCGTCAACATAGTCCAGGTCATGCTCATCTTCCGGATCCTCCCGTGCCAACAACGGGCCTCCAGCTTGTGGGAGTTTGATCCGGCACAGCACCAAACCTTGAGCAGGCTCTTTGACACTACGTACAAAGATGCCTGGAAGGTGCTATTCAAGGGCGCTGAGGCTCCCGCATCCGCTACCGAAGATTGCGGATTCAGCTCGCAGCGTCAAGTCGGCGAGGTAAGCTATTTTACCCTTTACAGGACACTTATTTTCATATAGTTTGACTCTATGCGGAATCTAAACTCCCCTACCTTTGACAGGCCTGGCAAAAGAAGTCCGGGCAGGTTAACTGTCTGGCTCCCTAGCCAGAATACCCAGCGGACGCCCGATTGACGGGGCTGCTGGTTTCGGCACCTTACGTGGTGCCAGAGAAGAAGGCCAAGAAGAAGGCCACGGGAACCCGAAAGAGTTCCCGGCGCCAAGTGTTGTCGGACTCATCATCCGACGAATCCGAGGCGGACTCCTGCCGCGAAGGCGAGGAGGAGGAAAAAGAGGCCTCTCTCCCAGCGGGGGGAGAGAAGAAAAGGAAGGCCGCCCCAACGGGGGAGGCCTAAGGGTCCAAGAAGGGAAGGACCCTCCCTTCGGACTACTCCACCAACACCGACGACGATGAAGAGGAGTGGCCACCAAGGACTAAGCCCCTGGTAACTTCGTAAGTGTCCGATACCAGAATAACTCATGGTGTTTCGTTTGTCGCATAGAATCTCTTAACGCCGAATATAACCCTAGAGCCCGCCCAAGGACGGGCTCGACACTTCAATGAGAGGCTCCCTGGCGTCACCGGACGTGAATAGCACTTCACTTCCAGCCATCTCTTCTCCTCACGCTGCGGATGACGCCGAGGTGGGGTCCCAAAAGGGGCCCAGCCAGGAGGAGGAGATCCCGGAGGTGCCGCCAGGCAACCTCCCGGACTTTGGGTGCAAGGGGGATCAAAGCCCAAAGGGCTCTAAGTCCGGCCCTGGGCCGGACTCCGCATCGGAACCTTCAGTGGTTCCGGAGTCCGGTGGGCGGCCCCTTCATGAGAAGGGCGAGACTGCGACACCGGTGACCTCCGTCCAACCGGAGGCACCGGATAATTTGTTGGAGGTGCTTAACGGCGCCTCCATCGACGAGGAGCACCGCACTGTTATGAGTGTGGTGATCCAGAAAGTTCAGTCTGCCAAGAGCGGGCTGACTGAAGCCTATGCCAGCCTTCTAACAGGCTTTGAGGTATGTTTTTAAGATATGTAAAAATATTACCGCATAGACAGTAGCCCCTGATGCTCAGTTTGGTGTTTAGAAAGAAAAGCCGAATTGAGGATCTAAACAGATGTACGCAGAAGTCTAACGTAAGTATGTCTATATGGGAATGCAGGCTATGCTGCTGACCTCTGCCGCACTGACTGCGGAGGTCGATGCATTGAAGCAGAGCCTCGAGCGGTCCGAGAATGAGCTCGGCCTTGCCAAGAAGCAGCTCGAGGACAAGGAAGGTAAGTAATACCTTATGGAAGTATATAAAAGATGTGGTTGCAAAAAATAACAGGTATAACGTGAAAATTGCATGGGCCACGAACGAGGTGGCGACCCTAAAGGAAGCGGTGTCCAGGGCCGAAAGCAATGCGGCCGCGGAATGCACCGAGCGAGAGAAGCAGGAGCCGCGGGTGGCGGAGGTGCGGCAAGAGCTTCGGGCTCTCGTGGAAAAACACGAGAGTTTGGAGCGTGCCTCAAAGACTCGAGAGTCCGAGCTCGCCTCGGCTCTTGAGAGCGCCAAAGCCACTAAGGCCAAAGCCCAAAAAGCCCTCCAGAAAATTGAGGAAATAAAGAAGATAGCGGTGGGTAAGACATTCTTCATGCAAAGCAAGCACGTGAAATTGAATTACTTGTTACTTACCTGAATCTGGAGCTCTCCAGGAGCATTCGCAGATCTGCCCCGCAGTGTGTCCGACGCTGCCGCATTCTATCGGGCTGAGGAAGGGAGCTCGACGGAGAAGGTGTTCTGGTCTCAGTATGCTGAGGCCGGACACCCAGTGCCCTTGAGCGACCTGCTGAAGCAGCTGGTCGAGCTCCATAAGGTGGCCGAACAGGCCATGAAGGGCCTCATAGTTTGGCTGTGGCCGAAGGAGGCCATGCCTGGGAGCTACTTCGAGCTGGTGAGGCGGCTGGTGGACGCTTGTCCATGGATTGAAGTCATGAAGCACTCCGTCTGTATCGAAGGTGCCCGTAGGGCCCTTGCCCGTGCTAAAGTGCATTGGGGCAAGATGGACGCTGAGAAGCTTGTGATGGACGCTCCACCGCCGGGCAGGGAGTATTGCAAGCCCGAGATGTATTATCAGGGCGTCCTGAAGGGTGCCCGCCTTATAGCGGGTGAATGCTCCAAAGATGTAATCTTTGAGTAAACTCACATTTGTTATCCTGTACGCTTGAAAAGTTGTTCATATGCGCTAAGAAACTCATGTGAATTTAAAATATTACCTTCTGTGCGGTCGTTTATTAAATTTGAGAGATGGCGAGTCGTTGGCTTCTGCCCCCATGCCACGATGCTGGGGTCTTCGGGATAAACTTGAGCGCTCTTTTTCCCATTCTTGGGTCCTTCGAGGGAGGCGCTCAACGCAACGAACAAGGCAACCGGACTATAATGCTTGAACACTCTCACTTAGCCATAGAATTCTATAATTTTAAATTTCGGCGAAGCCCCTATTATTCGGAAGACCGAGTTCGTGGCGGTATCCACGCCTGGGCCGGACAAAGCCGACTCCTCGCTCTAAGCGGATAAGTCTTTAGGGACTCGAAAAACCACTCGAACAGCGACTGGCTCTCGCCCTATCATGACGGTCAGTTTTAGCTTTCTCCACTGAGGTGCTTAATCCAGCTCAACCGGGGCACAATCACAGTGGTTCTCCCAGTGCTACTGTCGGCGTCAAAACCGGCGGATCTTGGGTAGGGGGTCCCGAACTGTGCATCTAGGCGGATGGTAACAGGAGACGTGGGACACGATGTTTTACCCAGGTTCGGGCCCTCTTGATGGAGGTAAAACCCTACGTCCTGCTTGATTAATATTGATGATATGGGTAGTACAAGAGTGGATCTACCACGAGATCAAGGAGGCTAAACCCTAGAAGCTAGCCTATGGTATGATTGTTGTAATGGAGGTTGTGTCCTATGGACTAAAGCCCTCCGGTTTATATAGAGATCGGAGAGGGCTAGGGTTACACAGAGTCAGTTACAATGGTAGGAGATCTACATATCCGTATCGCTAAGCTTGCCTTCCACGCAAAGGAAAGTCCCATCCGGACACGGGACAGAGTCTTCAATCTTGTATTTTCGTAGTCTTGGAGTCCGGCGGACGATGATAGTCCGGCTGTCCGGACACCCCCTAGTCCAGGACTCGCTCAGTAGCCCCTGAACCTGGCTTCAATGATGATGAGTCCGGCGCGCATAATGTTCGGCATTGCAAGGCGGGTTCCTCCTCCGAATAATCCAAAGAAGATCGTGAACACGAGGATAGTGTCCGGCTCTGCAAAACAATTTCCACATTCCACCGTAGAGAGAATAATATATACACAAGTTCAATCTGCTGACGTATTTTGCGGCCTGACATCACACCACTACCAAGCCTTTACTTGAATCGTTTTTTATTATACCGCCTCAGCGCATTTAGCGAAGAGGTTTCCTTGGCACGTCTTGTCGAAGCAGAGATCGTGTTCCCCTTATTCCGGGATTCTCATCAATACGGACGTGGGTAACCCAACCGCGCCATTGATGGTGGCGCTTGGGAGATAAGCGAGTTTTACCAGGCTAGTGGGAGACGAATAGTCTTCGCCCGCCTATATATAAGGGATAAGGATTCACCTTTTCACCTACGCCTTCTTCCTCCTTTTCTTATCCATCTCCGCGCACCCGAGCTCCAACGCCCAAGTTCGCGCATCTCGTCTCGACCTTCTCCGACCATGTCCAGAGGGGAGGTAAATGGCTGGCCTCCACCGTTAAGGAGGAGCACATCACAAGGCTGCGCAGCTCCGGGTACCTTTCCGGCGATGTCGCGCACCGGCTGCCCGATGAGGGGCAACTCATCCCCACCCCCGGGGCCCATGAGAGGGTTATTTTCCTTCCCTACTTCCTCCGCGGACTGGGCTTTCCACTTCACCCCTTTGTCCAGGGGCTCATGTTCTACTACGGCCTGGATTTCCATGATCTGGCGCCGAACTTTATCCTCAACATCTCGGCGTTTATCGTCGTGTGCGAGGCCTTCCTCTGCATCCAGCCCCACTTCGTCTTATGGCTCAAGACCTTCAATGTCAAGCCGAAGGTGGTGAAGGGCACTCGAGCGGAGTGCGGAGGCGCCATATTGGACAAGATGCCCAACGTCCTTTGGTTCAAAGGGGCCTTCATGGAATCCGTCAAGGGGTAGCAGTCAGGGTGGTTCTATATCACCGAGCCGCGCGACCCTACGTGGGCGGCGGCCCCCGAGTTCAGATCTGGAATCCCTACGCAGCTCACCTCCTGGAAAGAGAAGGGCTTGCTGTGGGGTAATTCGAAGGAGCTGACGGGACTCCAAGCCTGTATCCAGAAGCTGGTGAACAAGAAGCTCAGGCTGGTTAACGTGGTCCAGGTCATGCTCGTTCGCCGGATTCTCCCATGCCAAGAACGGGCATTCAATCTGTGGGAGTTCAGTCCGGAACAGCACCAGGCGCTGAGCGGGCTCTTCGACACAACGTACGAAGGCGCCTGGAGGGTGTTGTTTAAGGGCGCCGAAGCCCCCGCATCCGCGACGGAAGATCGGGGATTCCACTCGCAGCGTCCAGCTAACGAGGTAAGTGATTCTACCCCTTTACGGAACACTTGTTGTTAATAATTCGACCCTAAGCGGGTTTTAATCTCCCTTCTCCTTTGACAGGAATGGATGAAGAAGGCCGAGCAGCTCATCTGCCCGGCTCCCATGCCAGAAGACCCAGTGGACGCCCGTCTAGCGGGGTTGCTGGTTCCGGCACCGCACGTGGTGCCAGAGAAGAAGGCCAAGAAGGTGGCCACGGGAACTCGAAAGAGTTCCCATTTTCAGGTGTCCAACGACTCCGAGGCGGACTCCTCCCCCGAAGATGAGGAGGAGGAAGAAGACTCTCTCCCAGAGGAGGGAGAGAGGAAGAGGAAGGCTTCCCCAACAGGGGAGGCCGAAGGGTCCAAGAGGGGAAGAACTATTCCCCCGGACAGCTCCACCAACACCAACATTGGCGATGAAGAGTGGCCCTCAAGGCCCAGGCCTCAGGCGAGATCGTAAGTATCCGGATCCCCAAATGATCTGCAATTTCTTTTGTGTCACATAGTGTCCTTCTAATGCCGCATACTATCTGCAGTCCGGCCGATGATGATCTCCCCGCTTCATCAAGCGGGTCGTTGGCTCCGTCGAATGTGGATTCCATCCCGACTGCCTCCACCCCTCGCGCCGATGAGGACGCCGAGGTGGGATCCTAGAAAGGGACCCATCAGGAGGAGGCTCCGGAGGTGCCGCAAGGAAGCCTCCCGGACTTTGCGCCGGACTCCACGCCGAAACCTGCGGTGGTTCCAGAGTCTGGCAAGTGGCCCCTTCCCAAGAAGGGCAAGACCATGACGCCGGCGGCCTCCGTCCATTCGGAGGCGCCGGACAACTTGTTGGAGGCGCTCCAAGGTGCCTCCATTGAGGAAGAACACCGCACTGTTATGAGTGCGGTGATTCAGAAGGTTCAGCTCGCCAAGAGCGGGCTGACCGAAGCCTGCAGTAGCCTTCTAACAGGCTTTGAGGTAAGAAGTTAAAATTATGTAATGTAATACCGCATAGACAGTAGCCCCTGATGCTCGGTTTGGTGCTCGGAAAGAAAAGAAGGACTGAGGATCTAAAAAGATATACGCAAGGTTGCTAATAAATTATGTCAATATGGGTTTGCAGGCTGTGCTGCTGACCTCTGCCGCACTGGTTGCTGAGGTTGGTGCATTAAAGCAAGATCTCGAGCGGTCCGAGCGAGAGCTCGGCCATGCCAAGAGGCAGCTCGAGGACAAAGAAGGTGAGTAGCACCACTTTGAATTTTTACCTTACAGAAAAGGATTTTGGTTGCAATTAAATTAACAAGGATAATATGGGTACTGCAGGGGCCACAAACGAGGTGGCATCCCTGAAGGAGGCTGTGTCCGCGGCTGAACGCAATGCGGCCGCAGAACGGTCAGAGCGAGAAAAGCAGGAGGCACGGGTAGCGGAGGTGCGGCAAGAGCTCCAGGCTCTCATGGAGAAGCATGAGAGTTTGGAGCGCGACTCAAAGACTCGAGAGTCCGAGCTCGCCTCGACTCTCAAAAGTGCCAAGTCCGCCAAGGCCGAGGCCCGTAAGGCCCTTCAGGAAGTTGAGGATATGAAGAAAATAGCGGCGGGTAAGGCATTTTTCATGCAAAGCAAGCATGTTAATGTAAACTACCTGACACTTACCCGAATTCGGAGCTCTCCAGGGGCGTTTGCAGATCTGCCTCGCAGTGTATCCGACACTGCCGCATTCTACCGTGGCGAGGAGGGGAGCTCAACGGAGAAGGTCTTCTGGTCTCAGTACGCTGAGGCCGGCCATCCGGTGCCCCCTAGCGACCAGCTGAAGCAGCTGGTCGAACTCCACAAGGTAGCTGAGGAGGCAATGAAGGGCCTTATAGTCCGGCTGTGGCCTGGACAGGCCATGCCTGGGAGCTACTTCAGCCTCGTGCGGCGGCTGGTGGATGCGTGCCCCTGGGTGGATGTCGTCAAGCGCTCCGCCTGTATTGAAGTTGCTCGTCGGGCCCTTGCCCACGCAAAGGTGCACAGGGGCAGGCTAGATGCGGAGAGGCTTCTTACTGACCCGCCGCCAGCGGGCAAGGAGTATTGTACGCCTGAAATGTATTATAAGACAGTCCTGAAGGGTGCCCGCAATATTGCGGATGAGTGCCCCAGAGATGTAATTATTGAGTAAACTCGTTATGTATTATCCTGTGCGCTGAAAACTTTGTTCATATGCGCTACGCAACGCTTGTTTAATTTAAAATATTACCTTCTGTGCGGCCGTTTATAAAATCTGAGAGATGGCAAGTCGTTAGCTTCAGCCCCCATGTCACGAGTGCTGGGGTGTTCGGGATAAACTTGAGCACTCTTGTTCCCATTTTTGGGTCCATCTAGGGAGGCGCTCAACACAACGAACAAGGCGACCGGACTTATAATGCTTGAACACTCTCACTTAGCCATAGAATTCTATAATTTTAAATTTCGGCGAAGCCCCTAGTATTCGGAAGACCGAACTCGGGGCGCTATCCACGCCTTCGTCGGACATTATCCGGTACTTCGCTCGAAGCAGCATAGGTCTTTAGGGACCCGAAAGGACCTCTCAAACAGCGACCAGTCTCTCGCCTTATCATGCCAGTCAGTTTTAGCTTTCTCCACTGAGGCGCTCGCCCAGCTCAACCGGGGCGCAATCGCAGTGGTTCTCCCAGTGCCACCTTAGCCGACAGAATGGAAGTAAGGCACCAAAACGTGGGAGCCGGGCAAACCCAACTATTGACCCAAGACATGATTCGGAGCCGATTCATATAATGCTATAAGTTCGGGGTGCCGCACTTGTGAAAGTGTTCGGACCTATCACACCATAATGCGGGGAACATAAGCCCCTGGTATATTCGGCCGTACCAAAATATACGGGTGCGAGATGTCATTAATGAACATATGTGTAAAGTAATGCAATAACAGGCAAAAAAATGCTGCATTATTTATTCAAGGAATTCTGCTATAAGTGCGGAAGGATACAAATAGTGCGGTAAGCAAGGGATTGGACAAAATAAGCATGTCCCCCTCCAGGGGTGGGCTGCGGACTTTTGTATATAATCGAATTTAATGCTCGTAATGGAGACCACCTGAGTGTTAACCGCAGCCTTCTTTCTTCCCTGGCCATTGCATCGTGAGTTCGGTGGGTCCACCGCCGGACAGGGCTTCTGGTAAATGGAGTCCTGTATATAAAAAGAAAAATAAAAAGAGCGACACACTTGGGAGCCCTTGGTGTGGTCGAGCCGCACTCTGGGTCTGTTGTGGTCGTGCCCCTCCCCTTAAGCCCATGGTATCTCCAGAGCGTAATGATGTATGCGGAGGGTTGGTCTTGCAATCATGCGAGGGCTGGGGTTGGGGCCGCATTGCTACGCGTGCTCGGAACGCGCCAGGTGGTCTTGCTTGATGTTGCTTCGGGTGCGTTTGGCCGTGTCCGGCCGTTTAGCGGCCGGACTCAAAAATTGCCTTAGAAGGCTGCTCTGTACTTCTGCCGTGAGAGCCGCTGTATGTTCCTCCGTTCAGAGGGAGCGTTCCGTATTTCCGTTGGCCGTGATGACTCCACGAGGGCCTGGCATCTTTAGCTTGAGGTATGCGTAATGCGGCACCGCGTTGAACTTTGCAAACGCGGTTCGCCCGAGCAGAGCGTGATAGCCGCTGCGAAACGGGACTATGTTAAAGATTAACTCCTCGCTCCGGAAATTGTCCGGGGATCCGAAGACCACTTCCAGTGTGACTGAGCCTGTACAATTGGCCTCAACACCTGGTATGACGCCTTTGAAGGTCGACTTTGTAGGTTTAATCCTTGAGGGGTCTATTCCCATCTTGCGCACTGTATCCTGATAAAGCAGGTTCAGGCTACTGCCGCCGTCCATCAGGACTCTTGTGAGGTGAAATCCATCGACGATTGGGTATAAAACCAATGTGACGAATCCTCCATGGCGGATACTGGTCGGATGGTCTCTTCGATCGAAAGTGATCGGGCAAGAGGACCATGGATTGAACTTCGGGGCGACTGGCTCCATCGCATATACGTCCCTTAGTGCACGCTTCCGCTCCCTCTTGGGTATATGGGTTGCGTATATCATATTCACCGTCCACACTTGTGGGGGGAAACCCTTCTGTCCTCTATTGTTCGGCGGTCAGGTCTCTTCCTCGTCGTCGCTGTGCAGCCCCTTGTCATTGTTTTCGGCAATTAACTTGCCTGCCTGCTTGAATACCCAACAATCTCTATTGGTGTGATTAGCTGGCTTTTCAGGGGTGTCGTGTATCTGGCATAAGCGGTCGAGTATTCGGTCCAAATTGGACGGACCCGGAGTGGTTCTTTTGAATGGCTTCTTCCGCTGACCGGGTTTAGAGCCTCGGAATCCGGCGTTGACTGCCGTATCCTCCTTGTCGTCACCGTTAATGCGGCATTTATTTTTGCTTCGACGCGACCTGCCATTGTGGTCCTTGGTATCCGGACTGCCAGAATTTTTACTGAGGTTGTTGCTGTGAGCTAGCCAGCTGTCCTCTCCCGCACAGAAGAGGGTCATTAGAGATGTGAGGGCTGCCATGGATTTCGGCTTTTCCTGTCCTAGGTGCCGGGCTAGCCACTCGTCGCGGATGTTATGTTTGAAGGCTGCAAGGGTCTCTGCATCCGGACAGTCGACGATTTGATTTTTCTTTGTTAAGAACCGTGTCCAGAACTGTCTGACCGATTCGTCTGGCTCCTGAATTATGTGGCTTAGATCATCGGCGTCTGGTGGTCGCACATATGTGCCCTGGAAGTTGTCGAGAAATGCGGCTTCCAGGTCTTCCCAACACCCAATTGACTCTGCTGGCAAGCTGTTAAGCCAATGCCGAGCTGGTCCTTTAAGCTTGAGTGGGAGATACTTGATGGCGTGGAGATCATCGCCGCGGGCCATATGGATGTGAAGGAGATAATCTTCGATCCAAACCGCGGGGTCTGTTGTGCCATCGTAGGATTCAATGTTTACGGGTTTAAACCCTTCAGGGATTTGATGATCCATTACTTCGTCAGTGAAGCATAGTGGGTGTGCGGCGCCTCTATATTGAGCAATATCACGACGTAGCTTGAGTGAGCGTTGTCTGCTGTGTTCGGCCCGGCCGGAGTTATTGTATCCGGCGCGACGGTATTCGTCGTGGGTCGTGGGGCGCCCACGTGATCCATATATTGATCTAGATTGCCTTGCTTTGTCCTCCAATATATCTTGCAAGTACGGCGCGTTCCCTCTTGGCTTCGTACTTTTGGAGCGATGCCAGGTTACGGTCTTGGTGGAGGGCCTAGATGCCTCTCTGTCGCGACCACGGGGTGGTCGGTCGGCCCTATTGTGCGCTGGTGATGAAGGTATGTATGCTTCCTCCTCTAATCGGGGGAGCAACTTGCGTTTTGGGTAGCTTTTGGAGGGGCATTCGAGTTCGTACTCTTCGGCCGCGAGGACCTCGGTCCATCGATCGGCCAGTAGGTCCTGATCAGCTTGAAGCTACTACTGCTTTTTCTTTAGGCTATTTGCCGTGGCGATAAGCCTGCATTTAAAACGCTCTTGTTCGATGGGATCCTCGGGCACGACGAATTCGTCGTCGTTGAGGCTTGCCTCGTCTTCGGAGGGAGGTATGTAATTATCATCCTCGACCACTTCATCTGCCGCTCTCTCATGAGGGCTTGCTTCTGCATCCTGCTGCGCTGAATCTTGCTGGAGGGGATTTTGTTCGGCACTTTCTGGGGTATTATTATCTCCTGTGCCTGAATCTCCATTCTTTCTGTGGCGGCACTTAGAGCAGCGCCGCTAACGTCGGCGCTTGGGCTGTTTCTTTAACGAATCTGCCTCCGCTGCTTCTTCACCGTCCCCCTCTTTTGGGGTGTCCACCATGTATATGTCATATGACAAGGTGGTCTTCCAGTGCCCTGTAGGCGTTGGTTCTTGTTCGTTTCTGACATCGTCGTCCATACCATCGATGTCTTCGGAGTCGTAGTCTAGCATGTCAGTTAGATCGTCGACAGTGGCTACAAAGTGGGTGGTGGGTGGTCCTTGAATTTCTTCGTTGACCGTATCCTAACCGTCCTGGCCATAGTTCGGCCAGGTTTCTCCGGATAGAGAGAGATGTTTTAGCGAATTTAGGACGTCGCCAAAGGGCGAGTGTTGGAAGATGTCCGCGGCGGTGAACTCCATGACCGGCGCCCAATCAGATTCGATTGGCAGGGGCGCGGGAGGTTCGGAGTCCGGCAGGGAGTCCGGCACCTCGGAGTCATGAGCTTCGCAAGGGACAAGGTTAGTGCTCGGCTCCATCGCCGTGGAAGTTGCAGCCCCCGAGGCGGTGTCCAGCCACCGGTCCTCGATGTGGGCGATTGGCTCCAGACTAAGGGCCGGAGCGGATTCGTGTGCGGCCACCAGGGCACTGTCCGGCGGTAGAGCTAGATCATGCCCATCGTGACAGTGTGGCACGCCCGGCTGTGGTTCGAGCCCATCGAGGATCAAGTCCCCGCGGATGTCGGTCGTGAAGTTTAGGCTTCCGAACCTGACCTGACGGCCAGGGGCGTAGCTTTCGATCTGCTCCAGATGGCTAAGTGAATTAGCCCGCAGTGCGAAGCCGCCGAATACGAAGATCTGTCCGGGGAGAAAAGTCTCACCCTGGACAGCGTTGCTGTTGATTGAAGAAGCCATTGAGCCTATCGGTGACGACACAGAGGAACTCGCAATGAAAGCACCAATGTCGGTGTCAAAACCGGTGGATCTCGGGTAGGGGGTCCCGAACTATGCGTCTAGGCAGATGGTAACAGGAGACGAGGGACACGATGTTTTACCCAGGTTCGGGCCCTCTTGATGGAGGTAAAACCCTACGTCCTGCTTGATTAATATTGGTGATATGGGTAGTACAAGAGTGGATCTACCACGAGATCAAGGAGGCTAAACCCTAGAAGCTAGCCTATGGTATGATTGTTGTAATGGAGGTTGTGTCCTACGGACTAAAGCCCTCCGGTTTATATAGACACTGGAGAGGGCTAGGGTTACACAGAGTCGGTTACAATGCTAGGAGATCTACATATCCGTATCGCCAAGCTTGCCTTCCACGCCAAGGAAAGTCCCATCCGGACACGGGACGGAGTCTTCAATCTTGTATCTTCGTAGTCTTGGAGTCCGGCAGACGATGATAGTCCGGCTGTCCGGACACCCCCTAGTCCAGGACTCCCTCAGCTACCTTAGTCGCTATAACGGAACGTAAGGTACCAAAACATGGGAGCCGGGCAAACCCAACTATTGACCCAAGACATGATTCGGAGTCGATGCATATAATGCTATAAGTTCGGGGTGCCGCACTTGTGAAAGTGTTCGGACTTATCACACCATATTTTGGGGTACTTAAGCCCCTAGTGTATTCGGCAACATGTCATAAGTGAACATATATAGATAGAAAAAGGAATGCAATAATAGGCAAAAGGCTATGCATTGTTTATTCAAAAAAGCTGCGTTAAAAGCAGAACGATACAAATAGTGCGATAAGCAAGGGACGTGACTATTTGACATGTCGCCCTCCAGGAGCGAGCTGTGGGATGATCTGCAAAACAAGTATACTACTTGTTATAGAGACCACCTGGATACTCGACGTAGCTTTCTGCTTCCCTGGCTGTTGCATCGTGTTTTCGGCCATTCTACTGCCAGACAAGGCTTCTTGAGAAAGGAGTCTTGAAAGTAAGAGAAAAAAAAGAATGACACAATTGGGAGCCCCTGTTGCGGTTGAGCCGCATTCTGGGCCTGCCCCTCCCCCTATGCCCATGGTATTTCCAAAGCGTAATTATGTACGCGTAGTACTGGTTTCGCAATTTCGCGAGGGCTGGGGTTGGGGCCGCATTGCTACGCGTGCTCAGAATGTGCCAGGCGCTCTTGTTGTTGGTTACTCCGGGCACGCTTGACGGTGTCTGGCCGTTTAATAGCCGGACTCGAGAATTGCCTTAAGAGGCTGCTTTGTACTTCTGCCGCGAGGGCCGCCGTATGCTCCTCCGTTCGGAGAGAGCGTTCGGTCTTTCTGTTGACCGTAATGACTCCTCGAGGGCCTGGCATCTTGAGCTTGAGGTATGCGTAGTGCGGCACCGCATTGAACTTTGCAAATGCGGTTCGTCCGAGCAGTGTGTGATAGCCGCTGCGGAACGGGACTATGTCGAAGATTAATTCCTCGCTTCGGAAGTTATCCGATGATCCGAAGACCACTTCAAGGGTAACTGAGCCTATACAGTTGGCCTCTACACCTGGTATGACGCCTTTGAAGGTCGTCTTTGTGGGTTTAATCCTTGAGGGGTCTATGCCCATCTTGCACACTGTATCCTGATAAAGCAGGTTCAGGCTGCTGCCGCCGTCCATCAGGACTCTAGTGAGGTGAAATCCATCAACGATTGGGTCTATAAACAATGCGGCGGATCCTCCATGGCGAATGCTAGTGGGGTGGTCCCTTCGATCAAAACTGATCGGGCAGGAGGACCACGGATTAAACTTTGGGGCGACTGGCTCCATCGCATATACGTCCCTTAGTGCACGCTTCCGCTCCCTTTTGGGTATGTGGGTTGTGTATATCATGTTCACCGTCCGCACTTGTGGGGGGAAGCTCTTCTGTCCTCTATTGTTCGGCGGCCGGGGCTCCTCCTTCTCGTCGCTATGCAGCCCCTTGTCATTGTTTTCGGCATTTCACTTGCCTGCCTGCTTGAACAGCCAACAATCCCTGTTGGTGTGATTGGCTGGCTTTTCGGGGGTGTCGTGTATATGGCACGAGCGATCGAGTATTCGATCCAAATTGGACGGGCCCGGAGTATCTCTTTTGAATGGCTTTTTCCGCCGACAGGGTTTAGAGCCTCTGAATCCGGCATTGACTGCTGTATCCTCAGTATTATCGCCATTAATGCGGCACTTGTGCTTGTTGCGATCCGACCTGCCATTGTTGTCCTTGGTATCCGAATTACGAGGGCTCTTGGTCATATTGTTACTATGAGCTAGCCAACTATCCTCTCCCGCGCAGAAGCGGGTCATGAGTGTTGTGAGGGCTGTCATGGATTTCGGCTTTTCCTGTCCTAGGTGTCGGGCAAGCGACTCGTCGCGGATGTTATGTTTGAAGGCTGCGAGGGCCTCTGCATCCGGACAGTCGACGATTTGATTTTTCTTGGTTAGGAACCGTGTCCAGAATTGTCTGGCCGATTCTTCTGGCTGCTGAATTATGTGGCTTAGGTCATCGGTGTTTGGTGGTCGCACATAGGTGCCCTGGAAGTTGTCGAGGAATGCGGCTTCCAGGTCTTCCCAACAACCAATTGACTCTGCTATCAAGCTGTTAAGCCAATGCCGAGCTAGTTCTTTAAGCTTGAGTGGGAGGTATTTGATGGCGTGTAGATCATCACCGCGGGCCATGTGGATATGAAGGAGATATTCCTCGATCCAGACCGCAGGATCTGTTGTGCCATCATATGATTCAATGTTTACGGGTTTGAAACCCTCAGGGATTTGATGATCCATTACTTCGTCTGTGAAGCATAGTGGGTGTGCGGCGCCTCTGTATTGGGCTATATCATGACGTAGCTCAAATGAGCTTTGTCTACTTTGTTCGGCCCGGCCGTAATTGCCATATCTGGAGTGACGGTTATCATCACGTATCATGGGGCGCCCACACGATCCGTAGATTGATCTTGTTTGCCTTGCCTTGTCCTCAAGTATATCCCGCAGGTCTGGCGCATATTCCCACGCCTTAGTATTTTTTGAGCGGCGCCGGGGTGCGGCTTGAGTGTAGGGCCGAGAGGCCTCTCTGTCGCGGCCATGAGGTGTCCGGTCGGCCGTATTATGCACTGGTGATGTAGGTTTAGGTGCTTCCACCTCTAATCAGGGTAGTAGCCTGCATTTTGGGTAGCTCTTGGAGGGGCGTTCGAGTTCATACTCTTCGGCCGCAAGGACTTCAGTCCATCTGTCGGCTAGCAAGTCTTGGTCAGCTCTAAGCTGTTGCTGCTTTTTCTTGAGACTGCTTGCCGTGTCCATAAGCCTGCGTTTGAAACGCTCTTGTTCGACGGGATCCTCAGGCACGACAAATTCGTCGTCGTCTAGGCTTGCCTTGTCTTCGGAGGGAGGTATATAATTATCGTCCTCTACCTCTCTGCCTGCCGCTCTCTCATGAGGGCTGGCTTCTCCATCCTCCCGCACTGAATCCTGTTGGAGGGAGTTGTCTTTGGCACTGTCCGGGGTGTTATTGTCTCCCGTGCCGGAATCGCCGTTTTTGCTGTGGCGGGATTTAGAGCGGCGCCGCTGATGCCGGCGCTTAGGCTGTTTCTTGGAGGGGTCATCCTCCGTTGTTCCATCACCATTCCCATCTTTTGGGATGTCCGCCATGTAAATGTCGTATGACGAGGTGGCCTTCCAGTGCCCTGTAGGCGCTGGTTCTTGGTCGTCTCCTGCATCGTCGTCCATACCGTCGATGTCTTCGGAGTTAAAGTCGAGCATGTCGGTTAAATGATCGACACTGTGTTGGTGTACTAAAGTAGGGGTACCTTAGTATCCCGAACTTGTGCACGGGCAGTCGCAGCGTCCCGCGGCAAGGCTTGCCGGACGTCCGCCAAGATCCTTCGCTATTCCTATTACTGCCATTCAAGAACAAGGTGTTTAACTGTGAAGACAAGGCCCCGGCGAGAGGAGCTTGCCGCGAAGGACAAGACCCCGGCAAGAGGAGCTTGCCGGGAAGGCCAACCTAGACCCGGCGAGCGGCAAGCTTGCGGGTGCGACAAGACAGCGACCGCGGCAAGGTGCTTGCCGCGGCAAAGCCACCACTCTGCGCCCACGCTCCAGCACATCCGAGGACGTGTCACCGCAAGATCGCTCCTGGTGCACGTGGCGGGTAGCTGTGCAGCCAAGCGGTGCGAGGTGGCAAGTGAAGATGACTAGAAGGCCATTGTGGCGATCGGTGGCGCCCCTAACGGTCGTTTCCTGCACTGTTTGGGCGACCGGATAGGCATTAAATGCCCTTGTCCCCTGCTGTCAGAGTTAGGTAGGGAGCACTGTTGGTAGCGGTTGTACCAACCCCTGTTTTTACATTTTTACCCCTCTCTCTACGCTGCCACCTGTCGGTGACCCCTTTAGACTATAAAAAGGAGGCCCGTGCGCACGTAGAGGGGGGTCGACTCATTCGAAACTACAACACACCCATGCTCTCGAGCAAGAACAGAATAGAAACACAAAGTAGCAGTAGGAGTTTTATCTCTCCGGAGAGCTCCAAAGCTGGGTAAAATCCGTCGCGTGCTTCGCCTCGATCTGCTCTTTGTGCGCCCTCCGCTCCCTTGCCGGACCGAAAAGGGGCCCTGCCCCATAGGTGTTCGTTTCCCACGACACACTGGCTACGAAGTGGGTGGTGGGTGGGTTTTGAATTTCTTCGTCGTCTGCATCCCAACCTTCCTGACCATAGTCCGGCCAGGGCTCTCCTGATAAAGAGAGAGACTTTAGTTAATTCAGGATGTCGCCAAAGGGCGAGTGCTGAAAGATGTCCGTAGAAGTGAACTCCATGATCGGCGCCCAATCGGATTTGATTGGCAGGGCGCGGAAGGTTCGGAGTCTGGAGAGGAGTCTGGCACCTTGGAGTCACGAGCTTCGCAAAGGACAAGGTTGTTGTTCGGCTCAATCGCCATAGAGTTAGCAGCCCCCGAGGCGGTGTCCAGCCACCCATCCTCAATCGGCACAGTCGGCTCCGAGCTAAGGGTCGGAGCGGACACTTGTGCGGCCTCCGAGCTAGGTGTTCGTTTCCCACGACATCTTTGGCGCGCCAGGTAGGGGGGCGTCGAGGTTGTGCGAACCTGATCCGGCGTTTGCGCGCACTACATCAACATCTTCATCGACACGCCACCGAAGAAGAAGACTTTGGAGGTGGCCGCTCCGTCTACGTCGATCCTACCGTCACCGGAGCAAACGGGCGGTGGGGTGGACGCCAGCGGAGGAGCGGGCACCGACGGGCGGACTCACATCGTCACCAGGACCAAGGACAAGGCCCCGCAAGCTTCGGCGTCTGTACATACACCGCACCCCTCCCAGGAGGTGCAGGATCGACAACGCCATGGTAATCCTAGCACCGTACTCGCATTGGAGCAAGGCCGAGCTGGTGGATCGCGGGATGCTCAAGGCAAACATACGCGTCAACATGCTGGCACGAGCACAGGACGGTCGCCTGGACGAGATGTTTCTCCTTCTAACAATGTTAGAAGTCTGAGCATATCTCGCTCCTCGCGTCGTTCGCCACCACCGCCCAAGACTCCAGAGGAAGCGCTGGCCCGAGCCCAGCTGCTTCTAGATTACCCTCCAGCGCCAGACAAGATCGACGACTGGAGGGCCACCATTCAGAGCCTCATCGGCTTCGCTAACGGCGACAAGCCCCGGCAACCGAGCACATCGAAGCCCCGGCAAGACGCCCAGGCGCAAGCCGACGCTGACAAGACCGCTGGGGGTGCCACCACCGTGCACTCCCCGCCCCGAAGACCAAAATCGCCGACTCACCGGGCCAACCTCGACACCGACTCCACCGCGTCGTCGGACCCGCGAGCTCGTCGCGATCAACGCCAAGTTCTCCAAGAACGACGACACGAAGACGCTCGTACTCGCATCGAGCGTCGAAGAGAAGTGCGGCGTCAGTCAGACCAGCGCGCTGGGCCCATTGTTGATATGCATGCGCCAGGGGAACCAGGCAACTTGCCGTACGCGGTAGGTTGCCCTGCGTTCACCCGTGAGCTGCGGCAGGTCCAGTGGCCCAGTACCAAGAACTTCAAGCTAGACGTGCCCGAGAAGTACGATGGCAGGATACATCCGTCAGAGTTCCTCAGCGTTTACACCATCGTGGTGCAGGCTGCTGGGGGGCGCGACGAGAAGATCCTCGCCAACTACTTCCCGCTGGTGCTCAAGCCCAACGTTAGATCTTGGCTCATTCACTTGCCGGACAACTCCATCTCTTCGTGGGCGGACCTGTGCCATCAGTGTGTCGGCGCCTTCACAGGCGGCCACAAACCCCATGGCCAGGAGAGCGATCTTCATCTGCTCGCCCAGAAGGAAGGAGAACCTCTGCGCAAGTACATACAGAGATTCAGCCAGATGCAGCGCAACATCCCAGATGTCCACCCTGCCGCGGTTATCAGCGCGTTCCATCAGAATGTGCGTAACCGCGGGATGAGGGAGGAGATGGCGATGTGCAAAATCAGAGATGTCAGCGAGCTATATGCTCTAGCCGACAAGTGTGCATGAGCTGAAGAGGGGAGGAAACTCCCCGAAGAGAATGCAGGAGCAGAAGGATCTGACAGTGAGGACGCCCCTCCGGCAAAGAAGAACCGGAGGCGGAATAACAGAAAGAGGAAGGCTAAGGATGTGCTGGTGGTCGAGCAGTCCGGCAACGGAGGCGGCGCCGAGAAGGCCAAAGCTGGTGACTCCGGCGAGGCTGTGGTGGCCGCCGACAAGCAGGACGGCTCCGGCAAGCAGTACTGCAAGATCCACCGCACAAAGGGCCATGACCTCCAGGCCTGCAAGAAGGTTGAGCAGCTTGTTGAGCTACAGAAAGCTGAATACGAGCGCCGCGACAAGGAGAAGGCCCAGAAAGGTGGCGGAGGATCCGGCAAGAAGCGTCCAGCCCGGGGAGGGCCCTGCGGCAAGGCCAAGCAGCGGCAAGGAGATAGGCCTCCCCGCGGCCGCAACAAAGACGAAGACGAAGATGAAGATGATGAGATGGAGGAGGATGAGACCGACGAGCAGGAGTTCCAGAAGGCAACAGAGGTTTTGTGCGTCGACGGCGGTGCTTCTCTGCACACCTCGCACCGCCAACTCAAACAGTGGGTGCGGGAAGTGAACGCAGCAGAACCGTCCATTGAATCACGCAAGCCCCTGAAGTTGTCCAGCACACCCATCATCTTTGATGTTGAGGATCACCCTGATCGCATCAATGCGGTCGGGTGCTTGCTGATGTTAGTTTCGCCAACCATCCGCAACCTCAAGGTTACAAAGATGTTAGTTGACGGCGGGGCCGGCCTAAATCTGATCTCCTCCGCAGTGCTCAAGAAGCTCCAGATCCCCGACAGCGAGCTCGAAGAGACTGGTACTTTCCAAGGAATCAATCCGGGAAGGAGCAAGCCGAAGGGGAAGATCACACTGCCAGTAACGTTTGGCAGCGAGCTGAACTTCAGGACAGAGAGAGTCACATTCGACGTTGCTGATTTCCCATTGCCCTACAATGGGATACTTGGCCGTCCAGCGCTTGCCAAGTTCATGGCAGCCTCTCATTACGCTTACAACGTGCTCAAGATGCCCGGTCCGATAAGTGTCATTTCTGTCCATGGCGACAAGAAAGATGCACTCATATGTACCGACAAGATCTACCGGGAAGCAGCAGCCGCAGCACGCAAACCACTTGCCACTGAAGCTCCCGGGGGGAAGAAGAAGACCAAGTCCGGCGAGAGTAGCTCTGATGCCCACTTCGGCAAGCGCACCTCTTCGGAGTGCTGCGCTACCGTCGAGGACGCACCATCGAGCTCCACCGGCAAGTGCAAGAAGGCAAAGACAGCTTCACCAGAGACCAAGAAAGTGGCCGCCAAGGAGGACGGCACTGTTGGTACCTTCACCATCAGTGCCACGCTTGACCCTAAATAGGAAAGCGCACTTGTTGCTTTCCTGCGGGCGAATATCGATGTGTTTGCATGGCAACCATCTGACATCCCTGGTGTTCCCAGGAAAGTAATTGAGCACCACCTTGCCGTCTGCCCTCACACGTGGCCCGTCAAGCAAAGAGTCAGAAAACAAGCAGTAGAACGCCAAGAGTTCATTGCAGAGGAGATCAAAAAGTTGGAAGCAGCAGGCCTGGTCCGAGGAGTACTCCATCCAACGTGGTTAGCCAATCCAGTAGTCGTGCGCAAAGCGAACGGGAAGTGGAGGCTTTGTATTGACTTCACTGATGTTAATAAAGCTTGTCCCAAGGATCCATTTCCCTTGCCACGCATTGACCAGATTGTCGACTCCACGGCAGGATGTGATCTGCTTTCATTTCTTGATGCATACTTAGGATATCATCAGATCTTCATGGCAGAAGAGGATGAAGAGAAAACCGCATTCATTACTCCATGTGGCACGTACTGCTTTGTACGGATGCCTTTCGGACTAAAGAATGCTGGTTCAACATTTGCAAGGGTAGTCAGTCATGCTTTTGAGCCACAGCTGCAGAGAAATGTGGAAGCTTACATGGATGACATAGTGGTCAAGAGCAAGGACAAAGAAACTCTGATCCAAGATTTGGACGAGACTTTTGCAAATCTGCGCAAGATCAATCTCAAGTTGAACCCCGAGAAGTGCGTATTTGGAGTTCCTTCCGGCAAGCTTCTCGGGTTCTTTGTGTCCCAGAGGGGGATCGAAGCCAATCCCGACAAGATCAAGGCCATCGAGCAAATCGAAGCACCGAAGCGAGTCAAGGACGTATGAAGGCTTGCCGGCTGCGTAGCTGCTCTCAGTAGGTTCATCTCTAAGTCTGCTGAGCGCGCCCTGCCGTTTTTCAAAATTTTGAAAAAGGCAGGTCCAATGAAATGGACTCCGGAAGCGGAGGCTGCGCTGCAGGACTTGAAGAGGTACCTGTCCTCCACTCCAATACTTGTCGCACCTAGGCCACAAGAGAAGTTGCTGCTGTATCTGGCGGCAACCAATCAAGTGGTTAGTGCTGTGTTAGTAGCGGAGAGGGAGGCGGATGATGAGCCAGCGGCAGCGGCAAGCGAATCCAATGACAAGCAGGGGGCTTCTCCGGCAAGCTCTGGTCCCGACAAGGATGGATCTGTGCAGCCACAGGAAGAGAAACAAAAGAAGATGGTGCAGCGCCCAGTGTATTTTGTCAGTTCCCTCCTACAGGGGGCTAGATCAAGGTACTCTGGAGTGCAGAAGTTGCTTTTCGGCCTTCTCATGGCCTCGAGGAAGTTGCACCATTACTTTCAAGCACATGAGATCACAGTTGTCACTCGCTTTCCGTTAAAGAGGATATTGCAGAATCCAGAAGCAACAGGCAGGATTGTCGAGTGGGCACTAGAATTATCAAGCTTTGGCCTCAAGTTTGACAGTACTTCAACTATTCAGAGCCGAGCATTGGCAGAATTTATAGCAGAATGGACGCCAACACCAAATGAAGAAACTCCGGAGAGGAGCATCCCCGTCAAGGAAGCGAGCAAAGAATGGATCATGTACTTTGATGGTGCCTTCTCGCTGCAAGGTGCCGGTGCGGGCGTACTACTTGTCGCACCCACCGGAGAACACCTCAAGTACGTGATCCAGATGCACTTTCCCAAGGAGCAAGCAACAAACAATACTGCAGAGTATGAAGGCTTGCTTGCCGGACTCAAGATCGCCGCGGACCTTGGTATCAAGAAGCTCATTGTCAGGGGTGACTCGCAGCTTGTCGTCCGTCAAGTTAACAAGGATTATCAGAGTCCGTTGATGGAAGCTTACATTGATGAAGTGAGAAAGCTGGAAGAGCATTTTGACGGCCTGCAAATGGAACATGTTCCAAGAGCTCAAAATGACATTGCAGACGGCCTGTCGAAGTGCGCCGCACTCAAGTTACCTGTGGAACCAGGAATTTTTGTGCTCAAGATGACTCAACCTTCTGTAGCACCATCAACTGGACAGAGCAAGAAGAGGAAGTTGGTTACAGGTGACTACTTTCCGGCAGAGCTCCCCGAAGCCACCGTCAAGAAGGTCCCCAAGATCAACACAAAGAGCGCTGAGGAGCAGTCTGCTCCGGCAAGCCCTAGGGTTTGTTTCATTGAAGCAGACGCTCCCGACAAGCTGTGTCCCGACACGCTTGCCGGGGAGCATCATGCTCCGGATAAATCACAGATTCTTGCCGTGGAAGCAGATGTTCCCGCAGCAGCATTTACGCCTTTTGTCCTTGTCGTTGAGCCACAAGCTCCGGCATGGGCACAGTAGATCATCCATTTCCTTTAGACAGGAGAACTCCCCGAAGAGCAAGAAGAAGCGGAGAGAGTACCCCGGCAATCAAGTATGTACCAGTTTGTCGATGACATACTGTACAGAAGAAGATTCAACGGAGTGAAATTGAAGTGCATTTCCCGGGAAGATGGACAAGAGCTGTTGCGGAGATACATGGAGGCATATGTGGTCACCACATTGGCGCAAGAGCACTTGCCGGCAAGGCCTTCCGGCAAGGTTTCTTCTGGCCGATAGCCCTCCAGGATGCAACTTCACAAGTAACCAAGTGTGAAGCGTGCCAGTTCCACTCCAAGCAGATACATCAACCAGCTCAAGCTCTCCAAACAATCCCTTTATCCTGGCCATTTTCGGTCTGGGGGCTCGACATCCTCGGCGCCTTTCCCCGAGCTGTCGGGGGCTTTGAGTACTTGTACATTGCAATCGACAAGTTCACAAAGTGGCCTGAGGTGGAAGCAGTGAGGAAGGTGACAGCACAGTCAGCAGTCAAGTTCTTCAGGTCAATTGTTTGCCGTTTCGGAGTCCCTAACAGGATCATCACCGACAATGGCACACAATTCACGAGCCGCACCTTCATGCAGTACGTCCAAGATCTTGGCACCAAGATCTGCTTCGCTTCTGTTGCTCACCCGAGAAGCAACGGTCAAGCAGAGAGGGCAAACGCTGAAGTGCTGCGCGGGCTCAAGACCAGAACTTTTGACAGGCTGCGCAAGTGCGGAAGAAATTGGATCGAGGAGCTGCCGGTGGTTCTTTGGTCGATCAGGACGATGCCAAATCGAGCCACTGGCCAGACACCTTTTGCTCTAGTCCATGGAGCAGAAGCAGTTCTCCCCACGGAACTCGTATACGGATCGCCTCGAGTGCTCGCTTATGATGAGCTTGAGCAAGAGCAGCTGCGGCAAGATGACGCGCTGCTCCTCAAGGAAGATCGTCTTCAGGCTGCTGTACGAGCTGCTCGCTACCAACAAGCTTTGCATCACTACCATAGCCGCAAAGTTAATGCCCGAAGCTTCGAGGAAGGCGACCTTGTTCTTCGGCACGTTCAATCCACCAAGAATTCCAACAAGTTGACGCCAAAGTGGGAAGGCCCTTATCGGGTGAAACGAGTCACTAGGCCTGGCGTTGTCCGCCTTGAGACCGAAGATGGCTTTCCGGTGAGCAACTCCTGGGACATAGAGCATCTTCGTAAGTTTTACCCATAAGGCGCGGTTGCCGGAACCTGTTCCGGCAACCACCTTTTGTACAAGCCTTGCCGCTATTGCATGTAACCCTGTGTACAAAGCTGGGCGCAGATCCCGTGCATAAATAAAGTTCATGTGCGCTTCGCACATCTTGTCAAATTTCATGCATTCTTTCTTTTATGCATGTTTTATCTGACACTTTGTGCAGCACTTGCCCCCGGTAAGCAATAACGAGCCTTAAGGCCCCATACCATTATTTTCTCTTCTTTCTTTTTCTTCAAGAAGAAGGTTCCTTCGCCCACAAGTTCACGGGGGGGGGGGGGAGGAGAGGATAAAGGTGTGGACTAGGCGTCGTTCAAAAAAAAATATACAGCCTTGCCGGGATGCAGACGACAGAAAAGCTAAGTTGCCAAAGGTTGAGCACAGTCAGTTTTAAATTTTTGAGTTATATTCCTTGAACGACCGTGCCTTGTATGGAAAACCTGTGCGCGGAGGAACCTCCTCGTAGCTAGTTGCACCCTTACTTTGTTTCGAGTCCGCTCAACAACTTAAGTGTGCTGCAACTAGTTGCGGCAAGGTTTCTTGCCGGAGGCAACACCGCCAATAGGCTGCTGATGTTCCGCACTCAGCGCTCGCGGCAAGCGTGCTTGCGCCGGCAAGTTCCCTAAAAGCGTAGAGTAAAAACATACAAGGGATGGAACCGAATAAAGGAAGTAACATAGCAGATAGTACCCAGAATAAAGTTATATTACAATAAATAACTTGCTGCGCTCTAATAGATTGTTCCTATGACATATCTAGCAGCAGCAAGAAGGAGGAAGGGAGAAAAAGGGTGGCCTAATCCACGCGCTCGCCGTCAACCCTCTTGACCTCATTCACCTTGTCCACAATGGGTGTGACAATGGCTTTGAGATCTTCAAGATCGGCACCCGCCGGCAGCTTCTTGAGGACGCGGGTGAGGTCGAGGCCCGGGTTGCGGAAGAGTATCTTCACCAGCACCTTCTCCAAGACCTTGGCGCAGATTGCACGCGACTCGTCCGCCAGATTCTTCGGGATCCTTTCCCGGAGTTGCTGGAGGGCCGTCACCACGCCCTTGAAGAAAAGAGTAAGCTTGGCGCTGGGCTGGAGATTTTCGTCAGTGCAGTACCCGAAGCCCACCAAGTCCAGTTCCACCAGCTCCTCGTCGATGGCTGCGGCGATGTTGACGAGGCCCTCCATCCAGAGCTCCATTGTGGCCTTGAAGGTGTTCTGGGTCTCGGCAGCCCTCGTCAGCAGCTCCTCGTTGCTCTTGACCTCTTTCTTCAAGTCATCCTCTCGCTTCTTGGCGGCGTCCAACGTCTCCATCAAAGTGGCCAGCTTCCGCTCCAGATCAGAGTTCGAGTCCTTGGCGGCGTTCAGTTCCTTGATCTTCTCGGTGAGTTGAACTTGCAGATCGCCATGGGCAAGTGCATCCTTCTCGCGTTCGCGCTGGAGTGCGGCAAGCTCTTCATTCTTCCCTTTCATGTCTGCCTCCAGCTGCGTCACCTTCACCTCTAACTCCTTCTTGGCGGCCTCAGCAGCCGCGGCGGCATCCTTCGCCTCCTTGAGTGCCCCGCTAAGTGATTGCTCCCGGGCCTCGAGCTCCTCCTCGTGGCTGTCCAGATTAACCTTCTTCTGTGTCAGTTCACCTTCCCGCCTGGACAGCTCCTCGGCGGCGAGCCTCTGCTGCTCCTCGGCTTCAGCCTTTTCCAGGATGAACAACTTCTTCGCCTCGTCAAGTTGCGCCCTTTCCTCCGCAATGGATCGGAGGGCCTCCTGGTTGCGGCTCTTGAGCACTTCCGCATGCTTCTCTATGTCAACTCCCGCTCGCGCGACAAGCGCTTCCCGGGACTCAAGCTTCGCTTGCCGGGCGCGGTAGAGTGACACCAACTTTCGGAGCAACTGCTCCTCCTCGGACTCGCCGCTGCTGCTGCTTGGCGCGTCAACCACTGCCAGCCCAGCAGAGGCGAGTACTTCTCCATCAAACTCCTCCTTCAACCGGCACCCTGGAGCTTGACGCCCAGGGAAGCTTGATGTATACGCCCTCGCCGGCCTTCAAGTAGGCGCCTGGCTGGGGCTCCTCGGAGCCCGGCGCTGCATCAGCGGCGGAGGGGTCGGCAGTCGGTGTAGCACCCTGCGCTCCTGCACCCTCAGGGTCGCCAGTACGATTGCCAGACCCCTCGCCAGCTCCTGCGCCAGCGGCCTTGGCGGCTTCTTCGTCGGCGGGTTCATCAGCGCCGGCCTCTTCCTCGTCAGCGGCGGCATCTTCAGTGTTGCCGCGTGCGCCTTCCTCACCAGTGGCCTCAGTCTCCATCGGGTCTGTGAGAGAGGGATCAGAAGACAGGAAGAGGAAGAAAAAGTCAAGCAAAGATCCAAAAAGAAGACCAGAAGAAAAACCCAAGGGAAAATTTCTGACAAGGAGGGTTACCTGTGCTGGGCTCCGTGACCATGGGCTCCACCACCGGAGGATCGCTGGTCCCGTCCCTCGCTGGGGAACTGCCCCTTGCCGGGGAACGCTCCCTCGCCGGAGAGCGCTCCCTTGTCGGAGACTCGCCCCTTGGCGGCGTAGTCGAAGCAGACAGCACCTCTGGAGCGGCTTCTGATTGCTCCTGATGGGCCTGCTCTGCTCCTACACAAGTAAATCAACAGTCAAGATGTCAGCAAAAGAAGAAGCACCCATGCGCGCCCCACAACAGGAAGTGAACCAAACACTTACGCTGGGGGCTGTGCTGGATGCTGCTGCGAGGAGAAGGAACCGGGTCCATCAAGGTGGTCTCGGACGTGTCTTCTGCCATAATAGCAGGATCGTCCTCGATGACAACCACGGGGACCTTGGCCCTCTTCGCCGCTCTCTCGGCCAGAGTCCTGAAATAGAACAGGGATTCAGAGAGAAGCAAATCAGATACAAGACAAGCAACAACAGAGATCAAAGAAAAACAAGTACAGTGAGAAGAAAGCCTTACTCCTCCTCCTCTTCTTCCTCCTCGTCGGAGCTCAGCGCGGAGAGGTCGAAGTCTGGTACCCTTTCTGCGCGGCGAGGCGGAGGAGTAGGCTCCCTTGGACGTTTGCCGGGAGCTGCGGCAGGATCGGGCGTGGCAGCCCGGGAAGACCCCGCCTCAGTTGCCGGCATGGCCTGAGATGCTCCCGCGGCAATGGTACTTGCCGCGGTGGAGCGCGTCCCATGACGCTGCGGCTGTTGGCCTGCCTGCCGCCCTGCTGTATCTCCAACTCGACAGAGGCGCCTTCTTGGTTGGAATTGGGGCTGCGCTGGGGGCTCCGCCTGTGGCAAGCTGCTCGAAGACGGCTGGCCGCTCGCGCCCTCGGCGGGCTCGCTCGCTTCGGCCTCGGGCTCCCCCTCGCCAACGACCCCTCCGGCAAGGTCCTCCCGGTCGGCGAGGCTTGCCGCCTCGGCCGCCTCTGCCTCCTCCAACGTGAAGACAAACTCGCCCGCGGCGGCGGCTGCCGCCGCCTCTTGGGCCCTGGTGGCGATGTACCGCATCTCGTCGTCGGTGGTGTCGTGGGTGAGGAGCCTCTTCTCGTTGGCATTGACAGCTACCTCCGTCAAGCCATCGAAGATTTGCCGCACGACGTCGTCGGCGGGCTCCATCCAAGTTGGGCTTATCCTGTGCGAGTCGCACTCTGGCATCATTGCGCAGATGCGATCGTGCTGGGAGTTGTTGCACAATGGGATGATGCCCTGCGGCAGCCTGTACCACTCTGGATGGTTGGCGTCATGCTTGAACAGCTCCTTCAACATCCCGTCAAGCTCCAGAACTGTGAAGTTGAAGTTGAGGCCTGGACGCAGCCTCATGATATCCGCCGGGCCGCCAAACAGCCAGGCGGGCCTCCCCCTCTTCTGCAGAGGGGCGATGCGACGGCGAAGGAAATCCGCGCCAACTGCCCCTGCTGTGAGCCCGGCAAGCCTGAGCCGGAGGATTCGGGTGGTGGCAATCTTCAGCTTGGCGTCGTCCGGCGACAGAGCGCTCCAGTTGCCGCCGCACTCTACCCGGGTCTGGCGCAGGTTGGTGAATGGTTGCGGATTGGCGTCAACGATCCAGCACCACTCCGCCCTCCACTCATCCCACTTGCTGCGGAGCTCGCCCGCCTGATACACCTCCTTCATGCTGATTCGTGAGGTCCAGGCGATTCCGCCAGCCAATGGCTCTCCTTTCTCGGCTCGGGGGGTGAAATAGTGGCGAAAAAGAGCAACGTTTGGGTGGATGCCAACGAAGTTCTCGCAGAGGTGTGCGAAAACCGCCATTGTCAGAACGGCATTGGGGGTGAAATCAAGAAGATGAAACCCGTAGGTATTCATGATGTCGCAGAGGAAATCAGAAAAAGGTGGGAAGAGCCCGCAATAGAAGAACACCGGAAAGAAATAGTACCGTTTTGGGCACCGCTTCGAAGTGGAAGCTTCGGCGGAGAGCACCGGCGTGCGCGGATGCGCCCGCGTCTGCGTCGACCAGAAGAGGTAAAATTCCTCCCGCAGCGCCTTTGGGGTGAGCTCGGGGGGGAAAAGCACTCGCTCCTTGCGCAGCGCCTCAAGCCGCAACGCCTCGGCCGACTTTGTGCTCTACTTTGAGCCCTTGCCGGTCTTCGGAGCCATGGCGGAAGCAGCGGGGGAGCGCGGAGGTGTTGAGGGCGACGGCGGCGACGGGCGGCGGAGCGCTTCTCTCTTTCGGCTTGGGAAGCGGAGGGGAGCGGCGGAGCTTTCGGAGGAAGATACTGCAAGTGGCGAAGGTGGGGGGAACGGCCCTGTTTCCTCTGCTTATAAATAGGGGAGGCGAACGTTACGCCTTTCCTGATTAAAGAATTGCCCACGATATCTCCCACGACACCGCGTTTGACGCGTGCCGTTACAGGAGGGCGCGGTGGATACGGAGTCAGATTTAATGTGGACCCAGGCCGCGTGTGCCCGTGCCCTGTTTTGGGCCTGGCCCAACAGTGCTCGGCACCGTGTATGGCCCAGGCCCGGGGGCTCCTGTCGTTGTACTAAAGTAGGGGTACCTTAGTATCCCGAACTTGTGCACGGGCAGTCGCAGCGTCCCGCGGCAAGGCTTGCCGGACGTCCGCCAAGATCCTTCGCTAATCCTATTACTGCCATTCAAGAACAAAGTGTTTAACTGTGAAGACAAGGCCCCGGCGAGAGGAGCTTGCCGGGAAGGACAAGACCCCGGCAAGAGGAGCTTGCCGGGAAGGCCAACCTAGACCCAGTGAGTGGCAAGCTTGCGGGTGCGACAAGACAGCGACCGCGGCAAGGCGCTTGCCGCGGGAAAGCCACCACTCTGCGCCCACGCTCCAGCACATCCGACGACGTGTCGCCGCAAGATCGCTCCTGGTGCACGTGGCGGGTAGCTGTGCAGCCAAGCGGTGCGAGGTGGCAAGTGAAGATGACTAGAAGGCCATCGTGGCGATCGGTGGCGCCCCTAACGGTCATTTCCTGCACTGTTTGGGCGACCGGACAAGCATTAAATTCCCTTGTCCCCTGCCGTTAGAGTTAAGTAGGGGGCACTGTTGGTAGCGGTTGTGCCAACCCCTGTTTTTACTTTTTTACCCCTCTCTCTACGCTGCCACCTGTCGGTGACCCCTTTAGACTATAAAAAGGAGGCCCGTGCGCACATAGAGGGGGGTCAACTCATTCGAAACTACAACACACCCACGCTCTCGAGCAAGAACAGAATAGAAACATAAAGCAGAAGTAGGAGTTTTATCTCTCCGGAGAGCTCCAAAGCTGGGTAAAATCCCTCGCGTGCTTCGCCTGGATCTGCTCTTCGTGCGCCCTCCGCTCCCTTGCCGGACCGAAAAGGGGCCCTGCCCCATAGGTGTTCGTTTCCCAGGACACACTGGCTATGAAGTGGGTGGTGGGTGGGTTTTGAATTTCTTCGTCGTCTACATCCCAACCTTCCTGACCATAGTCCGGCCAGGGCTCTCCTGATAAAGAGAGAGACTTTAGTTAATTCAGCATGTCGCCAAAGGGCGAGTGCTGAAAGATGTCCGTAGCAGTGAACTCCATGATCGGCACCCAATCGGATTTGATTGGCAGGGCGCGGAAGGTTCGGAGTCTGGAGAGGAGTCCGGCACCTTGGAGTCACGAGCTTCGCAAAGGACAAGGTTGTTGTTCGGCTCAATCGCCATAGAGTTAGCAGCCCCCGAGGCGGTGTCCAGCCACCCATCCTCAATCGGCGCAGTCGGCTCCGAGCTAAGGGTCGGAGCGGACACTTGTGCTGCCTCCAGGGCACTGTCCGGCAGCAGAGCTAGATCATGCCCATCGTGACAGTGCGGCACGCTTGGCTGTGGCTCGAACCCGTCAAAGATCAAGTCTCCGTGGTAGTCAGCAGTATAGTTCAAACTTCCAAATCTGACCTGATGGCCAGGGGTGTAGCTTCAATCTGCTCCAAATGGCCAAGCGAATTGGCCCGCAGTGCAAAGCCACCGAATACGAAGATCTGTCCAGGGAGAAAAGTCTCACCCTGGACGGCATCGTTGTTGATGATCGAAGGAGCCATCGGGCCTAAAGATGACGATACAAAGGAACTCTCAATGAAAGCACCAATGTCGGTGTCAAAACCGGCGGATCTCGGGTAGTGGGTCCCGAACTGTATGTCTAGGCGGATGGTAACAGGAGACAAGGGACACGATGTTTTTACCCAGGTTCAGGCCCTCTCGATGGAGGTAAAACCCTACTCCTGCTTGATTGATATTGATGATATGGGTAGTACAAGAGTAGATCTACCACGAGATTAGAGAGGCTAAACCCTAGAAACTAGCCTATGGTATGATTGTTGTTCGTCCTATGGACTAAAACCCTCCGGTTTATATAAGCACAGAAGAGGGATAGGGTTACACAGAGTCAGTTACAATGGTAGGAGATCTACATATCCGTATCGCCAAGCTTGCCTTCCACGCCAAGGAAAGTCCCATCCGGACACAGGACGAAGTCTTCAATCTTGTATCTTCATTGTCCAGGAGTCCGGCCGAAGATTATAGTTCGGCTATCCGCACACCCCCTAGTCCGGGACTCCCTCAGCCGCGCTCTTGCAAGTCACCCAATCCAATTACAAAGAAGCCAAAGCCCTCTACAGAGGGTGGAACTGTACTAGAGGGATGGCTCAACAGGCCATGCAAAATTCACAGCACACCGGGCATCATACCAACGCACAGCCTTAGAGCATGCTGTATACTCCGGCAGGTGGCCAAGAGTGGCGAGGACATCCTCATCAACAATACCGCAGAGCACCATCCCACGGAGAATAACAATACAATATTGACAGTCTTCGAGACTTTCGCCTCAAACAATAGGCGTAAGCGAGCACTCTACAGCCTCGTCGAAGTCTCCCACGTCGCAGCAATAAATCTGTGGAACGATACGGCTATAACCTTCAATGCCAGTGACGAACCTCAATTCCGAACAGTCCGAGCACCAGCCGCTTTGGTCCTTAGTCCAATTATGGACGGCTTCCGTCTTACAAAAGTGCTCATGGACGGTGGTAGCAGATTAAACCTCATCTATGAGGAAACTCTTAACAAAATGGAAATAGATAAGAGCCGCATTGAGCAAAGCAGTACGACCTTCAGGGGAATCATCCCCAGCCGGGAGGCACGATGCACAGGAAAAATCACACTGGATGTGGTATTCGGCACGCCGGAGAATTATAGGTCTGAAGAAATCACATTCCAAGTGGCCCCGTTTAACAGTGGATACCACGCCCTTTTAGGGCGGGATGCACTCATAAGCTTCCAAGCCATACCCCATTATGGTACATGAAGCTTAAGATGCCTGGGCCCAATGGAATCATCGATCTAGCCAGTGATCCGGACATATCACTCCGTGCCGAAAATAAAACCGTCACACTAGCCCTGGAGGCATTATCCGAAGCCCTCACAGCCGAAGAGTTAAGTGCGCTGCGCTCCACGGTGGACAGGGAAGACATGATACTCGACAAATGACCCAAGTCCACCTAGTTTAAGCCAGCAGACAAAATAGTCAAATTCCAAGTCCACCCGACGGACCCTACAAAAACAACACCAATTCGGGCACAACTAAACCATACAATAGATGCCGCACTACGATAGTTCTTGCGCGAAAATTGGGACATATTCGCCAGGCATCCTTCAGACATGCCAGGTATCCCATGCAGGCTGGCCGACCATAGCCTAAACATACTAAAGGGATACAAGCCGGTCAAGCAGACTCTTCGCCGCTTTTCAGAACCCAGACGACAAGCCATTGGAGAAGAACTAGCCAAACTACTCGAGGCCGGATTCATCAGAGAAATAAAACATCCGGACTGGCTAGCAAACCTTGTGATGGTACCAAAGAAGGACAAATCCTGGCGCCTATGCGTCGATTTCAAGGACCTCAATAAGGCTTGCCCCAAGGATCCCTTCCCCTCCCTCGCATCGATCAAATCATCGACGCTACTGCAGGACACGACTCTTTGTGTTTCCTCGATGCATACTCCGGATACCATCAAATCAAGATGACAGAGTCCGATCAAGCCGCAACGACATTTACCACTCCATACGGCCCCTTCTGTTTTAACACCATGCCTTTTGGGCTCAAAAATGCCGGTGCAACCTATCAATGCATGATTCAGACATGCCTGGAAACATAGATCGCCAAAACAGTGCAGGCATATGTGGATGATGTTGTCATCAAAACCAGACACGTTGAATCTTTAATAGACAACTTGAGGCTTACGTTTGACAATCTCCAAACATCTGACATCAAGCTCAACCCGGAAAAATGTGTTTTCGGCATACCTGCCGGAAAGCTCTTGGGCTTTATCATTTCCATTAGAGGAATCGAAGCAAACCCGGCTAAAATTCAAGCTTTGTCACAGTTGGCTACCCCAACAGACCTCAAGCAAATCCAGAAATTAACTGGATGCGTGGCCGCCTTAAGCCGCTTTATCTCCCGATTGGGAGAAAATGCACAGCCTCTTTATCGCCTTCTTCGACGCACCAAACACTTCGAGTGGACGGATGCGGCCACGACCAAACTGAAAGAAATAAAAGCCCTCTTGGCAACCAATCCAATCCTGGCCGCGCCAAATCTCGGCGAACCCATGCTGCTATATATAGCTGCAACACACCAGGTTGTAAGCGCAGTGCTTGTCGTCGAACGAGAGACAGATGGACATAAGTTCCTGCTTCAATATCCGGTATACTACGCATCCACGGTCCTCACTCCATGCAAGTCACGATACCCACATTAAAAGATAGCATACGCGATCTTCATGGCATCCCGAAAACTATGACACTACTTTCAAGAGTGCTCAATCACGGTGCCCTCCGAAGTACCACTCAATGACATAATAAATAACCGCGATGCCACGGGCCGGATTGCTAAATGGGCTATCGAGCTCCTCCCGTTCGACATAACATACAAACCACGGTGAGCTATTAAGTCGCAAGTACTGGCTGACTTCGTCGCTGAATGGACAGAAGACGAACTCCCTAAAGAGTACGGCACGTACTCCAATTGGATCGTGCACTTTGACGGCTCTAAGATGTTGGCTAGTCTAGGGGCAGACGTTGTCCTGACATCCCCCACTGGAGATATAGTCCAATATGTACTCCAAATACTATACACAGATTCCAACAACGCAGCCGAATACGAGGCCATGTTGCATGGTCTCTGGATGGCAGTCTCCATGGGCATTCAATGCCTAGAAGTGCGTGGGGATTCAAACCTCGCAATATCCCAAATAAATGGAGACTTTGATGCCAAGGACCCAAAAATGGCAGCCTACCGCAATGTCGTCCTCAAATGTCAGCTCGGTTCGAGGGGCTCGAATTCCACCATGTGGTCCGAGAAAACAACCAAGCGGCGGATATCCTCGCCCGCATAGGCGCTAAGCGCAACCCCGTCCCACCTAATATCTTTTTGGAAAGGCTGTTCAAGCCATCCGTGGTATGGGAAGGGGCGACCGGTAATACCAGTCCGGATCCGAACACAACCCCAGATCCCGAACAATCTGACGTAATCGGGGGCTCCGTCACCGAAATAACACCTTCGACCCACATGATTATGGCTGTCATTGCCCCATGGATAGAACCCTTCTTGGCCTACTTAAATAGGCTAGAACTCCCTGAGGACCAAAATGAGGCTCGTTGCATTGTGCGGCTCTCTAAAGCCTACAAGGTCCACTAGGGAGAGCTCTATAAGAAAAGCGTGACTCGAGTGCTCCAAAGGTGCATCTCCGAAGAGGAAGGGCGACAGCTCTTGGACGAAATTCATGCCGGACTCGGCGGCCACCATGCCGTAGCATGGGCGCTAGTAAGCAAGGCCTTCCGTACAGGTTTCTACTGGTCGACTGCTCGGGCAGACGCACACGACCTTTTCCAACATTGCATCAGTTGCCAGCCTTTTGCAAATCAAAGCCATATGCCACCTTCTGCTCTCCAAACAATCCCCATAACTTGGCCCTTTGCGGTCCGGGGGCTCGATATGGTTGGACCCCTTAAAGGAGGAAGCCATAAGAATAAATACTTGTTGTTCATGGTTGATAAATTCACCAAATGGATAGAAGCGAAACCAGTTAAAACGGCCGAGTCCAAACAAGTCATAGACTTCATATCCAAGGACGTACACCGTTACGGTGTCCCCCACAGCATCATCACCGATAACGGCTCAAACTTCACAGCCGATGAGGTGAAAACTTGGTGTGGCAAAATGGGCATAAAGCTCGATTATGCATCCGTCTATCACCCCCAAACAAACGATCATGTCGAACGAGCAACGGTCTTATTATGAGCGGCATTAGGCCCAGGCTAGAGCGATCCTTGAAGGAATCAGATACGCACTGGGTCGAGGAGCTCGACTCTGTACTATGGGGGCTGTGGACCACGCCAAATTGCACAACCGGATACACACCATTTTTTATGGTGTACGGCGCAGAGGCAGTGCTACCCTGCGATATCATCCATGACTCACCTCGATTGCGCATGTACGAAGAGAGAGAAGCCGAGATGGATCAGCAGGACGGCTTAGATGCCTTGGAGGAGGAGCATGACATTGCAAAGGCCTGTTCTGCTTTTTATCAACAGCAGGCTCGAAGGTATCAAAGCAGAGAAGTACGGGCCAAAACTTACAACATTGGCGAACTCGTTCTACGCCTACGAGAGAAGAAAAAGGACAAGCTCAATCCCAAATAGGAAGGTCCCTTCATCATTGATAAAGTTTTCACTGGAGGAGCATACCGTCTGCGTGATGCATCCGATAATCGACTCGAGCCGAACCCATGGAACGCGGCCAGACTTCGAAGATTCTACGCCTAGTGCCGAACTCTGTGTTTGTCTCCTTTCCTCCGTCTTCCTTTTTAAATTATACCCCCCCTCTCTCCCTTTTTTATATATAGCCTTAAAAGCTTCAAGTATGTTTTGAACCCACACTCTTGCAATGCTATGCGCGCTCAATATACCTGGGGGCTTCTTATACAGAAGTTTAAATGTCTTCTGGGCTTTATGCCCACCACATATGCATTACTCCTCCATATGTGCCTTTTTTCACCACTATATGCATTGATATGACTTAAGTTTTGGCCAAGCTGGGTTGCCTGGCTCTTGTGTTTATGCCCTATGTTCCCGTTAATTCGGCTAGGGCATAAGGGGAGCACCTCTGTGATTGTTACTGCCGGGTCAGCCGGATGTGTACCTCAGACTGGGTGAAGCCGAAAGCTAGTGTTCGTAAGGGAATATTCGGTCGATGAACAAAAGTTGTCTTTTACCTATTACAAAACATGCCCCCAGATGCTTATATCCTGTGTAATTTTTCGCAGTTCGGACATGCACATTAACGCATGCACACCCAGGGAAGGGAACCCTTAACGGAACTATTCTCCCTAGAAGATGTTTCTTACTACCCATGTAATATAACATAACTAGTTGGGTACTTTTCTGTTCAAGCACTTATGACCCCTACGCCTGGTTTCCACGCGTGCCACAGTTTCACATAACCGAGCGGGTACTCGGATACACTCTAGACTGTCGGGTCTAGAGGTTGACGCAAAAAGGTCCACCAAGACAAATGATTTACAATCCGGCTAGGGACAAAATGTGTCCTTCGAAGTACAAAGTCACTTAGACTGACTAAATTCTTCTTCTATACCAGCCAACAAGCTGTCTAGCCTACAGTCCTTTTGGGAATACTTAGCGGCTAATGCTACCTGGTCATACACCAGATTTATAGGTATCTCTTTCCCATCTGACCCTACAGGTCCGACCTCGGCCATGTGGTTCGGGTCAGCCTTGGTGTATCGCGTCTTCACCATGGCCCAGGCTTCCCTTGCGCCTTGTCCACGGGCCGATATATTCCATAATCGGAAGCGCCGCTGCGCTCCCTTGAGCACCTCCACAAGCACCCCCATGCCTCCTAGCCGGGAAGCGGATGGCCATAAGGCCTGGGCAATGCCCTGCATCACGTGCCGAACTTGTTCGTGTAGTTGTGAGAGCTCCTACAGAAGATCGCTGGCAGATCCAGGCATCTCTTCTTCGGGACGACCTGTTAACACACCTACAGACATAATTCTGTTAGCATGCTTCTTCACCGAACTTTATAGTGGCTCGTTAGAGCACTTACTAAATATGCCGCGTCGAAGCCTCTTATTCTCCTTCACGGAGTCAGCAAGCTGGGCCCGAACATCTTTTAACTCGACGTCTAGTCGAACGTTCGCGTCCTGGAGATTATTTTTCTCCTGTATAACCTTTGTAAGAACACGCTCGCTAGCCTTTGGCTGTCATTGAGGATGTTGCTCATCCTCTGGTATGATCTTCGGATCGCCTCCGGGATTGTCTACAGAATCTGTTGTTAGATTTGCATTTATGTCGAATACTAACTGGTACACGCCATTGCATCATTTCGATCAAAACAAGTATTACCAGATGGGGCCTTCGTGGACTCCTCCATTCCGGCAATTGCGGCCCGTAGTTGGGCTTTGCACTCTTCCAGCTCTTTAGACAGGTGGGTATTCTTCTCTGTGAGAGCCTACGCACACAAGGATCCTTAAATCAGTTGTGCCAACTGTTTCAAGTCTCAGGGGCTACTGATATACATACTTATCAAATTTTCTTACCCGTATATCCTTTACGTACTGGTTCGTGGATCTAGCGAGGCCATCTTGAGCAGCCCAGATGTACGCTTCCCCTGAGTTGATGGCATTGAACGCCTCTTCAGAGAAATTAGGGTCGCGTAGTGCGGCCCGTCGGCGCCTATGATTCATGGAGCTCTCCACTTTGGAGTTTGTAGCGGAGAATCTATCCGCATCCTCTGTAGGAGGATCGTCCGACTTTGTCCCCATGTCGACCTCCGCCCTTGAGTCCGGCCTCGGAGTCCGGCTGGTGGAGGAGCGGCTGAAAGGCTCTCTGGGTATAGTCCGGCGAGCGCTTTTTCTGCCACGAGGCAACGATCATTGCTATATTTTAACGATGATAAATTCGCAGCAGGTTTTTAAACATACCTTTGCAATGGTGTTTCGGTCCTGACCGCCTTCCTTTGAGCCTACCCGGCTTTGGTGCCCCTTGTTGACAAGTCACCGCGGGTTCGGCATGGCATCTCGATGGCCTTCCCTGTAAAACACAATACATGTGCGGCGGGTAAGGCGCAAAGAGGGATTCCTTTTTGGAGGTTGGGACTCCGGTCTTACTTACATGTGATACAGGGAGGAAGCCAGGATAATCAGCTATGATGGCCACCAACGCACCATCGCACCTTAACTGATAAAATGTCCTGTCAACATTCTCCACAAATGTGTCCGGATCTTCTTTGAGTCAAGGGTCGAGGGCCCGGTTGGGGTCCTCTGGCTGTGGAGGCGGGCTGTGAACCTCCCTCATAGCTTTTCGCAGTTCCTGTTATGAATCGACAAGGTAAACATTTGTGCTAAAAAATAAGGGAAAGACTGGAATAAAAGATAACATCTCACCCAGCTTGGGGGTTGTACATGGAGAATCCATCCCACAGTTTGATACGGATGAAATCCTCTTCTTCTCCTTTGTACAAATAGGACAGTATCTTTGCCAGAGCAGCGGCGGAGTCCAGAACTTTACGGCCGTAGCGGGTGGCATCGTCTTCTCCATTAAAGTGCCACATGGGTTTCCCCCGATATTGAAGTGGCTGCACTCCCCGAATAATACATATGGACATAACCTCAATTATTGTCAGTCCTGATTTGGCCAGCGTCTCTATCCTGTTCATCAGGAAAAGGATATCTCTCTTATCTTCCTCCTGGTGGCTCCGGGGGCGCCAGCTGTGGCGTTTCTTCAACGGGGCATTTACAAACTCGGGAAGGCCCTTCCGAATAGGGTCCGTAAGAGGGACGTCCTCCATGTAGAACCACTCCGAAGGCCAGTCTTCGGATGTCTTCTTCGGGGTATCAGACAGGTATCCGGTCCCGGCGATGCGCCATATTTCCGCTCCGCCCACTTGATATACCGACCCCTCCTGAGTGCGGGGTACGAGGCAGAATAGCCTCTTCCACAGCTCAAAATGAGCTTCGCAACCCAGAAATAGCTCACAGAAGGCGACATAGCCTGCGATATCCAGTATGGAGGCTGGGGTAAAATTATGCAGCTGGAGGGTGTAGAACTCTAGGAGCCCGCGGAGGAAAGGATGGATTGGAAATCCGAGTCCCCTCAGCAAATAGGGGACAAAGCATACTCGCTCCCCCTTGGATAGGTTTGGAGAACTCTCCGCTTGCTCCCTGCCATTATAAGTGGCTAGTCCAACACGGACGGGGACCATGTACACAGGCGGGAGAAACCCCTTGGTTTGCAACTCTACTAATCGACTGTGGGTGACTGAACATTTCTCCCAATCGCCTGGCCTAGTGTTACGAGAGCGAGAGGAGGAGCTGCGACGGTCGGCCATGATGGGATGGTTTCTTCTGGGCGCGCTCTGATGGATACTCGCTGGGAGGAGATGGTGTGATTTGGATCTGAGGATCCTCAACTCATTAAATAGACGATTTAATTGTATGGTCAGGGTGGCAAATGAAAAAATGCCCCGACTTCTCACATTCGCCCGACACATGGACATAGCCATTATTGAAGCACAGAAGCCAAGGAGTGCGACATTGATGAGGAGCCGGACACTGCTCACTACAACAGTTACCCTGGAGAATTTGGAGAAGAACCCGCCTTGCAATGTCGAAGACAATCTGCACGCCGGACTCATCGCCATTGAAGCCTGGTTCGGGGGCTACTGAGGGAGTCCTGGATTAAGGGGTCCTCGGACAGCCGGACTATATACGTTTGCCGGACTGTTGGACTATGAAGATACAAGATTGAAGACTTCGTCCCATGTTCGGATGGGACTCTCCTTTGTGTGGAAGGCAAGCTTGGCAATTCAGATATGTAGATCTCCTTCTCTGTAACCGACTCTGTGTAACCCTATCCCCCTCCGATGTCTATATAAACCGGAGGGTTTAGTCCATAGGACAAGAACAATCATAATCATAGTCTAGCTTCTAGGGTTTGGCCTCTACGATCTCGTGGTAGATCAACTCTTGTAATAATCATATCATCTAGATCAATCAAGCAGGAATTAGGGTATTACCTCCATCGAGAGGGCCCGAACCTGGGTAGAACATCGTGTCCCCTTCCTCCTGTTACCATTAGCCTTAGACACACAGTTCGGGACCCCCTACCCGACGCCAGTTTTGACACCGACAGGTAGCAACATGAGGTGGGTGGTCCGACTGGTCGAAGGTAATGGGAGTCTTTGACCACTTGAGGTACGTCATAGTCGCTGGAGCAACCATGTTCACCTCACTGTTGATGAATTTTCGTTGATTTTTGCTCTCAACGTCAGCAAAAATCACCAGAGTGGCATTGACCTTCGGGTAATCCTCTGCCTTTTGTTCATCTTCATCTTTGCTAGATCCTTTTTCACTCGGCTAACCTTCACGGAACTATGGAATAAGGAATCTGCACTTTCGAGTGGTATGTTTGGGAAAGATCAAGTTACCCTCTTCGTCTTTCTTCGTGTGAATAGCACACGGTAGATCCAGGACGTCCTGGAGCTAACTTTTATCTCTTCTTCTTAGGAACCCACTATTCTTGGGCCTTCCCTTTAAACTTTCCTTTAGGAGTTACCACCGCCGCTTCTGTTTGACCAGCGGCTTCAACTTTACGTTTCTGTTTCCGACTAGGATTGGGGTTGTTATCATGCTCATTGGCCTTTCCTTTGCCATTGCGGAGATGATCTTCTTACTTGCCATTAGTGTACCGAGTGGCAATCTCTATCATCTGTTTCATGGAGATGGTCCCTGACCGTCCAAATCTCAGTATGAGCTCTCTGTATCTGACACCTTCTTTAAAGGCACAAACTGCTTGATGTTCGGAAATATTTTCCACCACATGGTGAAGTGTGGTCCAATGCTGGATGTAATCTCTCAAAGTTTCATTCGGTTTCTGGATGCAATGCTGTAGTTCAGTCACACCGGCAGGCTGCTTGCAAGTACCTTCCAACATTTTGATAAACACTTGGGCCAAGTCTTCCCAGCAGTAGATGCTGGCAGGAGCCAACTTGTTCAACCACACCCGAGATGATCCTTCTAGCATCAAGGACAAGTGCTTCATGGTAAGATCATCATTACCTCCCCCAAACTGCACGACGACTCGATAATCTTCTAACCATGTATCTGGCTTTGACTCGCCAGTAAACTTACTCACTCTTGCAGCCAACCTGAAGTTGGGAGGAATCTCAGCAACTTGGATGGCCCTACTGAAACACTCAGGACCAAAGAAAAAAGCTCCACTTCCACTTGGGCATCCCTATCTAAACCCTCCCGGTTAGCCCTACCTCTATCAAGAAGGCCCTGCACAAGGACTGGCCTTTCATCAAACCCAGGCTCTCAGGGGTCGAGTGGATACCTCCTCTCATCGCCGTGCAGGCGCCTATCATCATACCGCCGGGGCAGGTACCAACCACCCCTCGGAGGGGGCATAGGCACTCGACGGTGGTTGTCGAGGGGATGTCGAGGATCAAACTTCCCGTGGCCTCGATCCAGGTACTGGTCCTGGCGATAACCACGATCTTCACGCCACAGAGGCGATCTTGGGCTGTGAGCAGACTGGACCATGTCCGCTCTGACGGACCTGTTATGAATCCTATTACGCGGCTGAGAAACAGCCGAATTCTGCTCCCCTGCTGCTCTGAGCAACGTCCAAATCAGCTCGAGGCCCCTTCCGGCCTCGGATAAACATAGTTGAATTGAGTCTGCGATCTGAGTGGCTACTACAACATTCTGGATTAGAGCGCGGAATACCTGGAACTCATCTCGGGATCCAATCGGGAACAACTGCCGCTGTCGTCGACTTGGATTTGGTGGCTGTCGATGAGTACAATAGTTGAGTGATCTCCAGAGATCTTCTAGGTGCGCACGCTCAGCTACAGTGGCTATGCGCACCACTTCCAAAGCCTGGGCTTCTGCAGTTTCCCCACTGATAGGGGTCTAGAGGAACTGCTCGTTTTGCCGTTGCAGCTCTTCTCTTTGCTGCGCATTGAGAGCCAGTGGGTAGTACTCGTCGTTGTCGTGTGAGGAGCCATCGCTTTTGCCCCTGCCACGAAGAAATCCAGGGGGGCTACGTAGCGGCCAACCACAAAGACTTCTGCCGCCGGGTCGTTACTTTCGCACTCGAAAACCGTATCCGAGTGGCCCGATGATAGATCGAATAGGCCATGAAGGGACTCCCTGGGCTCGATTGTCGCGATTTGAGGATTGGACAACTAGCGAGCCACTGCGTGCTTTACCCACTGCTGGAGACGCGAGCGACCCGATCGCTGCGACAGCAAGCACCTGGGAGGGAAGACGCCACCAGAGTCGACCGACACTGAGTCGATGGCTGTCGCAGGAGGACGCCGTAGGCACTCGCGTGGAAGTGCGCCGCTCCACGAGCGGGGAGCACCTCAGCATCGAGGGGGGCTTCCTAGAGCCAGGCTGAATCTTCGACAATGAAGCTGAGTGCACCGAGACAGATCTTGTGACCCAAAGGCAATCTGCCGCCGGAAAACCATGTCGATGGAGTTCGAAGAATGCAACCTCGTCGGAAGTCACATAGACGCCTGCCCCATGGTGGGCGCCAACTGTCATCGGAACGGATCTAACAGTAGTGGTAAGGGTATGTAGGAGAGGGCAGAGTCTAGCTACGGCGAGATTGTACACTTGGATTTATGAGTCCGGTCCCCTCTCGGAGGAGGTAAAATCCCTACGTCTCGGTGTTGTGAGAGCTTTCTTTATTGGGAGTGTTGAGTTACAGGGGGTGCGAACCCTTGTGCAGGAGGAGATGGGTGTCTTATATAGAGTCCGTTGGGCCCTCGTAGCCCTCAGTTATGCATGGGTTCCATGAGTTGATAAAATTGAGTATGTTACTGGTAACGCCCGTAATTAATGATCTTAACAACGATGAATTGTTCGCCTGACCGTTGCCATACATGGGGGGCCCTAGGTCTTGTGTAGTCAAGTGAAATCATATACATCAGAGTGAATTATAGTGGTCGAGTGGCGGTGGAGTTAACCGAGTGGATCATCTATTGAGTGACTTGCACACATTGTCATTCCTGTCGGTATTAAGCTCCTAACCCTGTAGGTCTTGAATCCTTCGTGTAGTGTCCTTGGGTAGGGCATGTAGGTCAGGCCTAAGACCCTACCCTAGGTATATTTCATTGTCATTGCTTGGGCCGGTAAAGCCACCCATAATGCATCCTCTGCTGGCCACTAAGTACGGAGCAGTACAACCACTTGGGACCCCAGTTGTACGATTTATGTTCCAATAAACTGGAATAACTTGGCCGCCACCGATGGAGCACCGCTACCTACCCGAAGGCATCACCATTCAACCGGTAGGTGAGTCAGTGCATGGCCTGGTAGTACTTCTCCCAGAGGAGGCAGTACAACCACCAGTGCCCATGGTACAACTGCCGAGGCAGTTACTGCTTTGTCCACTCCATGAGGGAGTAGTAGAACCGCAGTCACATGTGGTACAACCACTCTGTGCAAGTTTTTATACATAGGTTAGAGTATGTGATCTACCCTTGAAGCGGAAGGCAATATCGTGCGTGCAATATGTATTTGTGTATGTGTTTGATTCCAGTACAGATTTCCTAAGGGAACTCCTTGTCTACAGCCAGATGTAAACACTTGCCTTGACAACCGCCTCGCGCAAGAGACATGCACCGTGTGGGCCCCCTGATATGACTCAGTCATCCATACCCTCTTCCTCCATGGATCTGATTTTATCCACTCCATTTCTCAGTCGTTCCATCTTTTTTCTCAGCGCCGTGTATCTCACCATACCCGCAAACACATCGCAGAGACGACAGAGTTGTTGCAATACAGGGGCGCATGACCAGGAGTGGAGACGATGCTGCAAGGCCAGCCTTTGCGCCAAGCTCCCGAGCGCCCAACATGACGAGAAGGCGTCGCCACCGTTCGTCATGTGCTGCTCTTGCATGGGGACTCGACTAGCCAGGGGGACTCTCTGCATCTGTTGCTCCCCTGAACAATGGCCAGTGACTTGATGACCGCCGTCTCTTCCATTCGCCGTGTGCTGCTGCTGCAAGGGGATTCGACTGGCAAGGGGACTCTCCGTGTCTGTTGCTCACCCGGCTAGTGGACAGCGACTTGATGGCCACCACTCACTGCATGTTGCTGCCAGCCTTGCCGCTGGAGCTACAAGGCCAACGGCTGGGATGGCCACGGAGCTTCCGGCAAGCGAGCTCATCCCCACAGCTAAAAGTGTGGCGAGGTGTTATGTTGCAAAGTTCTACGACTGACGCTGGCGCCAAGAACCAGTGCTTCATGGACGAAGACCATTGGCACCACTATAATGGGCAATGCACCGATCGCCTTGTTGCTTCAATGGCATCGGATCTGCAAGATCCGTGGGTGTAGGTCATTGGCAGCATCGGGCCTTCGAGTGGCAACATGTACGCTGCAAGGCGACGACAAGTGTGGGCAGGCTAGTGTCATGGGAAATGAGCACCTATGGGGCAGGGCCCCTTTTCGGTCCGGTAAGGGAGCGGAGGGTGCATGAAGAGCAGATCGAGGCGAAGCACGCGAGGGATTTTACCCAGCTTCGGAGCTCTCCGGAGAGATAAAACTCCTACTGCTGCTTTGTGTTTTCTATTTTGTTCTTGCTTGAGAGTGTGGGTGCCTTGTAGTTTCCAATCAGTCGAACCCCTTATACATGCGTATGGGCCTCCTTTTTATAGTTCAAAGGGGTCACCGACAGGTGGCAGCGTAGAGAGACGGGTAAAAAAGGTAAAAACGGGGGTTGGTACAACTGCTACCAACAGTGCCCCCTACCTAACTCTGACGGCAGGGGACAAGGGCATTTAATGCCCGTCCGGTCATCCAAATAGTGCAAGAGAAGTGACCATTAGGGGCGCCACCGATCGCCACGATGGCCTTCTAGTCATCTTCACTTGTCACCTCGCACCGCTTGGCTGCACAGCTACCCGCCACGTGCACCAGGGGCGACCCTGCGGCGACACGTCATCGGATGCGCTGGAGCGTAGGTGCAGAGTGGTAGCCTCGCAGCGGCAAGCGCCTTGCCGCGGTCATTGTCTTGCCGCACCCGAGAGCTTGTTGCTCGTCGGGTCTTGCCGGGACGCGTGGCGCGTCGCGGGAAGTTCTCCGTAATGCCTTGGTTGGCCTTCCCGGCAAGCTCCTCTTGCCGGGGCCTTGTCCTTCCCGACGAGTTTTCTCTTGCCGGGGCCTCGTCTTCTTAGTTAAAATACTTTGTTCTTGAATGGCATCAATATGAGCTACGGAGGATCTTGACGGACGCCCGGCAAGCCTTGCCGCGGGACGCTGCGACTGCCCGTGCACAAGTTCGGGATACAAAGGTAACCCTACTTTAGTACACCGACAGGAGCCCCGGGCCTGGGCCGTACACGGTGCCGAGCGCTGTTGGGCCAGGCCCAAAACAGGGCACGGGCACACACGGCCTTGGTCCACACTAAATCCGACTCCGTACCTACCGCGCCCTCTCGTAACGGCACGCGTCAAACGTGGCGTCGTGGGAGAGATCGTGGGCAATTTTTTAATTAGGAAAGGCGTAACGTCCGCCCCCCCTGTTTATAAGCAGGGGAAACAGGGTCGTTCCCCCACCTTCGCCACTTGCAGTTCCTTCCTCAGAAAGCTCCGCCGCTCCCCTCCGTTTCCCAAGCCGAAATAGAGCGGCGCTCCATCGCCCGTCGCCGCCGCCGTCACCGCCGCCGCCGCCAACCTCCTCTACTGCTCCTGCCATGGCTCCGAAGACCGGGAAGAGCATGAAGTCGGCCAGGCGCTGTGGCTGGAGGCGCTGCGCAAGGAGCGATCACTCCCCCCCCCCCCCCCGAGCTCACTCCGAAGGCGCTGCGGGAGGAGTTCTATCTCTTCTGGTCGACGGAGACGCGGGCGCATCCGCGCACGCAGGTGCTCTCCGCCGAAGCTTCCACTTCAAAGTGGTGCCCAAAAGGGTACTATTTCTTTCCGGTGTTCTTCGATTGTGGGCTCTGCCCACCTTTTTCTGATTTCCTCTGCGACATCATGAATACCTACGGGTTTCATCTTCTTGATTTCACCCCCAACGCCGTTCTGACAATGGCGGTTTTCGCACACCTCTGCGAGAACTTCGTTGGCATCCACCCAAACGTTGCTCTTTTTCGCCACTATTTCACCACCCGAGCCGAGAAAGGAGAGCCATTGGCTGGCGGAATCGCCTGGACCTCACGAATCGGCATGAAGGAGGTGTATCTGGCGGCGAGCTCCGCAGCAAGTGGGATGAGTGGAGGGCGGAGTGGTGTTGGATCATTGACGCCAATCCGCAGCCATTCACCAACCTGCGCCAGACCCGGGTAGTGCGCGGCGGCGACTGGAGCGCTCTGTCGCCGGACGACGCCAGGCTGAAGATTGCCACCACCCGAATCCTCCGACTCAGGCTTGCCGGGCTCACAGCAGGGGCAGTTGGCGCGGATTTCCTTCGTCGTCGCATCGCCCCTCTGCAGAAGAGGGGGAGGCCCGCCTGGCTGTTTGGCGGCCCGGCGGATATCATGAGGCTGCGTCCAGGCCTCAACTTCAACTTCACAGCTCTGGAGCTTGACGGGATGCTGAAGGAGATGTTCAAGCATGACGCCAACCATCCAGAGTGGTTCAGGCTGCCGCAGGGCGTCATCCCATTGTGCAACAACTCCCAGCGCGATCGCATCTGCGCAATGATGCCAGAGTGCGACTCGCATGGGATAAGCCCAACTTGGATGGAGCCCGCCGACGACATCGTGCGGCAATTCTTCGATGGCTTGACGGAGGTAGCAGTCAATGCTGATGAGCAGAGGCTCCTCACCCGCGACACCACCGACGATGAGATGCGGTACATCGCCACCAGGGCTGAAGAGGCGGTGGCAGCCGCCACCGCGGGCGAGTTTGGCTTCACGTTGGAGGAGGCAGAGGTGGCCGAGGCGGCAAGCCTTGCCGACCGGGAGGACCTTGCCGGAGGGGTCGTTGGCGAGAGGGAGCCCGAGGCCGAAGCGAGCGAGCCCGCCGAGGGCGCGAGTGGCCAGCCGTCCTCGAGCAGCTTGCCGCAGGCGGAGCCCCCAGCGCAGCCCCAATTCCAACCAAGAAGGCGCCTCCGTCGAGTTGGAGACACAGCAGAGCGGCAAGCAGGCCAACAGCCGCAGCGTCGTGGGACGCGCTCCACCGCGGCAAGTACCGTTGCCGCGGGAGCGTCTCAGGCCGTGCCGGCAACTGAGGCGGGGTCTTCCCGGGCTGCCACGCCCGATCCTGCCGCAGCTCCCGGCAAACGTCCAAGGGAGCCTACTCCTCCGCCTCGCCACGTAGAAAGGGTACCAGATTTTGACCTCTCTGCGCTGAGTTCCGACGAGGAGGAAGAAGAGGAGGAGGAGTAAGGCTTTCTTCTCACTGTACTTGTTTTTCTTTTGATCTTTGTTGTTGCTTGTCTTGTATCTGATTTGCTTCCCTCTGAATCCCTGTTCCATTTCAGGATTCTGGCCGAGAGAGCGGCGAAGAGGGCCAAGATTCCTGTGGTTGTCATCGAGGAGGATCCTGCTGTGATGGCAGAAGACACGTCCGAGACCACCTTGATGGACCCGATTCCTTCTCCTCGCAGCAGCCCCCAGCACAGCCCCCAGCGCAAGTGTTTGGTTCACTTCCTGTTGTGGGGCGCGCATGGGTGTTTCTTCTTTTGATGACATCTTGATTGTTGATTTTCTCGTGTAGGAGCAGAGCAAGCCCGTCAGGAGGAACCAGAAGCCGCTCCAGAGGTGCTGTCTGCTTCAACTACGCCGCCAAGGGGCGATTTTCCGACAAGGGAGCGCTCTCTGACAAGGGAGTGGTCCCCGGCAAGAGGCAGTTCCCCGGCGAGGGGTAGGACCAGCGAGCCTTTAGTGGTGGAGCCCACGATCACAGAGCCCAGCACAGGTAACCCTCCTTGTCGGAAATTTTCCCTTGGGCTTCTCTTCTTCTGATCTTCTTTTTGGATCTTTGCTTGACTTTTTCTTCCTCTTCCTGTCTTCTGATCCCCCTCTCACAGATCGGATGGAGACTGAGGCCACCAGTGCGGAAGGCGCACGCGGCAATACTGAAGATGCCGCCGCGGACGAGGAAGAGGCCGGCGCTGATGAACCCGCCGACGAAGAAGCCGCCAAGGCTGCTGGCGCAGGAGCTGGCGAGGGGTCCGGCAATCATACTGGCGACCCTGAGGGTGCAGGAGCGCAGGGCACTACACCGACTGCCGACCCCTCCGCCGCTGATGCAGTGCCGGGCTCCGAGGAGCCCCAGCCAGGCGCCTACTTAAAGGCCGGCGAGGGCGTATACATCAAGCTTCCCTGGGCGTCGAGTTCCAGGGCGCCGGTCGATGGAGAAGAGTTTGATGGAGAAGTACTCGCCTCTGCTGGGCTGGCAATGGTTGACGCGCCCAGCAGCAGCAGTGGCGAGCTCGAGGAGGAGCAGTTGCTCCGGAAGTTGGTGTCACTCTACCGCGCCCGTCAAGCGAAGCTTGAGTCCCGGGAAGCGCTTGTCGCGCGGGCGGGAGTTGACATAGAAAAGCATGCGGAGGAGCTCAAAAGCCGCAACCAGGAGGCCCTCCGATCCATTGTGGAGGAAAGGGAGCAACTTGACGAGGCGAAGAAGGCGTTCATCCTGGAAAAGGCTGAAGCCGAGGAGCAGCAGAGGCTCGCCGCCGAGGAGCTGTCCAGGCGGGAAGGTGAACTGACACAGAAAAAGGTTAATCTGGACAACCACGAGGAGGAGCTCGAGGCCCGGGAGCAGTCACTTGGTGGGGCACTCAAGGAGGCGAAGGATGCCGCCGCGGCTGTTGAGGCCGCCAAGAAGGAGTTAGAGGTGAAGGTGATGCAGCTGGAGGTGGACATGAAAGGGAAGAACGAAGAGCTTGCCGCACTCCAGCGTGAACGCGAGAAGGATGCACTTGCCCATGGCGATCTGCAAGTTCGACTCGCCGAGAAGATCAAGGAACTGAACGCCGCCAAGGACTCGAGCGCTGATCTGAAGCTAAAGCTGGCCACCTTGACGGAGACGCTGGATGCCGCCAAGAGGCGAGATGATGACTTGAAGAAAGAGGTCAAGGGCAACGAAGAACTGCTGACGAGGGCTGCCGAGACTCAGAACACCTTCAAGGTCATGCTGGAGCTCTGGACGGAGGGCCTAGTCAACATCGCTGCATCCATCGACGAGGAGCTGGCGGAACTGGACTTGGCGGGCTTCGGGTACTGCACTGACGAAAATCTCCCGCCCAGCGCCAAGTTTACTTTTTTCTTCAAGGGCGTGGTGACGGCCCTCCAGCAACTCCGGGAAAGGATCCCGAAGAAGCTGGAGGATGAGTCGCGCGCAATCTGCGCCAAGGTCTTGGAGAAGGTGTTGGTGCAGATACTCTTCCGCAACCCGGGCCTCGACCTCACCCGCGTCCTCAAGAAGCTGCCGGCGGGTGCTGATCTTGAAGAACTCAAAGCCATTGTCGCACCCATCATGGACAAGGTGAATGAGGTCAAGAGGGTTGACGGCGAGCGCGTGGATTAGACCACCTTTCTTCTCCTTTCCTTGTCGCTGTTTATCTAAGTCATGAGAACAATTTAGTCAGTGCCGCAACAAGTTGCTTTTGTAATATAACTTTATTCTGGGCAATGCTTGCTATGCTATCTCCTTTACTTGGTCCTTTCTTTGTATGTTTTTACCCTACGCTTTTAGGGAACTTGCCAGCACGGGCACGCTTTCCGCGAGTGCTGAGTGCGGAACATCAGCAGCTTGCTGGCGGTGCCGGCTCCGGCAAGAAACCTTGCCGCAACTAGTTGCAGCACACTTAAGTTGTTGAGCGGACTCGAAACAAAGTAAGGGCGCAACTAGCTACGAAGAGGTTCCTCCGCGCACAGGTTTTCCATACAAAGCACAGTCGTTCAAGGAGGATAGCTTAAAATTTTAAGAACTGATCATGCTCAAACTTTGGCAACTTAGCTTTCTTTTTTTTGTCTGTGTCCCGGCAAGGCCATACTTCTTTGAACGACGCTCGGTCCACACCTTTATCCTCTCCTTCCTCCCCCATGAACTTGTGGGTGAAGGAACCTTCTTTTTGAGAAAAAAGAAAGAAGAGAAAATAAAGACATGGAGCCTTATGGCTCGTTATTGCTTACCGGAGGCGAGTGCTGCACAAAGTGTCAGATAATACATGCATAAAAGAAAAAGGCATGAAATTTGACAACATGTGCTGAGCACATAAACTTTATGCACGGGATCTGCGCCCGCCTTTGTACAAAGGGTTACATGCAACAGTGGCAAGGCTTGTACAAAAGGTGGTTGCCGGAACAGGTTCTGGCAACCGCGCCTTATGGGTAAAACTTACGAAGATGCTCAATGTTCCAGGAGTTGCTCACCGAAAAGCCATCTTCGGTCTCAAGGCGGACAGCGCCAGGCCTAGTGACTCGTTTCACCTGATAAGGGCCTTCCCACTTCGGCATCAACTTGTTGTAATTCTTGGCGGATTGAACGCGCTGAAGAACAAGGTCGCCTTCCTCGAAGCTTCTGGCATTAACTTTGCGGCTGTGGTAGCGGCGCAAAGCTTGCTGGTAGCGAGCAGCTTGTACAGCAGCCTGAAGACGATCTTCCTCGAGGAGCAGCGCGTCATCTTGCCGCAGCTGCTCTTGCTCAAGCTCATCATAAGCGAGCACTCGAGGCGATCCGTGTACGAGTTCTATGGGGAGTACTGCTTCTGCTCCATATACTAGAGCAAAAGGTGTCTGGCCAGTGGCTCGATTTGGCGTCGTTCTGATCGACCAAAGAACCACCGGCAGCTCCTCGATCCAATTTCTTCCGCACTTGTGCAGCCTGTCGAAAGTTCTGGTCTTGAGCCCGCGCAGGACTTCAGCGTTTGCCCTCTCCGCTTGACCATTGCTTCTCGGGTGAGCAACAGAAGAGAAGCAGATCTTGGCGCCAAGATCTTGGACGTACTGCATGAAGGTGCGGCTCGTGAATTGTGTGCCATTGTCGGTGATGATCCTGTTAGGGACTCCGAAACGGCAAACAATTGACCTGAAGAACTTGACTGCTGACTGTGGTGTCACCTTCCTCACTGCTTCCACTTCAGGCCACTTTGTGAACTTGTCGATTGCGACGTACAAGTACTTAAAGCCCCCGACAGCTTGGGGAAAGGGGCCGAGGATGTCGAGCCCCCAGACCGAAAATGGCCAGGATAAAGGGATTGTTTGGAGAGCTTGAGCTGGTTGATGTATCTGTTTGGAGTGGAACTGGCAAGCTTCACACTTGGTTACTTGTGCAGTTGCATCCTGGAGGGCTGTCGGCCAAAAGAAACCTTGCCGGAAAGCTTTGCCGGCAAGTTCTCTTGCGCCAATGTGGTGACCACATATGCCTCCATGTATCTCCGCCAACAGCTCCTGTCCATCTTCCCGGGAAATGCACTTCAATTTCACTCCGTTGAATCTTCTTCTGTACAGTATGTCGTCGACAAACTGGTACATACTTGATTGCCGGGCTACTCTCTCCGCTTTTTCTTGCTCTTCGAGAAGTTCTCCTGTTTGAAGGAAATGGACAATCTGTTGTGCCCATGCCGGAGCCTGTGGCTCAACGACAAGGACTAGAGGCGCAAATGCTGCTGCGGGAACATCTGCTTCCACGTCAAGAATCTGTGATTCAGCCGGAGCGTGATGCTCCCCGGCAAGCGTGTCGGGACACAGCTTGTCGGGAGTGTCTGCTTCAACGAAACAAGCCCTAGGGCTTGTCAGAGCAGACTGCTCCTCAGCGCTTTTTGTGTTGATCTTGGGGACCTTCTTGACGGCGGTTTCGGGGAGCTCTGTCGGAAAGTAGTCACCAGTAACCAACTTCCTCTTCTTGCTCTGTCTAGTTGATGGTGTTACAGATGGTTGAGTCAGCTTGAGCACAAAAATCCCTGGTTCCACGGGTAACTTGAGTGCGGCGCACTTTGACAGGCCGTCTGCAATGTCATTTTGAGCTCTTGGAACATGTTCCATTTGCAGGCCGTCAAAATGCTCTTCCAACTTCCTCACTTCATCAATGTAGGCTTCCATCAACGGACTCTGATAATCTTTGTTTACTTGACGGACGACAAGCTGTGAGTCACCCCGGACAATAAGCTTCTTGATCCCAAGGTCTGCCGCGATCCTGAGTCCTGCAAGCAAGCCTTCATACTCCGCAGTATTGTTTGTTGCTTGCTCCTTGGGAAAGTGCATCTGGACCACGTACTTGAGGTGCTCTCCGGTGGGCGCGACGAGTAGTACGCCCGCACCGGCGCCTTGCAGCGAGATGGCACCATCAAAGTACATGATCCATTCTTTGTTCACTTCCTTGACGGGGATGCTCCTCTCCGGAGTTTCTTCATGAGGTGTTGGCATCCATTCTGCTATGAATTCTGCCAATGCTCGGCTCTGGATAGTTGAAGTGCTCTCAAACTTGAGGCCAAAGCTTGACAATTCCAGCGCCCACTCGACAATCCCGCCTGTTGCTTCTGGATTCTGCAATATCCTCTTCAACGGAAAGCGAGTGACAACTGTGATTTCGTGTGCTTGAAAGTAATGGCGCAGCTTCCTCGAGGCCATGAGAAGGCCGAGAAGAAATTTCTGCACACCAGAGTACCTTGATCTGGCCCCCTGCAGAAGGAACTGACAAAGTAAACTGGGCGCTGCACCATCTTCTTCTGTTTCTCTTCTTGTGGCTGCGCAGATCTATCCTTGTCGGAACCAGAACTTGTCGGGGAAGCCCCCTGCTTGTCGCTGGACTCGCTTGCCGCGGTCGCTGGCTCATCATCCGCCTCCCTCTCTGCTACTAACGCAGCACTAACCACTTGATTGGTTGCCGCTAGATATAGCAGCAACTTGTCTTGTGGCTTAGGTGCGACAAGTACTGGAGTGGAGGATAGGTATCTCTTCAAGTCCTGCAGCGCGGCATCCGCTTCCGGAGTCCATTTCATTGGACCTGCCTTTTTCAAAACTTTGAAGAAGGGCAGGCCGCGCTCGGCAAACTTAGAGATGAACCTACTGAGAGCAGCAACGCAGCCGGCAAGCCTTCGCACATCCTTGATGCGCTTCGGTGCTTCGATCTATTCACTGGCTTCGATCTTGTCGGGATTGGCCTCGATCCCCCGCTGGGACACAAAGAATCCGAGAAGCTTGCCGGAAGGAACTCCAAACACGCACTTCTCGGGATTCAACTTGAGATTGATCTTGCGCAAATTTGCAAAAGTCTCATCCAGATCTTGGATCAAAGTTTCTTTGTCCTTGCTCTTGACCACTATGTCATCCATGTAAGCTTCTACATTTCTGTGCAGCTATGGCTCAAAAGCATGACTGACTACTCTTGCAAATGTTGAACCAGCATTCTTTAGTCCGAAAGGCATCCGTACAAAGCAGTATGTGCCACACGGAGTAATGAATGCGGTTTTCTCTTCATCCTCTTCCGCATGAAGATCTGATGATATCCTGAGTATGCATCAAGGAATGAAAGCAGATCACATCCTGCCGTGGCGTCGACAATCTGGTCAATGCATGGCAAGGGAAATGGATCCTTGGGACAAGCTTTATTAACATCAGTGAAGTCAATACAAAGCCTCCACTTCCCGTTCGCTTTGCGCACGACTATTGGATTGGCTAACCACATTGGATGGAGTACTCCTCGGACCAAGCCTGTTGCTTCCAACTTCTTGATCTCCTCTGCAATGAACTCTTGGCGTTCTACTGCTTGTTTTCTGACTCTCTGCTTGACGGGCCGCGCGTGAGGGCAGACGGCAAGGTGGTGCTCAATTACTTTCCTGGGAACACCAGGGATGTCAGATGGTTGCCATGCAAATACATCGACATTCGCCCGCAGGAAAGCAACGAGCGCGCTTTCCTATTTAGGGTCAAGCGTGGCACTAATGGTGAAGGTACCACCTGTGCCGTCCTCCTTGGCGGCCACTTTCTTGGTCTGTGGTGAAGCTGTCTTTGCCTTCTTGCACTTGCCGATGGAGCTCGATGCTGCGTCCTCGACGGTAGCGCAGCACTCCGAAGAGGTGCGCTTGCCGGAGTGGGCATCAGAGCTACTCTTGCCGGACTTGGTCTTCTTCTTCCCCCCGGGAGCTTCTGCGGCAAGTGGTTTGTGTTCTGCTGCGGCTGCTGCTTCCCGGTAGATTTTGTCGGTACAGATAAGTGCATCTTTCTTGTCGCCATGGACAGAAATGACACTTATCGGACCGGGCATCTTGAGCACGTTGTAGGCGTGATGAGAGGCTGCCATGAACTTGGCAAGCGCTGGACGGCCAAGTATCCCATTGTAGGGCAATGGAAAATCAGCAACGTCGAATGTGACTCTCTCTGTCCTGAAGTTCAGCTCACTGCCAAACGTTACTGGCAGCGTGATCTTCCCCTTCGGCTTGCTCCTTCCCGGGTTGATTCCTTGAAAGGTGCCAGTCTCTTCGAGCTCGCTGTCGGGGATTTTGAGCTTCTAGAGTACCGCGGAAGAGATCAGATTCAGGCCGGCCCCGCCGTCAACCAGCATCTTCGTGACCTTGAGGTTGCGGATTGTTGGCGAAACCAACATCGGCAAGCACCCGACCGCAGTTATGCGGTCAGGATGATCCTCAATGTCGAAGATGATGGGCGTGCTGGACCACTTCAGGGGCTTGCGCGACTCAACGGACGGTTCTGCTGCGTTCACTTCCCGCATCCACTGTTTGAGTTGGCGGTGCGAGGTGTGCAGAGAAGCACCGCCGTCGACGCACAAAACTTCCGTCGCCTTCTGAAACTCCTGCTCGTTGGCCTCATCCTCATCCATCTCTTCATCTTCGTCCTCATCTTCGTCCTTGTCGCGGCCGCGGGGAGGCCTGTCTCCTTGCCGCTGCTTGGCCTTGCCGTGACGCCCTCCCCGGGCGGGACGCTTCTTGCCGGATCCTCCGCCACCTTCCTGGGCCTTCTCCTTGTCGCGGCGCTCGTATTCAGCTTTCTGCAGCTCTACGAGCTGCTCAACCTTCTTGCAGGCCTGGAGGTCATGGCCCTTGGTGCGGTGGATCTTGCAGTACTGCTTGCCGGAGCCGTCCTGCTTGTCGGCGGCCACCACAGCCTCGCCGGAGTCACCAGCTTTGGCCTTCTTGGCGCCACCTCCATTGCCGGACTGCTCGACAACTAGCACATCCTTAGCTTTTCTCTTTCTGTTGTTCCGCCTCCGGTTCTTCTTCGTCGGGGCGGCATCCTCACTGTCAGATCCTTCTGCTCCTGCGTTCTCTCCGGGGAGTTTCCTCCCCTCCTCAGCACGTGCACACTTGTCGGCCAGAGCATATAGCTCGCTGACATCTCTGATTTTGCACATCGCCATCTCCTCCCTCATCCTGCGGTTACGCACATTCTGATGGAACGCGCTGATAACCACGGCAGGGTGGACGTCTGGGATGTTGCGCTGCACCTGGCTGAATCTCTGTATGTACTTGCGCAGGGGTTCTCCTTCCTTCTGGGCGAGCAGATGAAGATCGCTCTCCTGGCCATGGGGTTTGTGGCCGCCTGTGAAGGCGCCGACAAACTGATGACACAGGTCCGCCCACGAAGAGATGGAGTTGTCCGGCAAGTGCATTAGCCAAGATCTGACATTGGGCTTGAGCACCAGCGGGAAGTAGTTGGCGATGATCTTCTTGTCGCGCCCCCCAGCAGCCTGCAGCGTGATGGTGTAGACGTTGAGGAACTCCGACGGATGTATCCTGCCATCGTACTTCTCGGGTACATCTGGCTTGAAGTTTTTGGTACTGGGCCACTGGACCTGGCGCAGCTCACGGGTGAACGCAGGGCAACCTACCGCGTACGGCAAGTCGCCTGGTTCCCCTGGCGCATGCACATCAACAGTGGGCCCAGCATGCTGGTCTGACTGACACCGCGCTTCTCTTTGGCGCTCGATGCGAGTACGAGCGTCTTCTTGTCGTCGTTCTTGGAGAACTTGGCGTTGATCGCAGCGAGCTCGCGGGTCCGACGGCGCGGTGGAGTCGGTGTCGAGGTTGGCCCGGCGAGTCGGCGATCTTGGCCTTCGTGGTGGGGAGTGCACGGTGGTGGCACCCCCAGCGGTCTTATCGGCGTCGGCTTGCGCCTGGGCGTCTTTCCGGGGCTTCGATGTGCTCGGTTGCCGGGGCTTGTCGCCGTTGGCGAAGCCGATGAGGCTCTGAATGGTGGCCCTCCAGTCGTCGATCTTGTCTGGCGTTGGAGGGTAATCTAGAAGCAACTGGGCTCGGGCCAGCGCTTCCTCTGGAGTCTTGGGTGGCGGTGGCGAGCGACGCGAGGTGCGGGATATGCTCAGGCTTCTAACATTGTTAGAAGGAGCAACATCTCGTCCAGGCGACCGTGCCGCGCTCGTGCCAGCATGTTGACGCGCGTGTTGGCCTTGAGCGTCCCGCGACCCACCAGCTTAGCCTTGTTCTAGCGCGAGTACGGTGCCAGGAGCACTGTGGCGTTGTCGATCCTGCACCTCCTGGGAGGGGTGCGGCGGATGTACAGACGCTGAAGCTTGCGGGGCCTTGTCCTTGGACCGAGTGACGATGTGAGTCCCTCCGCCGGCGCCCGCTCCTCCGCCGGCGTCCACCCCACCGCCCGTTTGCTCCGGTGGCGGTAGGATAGACGTGGACGGAGCGGCCACCTCCGAAGCCTTCTTCTTCGGTGGCATGTCGATGAAGATGTTGATGTAGCGCGCGCAAACGCCGGATCAGGTCCGCACAACCTCGACGCACCCCCTACCTGGTGCGCCAAAGATGTCGTGGGAAACGAGCACCTATGGGGCAGGGCCCCTTTTCGGTCCGGCAAGGGAGCGGAGGGCGCACGAAGAGCAGATCGAGGAGAAGCACGCGAGGGATTTTACCCAGCTTCGGAGCTCTCCGGAGAGATAAAACTCCTACTGCTGCTTTGTGTTTTCTATTTTGTTCTTGCTTGAGAGTGTGGGTGCCTTGTAGTTTCGAATCAGTCAAACCCCTTATACGTGCGCATGGGCCTCCTTTTTATAGTTCAAAGGGGTCACCGACAGGTGGCAGTGTAGAGAGAGGGGTAAAAAAGGTAAAAACGGGGGTTGGTACAACCGCTACCAACAGTGCCCCTACCTAACTCTGACGGCAGGGGACAAGGGCATTTAATGCCCATCCGGTCGCCCAAACAGTGCAAGAGAAGCGACCGTTAGGGGCGCCACCGATCGCCACGATGGCCTTCTAGTCATCTTCACTTGTCACCTCACACCGCTTGGCTGCACAGCTACCCGCCACGTGCACTAGGAGCGACCCTGCAGCGACACGTCGTCGGATGCGCTGGAGCATGGGTGCAGAGTGGTAGCCTCGCCGCGGCAAGCGCCTTGCCACGGTCGTTGTCTTGCCGCACCCAAGAGCTTGTTGCTCGTCGGGTCTTGCCGGGACGCGCGGCGCGTCGCGGCAAGTTCTCCGTAATGCCTTGGTTGGCCTTCCCGGCAAGCTCCTCTTGCCGGGGCCTTGTCCTTCCCGGCGAGTTACTCTTGCCGGGGCCTCGTCTTCTTAGTTAAAATACTTTGTTCTTGAATGGCATCAATATGAGCTACGGAGGATCTTGACGGACGCCCGACAAGCCTTGCCGCGGGACGCCGCGACTGCCCGTGCACAAGTTCGGGATACAAAGGTACCCCTACTTTAGTACACCGACAGCTAGTGGTGGGTTGCTATGATGCCGAGGGAACATGTTGCAAGCACCATGACCGGCAGCTGACAGCTTCGCGATACTATGAGGTGTGCTTCAATGGACGACGACAACGATGAGAAGTACTTCAACTATGACAACTAGGAATTCTGCTTCAACAGCCGCGATGACTAGGCGTGCTTCTTCAAAGCCCACGACGAGTGTCATGATAGCCACAGAGATGCTATGAGGGAAGCCTAGCTGTTGCGAGGCGTCCTTCGACGGCCACCATGATGAGGTATGGTATAATGGTGTTGCCAGACATGCATAGGCGACCATGATGATGAGGCATGGTGCAATGTCGTGAGATGATGTGAGCATGGCTTTGCTGCACAAGGGTGCTACAACGGCCATGAAGTCGACAAGTTGAGGCATACTGCGGCGACCATGGCTGTGAGGTGTGGTGTCATGGTGTTGTGAGGCATGATTCGATGGCCACGGCAATGGTGTGTGGTGTGACGCCCTGACGATACTATGAGGATGGTTCGGCTACTGCGAAGGGTGCTACAATGTCCACAACATCGACGTATGCTGCGACGACCATGCACTACTAGAAAAAGGGTTGTTAGTGGCACACCAGGTGCGCCACTATTCACACGCCACTAGTGACAAATAGTAATGGCGCACCTCTGGTGCGCCACTAGTATCCCAGAGAATAGTGGCGCACCACACCGTGCGCCATTACGATGTCCACCAGTGCGCCATTACTATGTCCACCAGTGCGCCATTACTATGCCTCCCAGGGGGCCATATTTACCTTGTGCTCTGGTTACTAATGGCGCACTTCTAGATAATGCGCCACTGGTGTGTTTATTACAGTGTGCCACTAAAGTGCAATATGGTGCGCCAGTAGTATGAATATTAGGAATTATTTTTTTCTATTCTAATATTTGCAAAGGTTACAAAATACATTACTGCATAGAATATAGACAACACAACATATAAACAGTAGATTTAAGGAATACAATAGAAGATTAGTCTTCGAATACAATTCATCATATTAGCCACCGAATTCAAAATACCGAACAAAGTTAGAACATTACATGTCTCGAGACCGTGAGTAGCGAGTTTTTCTTCACATTACAAGTCGATATCGATCATCTAAACTACCATCACATAGAAGAGATCTGCGATCATCACAATGAGCATCATCGTGATGAAGCTGGTCTTCATCCGGTTCCTCCAACGCTCCCTCGTCTCTCCCGCTAGATAGCGCGTGTATCTAGCTTCCACCTCCGCCCTAGTGGTGTACCCTTTGTAACTGTTACCACTGAAACGATGAATCTGTCTCTGACACTCCTCCCAGTCGTCGTAGACTCCGAGAACCTTACCCGTGTACACGACATACGACGGCATCTCTATGCACTAGACAAACAAAACGTTAGTACCAATTCACAGACAATACATAAGCAATATATAAGTATGCAACAAAAGGATCAGAAGAGAAAAGCAACACATTAATAGCACGATTCATGGTCCTACTAATAAATAGCATCGATTACATATAAGTTGAACGACTGTCCAAACTAAAGAGACATACAAATTCATTAAAGTTTAATTACAACATGAGCTAATCGATATTTCAGAACTACATAGCATCACTACTTTCGACTTGACTCAGGGACCGGAGCGTGGATGAAGCCGCCGTCTATCGTGATGGTCATGAAATCACGGTCGTTGTCAGCCTACATTTGTAGTGTTGTTTCTGTGTCACTGTTGGACGGTTGATATCTGAGGTAGAGCTGGCCCGAGGTACGAAGGACATCTTGATGGATGATTTTCGCAAACTCCGACTGGATGCGAAAGAATTCTTGTCTGATGTCCGTGTCCTGGATTGCCGACAAGCGTGCGGCCCAATTTTTGAGATTATTTGGTAGTAGAAGGTGATTATGGTCCCGTACGATCGCCCGCATGTGATGGAGGGTGTAGTAGGCATCCTTTTGACCGCCAGGCGGCTGGTTCACGCAGGAGAACTTCGTATTGTGGGTGAACACGTGCTTGCCATACCTACGAATTGGCCTGCTGAAGGTGCCTCCATATCTGGCGTAGGCGGCAAGAGCTTCATTAAGAACTTTCTTGATATTGGTTTAGTCTTTCTTCGACTGACAGTCAGAGTCGAAATACGTGGCCACGGAATATTTCGGGCTTAAGAGGATGAGTGTGCAATGTGTGTCATTGCACAAAACACGAAATGTTAGTAGAAAAAAAAGAATGATCGAAACCTAAGAAATCATATGTTACGGGGAGGTGAGGGGATGACTTACCCAGGAAAGTAAGGCACGAGGAAGTTATCCTTATCTGGGTTTGCCAGAATGACGCCTTCGAGGTATGAACTCATGACTTGCCGGTCCCCAGCACTGCCCAAGATCTTGGCACGCATGTTGAAGGGGTCGACTATCACGATGTCCGGGGTCTTGTCTCTAATGATCCACATCTCCGTACTTAGCGAAAATAGCCGAATGAAGGTGTAATGTAGCGGATGAAGGTTAAAAATAGCGAAGTTGTCATCAAACCGCAGGACGATCATACCCCCGATGGTGCTATCGACAAAGCCCTTGCCCTCTGGCACATTGGCCACGAGCACCGGGTATGCCACATCATTCTCGGAGTGACGCCGCTTCTCCAAAGAAAAACATTGTCATGCAGACTCCGCATAGCACCGGTTGCAGCATTGAGCAGATTAGTTGGTAGCATTGGCCTACCCGCCACATGCATCCTCCTCGAGATATCCTTAGGTGAAGGTGGCATGTCCTGAGCACGGATCATACTCGGTGCCAGCTGGCTCGCACCCTTGTTATTCTTTCTTTTCTGTCCCTTCTTCTTCTGCTATAATGGGATCGAGTTCTGCTCAGAGACCTCCTTCTTGAGTGTGTTGGGGCTGATAATATTTCGCACCTCGGCTATCTGAGGCTCGGTGAAGGCGGCAGCTGGAGGCGTCTCCTGAGAACTGAACGCCAGATGACGCCTGTTGCAATTGGGTTTCTCCGTGGTACCAGCTAGACTGCGATCGTCATTTGCATGGTTGGGTTCTTGCGAAGGAGGCCCCAAGAATTCGTCACCATACCCATGTTCGTTGAAGTACTTATCAACGTTGGTAAATGTACCGTCGTCGTCGTCCGGATCCTATGCCATATGCATGTCCGGATCCTATGCCATATGCTTGTCCGGCATGTCCGGTAGCGTTGCGGTGGCCTTGCCATGGCTTGGCGCCATCACGACTGGCGGTGTTGTCTGTGGGGGGGTGTCCCTCGTCCCCAAACGAATTTGGCTCTTCGGCCAAAGCAAGGGACAACTTAAGAAGGCGCTGAGGGTTATCACATCATCTTCGTCGGCCCCAGTGGGTCAAAACGGAGGTAACAAGTCGTCGAAGGCCGGCACCACCCGAACCAGTTGAACCCTATACATGATGGGTGGCATCGGATTACCGTGGAACACGGGGTTACTCGATTGAACGATTATGGCCTTGGCGACATGGATCAACTCGCCGCCCACGATGTGCAGGAGAGTGCATGGAACGTCGGCGGCGCCCTGCGAAAACATGTAGGGCATCAGGGATGCCCAGTCAAAGGCAAGGAGATGAAGTCATCGGCAGAGAGTCTTAGTTACCGTGATGGCGTCAAGCTCGGCTAATGTCGAGGCACCGCCAACGGCGGGCGTGCAATTGACGGAGGGGCCGCATGCTGCCGAGGTGCCAGCCGGCGTATTCTTCCCACAACCGGGTGCATTAAGGTCCAATGGCTGCGCCGACGCCGGAGACACCAATACCGCCTCCGCCGGAGACACCAACGGCGCCGCCGGTGCGTTGTGCGAGTTGCTGGCCGTGAAGCTGGGAATCGGGTAGTGCATTGTGCGTTGTGCGTTGTGCGACTTGCCGCCCGTAATCCACTCCTGGAGCCCCTCAATCAAGGTAGGCACAATGGCGGTGATCGTCGCTCCCAGTTGGTCTCGCACTTGCTCTTGGAACATCTCCGGAATCCGCTCCACTTGTGCCTTGAGTTCATGAACCTCGCGCTCCTGGCTTTCCGAGCTGGTCTTTCTCTCCTTTGGCCCGCGTTATAGTATTTCGACCATTTCGTGGACAAGCCTTTGTTGGCCACATGACCAACTGACGACGGCTTGCTGAACTTATCCTTGTGTTTCATTATGTTCAACGCCCTATTTGAAGTAGTGTCCCAAGGGGAGCTCTGAGATGACCCCGCGCTACTGCTTTCATTGTCCTGCAGAAGGAACATGAACCATTTAGAAATTTGGCTTCATTAATTAGAATGCAACCATATGGATCTAAGTACGCGGGTGTATTTCCTTACCAGAACTAGATCAAGCGCCTTGGTCTTTGGATCCATGGTAAGCTCCTTTGTTACCAGGTCCAACTTGTACCGGGCCCTGACATAGTTCCTGTCTGCTTGTCACAATATTTATCGAAGAGGGGCAGTAGGCCTTGCTCGGAACGCTCAGCATCCTCCTTGTCCCATATAGGTTCCGCCACTCTGTAACCGCCGGGACCGAGTTTGTGGACCCCTAAGTTCAAGTCCCGCATATCTTTCCCCCGCTGACTTGATTCCACGGTTGCATTGCTCTCGCACTTGATCTTTGACTCCCGGTAGTCAGCTTCGCTGATCGAAGGATTTGTCTCCTTGGTCTTCTCATACCTATCACCTCTTAGAATCCTTCTCCTCACCGCGGCTCTCCACGTAGCCATGGCAGTGCTCATCTTCGTGAGGGCGGCACTTTTCACTTTATTCCCTGAGAGGCGTGTGTTTGCAAAGTCACCAGGGAACTTGTATCGTTCGTGCAGCTTCGTGAAGAGGAGGTTGCGCAAACTCCCTCGGTCATGATGCCTTAGGTTCTCGGTGTTAATCGATACGGTGCTCCGGAGAATGCACCCGAGTTGTCCCGAGTACCCACTAACTAATTCTTTGGGCATTGTTGGATGCGCACTGGAGGACACTTCAGTAAATTCCTGCTTGACGGTGCCGAGCACGTTCAGGCGCCGGTCCTTTTGTTACCTCTTCGGTTCACTGCCATCTGTGCGTGCGCTTCCATCATCAGTGGTGGCTTCCTCGGTGGTCCCCGATGCCACTAGGGGTTGTTTAGTCGGGATCGGTGTCTTCCGTGGCGTCCTCATAGCGGTGAGGTTATGCCTCCATCTCCTGGCACAGCTCCCAGAATTGCTTGCCTGAACCGCTAGCCTCATCGTTGTGGGCCATGTTTGCTCTGAATAGGAAATAAGTTTGGTCAAAAATTTGGTTATTGTCAAGGAACAAGATCTCTAAGTTGACCAAATAACCTAATTCTCGAGGAATGTCGCCAAAAAGTTGGTTATTGTCAAGGAACAATTGAGAGATGTTTGTGATATTGCCTAGGTGTTTTGGGATGGAACCTGTTAGTGTGTTGTTACTAAGGTCCAAGTCCATGTTCTCAAGGTCTATGACTATTTAATCAGGGCAGTGGCAGTGGATTTGTGCACAAGCTAAGCTAGCTACTACAGTAGGTTCCTTGCAACCCATAAAAGACAAAGGAAAAGAAGAGAAAAGGGGGAGATGGTTAGCTTTGATGAGCATGCAACATCTTCCTAACCCCCTTCTTCTTGTCTCCTCTCACTATCTCTCTCACACGCATGGCAAGCAAGGGTGTCTGAGTGTGTGAAAAAATACTAAACTAATCCAACCACTAAAGCGTGAATTTTTTTTGTTTCGGTTAAGAATCGGGCACCTTCTAGGTTAAGAAAATTGGGCATGACCTTTGCTAATTATCTTGACCAAGGAGTGCCCCATTCTCAACCGAAACAGAAATTAATCAACATTTCAGGAGAAAGGGGTCGTTTCAGAAGATCACAAGAGCATCACAAGTTGACAAAATTCCCAAGTAGTATAGCAGCAACATCACAAGTAGTACAGCAGCAGCAGCATCACAAGTAGTACAGCAGCAACAGCATCACAAGTAGTACAGTAGCAGCAGTGAATACAGTTTTTATAGCATGTAGGAAGTGACAGAAACACAATCTGCTGGGCTCAGTTCTTACACAAGTCTGCTGCCACATTTTCCTTTTGAAGACGCTTTCCTCACACAAGTCAGCTGCCACAAATACTAGTGTTTTGTATTGTGTACTATAATTAGCAGTGGGCACACATCATCTGACTGCTATATATGTAAAACATCATGCATACAAAACCATTGGACGAACATTTCCATAATTCAGAAGTTTTCAAGCAAAATTAACAAAACTACTATGCATTTTATCCGGATTACTGGATTAGCGATGCAGAATATATATAACAGATCGGAGACATGTAGCATTTTTAAGTTCCATATTTCAAGATAATCTGTAGAGTATGTAAGCCATCACAGCAAGCACACATTTGGAGGTCATAACTAGCAGGAAAGATGTAAAAAGGAATACTCTGAACAAAAAATTAGCGAGCTTATGCAATGAAGATCTGAAAAAGGGATATAAGTACTATTTTGATAGACTAATGTTTATCTTCGCATGATAAAAGGATATAATAGCTAAACCTCATCATGCTGCTTGTCCTTAGCTAAATTTGTTAATTAGAATGGAAGAGTAATCATTATCATATCATAAGGAAATCATTCATTTTACACTAATAGAGTCCATAGTTAGCAGAAGAAATCTCACAGGACAATGCTGATTTTTTTCTTTTAGCTCAACAGGGAAAATAGAAGCGTGAGAGTACATCATCTCCAAAGCAAAAAAAAAATCCTCTCATCTCATATGAGGAGTGTTAATCCTAAGACTAATAGTTTCTTGTGCAGTACAGCTATAGTGATGCCCTGTCCATTTGTCCCTCCCCAACTAGATACTATAGTAGCACTGTTGATGCATTGAACCTATCCATGTCACAGGTAAGGCAACCGTTGGAGAACTGTTTTGCAGAATGAACTTAGAAGATAGACAGCCTATGCACAAAACCTGAAAAACTGAATCGCTGTAGGATACAAACTGAATTTGGTTCAGTTATTTCAAAGCATTTACAATATGCTAAATGAAACAAGAATCTTCCATAACTAGTTAGTTGTAGTGATTTGTTTCTGTCAGTTTCAGTTTCAATTTCAGTTGGAGCTGCACCCTAAATAATCCATCAGACGCAGCTAGCAGGACAAGATTGGTGTCTTCTTCTTAATACTAATAACCAAGGTACGTACAGTTGAAATTTGTTACTTATTTACTTTCTCTGTATGGTCATTTTGATTCATCTATGTAATGTACGCAGCAGTTCCTGTCAACCTTTAAGCAGTGGCGCCTTTCAATGTTGATGTTCGTCATTAACACACGATGATTTCGGTTGGCTTTTGACTATGACTATATATTACAGTTCCAGTTCAGCCCACTAGGGAAGAAATATAACTAGTCCCCACTCACATTCTACTGCTACGTACTGTTTGCAGATACTAGCTTTCTAAAATTTCAACAACCGGCTCATGTCCTGCCTACTTCGAAAATGAAATAAAATAAAGCAGCTGCTTTAAGCATGAAGGGGAACCGCACATCACATTATTAGTTTGCATATTCGTCGAGCATGGCAAGTGGCATTTAGTTCACATAATAGGTTGCACTTTACGTACATCACTGCAGATCTTATCTGATCTCATCTCATGGACAGACACACACATATGTGATGTCCACGTACTCCATTTAACCCAAAAAAATTAGCTTCTTCATCTGTACAACTAACTCAAATACCAACTAGTTCTATTCAACTTCTTCTACAATATGCATTTACAATATGCTCTACGCAAGGGGCCATTCTGTAGAATCTACGCGAGTGGGTGGCGCACGGCCACACGAGGGGCGGCCGGCGTGGTGAGCACAAGCCCGCAGGGAAGTGGTGGGAGGCACAAACGGTGACTAAACAAGGGGAAAAGCGGGGGAATCGATGGAGACGCTCACCGCGGAGCTGGGGAAGGAGACGGCGAGCCCGAGGGTGGTCGGGGCAACGTGGATCGATGCCGAGAAGCAGTGGTCAGTGACGAGGAAGAAGAGGTTGATGCGCTCGATCCTTGATGACCCGGTTCCAATCCGTGGACGTAGGCAATGAAGGTGATGATGGTGTTGCTCCTGGCGCAGCTCCTAGTCACGACGACGGAGCACAGCGCGGTCGGTGGCCGCGGTGACGCACGGCGTTCGCGCTCGGGGTGGCGGATCTGGAGGAGGAAGGGAGGCCGAGAGGGAGATTGAGGAGTGGAGGGAAGCTAGGGGCGGTGCAGTGGGTCGGGGTGGCGGCGCAGTGGGTCGGGGGAGGGCGCGTGGCTGTCTGGCGAGGGAGGGAGAGAGGCCAGAGGGAGAGGGGAGCAAGTGGAGTGGGGGAGGGTTAGCAATGGCGCACCTCTTAGGGGTGCGCCATAAACATAAGTATACCAATGGCGCACCTCCCAGGTGTGCACCATTACTAACTTTTTTTGGATTTTTAGTTGCATGTATTAATTTTGTAGAAAATGACCATAAATTTTAAAATGTTACCATATAAGTAGTTATTACTTTTTGTGAGTTAGAAAAATGTTTAAAAATATTCATGAGTTCAAAGAATATTAACAAATTCATCTGGGGCGGCGCAGGTAGGGGCGGCGGCGCAGTGGGTCTGGGCGCCACGGGTTTCTAGGGTTTCGAGGGCTGGGAAGGCGAGGGAGGGGGTGGGTCGGGGCGGCAGAGCCCGGGAGAGAGGTCGCCGGTGGGTGGGCGCGACGGTGGTGGTGGAAGGTGTAGGATCGAAAGTATGTCTAGAGGGGGGGGTGATTAGACTACTTGACCAAATAAAAACTTATCATTTTCCCAATTTTAGTCTTTTGTAGATTCTAGCTATCTTAGCACAAGTCAAGCAATCTCAACACAATTCAAGCAAGCATGCCAAGAGTATATGAGCAGCAAAAAGTAAAGCATGCAACTTGCAAGAATGTAAAGGGAGGGGTTTGGAGGATTCAAACGCAATTGGAGACACGGATGTTTTTGTCGTAGTTCCGATAGGTGGTGCTATCATACATCCACATTGATGGAGACTTGGTGGAAAGAAGATTTGAGTGGAAAGCAACTTGGGTAAGGCTAGAGATCAAGATTCATATGGTAGGAATGGAATATCTTGGCCTCAACACAAGAGTAGGTGGTTCTCTCTCAGAAATAGCAAGTTGGAAGTGTAGGTTTGTTCTGATGGCTCTCTCCACGAATGAAGAGGACGTGGAGGTGTATATATAGCCTCCACACAAAATCTAACCATTACAAACAACTTGCCAAACTCGATGGGACCGAATTGGTAAACTCGGTTGGACCGATTCAGCAAATCTAGTGACCATTAGGATTTTCGGTGGGACCGATATGGTTAGGGTTTACGGCTTAACGTAATCTCGGTGAGACCGATTACACAAACTCGGTGGGACCGATTTTGGTAATAAGCTAACCAGAGAGTTGGTCAGGTAAACTCGGTGGGACCGGTTCGCTCATTTCGGTGGGACCGAAATGTTACGAAAATGAAACAGGGAGATTACATTGCAATCTCGGTGGGACCGATCGCTCATCTTGGTGGTACCGAAATGTTACGAAGGGAAACAGAGAGATTACAATCACATCTCGGTGAGACCGAGCTCCCTATCGGTGAGACCGATTTGCCTAGGGTTTGTGGCAGTGGCTATGACATCTGAACTCGGTGGCGGCGGATAGACAGAATTGGTAGGGCCGTGTTTGACTTTTGGTTTAGGTCATATGTGGATGTGAGAAAGTAGTTGAGAGCTTTGGAGCATATCACTAAGCACTATGGAGCAAGAAACTCATTAAGAAACACCTCATCCCTCCTTGATAGTATTGGCTTTTCCTATAGACTCAATGTGATCTTGGATCACTAAAATATAAAATGTAGAGCCTTGAGCTTTTGAGCTTTATCCAATCCTTTTATCCTTAGCATTTTGAGGGGTCCACTTTTCTCATCCATGCCAGGACATTCATTGAGCTTTTCCTGAAATATTCATCTTGGAATGATGTTAGCTCAATGAGCTATATGTTGTTAGGAATTACCAAAACCACCTAGGGATAGTTGCACTTTCAATCTCCCCCTTTTTGGTAATTGATGACAACATATAGATCAAAGCTTCGACAAATGATAATAAGATTGAAAAACATTGTCGCTTTGAGAAGTATGTGATAAGCAAGACCTCCCCCTAAATTTGAGCATAGTTTATGATTTGCTTTGGACTGCAAATGCACAAATAGTTAGGCTCATGGGTTACTCTTCCATGTCACATACATCTTGGTGGAGCGCTCAAAATGATAATAATTGAATACATGCACTCATCACCAAGCAAAGTGAATGATCACATAGAGATAAAATGGGATAATATCATCCAACAAGCATAAATGTAGCATATGATCATCTCTACTCCTCCTCTCTCTTGGTGGTGATTCTTCTCTTCTACTTCTTCTCTTGGGTGATTCTTCTCTTTTTTTTTGTAGGGTGCCGTACACTCATTGGAATAGTGTCCGGGTCTCCCACAATTGTAGCAATTTCGCTCTCGACTAGAAGATCTTTTGTCATTGTAGGACCTCGACTTGGAGCTTATCTCTTTGCTTCTATTCTTGTATAACTTGTTGAAGTTCTTCACCATTAAGCTCAATTCTTCATTAAAGGTTTGTTTCTCAATTGATCATGTAGGGGCTTCACGTGAGGCTTTGTAAGCACCACTTGACTTGTTGTGAAGTTCCTCCTTATCCTTGAGTGACATCTCATGAGCAACAATTCTTCCAATGACTTCCGTTGGCTTGAGATCTTTGTAATTTGGCATCATTTGGATCAATGTGCACACGGTATCATATTTTCCGTCCAAAGCTCTTAGGATCTTCTTGATGATGAATTTGTCGGTCATCTCTTCACTACCTAAGCCGCCAATCTCGTTTGTGATAAGAGCAAGCCTAGAGTACATTTCAGCAACATCTTCACCATCCTTCATTTTGAACTTGTCAAGTTGAATTTGGAGCACATCCAACTTGGATTCCTTGACGGAGTCGGTACCTTCATGCATATCAATCAAAGTGTCCCAAATTTCCTTTGCATTCTCAAGACGGCTGATTTTGTTAAATTGTTCGGGGCACAATCCGATGAAGAGGATATCACAAGCTTGAGTGTTGTATTGCATCATCTTCAACTCTTCCGCGCTAGCTTCACGGATCGGTTCTCTCCCATCAAAGAATTCACCTTGCAAGCCAATACACACAATAGCCCAAATGGCGGGGTTATGTCCAAGAATATGCATTTTCATCTTATGCTTTCAACTAGCAAAATTAGTACCATCAAAGTAAGGACCTCTAAGGTGATGATTTCCCTCGCTAGACGCCATACTCTCCTAGGTTGTGAAACCAAGGCTATGACCACCAAAAGCTATGGAAATCAAAGCAAATGGAGACCAAAGCTCTGATACCACTTGTAGGATCGAAAATATGTCTAGATGAGGGGGGGTGATTAGACTACTTGACCAATAAAAACTTATCCTTTTCCCAATTTTAGTCTTTGGCAGATTTTAGCTATCTTAGCACAAGTCAAGCAATCTCAACACAATTCAAGCAAGCATGCAAATATTATATGAGCAACGGAATGTAAAGCATGCAACTTGCAAGAATGTAAAGGGAGGGGTTTGGAGGATTCAAACGCAATTGGAGACATGGATGTTTTTGTCGTGGTTCCGATAGGTGGTGCTATCGTACATCCACGTTGATGGAGACTTCAACCCACTAAGGGTAAGGGTTGCGCGAGTCCACGGAGGGCTGCACCCATGAAGGGTCCACGAAGAGGCAACCTTGTCTATCCCACCATGGCCGTCGCCCATGAAGGACTTGCCTCACTAGCGGTAGATCTTCACGAAGTAGGCGATCTCCTTGCCCTTACAAACTCCTTGGTTCAACTTCACAATCTTTTCGGAGGCTCCCAAGTGACACCTAGCCAATCTAGGAGACACCACTCTCCAAGAACTAACAAATGGTGTGTTGATGATGAACTCCTTGCTCTTGTGCTTCAAATGATAGTCTCCCCAACACTCAACTCTCTCTCACAGGATTTGGATTTGGTGGAAAGAAGATTTGAGTGGAAAGCAACTTGGGGAAGGCTAGAGATCAGGATTCATATGGTAGGAATGGAATATCTTGGCCTCAACATATGAGTAGGTGGTTCTCTCTCAGAAATAGCAAGTTGGAAGTGTAGGTTCATTCTGATGGCTCTCTCCATGAATGAAGAGGAGGTGGAGGGGTATATATAGCCTCCACACAAAATCCAACCATTACACACAACTTGCCAAACTCGATGGGACCGAATTGGTAAACTCGGTCGGACCGATTCAGCAAATCTAGTGAGTGTTAGGATTTTTGGTGGGACCGACATGCAACTCGGTAGGACCAATATGGTTAGGGTTTAAGGCTTAATGTAATCTCTGTGAGACCGATTACGCAAACCCGATGGGACCGATTTTGGTAATAAGCTAACCAGAGAGTTGGTCAGGTAAACTCGGTGGGACCGGTTCGCTCATTTCTGTGGGACCGAAATGTTATGAAAAGGAAACAGGGAGTTTACATTGCAATCTCGGTGGGACCGATCGCTCATCTCGGTGGTACCGAAACTTTACGAAGGGAAACAGAGAGATTACAATCCCATCTCGGTGAGACCAAGATCCCTATCGGTGAGACCAATTTGCCTATGGTTTGTGGCAGTTGCTATGACATCTGAACTCGGTGGCGCCGGATAGAAAGAATCGGTAGGGCCGAGTTTGACTTTTGGTTTAGGTCATATGTGGATGTGAGAAAGTAGTTGAGGGGTTTGGAGCATATCACTAAGCACTATGGAGCAAGAAACTCATTAAGCAACACCTCATCCCTCCTTGATAGTATTGGCTTTTCCTATACACTCAATGTGATCTTGGATCACTAAAATATAAAATGTAGAGTATTGAGCTTTTGAGCTTTAGCCAATCCTTTTATCCTTAGCATTTTGAGGGGTGCACTTTTCTCATTCATGCCATGCCATTCATTGAGCTTTTCCTGAAATATTCATCTTGGAATGATGTTAGCTCAATGAGCTATATGTTGTTAGGAATTACCAAAACCACCTAGGAATAGTTGCACTTTCAGAAGGGGATCGGCGGCGGTAGCGAGAGGCCAGGGGCGAGATGGGAGAAGACGAACGGCTGGCGAGATGGACAACACATACATACATACAGAGGGGGGAAGGTTAGCAATGGCGCACCTTCTAGGGGTGCGCCATAAATACCGTGATAGCAATGGTGCACCTTCCCCTGGTGCGCCATTACTAACTTTTTTTTTGGATTTTTAGTTGCATCTAACAATTTTTTAGAAAATGACGATCAAATTTGAAAACATTTATGAATGTCAAAAAATATCATCAAATTTGTTATTTGAATATATTTATGAATATGAAAAAATATCATCAAATTTGTTATCTGAAAATATATTTTTTGGATTTTTAGTTGCATCTAATAATTTTCTAGAAAACATTTATGAATATGAAAAAATATCATCAAATTTGAAAAAATATTCATGAATTCAAAAAGTGCCCATGAAATTTAATAATATTCATGAGTTAAAAAATATTAACAAATTCAATACTTTTTGTGAGTTAGAAATACAATATCAGAATAAACCTAATTATAAATTGGTATACCAATGGCGCACCTCCTTGCGGTGCGTCATAAGTACCTTGATAGCAATGGCGCACCTTCTCCTGGTGCGCCATTAGTAACATTTTTTTTGGATTTTTAGTTGCAAAACATTTGTGAATTGTTAAAACATTTATGAATATGAAAAAATATCATCAAATTTGAGAAAATAATCATGAATTCAAAAAGTGCCCATGAAATTTAAAAATATTCATGAGTTCAAAAAATAAAAATTGGTTTACCATAATAAACATAAATAAATATTCATGAGGACTAGAACAGAAGAAATATCATTTCCATATGTCGAAATACAATCGAGAAATGAAGACTACAATTTAAATACAACCGATCTTAGCTAGCTATCTTTTCACAATCTTCTTGCCCTTCTTTTTCGCAAATGGAGTTCCTGTCTTGAACGGACGTTCTTTAGGTAGGGTGGTCCTGCTTCTTCTTGTGGTGTATGGCACTTCATCGTCGTTGTCATGTTCCATCTTCGAGTCGCCGTACTTGTCGAAGTCTTGCTCATTGGCGACTCCATCCATTCTGATGATCTTCCTTTTGCCTCTCTTCGCGACAACACGACTGGGCTTTGATGGGTCGCTAATGAAGAAGCATTGGTCCACTTAGGAAGTCAGTACCCATGGCTCATTTTTCGCGGTGACGTTTGCGCACGCGGTCTTGGATTTGGCTTCGGGTATAACCATGGTGGTGAACTACCGGTCTTCTTTTAGGACGCTCTTGGCCCGTCTGACACGGAACATCGGGACCTTCTCTCCAGCGTAGCTCAGCTCCCAGATCTCCTCGATCCTTCCGTAGTATCTATCCTTGTCATTACCGGTGTAGGATTCCATCTTTACCCTGGAGTTCTGATAACCATCGCTCTTCATGTCCTTTTCCTCGATGTAGAATGTGTAGCCATTGATATCGTACACCTCATAGGTCATCAAGTTGTGCTCGGCCCCTGTGACAAGGCAAAGCTGAGTTTTTCTTCCGTGGAAGAATCCTCATGTAAAGGGTATGATAGAAGCTTCTCCGTCCGTCCTCTATGGGCCTCGGTCATTGTACGTCTTCTCAATAAAGGTTTTGTGCTCTATCACCCAAGGATCGACCACATCTATGTGTTGTAGCGCGACTAAGTTTTCTCTTTCAAAGTCGGCGAGTCGACTCTCAAAGTCGACATGCATTTCACGGCGACCCTCACGGTGACCCCATCCAGCGAGCCTGCCGAGGTGCCTATTGACGGGCAGACCAACGTGGTTCTCGACGCCTAGATAATTCGTGCAGTAGGAGATGCACTCTTCGGTTAGAAAGCCCCTGGCTATGCTTCCCTCTGGACGTGACATGTTGTGAATGTATCCTTTGATGATACCATTCATCCTTTCGAACGGCATCATGCTTTGCAGAAACATCAGCCCGAGTTGGATGATATTCTCCACGATATGGACCAGCAGATGCACGATAACATTAAAGAATGCAGGAAGGAAGTACATCTCAAGCTCGCATAGTATCACCACAATCTCTTCCTGTAGCCTTCTGAGTTGCCTCACGCCAACCAATTCTGAGAGATGACGTCGAAAAAGTTGCATAGGCCAAAAAGTGTTTCACGGACGTGTGCATCCATGATCCCATGGATTGCAACTGGAAGTATCTTCGTCATCAGCACGCGACAGTCGTGAGACTTCATCCCGCTGAACTTCTGCTTCGATGAGTCTAGGTATCTGCTTATCTTCCCCGTGTAACCGTAAGGAAGTTTTACTCCTATGAGGCAGGTGAAAAACTGCTCGATATCCTCCTGACTTAGAGTGAAGCACATGGGAGGGAAGTCATTTCCGATCTTCTTGTCCTTTTTCCCTTTGCGACGACTTTCCATGTCCTTCGCCTCATCATCATCATCATCATCATCATTAGCGTGAAGCTCCTCCATAATGCCCATTGATTTCAAGTCTGCCCTTGCTTTCGGCCCATCTTTGGTCCTCTCTGGCATGTTGAGCAGGGTACCAAGCAAACTCTCGCACACGTTCTTCATGATATGCATGACATCAAGGCTGTGAGCCACACAGAGGATCTTCTAGTATGGCAAGTCCCAGAAAACGGACCTCGTATTCCATACCTTCAGCAGTGGCTCTGGCGCCTTTCGCTTCTTTCCTGGCTCTGGCGCCTTTCCCGGTGGTGGGCACTCTTTCCAATTTTTCAACAGCTCGTCTATTTCCTAGCCGCTCCTCGTACGCGGGCGTCTTCGGGGTTCGGTTTCACCATCGAACAGATCCTTGCGTTTTCTCCATGAGACATCGTCGCGAAGCCACCTTCGATTTCCATGAACACGGTTTTCAAAGACCCGGGATCTCTATCCAGCTGGCGATACGTTGTGTCATCCATGCACCTGACGAATCCAGAAAATCCGACCACCTGCCCCGCGACATATCTATAAGCGAGATAGTCGTGCACCGTCGTGAGCAGTGCGGCTCTCATAGAGAAATAATCTTTCTCTGTGGCGTCCCACGTATTGGCTGGCGTTTTCCACAGCGTGTCTAGCTCCTCTTTCGGCAGCCCCAGATACAGATTGATGTTGTTCCCTGGTTGTTTCGGCCCTTCAATTAGCATACTCATGGGAATGTACTTCCTCTTCATGCACAACCAGGGGGAAGGTTGTACATCCACACAAACACAGGCCAGGTGCTATGTGTGCTTCTCTGGCTGCCAAACGGATTGACTCCATCGGTGCTCGCGCCCAGCACGACATTCCTTGGATCGTCCCCAAATTTTGGGTGTTTGAAGTTCAACGCTTGCCACTAGCTCACATCCTTAGGGTGACTCAGCATCTTGTCTTTATTATTTATCTCCGGATCATTTCTGTCATCTTCTCACTTCTTCTCCAACCTATCCATGTGCCAATGCAGGAGCTTTGCTACCTTAGGGTCCACGAAATACCGCTGCAGATGAGGAGTGATCGGGAAGTACCACACCACTTTTCGAGGAGCTTTGTTCCTCTTCTTGTATCGAGTGACGCTGCTCATCGGACATATGGTAAACTCCGCATGCTCGTCCTGATAAATGATGCAATTGTTCATTCACACACGGTATTTCACGTGCAGTAAATCTAGAGGACACACAATTTTCTTTGTCTCTTTCAAACTGGTCGGGCACTAGTTCCCCTTGGGAAGACGTTCATGCCAGAATGACATGTTCTCGTCGAAGCATGCGTCGTTCATTTTGTGTTTTACCATCTCCAGAGCCATGAGCGTTACTTTTAGGCGGGTATCCTCGGGCCTTCATCCTTCATACAATGGAGTAACCACGTCTATCTCCAGTTGATCCATCTTGGCTTTCTCTCGGGCGGCAGCTCTTGCGTTATCTGTCTGCTTGAGAAGCAGCTCTTGAATATGAGGGTCCTGCACCCAGCCCATCGATGGTCCATCATCGTCTGCTCCGGCATCTTCATCTTCATGATCATGCCCTTCGTCTGCTTCGGCATCTTCCTCATCATCATGTCTGGCATTTTCTACATGATGACTGTGTACTGCATCTACTTCGTGATCATGTCCTGGAGATTCTTCGTCTTCTCGCCCGCCCTCGCCACAGTTATCTTGCTGCCCTTCCTTATTTCTTGCCCGACCCCCATGGACGACTTCATAATCATCTTTATCACCTTGCCACCGGTAGCCATCCATGAAACCACGCAAGAGCAGGTGGTTCCGCACCTGTACGGAATCCGGGTCCATAAGGCTCTCCAGCTTGCAACTTCGACACGGACATCTTATCTTCGTCTCGTTCTTTTGAAGCATCTCGACCTTCACGGAGCTCAAAAACATATTCACGATGCCTTCGATCATTGTGCGGTGGTCGCCTGTGGGGTAGAGCAAAACGATATTTTAGAACCAAAAATTTTTTGGCCTGACTTTGCCTAAAAATAGGACCAAAAAGAATGCATAGTGCCAAATTCTCGCCGAAACGGAAATGAATCAACATTCCGGCAAAATATTGGCAACTATCGCATTTCAAGTACCGGTACCTGCAAATACAAACATATGCAACACCACAAACATACGTAGATTTAGGCCATAAAAAGTGCATGTGCACGTTGTTGGAGGGAGAAAAAAGTAGATGTACAACATAAAGAAAGCTTTCCCCTTACTTACCTATCAAAAAAAAGGAAATTTAACCACTTCATTTAGGTGAATCTATGGTGCAGATGAGGTGAGGAGGAGGAGGCACCTGAGACAAGCTTGGAGGAGGAGGTGGAAAGAATGAAGTGGGGAAAGTCAGTGTGGTAGGTGGCTGTCCAAAATATCTAGTTGCTCTCAGGTTCCCAATGGCGCACCACCTAACAATGCACCATTAGTAACCCTGGTTACTAATGGCGCACCTGTTACGTGGTGCGCCATTACTAGTTTTGCAAAAAAAAATTAAAAAAATTGTTAGTAGTGGTGCACTTTGGTTATAGTGCGCCATTACTAGTTTGACCTAGTAATGGAGCACTGTACCCCGGTGCGCCATTACTAGTTTTGAAAAAAAAGTAAAACAAAATTTGTAGCAGTGGCGCAAAGAGTGTGTGGTGCGCCATTACTAGTTAAAACTAGTAATGTAGCACTATGCCCTGGTGCGCCATTACTAGTTTTGGAAAAAAATGTTAGTAGTGGCACACCGTGGGTGTGGTGCGCCATTAGTGATATGGACACTAATAGCGTACCTACACATGGTGCACCACTGCTATATAGCAGTGGAGCACCACATATGTGGTGCGCCATTAATGTCCATATTAGCTATAGCCCTTTTCCTAGTAGTGATGGTCGTGTAGTGTGGGTGATGGCGTTTTGAGGCATGCTTTGAAGGCCATAGCGACAAGGTGTGTTGTGACATCATGATGATGCTATGAGGATGGTTCGGCTACTGCAAGGGGTGCAGCAATGACCACGACACCATGGCGTGCTTCGACGACCGTGACGACGCGGCATGTTGTGACATCGTGACGATGCTATGAGGATAGCTCGACTCCTGCGAGGGGAGCTGGAAAGGCAACGATGTCCAGGTGTGAGGCAACGGTGTCGACGACCGCGACAATGCTGCAGGCGTGCTTCAACATTCACTACTAGGGAAAAGCCTAGCAGTAGCGCGTGTATTAGGTGTATCAGTAGCGCGGGGCACCGCGCTACTGATATGGCGTACCGCTAACATGTATCAGTGGCGCGTGTTGACCCACGCTACTGCTATATATGGCTAGCAGCAGCGGGCTTTAGCATATTGTGCTACTTCTAATATCTGCAACACTTTAATCTAGGGCACGCTACTAGTAAGGGCGCGATGCTGCTAATTCTACTCCCCTCGCTACTGTTAGTTTTATTAGTTTTTTTGGGCATATTTGTTTTGTATTTGAATAGGCTTTATACAATAATCTTTAGCATATCATACACATATAAATGTAATCATAGCATCAAATTATGACATCATCATAATCATCATCCAACACAAAGTGAACTCTCGTCATCATCTCGAAAATAGCAATACAAGTTCTTGCAACTACATCATCATCCATCTAAACAATGATATACGCGAGAAGATCTATCACTACGAGTGAGAGCAGAACTTTGCAGTACATGAGTTCATATACCTCTCTTGCACTAGTGTGAACCTAAACTAACTACTGACTATCGCTCGAAAATCGGAAACTGGTACACCTGGGCCTGACACTCCGGCCACTCGTTGTATACTCCTGGTGTAGCACTTCTTCGCCATCGATGATCTATGCACCTGCATCGTCACATGAGTCGATGATATGCAACAAATATAGTTGAGAAACAGAAAGAGATAGACTTGGCAAAAAAAGAAGCAACATATCATAAGCATAAATAACAAAGTTCATCGTACCCAAAATGCCCTAACTAGAGTGATCTTCGCTAGTCAAGGAGGACGGTTTAATTACCTCACAAATAAAGTTTTGTCGTGCATAACTCAAAGTTCTATCATACATAAAGTATGGACTAACTAGACAGATTGTCATATATCGACAATCACAACATGTCGTGCCATCCATCCAAGTCAGGGAGAAAGTGCCCGAGCTTAGTGAAAGGCTTCAGGTCGAGACGTTGAGCGGCTACACGTCTTTGGACGTCCTCCCGTGACATTGGCCCTTCCTCGTAGAGCAACCCTGTTTTTTCTAGGACCTCCTTCATCATGATTTGGGAAAGCTCGCGCTGGATGTGATAGAACTCAGCTCTAAGCCAATGATCCTCGATATCTTCTACATTCCTTGCCCATTGCCGAATATGGGCATCCCCGGATGTAGGTGACATGCGATGGTTCTGCTGATCCCGTCTGTACTCCAGCATGTGTGTAGGACATAGAATCCATCACTAAGAGTATCACTCGGTTGCTGGATGCAGCAGAAGTCGGTCTTATGGCTGAAGGTGGGCCTGCCATTCCTGTTCTTCTTGTCCTTGATCTCTCCACCCCTTATGCTGTAGAAAAAGATAGCACTGTCGAGAACAGACTTGATGTGGGTGTAATCCTTTTTGTTCATGTTCTTCGACGAGTCCAAGTAAAGAGCGTGGGAGTATCGGGGGTAAAGGATGATGAGGATGGCGCACCGGTGTCTGTGCAAAATAAGTACACCTCAAATTAATTAGCCTCCACCGTGCAAATGAATGACTGAAATCGAAGGAAGTATATCCGCGCGGATGACTTACAGGGGATGATAAGGCACGAGAATCATCTCCTTGTCCTTATTGGCAACCATGAAATCAACTATGTAGTCCCTCGCGTATTGACGGTGCTTTAGGCAGACTGCCATGCAGCCCTCATGCATGAAGTACGGGTCAGCGACACATATATAAGTTACCTGCTCATTCCCGATGATGTAGTTCATGTACAAGGCATAAAGGCAGACAAACGTAAAATCCAGCTTTTTCAAGTGAAACATGTCGAAGATGTAATCGAATCGAAGGAAGAACTTCTTCGTGGGGAATGAGTCGACGTACAACCTTTTCCACGGCTCGTTAACCATGTAGAGTGGGTATCCTGGATTTTCCGAGGTGATTAGGCTTTTCTCTCTCAGCAGCACATCATCATGAACTCTCCTTAGATCGCCGTGTATGGCCTGTACCGATGCTTCAGGTAGGATTGGTTCACCGGGGATACGGAATTTCCCCACACCGCGGATAGGTATACGGTCTTGAACCCGAGGCTGCGGAGGCGGCTGGATCATAGCAGCAGCTTTATTGTTGCCTTTCCTAGCTCTCTTCTGATGCTTCATTGGTGGAGTAGTACGTTCAGGCATCGGTGGTGGCAATTCGGGCACTGACTCATGACGCTCAAACCCTGAGTACTCATACTGTTGAGCCATCGATCCTCCGTCATCAATGGCGCCAGTATTGAGATACTGTTGAGTGTCAACATCATAGTCATCCTAATCTATGGCGACGTCATCAGCGACTAACGGAGGCTCTTCCTCACCTAGTCCACTATCACCCAGCACGACTGGCGATGCTAATTGGGTAGGTGGGGTGTTGATGTTCATACCTTGCGGAGGCTGTGTGGTCGTAGGTGTGCTCCCGGCCGCCTCCAGACGAAGTAGACTTTTGGCCACAATAGGACCCACATCTTGCAATTGCCAAGCCGCCGCGGGGTCTCGTCGTCATCTCCCCCTAGTACCGGAGGAACCAAATTCTTGTGGCCCGGTTTCACACTTGTCACACCCTAATTTTCATGCCACAACACTTAAGCAAATAAATCATGATAAAATGTGTTTTGACAAAAACTTTTGAGTGTTTTGGACTTTGCTTGATTGGATTTTTGTTTGCTATTTGCAAGTGCTCTAAAAATCAAATAAATTCTCCAACCCTTATATTCCTTCCCCTTGATCCAGAAACGTTGACCAATGATCATGCCATGTGTATAGGACATAAAAATAATTTCTTACAAAAATAATTTGGCCAAATAGTATTTTCAAAAACTAGTTTTCCAAAAACCCCTGAACTGAGATTTGCACTGCAAGTACTTAATTAAGGGAAGTAAAAATCTTTCCAAAAATATATTTGAATCCTATTAGATGTAGGACTCCCATAAATCACAAAAATATAATTTTAAAAGTTATTTCCCTATTTTATTTAAAGGCTTTTTCTTAAGGCCAGAAATGGTCTTTATTAGGGAAAAATCATTTTATTGTTTCAAAAATATTTGACAAAAACCTAGGGAAACTAAGTGGACATATATTGTCTATATATACAAGAGTTTCAACACATGGTCATGTTCAAAATATTGGTCAAATCCCTCAAAAACCCTTTCTGGATATTTCAAGATTTTGAAATATTTACAAAGGAAATATTCTCCAACAATTCCAAGAAAATCCTAGCATGTCACCTATGACATGTTGGATGATCTTGACAAGTATCATGTCATGGAGAATAGTATAACCCCATGAAATCCCCTCAAAACCATTTCTGTCCATTTTGAAGTTTGAGCAACTTTACATTGCCAAACATGCCCAAATGTTCTCAAACCTTGTGAACATGCTCAAATGGTCTAATAATTCATCTAGACCAAATGGCACAAGTTGGAGAACAAGTTAACTTGATCAAAGTGCCCCAAAACCCTTCCTGTCCAGAACCAAATTTGAACAACTCTACATTGGCAACTTTCTCCTTTTGATCTCAACTTTTGTGGGCATGTTCATAACCTCAAATGATGACACTACACCAAGTGGTGCATCAAGGAGAATTGATTTGCATGACTAAATCTTGGTATAGCCATTTCTGCTAATTTCTAGGGTTTACCAAAGTTGCATTGTCAACTTCCTCCAAATGAGCTCCAACTTGGTGATCAACCCCATTTCTATATGACACTTGATCCTGTTAATCTTCACATCATTTGGAATCCATTTGCTTGCCCAAACCACCATCAAACACCTTCTGGCAGAAATTTAAAATGCATGTTTTGGCCATTTCCACTAATCTCCATGAGCTAAGCTTTCTCCCACAGCATAACCTGGTCCTCCTATAACCCCTGCATCTTTCCCTGCCCGAGGAGGCATGATTATTGGGGTGAAAAGCTCTTTTTCCCCCTCTGGACAACACCATTTCTCTCTCTCAACCTCCCTCCTCACTCCAGTGGATCCCCAGGGCATCCAATACCATTGTCACATTGTTTACTCCCCCCTGCAGCTGCCAGACACAAGTGGGCGCGTGAGGATGCGAGGAAAAGCCGCGGGTGCCGGCCATTTGCGCGCTCTGGAGCATGTCAGCGTGCTCCCGACCGTTGACACAGCGCTCCCGACCACCTCGAGCCTCCCCCTTGTGCCAGTAGAGGTGCCTCGACGTCCGCAACACGCCACCGCGCTGGCCCCCTCCGTCCCCCTCTGTCTTGCCCATGCCGCGCGTGCCCAGAGCCGCCCGAGCCCTCCAATGCGCGTGCGAGCTTGTGGCTCCACCCGAAGCTCGCCCCGCTCCCTCTCTCTCTTCCTAGCACCCTAATCCACCCCTACTAACGCCGCAGACAAGTCGTCGCCCTCTCTCCTAGCCTCCCGGGCCGTTGCTGCGGCCACCCGTGCACCGCGTCCACGGTGAGCCGCGGGTCAGCTATTTAAGGCCACCCCCGAGCCCCCTCTCTACTCCTTTGGCTCCCTCTCCCTCTCGTGCACCCCTGGACAAACCCACACCCCTCCCCGTGCCTTCTGTTCACCGCAATGGCCAGAGCACCGCCGTTGGGCTCCGCCTAAATCCGGGCTATCCCGAGCCTCTCCCCTCCCCCTAGCCACTCAAGTACCCTCATACCACCACCTCGAGGCCCTCCATCACCATCGTTCATCCCCGGGAACGCCACGCGCTCGTGGCCGAAGATGGCCGACAGCCTCCTCCGCGGCCACCCAAGCCATCGCTGCTGCAGCCCTCCACGGCATGCGTGCAACACATGGATGGGTGCGTCGTGGCCTCCTGAGCATGCCGGTGGGCGGAGCGTCGCCGGAGACGCCCTGTAGCCCCGGCAATCGCCGGCGGGAGCCGCTCCTCCTCGCGGCCAGAGCGCGTGCGGGAGGTGGAAGACGACCTGCCGCTGGGGCCCACACGTCAGCGAACCAGCAGGCGGGCCCGTCCGTTTAAGTGGAAACGGCTTCGGCCGGATCCGCCTCCCCTGCACGAAGGCGCACTCCGCGTGGGCGCCTTCGACGTCTCCTCTGTCGTCCCGTGCGGCTGGGCCGGCCCATGGTCTATCTGTCGCCTGGTGCGCAGGATAAGGTTAAAGCCTTATTTCCTTTTTCTTTTTCATGTCAACTTCAAAAATCCATAAATAATCGAACAGAGCTCCAAATTTGATGATTCAAATTTCTGGTAGTTTCTAAAATTATTCCCTATCACATGGTGCTATTTTCACATTTTTCCAGAATCATTTCCTTCACAAATATTTATCAAATCCTGTTTTTTTCCATTTCTGTGATGAACTTTAGAAAATCACAAAGATCTCAAAATTGATCCAATGGCCATGATTCAAACTCCTAGATGTCTATAAGTTCAAAACTTAGTTTTTGAACATTTTTACTAATACTTTCTGTATCACCTCAAATAATGGTCTATTTCTTCATGTATAGCCAACTTTGCAAAATCATAGGATATTCATTTGAACTCCAAATCTAGAGAAACCAACTCCTCGGTGCTTCTAAAATCATGCTTTGTCAAATGGGTGCCTTTGCTCATTTTCCAAAAACATATTTCTGTACACTTCTTGCAAATCCATAAACCCCTTGATTCCATCATATTGAAATCTTCAGAAATATTCACCAATCCAATTCCAATGAAACCACCCTGGTTATTTTTCATATGACCAGGGAAGTCCTAGAAAATTCAAATCCATAGTTTTAGAGCACTTTTATTTTCGGCCTTGCTGTGTTGCTTATTATGATTGTTTCGACGTTAGTTGACGAAGTAGACGGAGTACTTGGAGAAGGACCAGAAGATCGCAAGATTCTGATGAACCAGGAAAGCATCCCTTTGACCATGTCTATGAAACCCTTTTATGCATGTCATATAGCACCATATTGTTGTTGCAACAGATTCTTGATGAGGTAGTAACCACTTTGATGGTTTGCCACCATACTTCCTCGTTGATACTTGCATTGTGCATGACCCTACCTTCATATGAGGGTTATGTCGGTGGGAGTAGATAGGATGCTAAAGTAGTTGCTACGCAAAAAGGGACGGGTTTATGCATGGTGAAGGAGACAAAGCATTTTCAAAAGACTTTTCGAAAACCTCGTCGGGTGCCACTTATGCCCGAGGGAGATGATGAGATGGGTAACCACTTGATGACAAAGTGGTGTGCCGAGGCAAGTGTGTGTGTTGTTTTCGAAAACGGATTAGATTTAAGATTTGATGACTGTCCCAACCTTACATGTGCAACCACTCTACCCTTATATGGGAAAGGGCATTATTGATTACCTAGGCCGATACTAGCTTGGAGCCCGCATTACTAGTGACGGGGGAGAGTTGGTGCTCTCTCTCGGGACGGGGTCGTGCCAGGTACGGCGGCCAAGAACATTTTTATGGGGCACCGGACACACCGTTGGTACCCCGTGCTTGTGATGAGAGATGATTATGGAGCGTGGCTCCACGAAAATGTTATGTGATAATGTTGGGCACGGGGGTTACTACCAATCGAGTGGACTCCATGTTACTATCGTCTAGGGAAAGGTAGTGATCGGGTGCTTACCCCGGGTACTTGAGGTATCGCGGGTCGTGGATGACACGGAAGTTCCCCGGATCTTGTGGGTACAGTGTGCAACCTCTGCAGAGTGTAAAACTATTCGAATAGCCGTGTCCACTGTCAAGGACGGTTGGGTGGTGCTGCTTAAACTATGTCCAGAGTGTTGCAACCGTGTGTGTGAGCTAATAAAACTACTTGGGTCAAGTCAAAGGACTTGACATGTTCGAGTTGGGTTGTGCCCACTCTATTTATGTTGATATCTGTAGCCTGTCCTCATGGTTACTTGAATTCTCCTGATGCATGTCTTACAAGTTGTTGAACATATCATTGCACTCAAAACTAGCTTTCTGCAAAAATTTACCTATATCATGCATTGTTGTATCTTGAACTAAAACATGGGTTGCTTGCGAGTACATTCAAAGTACTCATTGGCTTGCCACTGGTTATTTTATTGGCCAGGCATGAAAGAATAGGATGTGATGAAGAACACTTCAGTGACGAACATGCGAGCTAGGACGCTTCCCAGTCAGAATGCCTGTAGGGTTAAGGCAGATGGCATGGGTCCAAGTTATCGACGAAGATTTCCGCTGCGATGATATACTCAAGACTTGACCATAACGGTCCTACTTGTGTAAGACGGTATGTATGGATGTAAGACTCTTGTTATTCAGCTTCTGTGTGTTCAGTGAGCATTGATCTCTAGGATCATTGTACACGTGCAATCAGTGATCACGACTTATGAGTCGGGGTCCTCACAGAGCTGGTATCAGAGCCATCCTGACTGTAGGAAGCCTTAGTTAGCATGGTCGTTAGTTAGGGTAAAATATTTCCAAAACTACTACTAGTTTTCAAAACTATCTATACTTCTCTTCCCTTCTCAGTTTTTCGAAAACTAGGGTATACTTTCCTCATTGATCTCTTCCCCTTCAAACCCTTTGGTCGCTAGAACCCTTATGCCCCTGACCATTGGATTCCTTGTAATCCCCGTGGATAATCTAGAAGGAAGATGCCTTGCCAGACATTCACCCACATCTCCTGAACACAAGATTGGCGACATCACAACAAGACGATACCAACAGAAGATACATCCTCGAGGAATGAGGACCTGAAGACCCAGGAGATGGTGACACCCTTGACACTGCCCCAAGATGATGCAACCTTAGCCTATGATGATCAGGGCCTAGAATATGCAACATCATGATATACATCGCTAATAGAGTAACCATGTCACTACCATTGTTGTATCGGCAACCACCGATGGATGAGAACCTAGCCATTTGGTCCGCCTCACCATAGTGAGCAGGAAAACGGTTCTCCTCATCCCCCGCTCTTGGTGTCGATGTTGTCATCAACATAACCGACATGATGGACCTCTATTACGTCTTGATAATGTCATTGCATAAAGGATTACCTACCTGGTACCATCGACGGCTTAGAAGACAAAAAGGGATCGTCGTGATTAAGAAGACAATAGAAGACCCAGTCAATGCCAGTTACGAGGAGCCACCTTCACCCCATCACTTCAACAGGCGAGAAGTTGTTGAAGAATCTTCAGGATCAACCCAGATTGTTTCATCGAACAACTACAAGAGATGTAGCAACACCTGAGGAAAACTCAGAAGACTGCATGAGGCACAAGGAACGACTACTGAGTCCGAGAACCCCTAGGGTAGGATGAGTCGTGTACCCCCTATGCGCAGTCGAGTCCGTATGATAGTTCGAATAGAACCATGATTGTGTGTTGCTTGTTTTTATTTGTTTGTGTTTTGATATAGGTCGCACTTTTGCCCTAAGCGACAAGTATGCGACTATATCACCTTCCTCACCTTGTTTCTTTTGTTTGGCCCTCTTTGCACCTGTTTGTTTGCGCTAGCACTATAGAACCCCCTTTAGGCATTCCCCTCCTCTATGCTACCTCTCCCTCTCATCTCTCTCCTCAACTGAAGCCTAGCAAGACAAGATACACCAAGGATTCTACTTTGGCAACCAACGAGCACTGAAGACTTTTGCTACAACCTCCTCGACCAAGTGCAGCCCCTTAGAGTTATGGTTGCCCCTCAAGATTAGAAACCCATTCCTAGACCCTTCGAGACTTCATAAGATACCCCATCTCGAATCCTCAACCATGTGCTTAACCCACAGAATTGCAAGAGAACCTGTTAAAGCCTCCGTAACCTTGCTTATCACTGGGTTCATTAGGGAACTAGTGGACATAGTGAACGAGCACATTATCATCCTAAGATAGCACCAAAACTGACAATGTCATAGGGAAGACCAATTTGAGGATACAGGAATAGAGGACAAATGACTTGGTGAGTTTATATCAATAACTTTGAGGAATTATCTGAGAATCTTTGGTGGACTATAAGGCTACCATGTTAGTAGATGAACTTGGCGGGATCATGATTATAGAGTAGCATAGCTTTCATTACCCCTGAGTAAATTGGATTTATAGGACAATTATGGTCGCAAGCTGGAACTCCTGGAAGTGCAAGGATTTGACTTGGTCAGATGATATTGATAGGAGACAGTTGATATTACGTAAATATCTTGAGGGAAACATGTAGGAATCCTCGTTGGACAAGACATTTGGATTTAAGTAGGTGATTCTACTTGAATATAGATGCTGGGCATGTCTACATGGTTTGGAGTAAATTGGATTTAGACTGATGATCTCGATCATGATACCATGTTTCTCGGTGGACGATAAACTAGTAGATTGGACTAATTGTCGGAGTTTATTTAGGCATCTTTGTGAGCTTGACCTTGGAGTATTACTAGATCAGAATAACAGGAATTGGTGGACTGACTATAGTAAGGAAGCCCTTTCAAGTATTGGGGATTATAAGGACTTTAGGAGATCATGTGGAACACCAGCATAGGCGTTGGATTTGTAGAATTAAATGGATTATGTAGTGATTGATGGAAGTTAATGGGCTTTTGGAGTTGATTCATAGGAAGGAAACAAGATCTTGGAGTGGCTTACGACGTGTTTCCTTAGGATAGAGATGCTTTATCTTAGACCTTGGAAGAACAGGCTGAGAACTTGGATTGTCACGTTCAAGCTTAACAGCTTATATGTTCTACCCATGGATTTTTAGGGGTAGACATACATATGAGTTTGGGGATTGTAGAAATATATGATTTTGTTAGACCTCCTCTAGGGAGCCATGAGGATATGAATCACATGAGTGATGATTGGGTTGACCTATGCAAAATGATGCTATCGGTGATATGATGTGATTTGTTTAAAGTACTAGATAGACTATCGGCATCTCAGAAACTGTGCTCGAGGATGGGATGATAAACATTCACTCGCACACTAGAATCCTTGAAACCCTTACGCCCTACCAAGCCACAACACGGTCAGATCCTGACCTTGGGCTTTGGCTCTAGATCGATAAGACCTTGGTCAATACTCAACCGTGACCATCACCAATGCCTCAGCCCACTTTACGTACCCCATAGAATTCATGGAGTGCTTAGACAAGATAGTTGTCATCATCATTTGGTGACCTACTTGTCCACCCGAAGACGGAAGAAGAGTCGTTTAGCTAGTCCAAGAACATTTGAAGACCGCCATGCCAAGGAGGAAGAAGAACCACCATCATCAAGAAGTAAACATCCGCATCGAAGACCAGGTGTATCTGCAAGCCACTCCTCTTTAAGGAACCAAGCATTTCCGTGACAAGGAGACCCACAATAGGATTCATCTTCCCCCTTCGAGATCACTCCAAAAATTTAACAACCCCTTCTAAGATCACTACGAGACGAAGAGAACACAGTTACCAGTTGGAGTTGCCACCCGAGTTACCTGATGTGCACAACACTTTCCATGCATCACAACCCCGGAAGTGTTTCCAACTTCCTAGCTAGCCCGAGCACTAATAAGGACATCGACCCCTAGCCCAATCTAACCTACCGCGAGCTACACATTAGCAACCTGGATCAAGGAGAGTGTCATACACGAAGCCACACCATCAGTACTTCAATCTCAATGGAGCACTACACGGAAGCAGAAGCAACATGAGGACTTGAAGACTACCCCAGATCCAAGTTTCTGTATCCCTTTCCGTGCCTAGTCTAGGAATCTCGGGGATGAGATTCTTGTAAGGTGGGTAGGTCTCTCACACCCTGATTTTCATGCCACAACACTTAAGCTAATAAATCATGATAAAATGTGTTTTGACAAAAACTTTTGAGTGTTTTGGACTTTGCTTGATTGGATTTTTGTTTGTTGTTTGCAAGTGCTCTAAAAATCAAATAAATTCTCCAACCCTTATATTCCTTCCCCTTGATGCAGAAACCTTGGCCAATGATCATGTCATGTGTATAGGACATAAAAATAATTTCTTACAAAAATAATTTGGCCAAATAGTATTTTCAAAAACTAGTTTTCCAAAAACCCCTGAATTGAGATTTGCACTGCAAGTACTTAATTAAGGGAAGTAAAAATCTTTCCAAAAATATATTTGAATCCTATTAGATGTATGACTCCCATAAATCACAAAAATATAATTTTAAAAGTTATTTTCCTATTTTATTTAAAGGCTTTTTCTTAAGGCCAGAAATGGTCTTTATTAGGGAAAAATCATTTTATTGTTTCAAAAATATTTGACAAAAACCTAGGGAAACTAAGTGGACATATATTGTCCATATATATAAGAGTTTCAACACATGGTCATGTTCAAAATATTGGTCAAATCCCTCAAAAACCCTTTCTGGATATTTCAAGATTTTGAAATATTTACAAAGGAAATATTCTCCAACAATTCCAAGAAAATTCTAGCATGTCACCTGTGACATGTTGGATGATCTTGACAAGTATCATGTCATGGAGAATAGTATAACCCCATGAAATCCCCTCAAAACCATTTCTGTCCATTTTGAAGTTTGAGCAACTTTACATTGCCAAACATGTCCAAATGTTCTCAAACCTTGTTGTCGTGGGGAACGAACACCTATGGGACCGGGGTCCCTTTCGGTCCGGCGGGGGGCGGAGATCGCACGAAGAGCGGATCGAGGCGAGGCACGCAAGCGATTTTACCCAGCTTCGGAGCTCTCCGGAGAGATAATACTCCTACTGTTGCTTTGTGATTGTATTGTGTTCTTGCTTGAGAGCGTGAGTGTGTTCTAGTTTCGAATGCTTCCAACCCCCCCTACGTTGCGCATGGGCCTCCTTTTATATGCTCAAGGGGTCACCGACAGGTGGCAACGCATGCAAGGGCAAAAACATAAAAGATGTAGTTGGTACAACTGCTTCTACAGTGCATCGTACCTAACCCTGACGACAGGGGACAAAATCATTAAATGCCCGTCTGCGTCGCCCAAACAGTGCAGAAAAGTGATCGTTAGGGGCGCCACCGCTCACCACGATGGCTATCTTGTCATCTCCGCTTGCCACCTCGCACCGCTAGCTGCACAGCTTCCCGCCATGCGCGCCTGGGAAGGTCTCAGGGCGACATGTTGGTGGTTGCGCTGGAGCGCGGATACAGAGTGGTAACCTGCCGCGGCAAGCGCCTTGCCGCGGTCGTTGTCTTGTCGCGCCCGGAAGCTTGTCGCTCACCGGGCCTTGCCGGGACGCGTGGCGCGTTGCAGCAAGTTCCTTGAAATGCCTTGGTTGGCCTTCCCGGCAAGCTCCTCTTGCCGAGGCCTTGACCTTCCTGGCAAGCTCCTCTTGCCGGGGCCTTGTCTTCTCGGTTTAAACACTTTGTTCTTGAATGGCTCCAAAGGAACCTCGGAGGACCTTGGTGGTCTCCCGGCAAGCCTTGCCGCGGGGCGCTGCGACTGCCCGTGCACAAGTTCGGGATACTAGGGTACCCCCTACTCTAGTACACCGACAGGGGCCCCTGGGCCTGGGCCACACACGATGCCGAGCGCTGTTGGGCCAGGCCCAAAACAGGGCACGGGCATGCGCGGCTTGGGTCACGCCGTATCAGACTCCGTATCCACCGCGCTCTACCTTAACGGCACGCGTCGAATGCGGCGTCGTGGGAGAGATCGTGGGTGGTTCTTTATTCGGAAAAAGCGTAACGTTCGCCTCCTCCTCTTTATAAGCAGGGGAAATAGGGGAAGTTCCCCCACCTTCGCCATTTGCGGTTCCAATCTCAGAAATCTCCGCCGCTCCCCTCCGCTTCCAAAGCCGAAAAGAGAGCAGCGCTCCGCGCCCCATCGCCGCCGTCGCCGCCAATGCCTTCGATCTCCCACACCACCTCCGCCATGGCTCCGAAAACCGGGAAGGGCGTGAAGTCGGCCGAGGCGCTGCGGCTTGAGGCGCTGCGGAAGGAGCGGGCAACTTTCCCCTCCGAGCTCGCCGCGGCGGAGCTGAGGGAGTGGTACTACCTCTTCTAGTCGACGGAGACGCGAGCACATCGGCGCACGAAGGTACTCTCCGCCGCCGCTTCGAAACGGGCTCCAAACGGATACCCCTTCTTCGTACTGTTCTTCTACTGCGGGCTCTGCCCGCCTTCCTCCGAGGTTCCTTTGGAGCCATTCAAGAACAAAGTGTTTAAACCGAGAAGACAAGGCCCCGGCAAGAGGAGCTTGCCGGCAAGGTCAAGGCCCCGGCAAGAGGAGCTTGCCGGGAAGGCCAACCAAGGCATTTCAAGGAACTTTCCGCAACGCGCCATGCGTCCCGGCTAGGCCCGGTGAGTGACAAGCTTCCGGGCGCGACAAGACAACGACCGCGACAAGGCGCTTGCCGCGGCAGGCTACCACTCTGTATCCGCGCTCCAGCGCAACCACCAACGTGTCGCCCTGAGACCTTCCCAGGCGTGCATGGCGGGAAGCTGTGCAGCTAGCGGTGCGAGGTGGCAAGCGGAGATGACAAGATAGCCATCGTGGCGAGCGGTGGCACCCCTAACGGTCACTTTTCTGCATTGTTTGGGTGACGCAGACGGGAATTTAATGCTTTTGTCCCCTGCCGTCAGGGTTAGGTACGATGCACTATAGAAGCAGTTGTACCAACCACATCTTTTATGTTTTTGCCCTTGCATGCGTTGCCACCTGTCGGTGACCCCTTGAGCATATAAAAGGAGGCCCATGCGCGACGTAGGGGGGGTTCGAAGCATTAGAAACTAGAACACACTCACGCTCTCAAGCAAGAACGCAATACAATCACAAAGCAGCGGTAGGAGTATTGGTTCCACCTCCTTGATTTCACCCCCAATGCTGTCCTGACCATGGCGGTTTTCGCACATCTCTGCGAAAACTTTGTCGGAGTCCACCCAAACGTAGCCCTTTTCCGCCACTACTTCATGCCCCGGGTCGAGAGATGAGAGCCCGTATCCGGCGGGATCGCCTAGATCTCGAGAGCCGGTAAGAAGGAGATGTATCTGGAGGGGGAGCTCCGCAGCAAATGGGAGGAGTGGAGAGCAGAGTGGTGCTGGATCGTCGAGGAGAACCCGCAGCCATTCACCACCCTGCGCCAAGCCCCAGTAGTGCGCGGCGGCGATTGGAGCGCCCCGGCCGCGGACGACGACAAGCTGAAGATCGCCACCACCCGGATCTTGCGTCTCAGGCTTGCCGGGCTCACTGTAGGCGCTGTTGGCACGGATTTTCTTCGCCGCTGCATCGCCCCCCTGGAAGAGAGGAGGAGACCCGCCTGGGAGTTCCGTGGTCCGGCGGATATCATGAGGCTGCGCCCCGGTCTCAACTTCAATTTCACCGTGCTGGAGCTGGATGCGATGCTCAAGGAGTTGTTCAAGCACGACCCCCAGCATCCCGAATGGTTCAGGTTGCCGGTAGGTGTCGTTCTGCTGTGCAATAATTCTTCGCTCGACCGCATCCGCGCAATGATGCCGCAGTGCGACTCCCATGGGATCGTCCCCACTTGGCAGGAGCCTGCGGACGACTTTGTGCAGCAGTTCTTCAACGGCCTGGCGGAGGTAGCGGTCCGCGCCGACGAACAGAAGAGCCTCACCCGTGGCACCACCGAGGAGGAGATGCAGCGCATCGCCACCAGGGCGGAAGAGGCGGCGGCAGCCGCTGCCGCGGGCGAATTTGGGTTCACCGTGGAGGAGGCGGAGGCAGCAGAGGCGGCAAACCTTGCCGAGCGAGAATAGCTTGACGGCGAGGAAGAGCTTGCCGTGCCTGACACCGAGTCGAGCGAACCCGCCGAGGGTGCGAGCAGCCAGCCGTCTCCAGGCAGCTTGCCGCAAGCGGAGCCCGCAGCGCAGCCCCCAGCTCCACCAAGAAGGCGTCTCCGCAAGGCCGGGGATGTAGCAGGGCGGTAGTCGGGTCAACAGCCGTCGCGCCGTGCGACACGCTCCGCCGCGACAAGCACTGTTGCCGCGGGAGCGCCTCGCGCCGCTGCGGCAACCGGAGCGGGGTCGTCCCGGGCCACCGTCGCTGCCCCCGCCAAGCGGCCAAGGGAACCTACTCCTCCGCCTCGTCGCGCCGAAGGTGGGCCTGACTTCGACCTCTCCGCACTCAGCTCCGGCGAGGAAGAAGAAGAGTAAGCTTCTTTGTTGTATTCGTTGTTCTTCGATTTCTTGTTGTTTTTGTCTTGTATCTGATCTTCTTTACTCTGAACCGTTTCCTTTTCAGGACCCTGGCACAGAGAGCGGCGAAGAGAGCCAAGGCTCCGGTGATTGTCATCGAGGACGATCCCACCGCGACAGCAGGGGGCGCGCCCGAGACCACCTTGCCGGACCCGGCAACTACTCCCCGAAGCAGCCCCCAGCGCAGCCCCAAGCTTAAGTATATGGTTTACTTCTCGCTATTGGGCGCGCATGGGTGTTCTTTCCTTTGTTGACATCTGACTGTTGGTTTGCTTGTGTAGGAGCAGAACAGCCTCACCAAGAGCCTCCTGAAGTCGCCCATGAGATACTATCTGCTTCGACTACGCCGCCAAGGAAGGATTCCCCGGCAAGGGAGCGTTCTCCGGCAAGGGAGGAGTCTCCGGCAAGGGGCAGCACCAACGATCCCCCGTTGGCGGAGCCCACGATTGTAGATCCCAGTACAGGTAATCCCCCTGGCTTGAAACTTCCCTTGGGCTCTTCTTCTGATTGTCTTTTTGGATATATGCTTGACTCTTCTCCCTCTTCCGTCCGCCAGATCCACCTTCCACGGAGCCGATGGAGACCGAGGCCACCGGCGAGGAGAACGCGCGCGGCAATACTGTCGACGCCGCTGCCACCGAAGAAGAGGCCGGCGCTGATGATCCCGCCGGTGAAGAGGCCGCCAAGGCTGCTGGCGCAGGAGCTGGCGAGGGGCCCGGCGATCGCACTGACGACCCTGAGGCCGCAGGAGCGCAAGGCACTACGCCGACCGCCGATCCCTCCGCCGCTGACGCAGCGCCAGGCTCCGAAGAGCCCCAGCCCGGCGCCTACTTGAAGGCCGGCGATGGTGTCATCATCAAGCTTCCCTGGGCGTCAAGCTCCAGGGCGCCGGTCGAAGGAGAAGTCTTTGACGGAGAAGTGCTTGCCTCCGCTGGGTTGACACTGGTCGACGTGCCAAGCAGCAGCAGCGGCGAGCTTGAAGAGGAACAGCTGCTGCGGAGGCTGCTGTCGCTCTACCGCGCCCGACAAGCCAAACTGGAATCCCGGGAAGCGCTTGTCGCGCAGGCGGGAGTGGATATTGAGAAGCACGCGGAGGAGCTCCAGAGTCGCAACCAGGAAGCCCTCCGGTCCATTGCAGACGAGCGGGTGCAGCTTGTCGAGGCGCGGAAGGCCTTCCTCCTCGAGAAGGCTGGAGCCGAAGAGCAACAACGGCTTGCAGCCGAGGAGCTGTCCATGCGGGAAGGTGAGTTGACGCAGCGGAAGGTCAATCTGGACAGCTATGAGGAGGAGCTTGCCGCACGCGAGGAAACACTTGGCGGGGCTCTCAAGGAAGCGAAGGATGCTGCCACAGCTGCTGAGGCCGCCAAGAAGGAGCTGGAGACGAAGGTGGCGCAACTGGAGGCTGATCTCAGGGCGAGGGACGAAGAGCTTGCCGTGCTCCAGCGCGAGCGCGAGAAGGACGCCCTTGCTCACGGTGAGCTGCAGGGTCGTCTCCTCGAGAAAGGCAAAGAACTAAGCACCGCCAAGGACTCCAATGCTGATCTTGAGCTGAAGTTGGCTACGCTGACCGAGACGCTGGACGGCACCAAGGAGCGGGAGGTGGCCTTGAAGGAGCAGATCAAGGCCAACGAAGCGCTGCTGACGAGGGCCGCCGAAACCCAGAACACCTTCAGGGATACTGTGGAGCTCTGGACCGATGGCCTCGTGAACATCGCCGCAGTCATTGATGAGGAGCTGGCGCAGCTGGGAATGGAGGGTTTCGGGTACTCCTCCGATGAGAACCTCCAGCCCAGCGCTAAGCTCACTCTGTTCTTCAAGGGCGTGGCGACGGCCCTCCAGCAACTCCGGGAAAGGATCCCAAAGCAGCTGGCCGATGAGTCGCGCATGATCTGTGCAAGAGTTCTGGAGAAGGTGTTGGTGAAGGTGGCCTTCCGTAACCCAGGCCTCAACCTCACCAACGTCCTCAAGAAGCTGCCGGCAGACGCTGATCTGGAAGAGCTCAAGGCCCTTGTCGCACCCATTGTGGACAAGGTGAATGAAGTTAGGAGGGTTGACGGCGGTCGTGTAGATTAGGCTGCCTGTTTTCTCTTTTTCTTGCCGCTGCTAGTCATGTTATGAAAAACAATCTGTTTAGAGCTGCGACAAGCTATTTTGTAATATAACTTTATCTTGGGTAGTATTTGCTATGTTATTTCCTTTACTTGATTCCTTCCTTTGTATGTTTTTACCCTATGCTTTCAGGGAACTTGTCAGCGCAGGCACCCTTGCCGCGAGCGCTGAGTGTGGAACATCAGCAACCTGCTGGCGGTGCTGCTACCGGCAAGAAACCTTGTCGCAACTAGTCGCAGCACACTTATGTTGTTGAGCGGACACGAAACAAAGTAAGGGTGCAACTAGCTACGAGTTGGTTCCTCCGCGCACAGGTTTTCTATACAAAGCACGGTCGTTCGAGGAAGATAACTTAAAAAAAATTAAAACTGATTGCTCAAACTTTGGCAACTTAGCTTTTCTGTCGTTTGCGTCCCGGCAAGGCGACACTTTCTTGAACGACGCTTTCTTGAACGACGCCTGGTCCACACTATTATCTCCTCCTCCCCCCCGGCAAACTTGTGGGCGAGGGAACCTTCCTTTTGAGAAAAAGAAAGAAGAGAAAATAAAGATATGGAGCCTTAAGGCTCGTTATTGCTTACCGGGGGCAGGTGCTGCACAAAGTGTCAGATAACACATGCAAAAAATTGAAAGCATGAAATTTGACAAGATGTGGGGAGCACATGAGCTTTATTTATGCACGGGGTCTGCGCCCGGCTTTGAACATAGGATTACATGCAACAGCGGCAAGACTTGTACAAAAAGTGGTTGCCGGAACAGGTTCCGGCAACCGCGCCTTACGGGTAAAACTTACGAAGATGCTCAATGTTCCAGGAGTTGCTCACCGGAAAGCCATCTTCGGTCTCAAGGCGGACAGCGCCAGGCCTAGTGACTCGTTTCACCCGATAAGGGCCTTCCCACTTCGGCGTCAACTTGTTGGAATTCTTGGCAGATTGAACGCACCGAAGAACAAGGTCGCCTTCCTTGAGACTTCTGGCATTAAGTTTGCGGCTATGGTAGCGGTGCAAAGCTTGCTGGTATTGAGCAGCTCGTACAGCAGCCTGAAGACGATCCTCCTCAAGGAGCAGCGCGTCATCTTGTCGCAGCTGCTCTTGCTCGAGCTCATCATAAGCGAGCATTCGAGGCGATCCATATACGAGTTCCGTGGGGGGAACTGCCTCTACTCCATAGACTAGAGCGAAAGGTGTCTGGCCAGTGGCTCGATTTGGCGTCGTCCTGATCGACCAAAGAACCGCTGGCAGCTCCTCAATCCAATTCTTTCCGCACTTGTGCAGCCTGTCGAAAGTCCTGGTCTTGAGCCCGCGTAGCACTTCAGCATTTGCCCTCTCCCCTTGGTCGTTGCTTCTCGGGTGAGCAACAGAAGCGAAGCAGACCTTGGCGCCAAGATCTTGGACGTACTGCATGAAGGTGCGGCTCGTGAATTGCGTGCCGTTATCGGTGATTATCCTGTTAGGGACCCCGAAGCCGCAAACAATCGACCTGAAGAACTTGACTGCTGACTGTGCTGTCACCTTCCTCACTGCCTCCATTTCCGGCCACTTTGTGAACTTCTCGATTGCAACGTACAAGTTCTCAAAGCACCCGACAGCTCGGGGAAAGGGGCCGAGGATGTCGAGCCCCCAGACCGAAAATGACCAGGATAAAGGGATCGTCTGGAGAGCTTGAGCTGGCTAGTGTATCTGCTTGGAATGGAACTGGCACGCTTCACACTTGGTTACTTTTGCAGTCGCATCCTGGAGGGCTGTCGGCCAAAAGAAACCTTGCCGGAATGCTTTGCCGGCAAGTGCTCTTGCCCCAATGTGGTGACCACATATGCCTCCATGTATCTCCGCCAACAGCTTCTGTCCATCTTCCCGGGGAATACACTTCAATTTCACACCGTTGAACCTTCTTCTGTACAATATGTCGTCGACAAACTGGTACATACTTGACTGCCGGGCTACTCTTTCCGCTTCTTCTTGCTCTTCGGGAAGTTCTCCTGCCTGAAGGAAAAGGACAATCTGCTGCGCCCATGCTGGAGCTTGTGGCTCGACAACAAGGACTAAAGGCACATATGTTGCTGCGGGGACATCCGCTTCATCGGCAAGAACCTGCTGCTCTGCCGGAGCTTGATGTTCCCCGGCAAGCTTGCCAGAGCAAAACTTGTCGGGAGCGTCTGCTTCAACGGAACAAACCCTAGGGCTTGTCGGAGAGACTGCCCCTCAGCACTCTTGGTGTTGATCTTGGGGACCTTCTTGGCGGCGGCTTCGGGGAGCTCTGCCGGAAAATAGTCACCAGAAACCAACTTCCTCTTCTTGCTCTGTCCAGTTGATGGTGTTACGGATGGTTGAGTCAGCTTGAGCACAAAAATCCCTGGTTCCACAGGTAACTTAAGTGCGGCGCACTTTGACAGGCCATCTGCAACATCGTTCTGAGCTCTCGGAACATGTTCCATCTATAGGCTGTCAAAGTGCTCTTCTAACTTTCTCACTTCATCAACGTAAGCTTCCATCAATGGACTCTAATAAATCTTATTGACTTGGAGGACGACAAGCTGCGAGTCACCCCTGACAATGAGCTTTTTGATCCCAAGGTCAGCTGCGATCCTAAGACCGGCAAGCAAACCTTCATACTCTGCAGTATTGTTTGTTGCTTGCTCCTTGGGAAAGTGCATCTGGACTACGTACTTGAGGTGCTCTCCGGTGGGTGCGACAAGCAGCACATCAACGCCGGCGCCTTGCAGCGAGAAGGCACCATCAAAGTACATTTGCCACTCTTTGCTTGCTTCCTTGACGGGGATGCTCATCTCTGGAATTTCTTCATCTGGTGTTGGCGTCCACTCTGCTATGAATTCTGCCAATGCCCAACTCTGGATAGTTGAAGTACTCTCAAACTTGAGGCCAAAGCTTGACAGTTCAAGTGCCCACTCGACAATCCTGCCTGTTGCTTCTGGATTTTGTAGTATCCTCTTCAGCGGAAAGCGAGTGACAACTGTGATCTCATGTGCTTGGAAGTAATGGCACAGCTTTCTCGAGGCCATGAGAAGGCCGAAAAGCAATTTCTGCACACCAGAGTACCTTGACCTAGCCCCCTGCAGAAGGGAATTGACAAAGTAAACTGGGCGCTGCACCATTTTCTTCTGTTGCTCCTCCTGTGCCTGCGCAGATCCATCCTTGTCGGGACCAGAGATTGTTGGGGAAGCCCCCTGCTTGTCGCTGGATGCACTTGCCGTGGTCGCTGGCTCATCATCCGCCTCCCTCTCTGCTACTAACGCAGCACTAGCCACTTGATTGGTTGCCGCTAGATGCAGCAGCAACTTCTCTTGTGGCTTAGGTGCGACAAGTATTGGAGTGGAGGACAGGTATCTCTTCAAGTCCTGTAGCGCAGCCTCCGCTTCCGGAGTCCATTTCATTGGACCTGCCTTTTTCAATATTTTGAAAAATGGTAGGGCACGCTCAGCAGACTTAGAGATAAACCTGCTGAGAGCAGCCACACAGCCGGCAAGCCTTCGTACATCCTTGACGCGCTTCGGTGCTTCAATCTGCTCAATGGCCTTGATCTTGTCGGGATTGGCTTCAATTCCCCGTTGAGACACAAAGAACCCGAGAAGCTTGCCGGAGGGGACTCCAAACACACACTTCTTGGGGTTGAGCTTGAGGTTGATCTTGCGCAGATTTGTAAAGGTTTCATCTAAATCTTGAATCAGAGTTGCCTTATCCTTGCTTTTGACCACTATGTCATCCATGTAGGCTTCCACATTTCTGTGTATTTGTGGCTCAAAAGCATGATTGACTACTCTGGCGAATGTTGAACCAGCATTCTTCAAACCGAAAGGCATCCGTACGAAACAGTACGTTCCACATGGAGTGATGAATGCGGTCTTCTCCTCATCCTCTTCTGCCATGAAGATCTGGTGATACCTTGAGTATGCATCAAGAAATGAAAGCAAGTCACATCCGGCCGTGGAGTCAACAATCTGGTCAATGCGTGGCAAGGGAAATGGGTCTTTGGGACAAGCTTTATTAACATCAGTAAAGTCAATACAAAGCCTCCATTTCCAGTTTTCCTTGCGCACGACTATAGGATTGGCCAACCACGTAGGATGGAGCACTCCTCTGACAAGGCCTGCTGCTTCCAACTTCTTGATCTCTTCTGCAATGAATTCTTGGCGCTCCACTACTGTTTCCTGACTTTCTGCTTGACGGGCCGCGCATGAGGACAGACGGCAAGGTGGTGCTCAATTACTTTCCTGGGAACACCAGGGATGTCAGACGGTTGCCACGCAAACACGTCGACGTTTGCCCGCAGGAAAGCAACGAGCACGCTTTCCTATTTAGGGTCGAGAGTGGCACTGATGGTGAAGGTACCACCAGTGCCATCCTCCTTGGCGGGCACCTTCTTGGTCTCTGGTGGAGCTGCCTTCGTCTTCTTACACTTGCCGGTGGAGCTCGATGGTGCGTCCTCGACGGTAGCGCAGCACTCCGAAGAGGTGCGCTTGCCGGAGTGGGCATCAGAGCTCTTGCCGGACATGGTCTTCTTCCCCCCGGGAGCTTCAGCGGCAAGTGGCTTGCGATCCGCTGCGGCTGCTGCTTGCCGGTAGATCTTGTCGGTGCAGATAAGAGCATCTTTCTTGTCGCCAGGGACAGAGATGACACTTATAGGACCTGGCATCTTGAGCACGTTGTAGGCATAGTGAGAGGATGCCATAAACTTGGCGAGCACTGGACGGCCGAGTATCCCATTGTAGGGCAATGGAAAATCAGCAACGTCAAAAGTGACCCTCTCAGTCCTGAAGTTCAGCTCGCTACCAAATGTTACCGGCAATGTGATCTTTCCCTTCGGTTTGCTCCTTCCCGGGTTGATTCCTTGGAATGTGCCAGTCTCTTCGAGCTCGCTGTCAGGGATTTGGAGTTTCTGGAGTACCGCGGAGGAGATCAGGTTCAAGCCGGCCCCGCCGTCAACTAGCATCTTAGTGACCTTGAGGTTGCGGATAGTTGGTGATACCAACATCGGCAAGCACCCGACCGCAGTTATGCGATCAGGGTGGTCCTCAATATCAAAGACGATAGGCGTGCTGGACCACTTCAGAGGCTTGCGTGACTCGACAAGTGGCTCTGCCGCATTAACTTCCCGCACCCACTGCTTGAGTTGGCGGTGTGAAGTATGCAGAGAAGCACCGCCGTCAACGCACAGTACCTCTGTGGCTTTCTAAAACTCCTGCTCATCGGCCTCGTCATTATCCATCTCTTCATCATCGTCTTCATCTTCGTCCTTGTCGCGGCCGCGGGGAGGTCTGTCTCCTTGCCGCTGCTTGGCCTTGCCGTGGCGTCCTCCCTGGCCGGGACGCTTCTTGCCGGATCCTCCAGTACCTTCCTGGGCCTTCTCCTTGTCGCGTCACTCATACTCAGCTTTCTGCTGCTCGACAAGCTACTCGACCTTCTTGCAGCTCTGGAGATCATGGCCCTTGGTGCGGTGGATCTTGCAATACTGTTTGTCGGAGCCGCCCTGCTTGTCGGCGGCCGCCATAGGTTCGGCTTCCTTGGCTCCACCTCCGTTGCCGGACTGCTCAACGACTAGCACATCTTTTCCCTTTTTCTTCCTGTTGTTCCGCCTCCGGTTTTTCCTTGCTGGGGCGGCATCTTCGCTGTCAGATCCCCCTGCTCCTATATTCTCTCCGGGGAGTTTCCTTCCTTCCTCAGCACGTGCACACTTGGCGGCCAGGGCGTATAGCTCACTGACGTCTCTGATCTTGCACATCGCCATCTCCTCCCGCATCCTGCGGTTTCGCACGTTCTGATGGAACGCGCTGATGACCGCGGCAGGATGGACATCTGGGATGTTGCGCTGCACCTGGCTGAATCTCTGAATGTACTTGCGCAAGGGCTCTCCTTCCTTCTGGGCGAGTAGATGAAGATCGCTCTCTTGGCCATGGGGCTTGTGGCCACCTGTAACGGCGCCGACAAACTGATGGCACAGATCTGCCCATGAGGATATGGAGTTGTCCGGCAAGTGCATGAGCCAGGATCTGACGTTGGGTTTGAGCACCAGCGGGAAGTAGTTGGCAAGGATCTTGTCGTCGCGCCCCCCGGCAGCTTGCACCGCGATGGTGTAGATGCTGAGGAACTTCGAGGGATGCAACCTGCGTCGTACTTCTCTGGCACATCTGGTTCGAAATTCTTTGTGCTGGGCCACTGGACTTGCCGCAGCTCACGAGTGAACGCAGGGCAACCTACCGCGTATGGCAAGTCGCCTGGTTCCCCTGGCGCATGCATGTCGACAGTGGGCCCAGCGCGCTGGTCTGACTGACGCCGCGCTTCTCTTCGACGCTCGATGCGAGTACGAGCGTCCTCTTGCTATCGTTCTTGAAGAACTTGGCGCTGATCGCGACGAGCTCGTGGATCTGATGACGCTATGGAGTCAGTGTCGAGGTTGACCCGGCGAGTCGGCAATCTTGGCCTCCGGGTTGGAGAGTGCACGGTGGTAGCACCTCCACCAGTTTTGTCCCCATCGGCTCGCATCCGGCAATCTTGCCGTGGCTGCGATGCATTTGGCTGCCGTGGAGTGTCGCCGTTGGCGAAGCCGATGAGACTCTGAATGGTGGCCCTCCAATTGTCCATCTTGTCCGCCGTTGGAGGGTAATCCAAGAGCAGTTGAGCTCGTGCCAAAGCTTCCTCCGATGTTTTGGGTGGCGGTGGCGAACGGTGCGAGGAGCGGGATATGCTCGGACTTCTAACTATGTTAGAAAGAGCAGGGTCCCATCCAGGCGACCGCGTCTTGCTCGTGCCAGCAGATTGGCGTGCATGCTGATCTTGAGCACCCTGAGATCCACCAGCTCGATTTTGGTCCAACGAGCGTATGGTACCGCGAGTACCATGATGCCGTTGGCCCCGCACCTCCTGAGACGGGCGCGGTGCATGTACGTACACCGAGGTTTGCGCGGCCTTGTCCTTGGACCTGGTGGCAGCGTGAGCTCCCTCGTCGGCGCCTGTTCCTCCGCCGGCGTCTACCCCACCACCCGTTTGCTCCGGTGGCGGTGGGATCGACGTGGACGGAGCAGCCACCTCCGAAGCCTTCTTCTTCGGTGACATGTCGATGAAGATGATGAAGAAGATGAAGATCTGGCTCGCGTGAATGCCGGATCGGGTTCACACAATCTCGACGCCCCCTACCTGGCGCGCCAAAGATGTCGTGGGGAACGAACACCTATGGGACCGGGGTCCCTTTCGGTCCGGCGGGGGGCGGAGATCGCAGGAAGAGCGGATCGAGGCTAGGCACGCGAGCGATTTTACCCAGCTTCGGAGCTCTCCGGAGAGATAATACTCCTACTGCTGCTTTGTGATTGTATTGCGTTCTTGCTTGAGAGCGTGAGTGTGTTCTAGTTTCGAATGCTTCCAACCCCCCCTACGTTGCGCATGGGCCTCCTTTTATATGCTCAAGGGGTCACCGACAGGTGGCAACGCATGCAAGGGCAAAAACATAAAAGATGTGGTTGGTACAACTGCTTCTACAGTGCACCGTACCTAACCCTGATGGCAGGGGACAAAAGCATTAAATGCCCATCTGCGTCGCCCAAACAGTGCAGAAAAGTGACCGTTAGGGGCGCCATCGCTCGCCACGATGGCTATCTTGTCATCTCCGCTTGCCACCTCGCACCGCTAGCTGCATAGCTTCCCGCCACGCGCGCCTGGGAAGGTCTCAGGGCGACATGTTGGTGGTTGCGCTGGAGCGCGGATACAGAGTGGTAGCCTGCCGCGGCAAGCGCCTTGCCGCGGTCATTGTCTTGTCGCGCCCGAAAGCTTGTCGCTCACCGGGCCTTGCCGGGACGCGTGGCGCGTTGCGGCAAGTTCCTTGAAATGCCTTGGTTGGCCTTCCCGGCAAGCTCCTTTTGCCGGGGCCTTGACCTTCCCGGCAAGCTCCTCTTGCCGGGGCCTTGTCTTCTCGGTTTAAACACTTTGTTCTTGAATGGCTCCAAAGGAACCTCGGAGGACCTTGGCGGTCTCCCGGCAAGCCTTGCCGCGGGGCACTGCGACTGCTCGTGCACAAGTTAGGGATACTAGGGTACCCCCTACTCTAGTACACCGACACTTGTGAACATGCTCAAATGGTCTAATAATTCATCTAGACCAAATGGCACAAGTTGGAGAACAAGTTAACTTGATCAAAGTGCCCCAAAACCCTTCCTGTCCAGAACCAAATTTGAACAACTCTACATTGGCAACTTTCTCCTTTTGATCTCAACTTTTGTGGCATGTTAATAACCTCAAATGATGACACTACACCAAGTGGTGCATCAAGGAGGATTGATTTGCATGACTAAATATTGGTAAAGCCATTTCTGCTAATTTCTATGGTTTACCGAAGTTGCATTGTCAACTTCCTCCAAATGAGCTCCAACTTGGTGATCAACCCCATTTCTATATGACACTTGATCCTGTTAATCTTCACATCATTTGGAATCCATTTGCTTGCCCAAACCACCATCAAACACCTTTTGGCAGAAATTTAAAATGCATGTTTTGGCCATTTCCACTAATCTCCATGAGCTAAGTTTTCTCCCACAGCATAACCTGGTCCTCCTATAACCCCTGCATCTTTCCCTGCCCGAGGAGCCATGATTATGGGGGTGAAAAGCTCTTTTCCCCCCTCCAGACAACACCATTTCTCTCTCTCTCTCAACCTCCCTCCTCACTCCAGTGGATCCCCAGGGCATCCAATGCCATTGTCACATTGTTTACTCCCCCCTGCAGCTGCCAGACACAAGTGGGCGCGTGAGGACGCGATGAAAAGCCACGGGTGCCGGCCATTTGCACGCTCTGGAGCATGTCAGCATGCTCCCGACCGTTGACACGACGCTCCCGACCACCTCGAGCCTCCCCCTTGCGCCAGTCGAGGTGCCTTTCCCCCTCTGTCCTGCCCATGCCGCGCGTGCCAAAGCCGCCCGAGCCCGCCAATGCGCGTGCGAGCTCGTGGCTCCACCCGAAGCTCGCCCTGCTCCCTCTCTCTCTTCCTGGCGCCCTAATCCACCCCTACTAACACCGCAGAAAAGTCCTCGCCCTCTCTCCTGGCCTCCCGGGGCGTTGCCGCGCCACCCGTGCGCCGCGTCCACGGTGAGCCGCGGGTCAGCTATTTAAGGCCACCCCCGAGCCCCCTCTCTACTCCTTTGGCTCCCTCTCCCTCTCGTCCACCCCAGGACAAACCCACACCCCTCCCCGTGCCTTCTGTTCACCGCAATGGCCAGAGCGCCGCCGTTGGGCTCCGCCTAAATCCGGGCTATCCCGAGCCTCTCCTCTCTCCCTAGCCACTCCGGTACCCTCATACCACCACCTCGAGGCCCTCCATCACCGTTGTTCATCCCCGGGAACGCCACGCGCTCGTGGCCGAAGATGGCCGACAGCCTCCTCCGCGGCCACCCAAGCCATCGGTGCTGCAGCCCTCCACAGCATGCGTGCAACACATGGATGGGTGCGTCGTGGCCTCCTGAGCACGCCGGTGGGCGGAGCGTCGTCGGAGACGCCCTGTAGCCCTGGCAATCGCCGGTGGGAGCCGCTCCTCCTCGCGGCCAGAGCGCGCGCGGGAAGTGGAAGACGACCTGCCGCTGGGGCCCGCACGTCAGCGACCCAGCAGGCGGGCCCGTCCGTTTAAGTGGAAACGGCTTCGGCCGGATCCGCCTCCCCTGCACGAAGGCGCACTCCGCGTGGGCGCCTTCGACGTCACCTCTCTCGTCCCGTGCGGCTGGGCCGGCCCACGGTCTATCTGTCGCCTGGTGTGTAGGATAAGGTTAAAGCCTTATTTCCTTTTTCTTTTTCATGTCAACTTCAAAAATCCATAAATAATCCAACAGAGCTCCAAATTTGATGATTCAAATTTCTGGTGGTTTCTAAAATCATTCCCTATCACATGGTGCTATTTTCACATTTTTCCAGAATCATTTCCTTCACAAATATTTATCAAATCCAGTTTTTTCCATTTCTGTGATGAACTTTAGAAAATCACCGAGAGCTCAAAATTGATCCAAATGCCATGATTCAAACTCCTAGATGTCTATAAGTTCAAAACTTAGTTTTTGAACATTTTTACTAATACTTTCTGTATCACCTCAAATAATGGTCTATTTCTTCATGTATAGCCAGCTTTGCAAAATCATAGGATATTCATTTGAACTCCAAATCCAGAGAAACCAACTCCTAGGTGCTTCTAAAATCATGCTTTGTCAAATGGGTGCCTTTGCTCATTTTTCAAAAACATATTTCTGTACACTTCTTGCAAATCCATAAACCCCTTGATTCCATCATATTGAAATGTTCAGAAATATTCACCAATCCAATTCCAATGAAACCACCCTGGTTATTTTTCATATGACCAGGGAAGTCCTAGAAAATTCAAATCCATATTTTTAGAGCACTTTTATTTTCGGCCTTGCTGTGTTGCTTATTATGATTGTTTCGACGTTAGTTGACGAAGTAGACGGAGTACTTGGAGAAGGACCAGAAGATCTCAAGACTCTGATGAACCAGGCAAGAAGCCCTTTGACCATGTCTATGACACCCTTTTATGCATGTCATATAGCACCATATTGTTGTTGCAACATATTCATGATGAGGTAGTAACCACTTTGATGGTTTGCCACCGAACTTCCTCGTTGATACTTGCATTGTGCATGACCCTACCTTCATACGAGGGTTATGCCGGTGGGAGTAGATAGGATGCTAAAGTAGTTGCTACGCAAAAAGGGACGGGTTTATGCATGGTGAAGGAGACAAAGCATTTTCAAAAGACTTTTCGAAAACCTCGTCGGGTGCCACTTATGCCCGAGGGAGATGATGAGATGGGTAACCACTTGATGACGAAGTGGTGTACCGAGGCAAGTGTGTGTGTTGTTTTCGAAAACGGATTAGATTTAAGATTTGATGACTGTCCCAACCTTACATGCGCAACCACTCTACCCTTATATGGGAAAGGGCATTATTGATTACCTAGGCCGATACTAGCTTAGAGCCCGCATTACTATTGACGGGGGAGAGTTGGTGCTCTCTCTCGGGACGGGGTCGTGCCAGGTAGGGCGGCCAAGAACATTTTTATGGGGCACCGGACACACCGTTGGTACCCCGTGCTTGTGATGAGAGATGATTATGGAGCGTGGCTCCACGAAAATGTTATGTGATAATGTTGGGCACGGGGGTTACTAACAATCGAGTGGACTCCATGTTAGTGTCGTCTAGGGAAAGGTAGTGATCGGGTTCTTACCCCGGGTACTTGAGGTCCCGCGGGTCGTGGATGACACGGAAGTTCCCCGGATCTTGTGGGTACAGTGTGCAACCTCTGCAGAGTGTAAAACTATTCGAATAGCCGTGTCCACGGTCAAGGACGGTTGGGCGGTGCTGCTTAAACTATGTCCAGAGTGTTGCAACCGTGTGTGTGAGCTGATAAAACTACTTGGGTCAAGTCAAAGGACTTGACATGATCGAGTTGGGTTGGTGCCCACTCTATTTATATTGATATCTGTAACCTGTCCTCATGGTTACTTGAATTCTCCTGATGCATGTCTTACAAGTTGTTGAACATGTCATTGCACTCAAAATTAGCTTTCTGCAAAAATTTACCTATATCATGCATTGTTGTATCTTGAACCAAAACATGGGTTGCTTGCGAGTACATTCAAAGTACTTATTGGCTTGGCACTGGTTATTTTATTGGCCAGGCATGAAAGAACAGGATGTGATGAAGAACACTTCGGTGACGAACATGCGAGCTAGGACGCTTCCCAGTCAGAATGCTTGTACGGTTAAGGCAGATGGCATGGGTCCAAGTTATCGACGAAGATTTCCGCTGCGATGATATACTCAAGACTTGACCATAATGGTCCTACTTGTGTAAGACGGTATGTATGGATGTAAGACTCTTGTTATTCAGCTTCTGTGTGTTCAGTGAGCATTGATCTCTGGGATCACTGTACACGTGCAATCGGTGATCACGACTTATGAGTCGGGGTCCCCACAACACTGGCCATGGAAACCTTGAAGACGTCACGGGAGATCGGCCGGCTGTGGAACAATTGTTCCTTTGGCTTCATTATTGTCACCTTCCCCACATCCACCTTCCGGCCATTGATGTCGTATAATATGGTGCACGGGGCGTCGGCCTTCAATGACATGTCTGCAATGTGAGACATTCGAAATGCAACGGAAACGGGAGATTATACATTTATTGAAGAGGGGCGGTGTGATACGTACCGTGAGGGTGTCGTGCTCATCCAAAGACGAAGCACCGCCGAGCACGTCCGAGACAGAGGATGGTCTACTATGAGCAGGTGCGGGAGCCTATGCAGGAGCAGGTGCAGGTGCTGGTGCTGGTGCAACACTAGTCGAGGTGTTCCCGAAGAAGTCGGCAAGGGGAAAGTCTGCTGCTTCTTTTTCAAGATTTTGCCTGCTCCAACCGACGATAGCCAGAACCAAGACTATCAGCTCCCGCTTTAAGGTAGCTACCGCTGTTGCGACTGTTTTAGCTGAATTCTTCTCAACCGCAATCTCAACCTTCTTGTCGATGTTTTCTTCAGTTAACCTCCGACTTTCCTTTCTCTCCTTCGGGGCTCACCATAGTACTTGATCCACGTGGCCCTGTCTCCGACACTGTGCACGCGTCCATACAACGGTCGTGTATCCACCGGGAGATGTTTCAATATGTTCACCACCCAGTTGAATGGAGTGTCCCACTTGGGCCTCGCCAACACCTCAGACGGCGGGTCGCTTTCGGCCGCAATCCTGTGCTGCTCTCTCTACAAAAGGAACAAGGATCATTTACAAATATGACTGAACGTGCATCTGAATTGATCAGAAACAAAAATTACCAGCAGTCTCATGAACTCCTCGTGAACAGGTCTGTCTCGAAAACCTTCTTGACTGGGTCCCAACGATACCGGGCCCTGAGGACGTCATACTCCTGTGGGACGGTGAACTCCGCCAAGGGGTCTGGGAAGCCCAGACTTTCGCATTCCACGTCCTCCTTGGCCCATATGGACCCCTTCCCCTCATAACCACGGATTTTGAGGTGGTGGCGCCCCATGTTCCACTCTTGAAGCCCCTTCATGTACTTCGACTTTTTTTGGCATCTTCGGCATCACAAGCCGCCTTAAATAGTTGAAACTGCTCTTCCGTGATTGTCAGATTTTCCTTTACAATCTCGGAGTAGGGTTCCTTTTTGTCGATGGCGCATTTCACCCTTACATTCCAGGCGGCCAACGCATTGCTAAACTTGGTCATGGCATGTTTGTTTATCTTCTTCATTGCCGGGTCTTTCTGTGGATCTTTATATTGGACTTCATCCCGGCCTGGGAACAAGAATATCTTGTGCAGCAGGGTTAGGAGGGAGTGCTTCATATTTGGCCTTTCCTTTAGTTTCTCATCATTGATGGTGGCGCACGCCCATACGATGCAGCCTATTTGATTGTCGTAGCAGGAGCACGCTTCAACAGGCCGTTTTGGCTCAAAATTGCCGCCATCCACCTCCGTGACCACTAGTCTGGTAGTGAGGAGCTGGTTTGGGCGTCAACATCTCCTCTTCTATTTCGGTTCTATGGCTTTGCCAGTCTTAGTGCCGGTGTCGGCTCCAGCCTCGGTGCCGGTCTGGGTCTCAATGCTAGTCTCGGCGCCGGTCTCGTTGTTGGTCTCGGATGAGACAGGTGGGTCCAGCAACAACAACTGCTGATCATTGGCAAGGCTCAAATATTCGTCTGCCGCCAGGTAGACATCGTCGTAATCACCAAAACCCTGTCCTTCGTCGTTGCTAGCCATGTTTCCTACGATTAAATCTAGTCAATTAATTCTAGACCTAATAAAATGAATAATGACATAAAAATGCCTATGTTTTGCAGGAACGTTGATTCCTTCCCAGTGCGGCAAATCCCGGGCACTTGATATGCCCTAGTTTGTAACACAACTCATCCCAAAATTCACAGAAAATTTCGGCATGACCTTTGATAAAAAGTGGACAAATCGAGCACCTGAAATTTGCTGGAATGGAAATGAATCAACATTCTGGCAAAACATAGGCCACTCGGCTTCATTCCCTGGAAACAACAAAAGGCCACTTCGGCACAATCGAACCACTTCAATGGTGCATATAACATGAGCAAACACTATTGAGGAATTTGCATATAACATGACCACTTCAATGAAAAGATATAATCAACAATAATGGATTATGCAAATGAACATCAATGACATATATCATATAACAACAATCTTGTTTTTTGTTTACATAGCAACAATTACTTTAACCATGTTTTTGAAAAGAAAAACAATTTTGTTTTTTGTTTATAGCTAAATGACATAGCTACTGTTTTTCATTTATAGCGAAATACTCTTGTTTTTTCCCTAAAGCTAAAAGTCTAGGAACTCCATTTTCTCTAACCCTTCTAACCTCACCAAAATTTACACAGCAAGACCATAGTACCTACACCCAGTTTCTTCAAAAGATATTCAGGTCCATAGTCCAAATAATTCAAATTTCGTTTGAATGAAATTTGGAACAGATTCAGGTCCATAGTCCAAATAATTTTTTATAGCTAACTATTTTTTGTTTATAGCCCCTAGTAATTTAAAGCTAGATGCTACTATTATTTATATACCCCCTATTAATTTAGAGCTAAATGGAATTACTGTTTATGCATTTCCATAAAAAAATTACCATAGCTAATTTCCTAAAATAATTGCTAATCATTTTTCCTAAATGCTAAAAAAAGCCTACTGCTCTAAACAAATCTAGGGTTCATATGAACAGCTAGGGTTCATATGAACATTAACACAGCAGCAACACATGAATTGCCCCTAGCAGAGAGAGAGAGGAGGGTAGGGAAGAGGAGAGGCAGAGCCTTACGGTCGGCGGAGAGGGCAGGCTCGGGCTCGAGCGGCAGAGGTCCTGGGCGGGCTCGGGCTGCGGCGGTGAGGTCGAGCGCGGCGGCGGTGAGGTTGAGGGAGGCGACGGTGAGCTCGAGGGAGGCGACGGTGAGGTCGACGACGACCTCGGGTGGTGGTAGTGAGGTCGGGGGCGGCCTCGGGCGGCGGCGGTGTGGTCGAAGGCGGCAGGGCAATTGACCGTGACGATGGAGGAGTTGGGGGACAGGGGGAGTAGAGGGGGGAAAGGACTTAGCGAAATATTAAGCCCGCGCGGCCGGGGTTAAGTCAAAATAGCAGTAGCGTGTTTTGGCAAAACGCGCAATAGCTAAGTTAGCTATAGCATTTTCCACCAAAATGCGCTACAGGTATGCCGTTTTGTTTTATTTTTATTTTTATTTTGTTTTTCTTTACATTTTCTTTTTTTCCATTTCTCCTTTTTCTATTTCTTTCATTTTTATTTACTTTTCTACTTATTTTTCTATTTATTTTCTTTTTCATGGCAGTAGCGCTCTACACCAGAAACGCGCTGCTACAAAGTATTTAGCAGTAGCGTGCTTTAGGAAGAACCGCTACTACTATTCCTAGCCTACCGGCACAAGTGTGGGAATTATAGTAGTAGCGCTTTCCTGTGCAGACGCGCTACTGCTGTAACTATAGTTGTAGCGTGCTTTTGCAACAATTGCTACTACTAAGTAGCACTAGCACCTAGTTTTGACCAGCTCTACTGCTATACCTCTATGTATAAGGTTTTCTCTAGTAGTGATTCTTTCACGGACGTCAAAGCGTGATGTAGTTGTCGACGATCATGGCGATTCTATAGGGATGCTTCAACATTTTTTATGGCCATGACGATGATGCTTGGATTGCAACGCCTATCGTCATCATGATATAAAGGCTTGTTGCGTTCTGCACATTGAGCGCGACGCGTGTGGGACACGCTTGTGTGAGGGCAAGCGGTAGCGAGTGTGCTACGGCTAGCTGATAGACATGGAAGTGCTAGGTGATTTAGCACAAAGAAATTTGTTGGTGACCATGATAGGCTAGTGGACATCGACAGGGACATGCATGGTGGACAGGAACGGGTTATAAGCAATCACGTGAGCTGATAGCAAACTGCATCTGAAGGATTAATCGAATGGTCAACAAAGCGGCTGTTTTCCCATCGGTGCATCCAGATGGCACCTAACAGCTGCCATTTCCTAATACCAAGGAGACAAATACACATCAGAAATGCCATCTTCCCTTTTTTCCATCTAGAGGGCTGCACAATCGTCTTGTACCATATAGAGTATACCTGTCTAGCTTAGGCACACGTTTAGTCTGCAATTTGCATTGTCATCAACACCAAAACACTTATGGTGGGCAATGCCCTTTCAAAGGCCTCAGACCTCACCATCATTGCCAGCGCTAGCGAATCACCATCACCTGCCCGAGGACATGCCGATTGAGGAGGGGCATCACGGCCTAATGGGTGGCATGATGATCCACCTTGTCTTGGCAAGGATTACTAACCGATCATCATCGACTCCTTCCCCGACCAAGATGGCGGTCGTGCGACACATCTTACCCTATGAGCTGCAGCTTTGTGTCATGGATGACCATGTCGCTCCACGTGGAGTATGTCCTAGCGGGACAATGAAGGCTAAGACAAATATTGTTGTTACCGTCGTCCGGGCAGGTGCTATTCGCTCTAGCAGAGTGTCATTGGTCAAGTCCAATGTTGTGACACTTCTCGCTTCGATCCCGCACGACATGGCGATGAACGTTGCTCTGATCACTCTATTCAAACCGTTGTTGGGCGCTTGTGCCCCCAACTGCTCTTCTGCTCGCGAAAGCCGCGAGTGCACCTCTCTAAGCATGTCGCCCTTTGTTGCGTCAAGCTGGCTCGTCCACTTCATTCGCCGCCATTCCTGTTGGCTCACTCTCTCACCGCGCAGGAGGATGCGTCATCGGGTAGTGCAAGGCATCCTAAGTTATTGGTGGCGCATATCAACAGTGTAGTAGGTGGGAATCGGAGGCGACGGTTGCAAATTTAGGAGAGAGAAAGGGGACAGGTTCGGAGCGACAGAACGTGCGCCTCTCTAACATCTTCCCCCAAGTGAAGCAGACATGACAGGTGGGGACAACCAATGGCGAACACCAACTGAAAATTGGGTCCCACATGCTTCCCCAATACTAGTCAATCAGAGTGTATCATTTTGAAGGAGCTTAGTAATTTAGTACTCCCTCCGTCCTAAAATAAGCGGCGATGATTTAGTACAACTTGTACTAAATCATCGACACTTATTTTGGGACGGGGAGAGTAGATGGTTATCGAATGTGTGTACCAATGAAGACCTCACATTTATCAGAAGAAAACAGATTAAAGAATATACATGATCCCTACAATCCAAAATACTTAAGTTCTACTAGTAGATTTAAGTATACTAAGTCTATAGAAAAATATATCAACACCTACAATGCCAAAGTAGTTTCGCTGGATTCATCATAAAATATATTTTCATACTATATATATTCGGTGTTGTGGTTGTACTAATTTTTTCTATAAATTTGATCAAACTTGAGTAAGTTTGACTTAAGACAAACCTGGAACTTCAAGTATTTTGGAACCAGTGATGCTTGACATACGTAAATATTTTAAGTGTTTTAACGTGTAGACATACGTGGAAGATTAGGATTGGGCCTAGGATTACGTAAATTTATTAAGTCTATGTAGGTGTAGGATTTTGTTTTGGAACGGAGCAGAGGCTTGGTCAACTAGACACTGACAAGACTATATGTAATATATTTGAGATGTTGTAGTACTACACCTAGTTGCATATACTTTCTTAAAAAAGGAGGATGACCCCGGCCCCTACATCTGGGAGATGCAAGCAACCATTTTATTAATTATTCACAGAGACCTTAAAAAATAATACATCAATATGTCTGAAGCCGTCATCTCGGTAACATCTGTCGCTACTCAGAAAGTGTGAGCCCAATACCGAAACCTCTCACCTAAGCCTAACATCTAAAGCCGGAGACCCCAACCAAGCCACATACCAGGTCAGGAGTACAAACTGGTCTGATGCACATAGGTCGTCGCCGATGTCTTCCATTGATCCATCTTCAAATCATATACTGATGCATCGACCTTGATAGGCCTGATGTCAACGCCACCACGACGCCAAACAAAACCTCCTCCCTACGCGCGTTCATCATCGCACATCCGTCACCGAGGCCCTGCCGCGCCACACCGCCGAGACTCCACGTCATCGATGCGTCACATGGAACACCGTTCCACCGCAGATGCCATCCACTGGTCCCTCAAACCTATGCATACCTCCACGATTGAAGCTTGATCCCAAAGGTCAAGGGGGCCGACTCGATCAAGCAATACCAACCGATTACACTGATCAACGTCCCCTTCAAAATCTGCGCTAAGGCCTATTTGATGAGACTTGCCCCTGTAGCTCAACGTGTGATTAATAGGAGCCAATCGGCCTTTCTCAAAGGCCGCAACATCCTTGAGGGCCCGGTAGTGCTTCAGGAAATTGTCCAAGAGCTCAAACGTACTAAGCAACAGGCTGTGCTCCTCAAACTAGGTTCCGAGAAATCCTATGATCAAGTGAACTGGGAGTTCATCCGTGAGGTCCTGATTCGGAAGGGATTCGAATCAGGTTTTGTCCATCACATCATTCATCTATCACGGGGGGCCAAACTGATGTTTCAATCAACAGAGAAGTAGGAAACTTCTTCCGCAACAATCGCGGTCTAAGACAAGGGGACCCTATTCCCCCTTGATCTCTAACCTTGTGGCTGATGCCCTAGGCCATGATCGATAAGGCCAAGGGTGCCGGGCATATCCGCGGAGTGGCCTCTTACCACAGCCCGGGTGGTGTCACGCACCTCCAGTATGCGGAGGACACGATGTTGCTTTTCGAGCTCGACGATCACAACATTGCTTCCATCAATCTCATACTCTTAGCATTTGAATTGATCTCGGGCCTCAAGATCAACTTCCTTAAGGGCGAGGTTATCGCCATTGGGATGGCTGACCAAGAGGCAATCCGTGTCGCCAAGCTACTTTAGCTGTAAGCTAGGGAGATTACCAATTAGATACTTGGGCCTCCCGATCACGGACAAACACATTTCCATTCATGATTGGGAGCCCCTTTATGGTAAGGTGGCGAATAGGGTCAGCCCTTGGCGCGGCAGGTTCATGTCCTCTGCTGTTAGGCTTCTCCTAACAAACACTAGCCTCTCTTTGCTCCCCATGTTCACCATGGGGATGTCCCTTCTCGCCGACGGCGTCCACGCCAAGCTTGACACCCCTAGGTCCAAGTTCTTCTGGGAAGGAACAGGGACCAAAAAGAAGTACCACTTAGTGAAGTGGGCCGCGGTGTGCAGGCCCAAAATGTTTTGTGGCCTGGGAATCCCTAGCTCCAAACTAATGATCGTGGCCTTGCTTACGAAGTGGATATAGAAGCTCTTGCAAAATGAGCAGGGGCTCTGCACGGAGATCCTTAGGGTGAAATACTTCCCCGACGGAAACTTCCTCACTTCCAAAGCCAAAGGCTCTACTTTCTAGAATGGGATCCAGGCGGTCAAGCCGGCTTTCTCGCTAGGATCCCAGTTCTGAGTTCACAACGAGAGGTCAACTCATTTCTGGCTTGATTCCTGGTGCGGATCCGAGCTGTTGTGGCAAAGCCACATGCCGCTTTACCGTCTTGCCATTAACACCAATAATGTAGTTGCAGACGCGTTGTGATCCTCACTACAAGCTATTTCTTTCATGCGACCTCTTACTGATATTGAGCGTGTGTCCTGGGAGGGGTTGTGCCTCACGCTGTCCAGTGTAGTGTTGATTTCTAAGCCTGACGCAATTTCTTTGTCTCTCACTAACTCCAGGAAGTTTTCGGTTAAGTCGCTTTACGCCAAGTTAACGGAGGGCCCTTATCTTGACATAGCTAGGGGACTGGAAAGTGGCCATCACCTCAAAATCAAGGTGTTCCTATTGAAAATGTTCCATGACCGGCTCCTCTCTTCCAACAACGTGGCCAAGAGAAACGGACCGTCAGATGGCACCTATGCAATCTATGGGGTCCACGAGGATGCCAACCACATTTTCTTTAACTACCACCTAGCTCGTTTTGCGTGGAGCGCGGTTTGGGAAGCCTTTGCTCAAAACTGGAACCCTCACTCCAGTGGGGATTTAAGCGTCATTCTCAGCGCCCGTACGGGTGGTTTTGCTCAAGTCCTTTGGCGTTGTGTTGGGGCAATATTGTGGTCCCTTTGGACCACACGTAACAAGATTACTATTGAACACAAGTTCCCTTCTCATCCTGCTGACATTATTTTTAAATGCCATTTGTTCCTTCAGACTTGGATGCCGTTGGGGAAACGGCTAGATACTGAGAGGATGGAATAAGCCATGGAGAGGATCCGCGTCATTCAGATTGCTGCTCTACAATGATCGCCATGGATGTTTTGTGGGAGTTCTCCTCCTTCTTGCCGGTTGTTTCAGACTTTCTTCCTTTATTTCAGGCTTCGGCCGGTTGCATGTACTAAGACTTGGGGCTTGACCCTGTGGTTTGCTATCTGTTTTGCACTTGGATGCTGCCTGTTGGTGGGCTCCTTGCGTCTTCATTCTAAAGAAAGAAAAAAGAATGACACCCCTAATAGCCTATGCATACCCAGTTGGATATACTTGCCCTGTGTTGGAAGCAAATAAGTTGCTTCACCAAGCTTTTACTCATGCCACATGCTTAACCTGCAATGCACTACCTCTCTTCGAAGTTGAAACTTAACAACACCTCAATTAGCAACTAAGGTATGCAGATTTAGTGAAAGAGTAGTGACATCCAACACTTTTGCGATAAACTAAGAAGCAGCTAAGTTTCAAGATAAATTTTAACTCATGTCATCTTTTTAGAAAATATGACCCTAGGATAATCTTTTGTTATTTAGAGAATGTGACCCTAGATTTTTTTTGGTTTTTTTAGAGAATATGACCCTAGGATAAATCATGCAACAAACCAACATGAAACAATCATATCTATTTTCATAGCCTGAATTAGAACAGTATTTTAAGTGATGATGTACTACTTTTTTTCCTTTTCAAATTACAATTCAACAGAGCAATCAAAATCATTAGTGAAATCCAATTATAGTTACAAATCCATTTACCATACCCCTCACACTCACATCCTTGTGCCCTTCCGTTTGAAACCAAAAGGAGCAACGGAAGGTCCCTCCAGTAGTTACACAAGTTAACACACCCAAACTATCAAACAGCTGCAGACATGTTCCCAAAACATTTCACCACCAAACAACAAGTCAAAATCAGTGCTATGTAATCTGTATGTACTATTTCTATGAGCTCAGGTTAAACATGACATCCTTCTCCTGTGCTGATGCAGGGGAGCTCTCCGTACTGGCCCGGAAACAAGACTCTCCCTTGGCCAAGGCCGAGGCGCCGACGCTGCCGTCGAATCGATGCTGTTACTGCTTAAATTGATCTGATCAAATTTGACAGACAAGTATTTCAGCCTAGGCTCACCGGATGAGAATGCCACTGACCTAGCCTTGCATGCCGAGTGGTTGAACGACGGGCTCCCACTGGGCTTAGATGAGTATGTGTTCACTTATTTTGTCAACCTCGATTTACTGATGGAATCGCTTGCCGCGCCGTGTCTTTGACGGCTGCACACTATTGCAGACATGAAGTGAGGGACTGATCCATGATGGACCATCCTGCTCTTGCCCCTTTGTGAGGGCTAGGATTTGGATTTCGTCATTGATTTCGAATCTCGAGCTGCAATGGAGGATTAGAAGGAGGAGAGGGGATCGCCTTCCTTAGAAAGAGGGATACACACGCGACATACACTAGCATCTAGCCGTTTCCACCTTCCTACCTGTCTCACTACACATCACGCATATATGTATTACATCTTTACTTGGCCCACTCTGGCCCAGCCAGTCGAGCGGGTAGGCGAGGCTGCCGCTTGGGCCCGCCCATTGCTTGAACACCATCTTCGCGCTTCTCCTGCTCACTGACAGTCCCTCCTGCCTTAGAAGCGGCTTGACACCAAGCCGGTGCACGAGGAAACTTCTGGCGTAGTGTCACTTTATCTTCCCAAGTGGCCATTTCACCAGGCGCATCACTCCATTTGACCAGGACTTGGATCAATGAATCAGCACCCCGGCGAACAACTCGTTGCTAAAGAATTTGTTCCAGATACTGAAACTGATTATCAGGAGCAGGAAGTAAGCGAAGCACCTGACATCCTGGAGCGAGAACTTTACGGAGAAGTGAAACATGGAAGGCTGGATGTACATGGCTGGTTGGAGGAAGAGCTAGTCTATAAGCCACTACACCCACATGTCCCACTACTTCAAAGGGGCCATAGAAGACTAAAGATATGGTTGAAGTTTCAGAAAAACTGCATCGCCCACATTCAGTGCGGTGCTTATCAGCCTGGGCTTTCATGCGCTGTTGGGCTCTCAACGGATGTTGTCTGATAGAAGCAAACACCACTTTGCGGTCATCCAGCCACTGCTGCACATCCACTGACTGAATCACTGCATGTGAAGAAATAGCAAAATGACGGGGCGCATGCCCATATATGATCTCAAAGGGAGTAGTACCTGTGGCAGAATGCCAGTTGGTATTGTACCAAAACTCACAGAGAGGGATCCACTTAGCCCATTTAGTGGTATGAGCACTGACAAAGCATCGCAAGAAGCATTCCACTTGTTGATTAACTCATTCAGTCTGTCCACCAGACTGTGGGTGGAGAGCAGAGCTCATTCGAAGCAAAGTACCATACTTAGAGAACAGCTGTTGCCAGAAAACACTAGTGAATATGCGGTCTCTGTCCGAAACAATAGACTGTGGCATCCATGTAAACGATATACTAAACTGAGAAAGGTTTCAACAACTACTTCTGCCGTGAATGGGTGATGCATGGGAACAAAATGGCCATATTTGGAAAATTTATCAATGACCACAAACATGCAATTGAACTAACCAGATGCTGGTAATCCTTTGACAAAATCCATTGTCACCTTGTCTCAAGGGAGCTTAGGGACAGGTAATGGCTGCAACAAGCCAGGGTAGGGCACACGTTCTGGTTTTCTTGCTGATAAATCAAAAATGCTACACATAATGTTTCATAAACCCCGTCATTTGTTTCCAAGGAAACAGTTGTCTTACACGACAATAAGTAACTGGAAATCCTGAATGTCCTCCAATAGGGCTATCATGAAAAGAAGATACAATCTGCTTATGTAACTCTGGAGCATTACTCACCCAAGCACAGTTATCAGTACGGAGAACACCAGCTGTCAAAGTAAACTTACTATCAGCAAAGGGATTGGTGGACAACATATGGAGTAATTCAGTGCAAAATTTATCAGCAACATAGCTCTGTATAATATCTTCAAGCCAAGCAGGCTGGGCTGAAGAGACAAGATGTAGCTTAGGTAGCATATCAGAAGATGCGTGTGGTTTTTTGGACAGAGAGTGTGCTACACTGTTTTCAACCCCCTTTTTGTAACAGATGTTGTATTGAAGGCCCAAGAGTTTTTTGAGGGCTTTCTATTGCCATTTTGTGTGCAAACGTTGTTAAGAAAGACTAGCCAAACTCCGTTGATCGGTACGAATTATAAATTCTGAAACTTGCAAGTACTGCCTCCAGTGGTCAACAACTAACAGGATTCCTAAGTATTCCTTTTCATAGACAGAGAGAGTTTGATTCCTGGGGCCCAGAGCCTTGCTAACATAAGCCAATGGGTGTCCATTCTGCATAAGCACTGCCCCAATACCCACATCAGAAGCATCTGTCTCGATCACAAAAGTGGATGAGAAATCAGGTAGTGCCAAAACAGGGGGTGTCACTAAAGCCTGCTTAAGCACTGCAAAAGCTTGTTGCTCATTTGCTGTCCAGTGAAATGTCTAGATTGCAACATTTCAGTCACTTGCTGTCGGCGTTCTGGGAATGGGGGTCCCCAGAATTTCCTGTCTGCGGCCTGCAGCGTGGCTCAGCCAGTGGCCCAGTACAGCCCGTCTTCATCAACCAAAGCTCAAGACCCTCGCAAGGGGCCAAGCCTCGCGGGGCGAACGACACAAGGCCTCCTCAGGGGCAGCCTCACCAGGAAGGCTCATGAGGAGGCAGAGAGATCAAGGCACGGGGTACCTCACGAGGTTCCCATGATGCAAGCCATGATGACCAAGACCAGGCGGGCGCCAGCCTGCGTAGTGTCCTCGTTTCCTCTTTGGTGTAAAGCGGTCAAGCGCAGGCGCGGAGTACCGAGGCATCAGGCAAAGGTTTCCATATCGGTGCAACGAGACCAAGACCAGCTGGACGGCAGGACGGAAGTCATCATGGAGCCCAAGACGGCGTCATCACCAGTGCCTTTCGCAATCGAAGACCACCTTTAGTCAGGATGGCTTGTACTAGTTGTCCCCTTTCAAAATGGCCGTTGTTGGCTCCCTTCCCGCTCAATATTTGGGAAGAGGACCAGGGCCTCTATAAATAGGGCTAGCCACCACAGTAGAAGGCAATCTCATCTACAGCCAAGAGAGACGGATCGACTCCTCTCCAAACACACCACCACAAGAACACCTCTCCTCGCGAGGCTGTTCTTCCTCTGTACTGTTCATCATCAGCCCAGGAGATAATCAACCACACCACACACTGGATTAGGGTATTAAACCACAACGGTGGCCCGAACGAGTATAAAACTCGTTTCTATTGTGTTGTTCATCATGCTAGCTTAGAAATCGCGGCGAGGTTGTGGGCGTGTTTTGGTAGGGAGAAGATCTTCGTGCTCACCCCAGAGTTTGAAACTTAAGGGTTTTGCCGGAACCCGATATCCGACATTTGGCGCGCTAGTTAGGGGTGCGCTGAAGTCTTCTTTCCGCTAATCTGTGTCCCATCGCTTCGTCGCATCCATGGCAGACACTCGCCAAGCTCGTGCCGAGCGCCAGGCTGCTCTTGCCGCCCGCGTCTCCCAGATGGCTCCCATCGGTGGGCCTCCTTGTCGTTCTCCGTCGCCTGCCGCCAAGGCCGCCACCGGCCCGGCAGGGAACGAGCAGCAAGCATCTTTGCTGCATCCCTCGGTGCAGTGGGAAGGCCGCACCGCCACTCCATCGCTGACCCCAGCTGGTTCGTCGTCTCACGCTCGTCGCGCCCCCTCGGATGCTCAGGCCGCATTGCTCCTGGCACGGAGCTCCTACTAACGCCCCATCGATGACCTCTACGAAGAGTGGCTAGCTCGCATCACCGAGCTCGTCAGCGTTGCAGGGGGCTCTCCCGCGCCGTCCCGCTCGTTGCCGCGCATGGCTCCTGGACATGACCACCGCGTCCGGCGCCCGCGCGGCAAGAAAGAAGCTACCAAGAAATGCCTCGGCCTCAAGAAGGTGCTCATGTGCTCCTTGCACCAGGACGACAGGACCGCATCCCCGCACCAGCATGCCAAGACCGCACACTGCCCCTGGCGGCGGCGCGCGGGAACCATCAAGAGCAAGCCCCGCCTATGCAAAGGGCTCCAGTGGCCACCGCAGGTTGCCGTGCCATCACCATCGAGCTGTGTAGCGTCGCCTTGCCGGGCAAGTTCAAGGCGGATCTGCCTCCTCGCTACTATGGTACTGCTGACCCCGCGGAGTTCCTGCAGCTCTATGAGCTGGGCATCAAGGCGGCCAAAGGAGACGAGAAGGTCATGGCGAACTGGTTTCCCATGGTGCTCAAGGATGGCGCCCGCACCTGGCTCCTGAACCTGACTCCCGGCTCGATCTCCTCTTGGGACGAGATGCGTAGCCACTTCATCGCCAACTTTCAGGGCACTCGTGATCACCCTCCGGCCATGGGTGACCTGCGCCGCATCAAGCAGCAGCCTGGAGAGGCCCTGCAGAAATACATCCAGCCTTTCAACAGCGCTCGCCTCAAGATCCCCAAGGTGACGGACGAGGCCATCATCTCAGCGTTCTCTGATGCCGTCTGCGACGTCAAGATGAATGAGGAGCTCGCCATTCACGAGGATCTGTGCACGTCCCTGGAGGTGTTCAACCTGGCGACCAAGTGCGCAAGAGCTGAGGATGGGCGCCTCTCCCTCCTCGAGCTTCTAGCTGCTGACCCAGTAGACAAGAAGGCCAAGGCTAAGGACATGAAGCGCAAAGGAGCAGCCTTGCTCGCAGCAGAACCAGACACGAAGCATGATAGGGACCAGCCGGAGTCGTCCAAGGGAAGCCGACCGTTCTGCGCCTACCACAACCTCCACACCCACAACACCAACGAATGCCAGGAGCTTAGGGCCGTTCGAGAAAGACGCTTCGGTCATCGCCCCGAGTGCAACACCCGGGGCTACGACCGAGGAGGAGGATGAGGCGGAGGACGGTGGGACGACTGAGGCCTCGCTAGGAGTGGCGTGACCGACCTCGCGAGGATCGCTGGCAGGACCAGCCACGCGAGGGAGCCTGGAGGGACCGCCTTCAGGGCAACGTAGGCCTTCCTCCTCTGTCGCCACCACCAGGAAGGAATAACCACCACACAAGGACGAGGGGGCTGGGGGCTTCTAGGATCCACGTGTTATCGCTTGCATCTTGGGCGGAGCTCAGGCCCCAACCTCTCGGCGCATCTTCAAGCAGTTTGCTCATGAGGTGAATGCAGTCCTCCCCAAGCTTGAGGTCACACGCCCACTCAGGTGGTCCATGTGCGCCATCACTTTCAGCTCAGCAGATCAACTAAAGTGTGCGGCTACCGCTGGCGTCCTCCCGATGCTTTGTTCCCCGGTCATCAACAATGTGCAAGTTACCAGGACCCTCATCGATGGTGGTGCAGGGCTCAATGTTCTATCCGTCGAGATGTTCAACAACCTTCAGGTGCCATATGATCAACTTCAGCCTACCATGCCTTTCTCAGGAGTTACTGACGGTTCCACCACCCCGATAGGGCAGGTCCTCCACCCTGTCACATTTGGGCAGGGCAAACTACCACACCGAGCACATCGACTTCGACGTCGCCAACATCTGCCTGCCATACAATGCCATCCTCGGGTATCCAGTCCTGGCCAAGTTCACGGCAGTAACCCACCATGGCTACAACTTCCTCAAGATGCCAGGAAGCGGCGGAATCATCACGGTCCCCTGTGAAGAGAAGGATGCGGTGTGCTCCCTCGAGCGCGCCTTCCAAGCTGCATCAATCGAGGACCCAGACAGCGGGGCCAAGAATCCTCCTGAAGTAGTCCCCAAGAAGAAGAAGGCACGCCCAACTCAAGGCCTCAGGAGGTTGGCATCTCAGGAGGTGTAGCATCAGGATCCACGCCCGTGCAAGGGGTGCCTCCTTTCATCGCACAGGAAGGCGCGCCCGGCACCCTTCTGGGAAGGGCTCGGGGGCTCTCTTCTGGAGGACCTCCGACTTTGCCAAGATCACGAGGGAGGTTCTCGGGCACCACTTGGAGGCGTGCTTCGCGGCACGTTTCCCTCTAGAAGTCTCAAGACATGGAAAGCCCAACCCTCAGGAGTTAATCACCAAGGCCACTCACGAGCTTCATGAAGCAAGATTCATACGCGGCGACTGCCGTTTGCCTGGCATAGCTACCCATCTGGGCGAGGATGGCGGACTGTGCGTCTGCATCGACGTCCCAGGGCTCAACCAAGCCACATCTGAGGAGCTTCTCTGGCCTTCGCGTGTCGGGCATTGCGAGGGTCCACCATACAGCTACCTTCGCATGCCTTTCAGCCTGCCGAACACGGCTGCCACCAATCAGCGTCATCTGCGTAGCATTCTGGTGGCTCAGGAGTCCATGCATCATGCGGTCCTAGAGGAGATGGAGATGGTCCTCGAGGAACCGCCTGGACCCCCAAAGCCTCCCGAGGCTCAGGTCTCCGGTGGCTTATGAGGATCGACGTCTTCACTGCGTCTCTTCAACTACTACAACACCCCTTCTACAATGGCACCAGGTGACATCTTCCAAGTTCATTTCCGCTGGGAGCACCCTCAGGGCTGCATCATTCCCAGGCCGCATGGGTCCGTCCCTGCGGCATGTATCCCTTTTGCTTATATCTTTGGTTTACCTTGCTGGGGGCGCCCCTCGGGCTGCATCATCCCCAAGCCGCTCGGGCCAGTCCCAGTGGCATATATCCTTTCTGCGTTTATCTAAGCTGATCTGTCTTTCAGGCTCAACCTGCCTATGATTATTGCCTGCTCGGTTGACATCTACCTTTGGAGCTGCTCACGCTGGCATGGCGCTTGCACATGGGTCTGTCCCTGCAACGTCGACAAATCTGAGTGGTCAAGCTTTGACCCGTGGCAGCCCCGCAAGCGTCACCTCACCAGGCCCTCAGTGCCTTCTCCTCTCTCTCGGAGCAACCAATGGCCGGCCAGCAACCATAATGGCAACTTGTGCTTTTCTCGTGTTGGTTTACAGGAACCCCCTGAGGTCTACAGCGGGTGGCACCACGAGCTCTCTCTCTTTCCCATGTGATACGCTTGCGCGTTAAAAGGGGGGGCTCCTGAGCATCGCGACCTCAGGAGCTCTTACTGGCCCTCCAGCCCTCACCCCCTGGCCTTGTCCACGGCATCGCGATCTGGCATACCAGCGGCGGCTGAGCTCGCTCGAGGACCGGGACCTGAGGACGTAGAGCACAAAGGAAAGTGTGGGGAAGAGAAGGGAAGCTTGCGAGGGCCTAACCTAGATACCTCCCAACTGCCGACATGCAAGTCCGGCGAGACTCGGAGGAGCGACTCCCTATTACCAAGATAAGTTTCACGCCTGGAACAGCTAATCGATGAAGCACCGAATCTCCACTTAATGCAACTCTGTGACCGCAACGTTGCCTTCCTTTCTCACCTTTCGACAGTTGATTGCACGGTAAAGGAGACCTCCTGAGCATCGCGCCTCAGGGGCCTCAAGGGCTCTTACTGGACCTTTGGCCACTCACCTCCTGGCCTTGACCACGGCATTGCGACCTGGCATACCAGCGACAGTTGAAGCCTGCCTGGGGACCGGGACTTGCCAGCATAGAATGCATACGAGGTTGGAAAGGGGGAACCGAGCTGGGACAGGGCAAGCATTCGCACAATTTCATAATAAGGATTGCATCAACAAAAGACATCGCGGACCCTTTACATGCCCCCACGGTTAGTTTTCTTGATTCCTCGCAGGGAACAAAAGACGCAAATCCTAAGGAGCCCAAACTACACGTGCCTCCATGGCCGACGCCATCATCAACAGTGGGCCATGGGAGGCCGGCGCCAACCCCATTCAGATCAGCTGCGGCGATGGCCTTATGCAGCCGCCTTGCTCCGGGCACGGCGCGATCTCGGGGGCACGTAGCTGTCGTCGCTCATCTCTAGAGTCACCAAGAGCTCAGGAGAGTCGCTGGACTCCCAAGCATCGCCACTGCTGCCGAAGGAGCCATTGGGGAAGCGGACCGCGGGCCTAGCCCCTACCACGTCGATGTCCCCGCCGCCTCCCCTGGGGTAGCACTCCAGGTGGCGGCCTTCCGCGTCGAAGACCTTGAAGAGCAGCAGGGAGGCGCCATTGTATTAAAAATGAATCACGAGGGCACCCCCCATTCTGCACACCCGGGCAACCTTGCCCCAGCCTCGGGTCATGAAGACCTTGCCCGGAGCGACAACCTCAACCTCCGCTCCCATCGCCGGGGTGCCACAGTCGACGTGCTGCAGCCAAAGCTCCAGAGGCCCCCTCGGCGACATCTCAGTGGTGAAGAATGAAGGGAAGCAGATCCAGATGATTGGAGGCATCGTAGCATGAAGCACGAGCTCGCGAGAGGAGTCCGCAGTGTGGACACCAGGAGCAATGCGCGCACCGCCACGGCTCGTCGACCCCGTTTGCGGCGTGGGCGGCGTTGCTCGCTGTCCCTTTCTCCAGGGCCCTCGTCCTGGGAGTACAGGGGTAGCGGGAACCTTGGAGGTGGCCGCTGGGACCAAGGCCGCGTCATCTCCGGCCTCGCAACCTCGTCGAGGCGACATGGGACCGGCCATTTCTTCGGCGGGAGCAGGTTAGGCCCCTCCCGGGGGGCCTTTCCTTTCTCTTCGGCTGAGAACCTGCAGATCGATGCTATTTACGTCGAAAATGGAGGTGGAGCAAGAGAGAAGAAGCCGACGGAGCAAGAAGAGGTAGGCAATGGGGGCACTCGCCTCTTCATACTTATAGTCCCAGGGAGGACATCCGTCGACCTCCACGATCGCCGGTAATGATGACTCTTTTTGCATGCAGCAGGGACTCGTACAATCATGGGGAAGCGGAGATGCCCACGTCCAATCAATCGCCACGCGGTGACCAAGGCCGCAGGCTGTTGGGGCATGCGACGCTCCGCACTTGCCCTTTGGCTTTGCCGCTAAGCCAAGTCCAAGCACGCCTTGGGCCCGGGGGCTACTGTCGGCATTCTGGGAACGTGGGTCCCTAGACTTGCCTGCCTGCGGCCTGAAGTGTGGCTCAGCCAGTGGCCCAGTATGGCCTGTCTTCATCAACCAAAGCTGAAGACCCTCGCGAGGGGCCAAGCCTCGCGGGGCAGACGAAGCGAGGCCTCCTCAGGGGTGGCCTCACTAGGCGGGCTCGCGAGGAGGCAGAGAGATCAAGGCAAGGGGTACCTCGCAAGGTGCCCATGACGCAAGCCATGACGATCAAGACCAGGCGGGCGCCAGCCTGCGCAATGTCCTTGTTTCCTCTTTGGTGCAAAGGGGGCAAGCACAGGCGCGGAGTACTGAGGCATCAGGCAAATATTTCCATATCGGTGCATGGAGACCAAGACCAGCAGGACGGCAGGACGGAGGTCACCGTGGACCCCAAGACGACGTCATCACCAGTGCCTGTCGCAGTCGAAGACCAACTTTAGTCAGGATAGCTTGTACTAGCTGTCCCCTTTCAAAATGGTCGTTGTTGGCTCCATTCTGGCTCAATAATTGGGAAGAGGACCAGGGCCTCTATTAATAGGGCTGGCCACCACAGTAGAACGCAATGTCATCTAGAGCCAAGGGAGACAGATTGACTCCTCTCCAAACACACCACCACAAGAACACCTCTCCTCGCGAGGCTATTCTTCCTCTGTACTGTTCATCATCAGCCTAGGAGGCAATCCGACAGCACACACTGGATTAGGGTATTACACCAGAACGGTGGCCCGAACCAGTATAAACCTCATGTCTCTTGTGTTATTCATTGTGCTAGCTTAGAAATTGCGGCGAGGTTGTGGGCGTGTTCGGTAGGGAGAAGATCTTCGTGTGCACACCAGAGTTCGAACCTTAAGGGTTTTGCCGGAACCCGATATCCTACACTTTCTTCTCTATTTCATCCTTCAAAGCTGGTGCAAGTCTGTATGGCTGAATAGACACTAGTTGTGCTCTAGGAATGAGAGGGATAGTATGATCATACTTCCTTCTTGGGGGCAAACCTTTTGGAGCTTCAAATACAGGAGCAAACTGAGTCAACAATTCCTTAATATCAACAGGAAGGTCAAGCTGTTCTGGAACTTCAGACATTGATAATGCAGAAACTTCTATGAGAGCACAATATTGAAGAGCAGCATCTTGTCCTAGCAAAGTGACCATAGCACCATACAGCTAGAAAGATAGCAAGTGTTCTGCCTAATCAACCTGCATAGGACTATGAGCAGCAAGCCAATAAAGGCCTAAAATGCTATCATAAGAACCCAAGGGAAAGACTTTGAAACTGGTCATAAAAGTATGTTCAGCATAACTCCAACAACCCTATTGTAACTGTTGTGTACAAGGAATTAAACCTCCATTAGCGACCTTAAACATGCGAACTAGAATGTGAGAAACTCCTTGGAGTTTGGAAGCAATAGCACAATCTACAAAAGAATGAGTACTGCGAGAGTCTACTAAGAAAATTAAAGACAGACCCTGCATCTTAACTTTTAATTTCCTTGTAGAAATAGTTGGGATTGATGTGTCTCCCATTGCTACAGGGACAAATGACATTGGCTTCACCAATGAATTCTTCTTCTGTATCACTGAATTCAGATGGCATGTTCTGAACATAGCCCAACATCTCTTGCACTACATGCAACTGCACTTCCTGCTTGCACTTATGCTCCCTAGCCCAACGTTTACCACAGGGGAAACAAAGGCCCTTGGATTTCCTGTAAGCACGCAATGCTGCCCAACGATCATCAACAGGAGCAGTTGAATGAATCACATCAGTATTCTTCCTGTCATCGAGTGTTTTGGAACCAAAACCAATGTGAGACACATGACAAGAGCTTGGCGGCATAGAACGCTTGGTATTGACAGTAACAGCATGTTGAATCAGAGGAGATTCACCCAATTCTTAAGACAAAAGTGCAAGGGCATATGCTGAATCCAAATAAATGGGTTGTTGAATCCCAACCAATAAGCGAACTAACGGATCCAATCCTTCCATGAACCTTGTAACATAATGAAAGATACTAGGATTTAGTTCATATGGTGTCAGTTGATCATACAACTCAGAGAAACGTTCAACGCAATCCTCAATAGAGCTAGTCTGATGTATGTGGAACATCTGACGAACCAGGTTCTGGTGTTTGTTTCGTCAAAAATGAGATTGCAACAGTGTGCAAAATTCAGACCAATTGACATTGGGGCACGACGCTGAACAGATTCAAGCCAACGTGCTGCAGGACCATCAAATTGAGCTGAAGCAAACGATATCCACTGATTCAATGGAATACCCCACAATTTGATATAATCTTTGCAACGTGATTGCCACAGCCTGGGATTAGAGCCATCAAAACGCGGTAACTCCATTCGGGGACCAAAATTCAGAGCATCAGGCAACAAGGAACGCAAATTTTTGGGGGCTAGAATCAACTGCCTCGATTGAACTGCCTCTGGAGGTACACCTCTGGCTGAGGGTGGGACGTACCTTGGGCCTGAATTCCTCTGCTCTAGATCTGGCATGAACCCCTCCAATCCGCTCGAACCCCTACTAGTTGCTGCTGGTTGCGTCTCCCTCGAAGACACCGGAACTGCTGGAGGCGATGAATTGGCCTCAATCTCACCGCGGAGTTTGTTGAGGTCGACATTGATGGCGAGCTTGACATCGTCGATGCACCCTAACAGCTGGTCCAACTTGGTGAAGGTGATGACTAGCTCCTCGTTGCAATCTGACGAGGACTAGGTGAGGGCGGTGCCGAAATCCGCACGAAGGAGCTCGTAGATCGCGCGAGTTTCCCCTGAAATTTTGTCCATGGCTTCCGCTCGATGACGAACAGCTAGGCGAGTATGGCGGAAGTGGGTTGGGAACTCTAGGATTTTATGCTCTGATACCAGATTGTGAGGGCTAGGATTCAGATTACGCCATTGATTTCAAATCTCAAGCTACAATGGAGGATTACAAGGAGGAGAAGGGATCGTCTTCCTCAGAGAGAGGGATACACACACGACATAAAACTGGCATCTAGCCGTTTCCACCTTCCTACCTCTCTCACCACATATCACGCACATATGTATTACATCTTTACTTGGCCCACTCCGGCCGAGCCAGCCGAGCAGGTAGGCGAGGCTGCCGCTTGGGCCGGCCCATAACTTGAACACCATCTTTGCGCTTCTCCTACTCGCTGACACCCTCTCAGTTGCCTGAGGGATGTCCGCGACATCAATGTGCCCTGCCACCAAAATGCTTCTGGGCGACCCCTTGTCGTCACTTAGAGCCTGACATACGAATGGATAGAGCTTCTTCATCTCATCCATGGACCTCTCAGCACTCCTTATTTGTTCATTGGGAACCCCGAGCTCTTGCTTGGCGTCACATATTTCCTTGTCATGCTCCGCCAGCCGCTTCCGCTTTAATATTTTCATGTCCTACATCAATACTCCCTCCGTCCGGAAATACTTGTCCTCAAAATGGTTGTATCTAGATTTATTTTAGTTATAGATAAATCCATTTTATTCATTTCTAGGACAAGTATTTCTGGACGGAGGGAGTACAATACAACGAACGCCTTTACATGTACTCTACATTAATATTGTACGTACGAGCTTTGGTTCATCATTCACCCTCTTATGACTTATCTTACCTCTGAAAGCTCTCGACTGGATTCTATCAGCCTGGCTCTTTTCGCAAAGCCCACCGAATAAATTGTCTCGCCAATGTCATCCTTGGAAGGGCTGATGTGCACTACCATCACAACTTTTGAGCCATCACTTGTTTTTAGCAAATCAACATAAACATATATATAGGTTTCCACATTTGATGCTTCGAATTGATCCGAAGTTGGTTTTTTCCGTTACCGAGAGAATCACTAATAATCTGGGTAAGCTTTCTATTTCTGCAGAGATCGACAAAAACAAGGGAAGACCTAAGTAAGTACTCCCTCCATTCCAAAATAGATGACCCAACTATGTACTAAAGTTAGTATAAAGTTGAGTCATCTATTTTAGAACGGAGGGAGTAGTACTGAGATAATTTGAAACATGAGAAGGAATTACTACCTGTATGGAACATGGCTTCTCTTTATCCTTAGTGCAGCGATGACATCTCCAAGGGCTGACAGAGACAGGTTTATGGCCTTACCCTCATCCATTGTCAACCCAGATGCACCAATCTTGAGCAACCGCTCGCTGCCACCAAGATCCATGAACTACAGCTTGCTGACTTGTCCAGTCACACCTTCACATCTCCTTATGGTAATTCTTGTCAAACTAGACACAGACAGAGCTAAGACAAGATAAAATTGGGTGCTGTTCGAGTTACCTGACGATGCCATAGACCTAGGGTAGGGTCATAGGCCTGACCTATACGCCCTACCCAAGGTGGCTACCCTAGAAGCAAAGGCATTCAAAGAACAACAAAGAGTACCAATCGAAGCCGTCGAGTGCAATCCACTCGACCAGTCATCTCACTCGGGTCTCGCTCCCTCCTGATATCACTCGACCAAGACGAAGCCATTCGACTGTACGAGAAACCACTCGACCTAAAGAATTCCAGGAGTCACTCAGGAAAACAACGGTTGGACATTGACTCCGTAGTCTTAAATGTCATTAAATACACTTTATAGTTGGCGTTACCAGTAACGCCCTATCTTAATGTACATTGAACCCCTGTAACGGAGGTGGCTAGGGTCCTGGCGCACACTATATAAGCCACCCCCTCTTTTGGGAGAAGGATTCACACCCCCTGTAACACACACATCCATATTCCAGTCGACCGCCTCAGGGCACCGAGACGTAGGGCTTTTACCTCCTTCGAGAGGGGCCTGAACTCGTAAAACTTGTGTGTACATCCTCATCGTAGATAGGGTATTGCCTCCTCATATGTACCCCCTATTCTTGCTGTCAGACTTAGTACCACGATAGTTGGCGCCCACCTTGGGCAAAGCATCTTAGCAACTTCCGGTGAGGTTGCGTTTTCTTTGATCTTCATCAACATGGTTTCTGGCGGCGGTTTGGTCATGGGCCACAATTTCTGACTCGGCGCACTCACTTTCGTCGCTAACGACTCCGCCTGGCTCCAGGAGGCCCCTCACGACGTCGAGGCTCTCCCGATCCAAGGTTCGTCACACTTCCACGCGATTGCCTGCGGCGTCCTCCTTTGGTAGCCGTCGACCCCGTATCAGTCGGTCCTCGCGTCGTCTTCTCGCTACGCTAGACGCTGTCGCAAGCGATCTAGACGATCGCTGCTCCAGCGGTGGGTGAGGCACGCGGTGGTTCGTCAGACGTTTACCGCCAGGTTGCGGCAATCGAGCCCGATGCGTTTCACTGCAATCCCGTCGACCTGTCGACTGACCTAGCAGACACACTTTGCGAGAGCGGGAGCTGTGACCCCGTGGCAGAAGTCCTTATGGTTGACTCCCATCGCAGCCCGCCTAGTTTCTGTCGCAACAGCGACAATGGTGGCGGCGATGGCCCGTCATACGGTCACGAGGAATATAAGCCCCAACCTCTCAGCTCGCAGTAGAGGGAGAACATACACTACCGCAACATGGAGGCTCTCCAGACCCCCATCATAGGGGAAACCGTCGAGGCTTGTGCCTTGGAGGCAGTGCGCCTGGCCACGCTGGCTGAGCGCACTCGTTTGGAGAACCTCCAACATTCTCTCAATGAGCGTGCTCGTCGACTGATCCCCGAATCTAGTCGACATTCATGACAGTAGTTTCCAACAAAAACTCTGGTATTCTGCACACCGATCTAGAATCTTGCGGCTGTTGCGCGCATCGCAGAATCCATTCAACCATCCCGTTCAGAGGCTGGAAGAGGCTTGGAACAGATCAGGGCATTGCTCTGAGCAACGGGAGACAAGAACTCCGTCGTGTCCCAGTCGCAGAACAGAATCCACAACAGATCTATAAGGGCAAACACCATTCAGTCGGCACACAGTCCTGGGTTGCCTTTGTGATGTGAAGATCGTGATCACCACCGAGATCGGCACCTAGGAAGAGCTCAAGGAGAGTATGATCATGAGTACGCCCGCGACAACCACCGTCGAGCACCTTCACCCCTTCCGAGGGACGGGTCATACGCGCCCCGGCGGTATGATGACAGGTGTCTGTATGGAAATGACCACAGAGTTCCAGTCGACCCAAGAGAGCCTGGCTTTGACGCTAGGTCCATCCTTGTTCAGGGTTTGGTAGACTGGAACAGAGCATACAGAGAGGGGCTGGATATAGATAGGCCCAGTGGAAGCAGGGTTCACATTTTTGGCCTCGAGTATTTCGGAAGAGCCATCAGAGCAGCTGAGATCCCTCACAACTTCAGATTGGCAACTGGCGTCAGTAAGTTCACAGGAGAATCAAAGCCCGACAATTGCCTTGAAGACTACCTAGTGGTTGTACACATTGGTGGCGGCAGCGATGAGGTGGCCATGAAGCACTTCCCTCTAATGCTTGAAGGTTTTGCCAGGGCCTGGCTGAATTAGCAGGCCCCTGGGAGCATTTTGAGTTGGGACGAGTTAGCCCGAGTGTTACCAGAACATTTGAGGGCACCTGCAAGAGACCTGCTGGTCTGCCGGAATTGCAGCATTGCATGCAGAAACCAAATGAAACCTTGAGAGATTATATCCAGAGATGGATCACTCTGCACCACACAATGGAGAACCTGTCGGACCACCAAGCAGTATGTGCCTTTAAGGAAGGCGTTCACTACAGAGAGCTCAATCTAAAGTTCGGTCGGACCGGAGATATGTCTCTGGCTCAGATGATGGAGATTGCCATAAAGTACGCTAATGGCAAAGAAGAAGACCGACTCTGGAGTGGTAAGAACAGACCAGTCGCCTAGGACACCGGAGGAGGAAATTCCAGTCGGAAGCAGAAGCGAAAGGCTAAGGCAGCAGGCCCCGCCGAGGCAGCAGTGTTGAATCAAGGAAAGTTCAAGGGGAAGCCCAAAGGGCCTTGGATCCCTAAGAATGTGAAGGACCAAGAACGAAATGATGTGATGGATTTGCCGTGTCATATTCACACCAAGAAGGATGAGAAGGGGAACCTGATTCTCCCCAAGCATACGACTCGACAATGTCGACTCCTAATCCAGAGCTTTTGAGAAAGCCAACCCAGTGAAAAGGACAAAGAGGCTGATAAGGAGGAAGACAAAGATGATGATGGTGGTTACCCCAATGTCAATGACACCTTGGTGATTTTTTCTAATCTCGAGAGAAAAATTCGACTGGAGGTCATTAACAGAGAGGTGAACATGGTTGCTCCAGCAACACCAAATTATTTGAAGTGGTCAAAAACCCCCATTACATTCAGCCAGTCCGACCACCCGCCACGCTTTGCTACCCCTGGGAGGCAAGCGCTGGTGGTCGACCCATTCGTTGGGGGCACCCGGCTGACCAAGGTCTTGATGGATGGTGGCAGTGGTCTGAATATCCTATACCCTGAGGCCCTCAAAGGAATGGGCATTCCGATGTCCAAGCTCAGCGAGAGCAACATGTCATTCCACGGAGTCATCCCAGGAAAGAAAGCCGACTCACTCGGTCAGATAACTCTTGACGTGGTTTTCGGTGATGAGAAGAATTACCGCAAGGAAAAGTTGACGTTTGAGGTTGTGGATTTCCATAGTGCCTATCATGCCATTTTGGGCAGACCTGCCTATGCTAGCTTCATGGATCGACCGTGTTTTGTGTACCTCAAGATGAAGATGCCTAGCCCCAAAGACGTGATAATGGTCTCCGGTAACTGTCAAAGAGCAGAAGACTATCTTTAGGATGGTGCAAAGATAGCAGATGAGCAGATGGCAGTAGTGGAGTTTCAAGAGTACCAAAACACTGCAGACCAGAGTGATTTGCTGCGTGCCAAGAGGCCTCCCTCGGAGTCCGCATTTTAGTCGGCCGGTGAGACCAAGCTAGTCCACATTCACCCGACCGACCCAATGCTGCTCGGACCCATATCTCAACGACACTCGACAGCAAATAGGAAGAAGCGCTCATCCAATTCCACCGTGAGAACTGGGACATCTTTGCATGGAAGCCATCTGACATGCCAGGTGTACCCAGGGGACTGGCTGAGCACCATTTGTGAGTCTACCCAAAGGCAAAACCCGTTAAGGAACATCTCTATCAATCCTCCACGGAGAAAAGAAAGGAGATTGGCAAGGACGTGGCTCGGCTTCTGGCTGCTGAGTTCATCCATGAGATATACCACTACGAGTGGCTCGCCAATGTCGTTATGCTCCCCAAGAAAGATAAATCACTTCGAATGTGCATTGACTTCAAGCACATCAATTGGGCCTGCCCGAAAGATCATTTCCTCTGCCCCGTATCGACCAGACAGTCGACTCAACTGCCGGATGTGAGTTACTGTCCTTTTTGGATGCTTATTCCAGGTATCATCAGATCCGACTGTATGGACCCGACGAGATAAAGATAGCTTTGATCACCCCTTTTGGGTGTTTTTGCTACGTTACTATGCCCTTTGGCCTCAAGAATGTTGGTGCCACATTCACGCGCATTATTCAGAAGTTCCTGCTCACTCAAATCAGTCGGAATGCAGAAGCATACATGGATGACATAGTGGTTAAGTCATGCAAAGGTTCCGACCTGCTGGCTGACCTCGCCGAAACCTTTGCCAACTTAAGAAGATATGATATCAAGCTCAATCCATCAGCGTGCACACTGGGAGTTCCCGGTAGAAAGTTACTCGGTTTTCTTGTTTTTGAACAAGGAATCGACGCGAATCCAGAGAAGATTGGCACAATCCTCCGAATGAAGCGCACAGTGTGTGCACGATGTCCAGAAGCTTACTTGTTGTTTAGCCGCATTGAGTCGATTCATCTCACGCCTCGGTGAAAAGGCACTACCTCTTTACCGACTGATGAAGAAGTATGACAAGTTCGAGTGGAATGATGAAGCCGAAGCAGCGTTTGAAGAGCTTAAAACCCTGCTCTCCACCCAGCCGGTGCTTGCTGCTCCAGTCAGCAAGGAGCCTTTATTGCTTTACATCACAGCCACGGGAGAAGTTGTTAGCATAGTGCTCACGGTCGAGCGGGAAGAAGAAGGCAAAGCCTTCAAAGTCCAGCGCCCTGTGTATTACATCTCAAAAGTCTTAACCCCGTCCAAGCAGAGATACCCTCATTATCAGAAGCTTGTTTATGGGATTTACCTGACCACGAAGAAGGTTGCACACTATTTCTCTGATCATTCAGTTTCAGTCGTCAGTGATGCTCCATTTGTCAGAAATACTGAATAACAGAGATGCAACCAATCATGTGGCAAAATGGGTGATTGAACTCCTTCCTTTAGATATCAAGCTTGAGGCAAAGAAGGCCATCAAGTCTCTTGCAATTGTAGATTTCCTCACAGAGTGGGTAGAACGACAACAGCCGACTCAGATTCAGTCAGAACATTGGACCATGTTCTTTGATGGTCCAAGATGTTGAATGGCTCTCGTGCAGGAGTGGTTTTAGTGTCCCCGCGAGGAGACAAGCTCAGTTATGTCCTCCAAATCCACTTTGATTCTTCAAACAATGAAGCTGAGTATGAGGCACTATTGTATGGGTTGCGTATGGCCATTTCACTCGGCGTCTGGTGCTTAAGGGTCTACGGCGGCTCAGACTTAGTGGTTAATCAAGTAATGAAGGAATGGGACATGAGCAGTCCAGCAATGACCGTTCATTGCAATGCAGTGAGAAAGCTGGAGAATAAGTTTGAGGGGTTAGAGCTCCACCACATACCGCTAATCAAGAATCAAGCTGCTGATGATCTGGCGAAGATAGGTTCCACTCGGAAGCTGCTGATGATCTTGGAGCATCTCCACACCCCGTCAGTACAAGTAGATCCCTTCAAGGAAGAGCCCACGCAACCAATAAGTTCAACCGACCCGACTGAGATTGAGGTTCCAGCTGTGGTCGACTTGATCATGGAAGTCTTGGTGGTCACGCCAGATTGGATGGTACCGTACATCGCATACATTCTCAGGCAGGAGCTCCCAGAGGATGAGGATGAAGCTCGCCAGATAGTCCCTCGATCCAGAGCCTTCACCGTGATAAAAGGACAACTTTACAGAGAAAGTGTAACAGGAGGGGCTCAATGCTGCATCACACCGGAAGAAGGTCGAATGATCCTAAATGATATTCACTCGAGGACCTGTGGTCACCATGCATCCTCTCGGATCATCGTGGCCAAAGCATACCGAGCGGGATTCTATTGGCCTCGAGCAAATGAGATGGCAAAAGAGATAGTCGACAAGTGCGCAGGTTCCCAGTTCTACTCCAACATGTCCCACAAGCCTGTGGCTGCCTTCAAGACTATTCCACTCGTCTGGCCATTTGCAGTCTGGGGATTGGATATGGTTGGACCCTTCAAGACTTGTAGAAGTGGTTTCACCCATTTGCTTGTAGCAGTCGACAAGTTCACTAAGTGCATCGAAGCCAAGCCCATAAAAACCTTGATGCAAGCACCACCATCAGTTTCATCAAGGAGTTGATATTCAGATATGGAGTTCCTCACAGCATTATCACAGATAACGGCTCCAATTTTGATTCTCATGAGTTCAAGGTGTTCTGTGCCTCCCAAGGCAATCGGGTCGACTATGCGTCAGTCGCACACCCGCAATCGAATGGACAAGCAGATAGGGTGAATGGTTTGATCCATCAAGGGTTAAATCCCGGCTGATGCGCGACCTCAAGCATGCTGCTGGAGCTTGGGTGACTGAGTTACCATCCGTCGTATGGGGGCTGAGAATGCCACCGAACCGGTCGAGTGACCAAACCCCTTTCTTCCTGGTGTACGGCGCCGGGGCTGTGCTTACGAGTGACATGCTGTACAATGCCCTCGAGTGGAACTCTCCTCAAAACCTGAAGCGGAGTAGGAACATGAAGATGCCGTTGATCTCCTAGAAGAGGAACACGAGATGGCTTTGATTCGGTTGACCATCTATCAGCAAGATCTGCGTCGATTCCATGCCTGAAATGTTAGAGGTCGAGCGTTCCAGGAATGAGACCTTGTGCTCCGAGTGGATCAGAAACGGCCTCACAAGCTTGCTCTGGCCTGGATAGGTCCCTTCATCATCACTAAGGTGCTTCACAATGGAGCGTACCACATCTACAACGTAGCCAAGAATATGGACGAGCCACACGCATGGAATGCAGAGCTGCTTCTTCCTTTCTATACCTAAAATCACTCGACCCGACGATTTGTAATAAGAGTACTTCAGTTTGCTTACCAAAGACAAGGTTTTTACAGTATCTTAATGATTGATTCCCCGTAATCATTTGTGTCTGAATCCCCCAGTGGGTAGCTTAGCCGCGAACCTGATTCACCTAAGTTAAAAAACACTCCGAGTGGAGAGCAATCCTCCCATTCGGAGGCTTAGCTACAACTCCGAACTCGCCTAAGTTAAAAACATTCCGAGTGGAGAGCAATCCTCCCACTCGGAGGCTTAGCTGCGACCCTGAACTCGCCTAAGATAAAAATCATTCCGAGTGGAGAGCAATCCTCCCACTCGGAGGCTTAGCTGTGACCCTGAACTCGCCTAAATTAAAAACATTCTGAGTGGAGAGCAATCCTCCCACTCGGAGGCTTAGCCGCGACCCCGTACTCGCCTTAAGTTAAAAACAATCCGAGTGGAGAGCAATACTCCCACTCGGGGGCTTACCGGTGACCCCGTATTCACCTAAGTTAAAAACATACCAAGTGGAGAGCAATCCTCCCACTCGGGGGTTTAGCTGCGACCCCGTACTCACGTAAGTTAAAAACATTCCGAGTGGAGAGCAATCCTCCCACTCAGGGGCTTAGCGGTGACCCCGTATTCGCCTAAGTTAAAAACATTCCGAGTGGAGAGAAATCCTCCCACTCGGGGGCTTAGCTGTGACCCCGTACTCGCCTAAGTCAAACACTTCGAGTGGAGAGCAATTCTCCCACTCGAAGGCTTAGCTACGACCCCGTACTCGCCTAAGTCGCAAAGATCCTTTGAGCTACATCACAAGTACAACATACGCTCCATCCCAATCTGCAAGGAAGACGAGGTGTCGACTGAACACCATGTCTGAGCTGCGCCCCAAGTACAATGTACGCTCCATCCCGATCCGCAAGGACGACAAGGTGTCGACTGAGCACATCGCCAGACCCACTCGACGAAAGGTGAAAAGATCAAGTTCACTCGGAATCGAAAGACATTCAAAAGCGATAAAGGCAAAAGCCATGGTATTCAAAGAAAACCAAGTTCAGATAAATCCCGCAAAAGTTCAAAACCAAAACGGGCAGAAGTACTTAGGCATCAAGCCTGAAAGAGTTTAACGGTTACATAACCACCCGGCATTCCGAGGCAAATAAAGGTGGGGCATAATATTTGTTCACTTGGCAGGAGGAGGACTTGCTGGATTGCAAAAGCTGTCAATGTCGATGCTGTCTGAGATGCGAGTGGCGGCGACAAGGAAGGTGTCCATAAAGGACTAGAAGCTGAGCTTCTTGGTGTTGGCAACCTTGAGAGCCGCCAGCTTGTCTTCTCTAACATCCTTGCAGTGCACTCAGACCAATGACAGAGCGACATCGGTGCCACAACAAGCAGATGACTTCTTCCATTCCTGCACTCGACTAGGGATTTGATTCAGTCGTGTCATCAGAGACTCGAGATCCTGTGAGAGTTGCATCTGAGGCCAGAGTTCAGCATCAATCCGCATCATTGCCGCCTTCAGACGAGCGAGATAATCCACAGCATTGTCCAGGCGAGACTCCAACCACAGCACATTCATTGCAACGTCATCTTTGACAGGAGAGTTTATGGGGTCAAGACCCGTCTCGACCCGCCCAGTTTCTGCTTCGAAGTCTTGAAAAAGTTCTACACAGTCGGAAAAGCAGTGAGTCGACAATTTAACAAGACATGGCAGTCGACATCAACAAATCAGTCGAACAAGAGGAAAGACCTTTAAGCTTCAAGACAACCTTCACAGCAAGCTGCCCCAGATAAGACTCCAATTCACCCTTCTTAGCCTTGAGACTTCCAACTTTGTCAGTCAAGCTTTCCTTGTCCTTCTTCAGTCGTGCAACCTCCTGGTTGGCTTCAGAAATGGCAGTCTTCAACTTGGAGTTCTCCTCTTCCAACTTGTTGGCTGAGGCCAACTTCTTGTCCACAAGTGTCATTTTCTCTCGCGCCTCCTTCTAGGCTGCGGCAAGATCTTGATCCTTCTTCTCCAGAGCCTGCTTCATTTCCTCTAAAGAAATAACATTCTTCAGACGAGCTTGGAGTTGACAATTTTCACTATGCACATTTGTTCGAGTGAAGTAACTTGGTTCAAAGAGACTAAAAGAAAAAAAAGAGAGAGAGTCATAAGGTGGACAGTCGACGAATGGTTACCTCCCAAGGTAGCTGCTTCGTCCTGAGAATTCTTGAGGTTCTTCTTGGCCAGTTCCAGATCAAGGTTGAGGCTAATCTACTTCTTCTCAAGTTCAGAAAATTGGGCTCCAAGATCACAAGACTTCTGCAGTCAGCAAATAAGATATGTCAGTCAACGGAAACAAAAGTCAATCACAGCGAAAGTTGCTCTAAGACTACCGGTGAATCAAACATTCAATAGTAGGTCGGGGACTACACCCAGTGGGTGCACTTGGCGTGCCCCCACTGGTCTCGTTTTACACTCGGCATGGTATGCCTAGCATGAGTAAAAAAAGAGATTCCCAAACCCCAACCGACTACCAGCAGTCGATCGCGGTCTCGGGGACTACACCCAGTGGGTGCACTCTGCGTGCCCCCACTGGTTCAGAAAAACACTTGGCATGGTTTGGTCGACTCAAGTGGAAGAACTATTCAAAAGTCAGAAACACCCCAGTGGATGATTGGATGCGAAATGCAGACCCATGATAGATGCACATAAAAGGTTCCAAAACGCTCATCCAAGTACATAGTATGGACAATGAAGCAACAGTCGCAACTATCACTACTCAAGAGACCAGTCGGAAACCAACTAACCTTGACGTTGGCTTGTAGAGGGGTGCTGGCGTTATAGGCAACCTGACTGGCCTCATGCACCACCTTCATCTGCTCCATCACGAGGTTTGCCTGGAGAAGGGCCTCCCTGGCGGCAGTCGGCGGGTCGTCTGGAGTCTAGTATGCAGCGAAAGTGATGATTGCAGTATAGGTGGTGCGGTCACAGGATCTGAAGCATGGAGTTGTGCGGACGCAGTGGTGACCTGAGAAGTCGACCCCGAAGGACAGTCAGTCGACAGTGGATTGGCAAAGGTAACATTGGCCTGAGCCGGATCTACGGTTCACTGGACCACCGTCTCTGGAGCCGATGTCGACTGAGGCACTGACCCTCAGCCGTCCTCATGCTTGAGGCCCTGTCCCTCCTTCTCCTCTCTCTCAGAGGCACTTCTTCTTCATCATCCGGAAACTCAATGACGTCCTACGGAGCTGCAACAAAAAGCAACCTTAAGAGTTCAATTGACCAACAACCCAGTGGGCAGAATAAATTCATGTTGGAAAGAGCATACCAGCTTTGGAAGTGGCCGCGTCATCAGCCTCCTCATCACCTCGGGCCTTGTCAACATCCATGGAAGTCGCAGAAGTTGTAGTGCTGATAAAGTTCATAATCCACTTGGACAGAGCAGTACTATGAGTTGGGAGAAGAAAACGCAGAAAGATAGAGCCCTCACCCAGAGGAAACATGAACATCCATCTTGATCTTGGGCAAGGTCTTCCGAGACTTCGAAGGGGCGACCTTGGTTTGCTTGGCGACCTTCTCCGTCGGCTCCAGTGTCGAAGTCCGAGTGCGCTTGTATGCTTGGTTACTCGGAACCACGGTCTTGCCGCACCCGCCCGTCGGATCTTGGAGTTGCTTGGATCGACGCTCTAAGCGAGGTGGTGAGTCGACTACCTGTTCGTCGTCCGACTCATCACTTTCTTCCTCGTCGGCATCTTTTGGAGATTGCCACTAGCCGCTCTCTTCTGCGCTGTCCTCTCTTTCCTGGTCTTGCGGGCTTGTTCACCATTGGGCATTGAGTACATCTTGTTATAAACCTCCAAGACAAGAAGTCAATCAAATATCAGTTGGATTTAGAAACAGTTGCAAGACTGATTGAAATACACTCGGTAGCGAAGATCAGACATTGTCTGGCTGGTTGTTGGTGTTGAATGGATCGACTCTCCTGGCTCCCCTGGGGTTATCCTTGTTTCTTGTAATGTCCTTCAGCCACAGGGCCACCATTTCATCCCTGAACCCGAGCGGTGTAGTTGGCTCCCGAGTACATCCACATCGAGTGGTCACGAGCTTGGAGTGGCTGGATGCATCAACTGAAAAACACCTCCAACAAATCCATGCCAGTTACATTCTGACGGACCAACTGGACCACCCTCTCCACCAACATGCTCGTTTCCACCCTCTCCGCAGCAGTCACTTTTAGTGAAGAAGGTTGCTGGGCGCGATCTAGGGAAAAAGTGGGGTGACCGGTCGACTGACCATGAGTTGCAATATCCTGGCAACAGAACCAGGTCAATTGCCAACCTCTGACTGACTCGGGAGTGTCATGGGAGGGAAAGCACTCCTCTTCCTCATCTGGATCCCTAGACCCCCGCACATCCGGATCACGTGCGTCCTGTTGTCACTCGAATTTGCCTTCTTCACAGCCTGGGAGCAAACTATGAAGATGTGTTTGAAGAGACCCCAGTGCGGTCGACAGCCCCAAAAGTTCTCACACATGGACACACACAGCGAGATATGTGATGGTGTTGGGAGAAAAGTGGTGTAGCTGAGCACCGAAAAAGTTCAAGAAGCCCCAGAAAAAGGAATGCGGAGGAAGAGAAAAGCCATGATCAACATGGGTAGCAAGCAGGACACACTCACCCGACCACGGCCGAGGCTCCGTCTCCCCCTCCAGCAACCTCGCGGCCCCGGAAACGATCAAACTGGAGGTGGCCAACTCGTCCAGATCCTCTTGCCGGAGCGAAGATCGGATCCAATCGCCCTGGATCCAGTCCGGCGGCACCGCAGACCTTGACGACGGCCCCCAATTCGTCTTCTTGCCTTTCGCCGCACCTGTCGCCTTTTTCGCACGCTCCAGCGCCCCCGTCTTCTCTTTCACCATGGTGGCGAGCGGCAAGAAGCTGAGAAATAAGAAGGGGATTGCGGGCGCACAGTGCAGACGCCTCGGCCCCGACGCCTTTTAAGGACCCACTTCCGAGTGGCTGAAGTGTGGGCCCGAGCAACCCTGTCAAATCCCGCAATAGTCGCATGCCGAGTACGTGGCGAAAAAGGTGGCGCGGAAATTGAGGCGCCCCTGTCTATCCATCCCACTTACTACGGCGCGCTCCGCCTCGCATGCTTCCCCAAAATTTTGAATCCCATACGATCTGGGATACGCAGTAACCAATCGTGCCAAAGATTTCGCATCAAAGTAACACTCGAGCCAGCATAAGTACACTCGACAACTTCTGAATCGATCAAGGAGACAGAGATGAAGCCGAAGTCTCAGCGTGGGCCTCCAATCCAGCATGGACACTTGTGAAGCACAAGAGCCATGGCAGGACCAACTTCCACATTCTTTCCACTCAGACCTCGATCCATTTGGGGGCTAATGACGATACCACGGACCTAGGGTAGGGTCATAGGCCTGACCTATACGCCATACGCAAGGTCGCTATCCTAGAAGCAAAGACATTCAAAGAACAACAGAGAGTACCAATCAAAGTCGTCGAGTGTAATCCACTCGACCATTCATCTCACTCAGGTATCCCTCCCTCCAGATACCACTCGACCAAGACCAAGCCATTCGACTATACGAGAAACCACTCGACCCATAGAAGACTAGGAGTCACTCAGTACAGCAACGATCGGACATTCACTCCGTAGTCTTAAAGGTCATGAAATACACTTTATAGCTGGCGTTACCAGTTACGCCCTATCTTAATGTACATTGAACCCTTGTAACGGAGGTGGCTGGGGTCCTGGCTCACTCTATATGAGCCACCCCCCGCCTTTGGGACAAGGGTTCACACCCTCTGTAACACACACATCCATATTCCAGTCGACCGCCTCAGGGTACCGAGATGTAGGGCTTTTACCTCCTCCAAGAGGGGCCTGAACTCGTAAAACTCGTGTGTACATCCTCGCCGTAGCTAGGGCCTTGCCTCCTCATACGTACCCCCTATTCTTACTGTCAGACTTACTACCACGACATTACCACTACATACTGCACAAGCTGCCACATCAGTAAGCCCCTCGAGTTGGATAGAACCACTTGTGGTTGCTAGAATGCTGAGGTTACTGAAAAATTAAAAAAAGGTGCATTTGTTGCACTTTGAGAATTGAAGGCAATATACTACGAGTGTCGAAAAACATCTTATATTTTATTACAGAGGGAACACTAATTTACAAGTGCATTGATGGGTCTTACCAAGTTGTATTGCCTTCCATGGACCTGAAGAGAGGTTGTTGCCTTGGCGCCAACAAGTCCCTAAGACTTCCCATGTAGACCTCAAGCATGCTTATGGAGAAAGAGTATGTGGATGAAGTATCTTGAGCACCATGAGAAAACAGTTCCTGAATCGCTCGAGGCACAAGGACAAGGTTATTGCTACTTCCTTCCTGCAAGCAGTTAGCAGTTTCAAAGCATATTTCAGATATTGCCTTGAACTGAATCAATTGAGCTCAAGCACCAACTGACCATTGTATAGGTCCTCCTCGTCCCAGTTTGGCCAAAAGCAAGGATGCAGACGTTGTGCCCGTCAAGTGTAGATCGGAGGATTGGCCTCACCTCAATTTTTTTTGGAAATGGAGGCATGCCCCTAGCCTCTGCATCATGATGATGCATGCAGCCATTTTATTAAAAATCCATGAAGTGTCATCATAATAATCTTATAGCTCGCAAACGGAGCATAGCAAAGTAAAAAGGAAAATTACATGCTGACAAAGGCAACCAATACGGTAATATGAAGGATAAGCTCCCTTGAATACTATCCTGTTATGCGAGCGCCATCCGAACTGATTGAATATAACCCGAGCTACCATCTCCCATTGGTTGCACCCAGTAACCAAAGGCTCCCTCGAGTCCATAGGAGTGAGTAAGGACCACGTACGGATCCAAGTTCTGGCTCTGAAGATGGCCTGCAAGAAAGTGAAAGTGTGTTGTCTGTTAAAAATCATATCATTCATGCAGTTCTATATAGCCCATAATAGCGCACATATTCCAATCCGAATACGATCCGCAGTAATTTGTTCAACCCCAGCTGACCACGTCCCAAACAACGACGCTATATTGACTGGAGGATTAATGTTGAAAGCTATATGAATCGTTCTCCAAAGTAACTTCGCAAGTGGGCATTCAAGAAATAAGTGTTGTATTGTTTCATCATGATCACAAAAACAACACCACGAACTTCCTACCCATCGCCTTTTGATTAAGTTGTCCTCTGTGAGTATCACTTGCTTGTGGATGAACCACATAAAGATTTTAATATGCAAAGGAACCTTAATCCTCCAGACGTACAACAATCTTGAGATTGGGCCAGAATTAATCAAATCCATATAGAGTGATTTCACCGTAAAAATTCCATTCTTAGTTAACTTCCATTGTGTCGAATCCGGTTGGTCGGAGAGTTGAACTTCTATCAGTCTCCGAACCAAATGCATCTAGGCAGTCCATCTCTCACCAACTAACACACGTCGGAACTGAATGTTCAAGGGAATAGTTTGAAGGACTGTGCCTACGTAATCCTCCTTACGTTGCACAATATTATAAAGGGTGGGATATTGGACGGCCAGGGGCGTCTCTCCTAACCATGTATCCTCCTAAAATCATGTTGACATCCCATTGCCAACCAAGAATTTGATCCTAAGAAAGAACAAGTCCTTCGTTCTCATAAGTCCCTTCCAGAATGGTGAGTCAGTCAGTCTCATGGTAACCTGGGCTAGTGTATTCGAGTATAAATACTTATTGCGCAGGATTTGTGACCACATACCCTCTGGCTCTGTCACTAGCTTGTATAGCCATTTGCTCATAAGACATTTATTCTTAATTTCTAAGTTCTCAACACCAAGGCCCCCTTGGACTTTATGTCGGCAAAGAATATCCCATCGCGCGAGACGGTATTTCCTCTTGGCCTCATCAGACTGCCAGAAGAACCGAGATATAAAGAAATCAAGTCGCTTCCGAACCCCTCAGAATTTGGAAGAACGAAAGTAGAAACATTGGCATACTAGTCAGTACCGAGTTAATCAGGACTAGCCGACCTCCATATGACATAAGCTTGCCCTTCCAGCAGCTATGTTTTTTTTCAATTTATTCTTCAATACACTTCCATTCTTTATTGGATAACTTACGATGGTGAATCAGTATGCCCAAGTAACTAAATGGTAAAGCACCTAATTCACATCCGAACAATTGTCTATAAGTGTGTTCCTCGTCTTTGGCCTTCCCAAAGCAAAACAACTCGCTCTTATGAAAATTAATTTTTAAGCCAGACAATTGTTCGAAGAGAGATAAGATAAGTTTCATATTACGTGCCTTGGCCATGTCATGTTCCATGAATAGGATAGTGTCATTAGCATACTGTTGAATGGATACCCCTCCATCGACTAGATGAGGAACTAACCCCTCTACATGGCCACGTTGCTTGGCAATGCCAATAATGACGGCCAACCTATCTGCCACAATATTAAACAGAAGAGGATACATGGAATCCCCTTGTCTCAACCCCTTATGTGTCTAAAAGTAATGACCGATATCATCATTCACCTTGATTCTGACACTACCCTTTTGGACTTGGGTATCCACTTGGTTCCTCCAGGCTTCACTAAAAACTTTCATGTGCATTGCCTGTTGAAGAAAAGGCCACTTTAATTTATCATACGCCTTCTCAAAATCCACTTTGAAGATAACCCCATCCAATTTCTTTGAGTGAATCTCATGAAGCATTTCATGCAGAACGACCACCCCTTCTAGTATGTGTCGCCCCAACATGAATGCCGTCTGGCTTGGTTGGATCACTGAATGAGCAATTTGTGTCAATCTATTGGTTCCAACCTTTGTGAAAAATTTGAAACTCACATTCAGCAGACATATGGGTCAGAATTGTTCGATTTGAACTGCCTCATCATTCTTTTGTAACAGCACTATCGTGCCGAAGTTAAGATGAAATAGCTCTAAATGGCCGTTGAAAAAATCGTGAAACATAGGCATAAGATCATCTTTAATAATATGCCAACATTTCTTATATAATTCAAGTGGTAACCCATCTGGACCTTGTGCTTTATTCCGTTTCATTTGTGATAGTGCCTGAAGAACCTCTTTTTCAGTAAACGGTGCAGAGAGAATATCATTCTCCGCTGCGTGTAATTGAGGTATATCATCAATCACAGAGTTATCTAGTGTCACCGTACTTTTATTCGGGGGTCCTAAAAGTTGTTTATAGTAATTAGAGATATACGCTTTCAAATTTTCATGCCCCACTATTGTCCCCTCGTCCTGTTCAAGCTGTATGATTTTCTTCTTCCTATGTCTACCATTTGCAACCATATGGAAGAATTGTGTACTGTCGTCCCCTTGGACAATCTTAAGCGTTTTAGCATGCAATGCCCACTTGAGCTCCTCCTCTCTCAAGAGAGCTCGTAGACCTTGCTCAGCCTCGGACTTGGATCTTTGCTCATTAACCGTAAGAAGAGTGTCTTCAGCCTTTAAGCCTAGTGCCTCAATTAGTTGAGTAAGATGCTCTTTTTCTTGTTTGTAAATCCCACTCTCATTTCTGGCCCAACCTCTAAAAACCGTCGGAGATGTCTAATTTTATTTTGCCGTCGCTCAATATGCGCCCTTCCACTAACCGGCTTAGCCCATTCGCGTGCAATGATATCCAAAAATCCTTCTCTCTCAAACCAGCTTTGTTTGAAGGAGAAGGCATTTTTATTTCCCACATGGGTAGCCTCACCCAAGTCTAATTTAAGTGGTGTGTAATCTGAGATCGCTCTCTGCATCTCATGGACCGACACCAAATGATACTTTTCTTCCCACTCCACACTAGCAAGTACCCTACTCAACTTTTCATAAGTCAGAATGGGTAACAAGTTGGGCCATGTAAATTGTCTACCGGTGAGTTCTATTTCTCTCAAATTAAGACTCTCGATAATCATGTTAAACATCATAGACCAACCTCCATCAAAATTGTAATTGTTCTTTTCATCTCTCCTCCTAATTATATTAAACCCCCCCCCCCCCCCCCCCGACTAGTTTTGGCAGATTCTCATCTCATGGAACACATCATCTGCATCATCAACAGTTACACTTGAAGATGATAGATAAGAAGCGTAAATGTAGTGAGGCAAGATAGAATCGAGAAGCTACCTTGCGCTGACTCCTGGTCAAACACCCGATCAACACTGGAATCTTTCTTGACCCCCACTGCTTGAACTGCGATGTTCTCTTGTTCGACAGTAACTGGTGATTTGATCTTGATGTTGCTGGTTGAGATTAACAGAAAGACTCGGCAGAACACCCTGATACTTCCTGAATTTATCAAAATTCAGCTTCTTAGAGTCTCAAGGAATATTAACTCTAAATCTATGCTGGGGAGAACAGCAAGTGCTATTTAGTTCTAGGATCAAAGGCGGTACCTTTCAGGTCTATGAACTTGTCCAGCGCCTCACGTCTTGTCCGGCTGAGATGCCTCTGCCTCGATCTCAGAGCAGAAATCTCTTCTGAAACACCACCGAGCCGAAAGAATTATTTGGTGGTTTCTGTTTGGGCGCTGATCTCCACCGGCATGCTAGCCCAAATTTGGGTCGGTCGCATCCATGTTGTACGATGCAAGGCATCTCGTCCGCCATCTTCCCTGCTTCATCCCCCACCCATCGTTCAAAGCGAGTAAGAGAAAAATTCCCCTTGCCCCATAAATCGACCCGCCATGCCCCACCCACCCAACGACCACCTGCCCCGCACAATGCAGGTCACGGCCCCCACCATGGGTCATAGTTCACTGTCGCCACGTCTCCACCCCCCAATCACCTCGTTTCCCCCGTGTCCATGCCCTGCAACCATGCACCTCCTCCTCTCCCCCTAATCCTACACATGCTTCTATTGCAGCGCTAGACAACTCACTGGTGGCAGCCCGACAACGACCCCACGGTCGCAACTCTGAATGTGGTGCCAAAAAAGTAGAACACGGTGGAAGCAAAAACAATGACAGGATCCAGCAAAAATAGAACATGGTGGAAGCAAAAAAGTAGAGATTCAGTGTTTGATTGTAGCAAAAAAGTAGACTAGTTCCAGCAGAAAAAACAATGATTGTAGCAAAATTAGCACCGATTCCAGCAGAAAACAAACTCGAACTGGGAGAGATTCAGTGTTTGATTGTAGCAAAAGAGTAGACTAATTCCAGCAAAAAAAACAATGGTTGTACCAAAATTAAGCACTGATTCCAGTAGAAAACAAACTCGAACTGGGAGAGATTCAGTGGTTGATTGTAGCAAAAAAGTAGACTAATTCCAGCAAAAAAACAATGGCTCCAGCAAAAATAACGCGCGAGCGATGATGGGGAATCTGGTTCCAGCACCCTGATCACCGCTCATCTCTCGCAGCTCCGCCTGGTTCGCAGCTTGAAGCTATTCCAATCAACGCTTGCAGCTCGCTGACACGTGCTTGTAGCATCTTGCGTGCCCGCGTCTGCCATCCAGCAAAAACCATGGCTGCTTCCTGCTAAATCCATGGTTACTTCCAGCGTCTGCCAGGGTCGGCTATAGCAAACTGCCACCGCCGTCCCCACACCCGCCATGGCCAGTCGAGGTCGCATCTTCCTGAGCACCGGTGGTGCCCCTCCCCCCATGCCGCTGGTCGAGTTCGTTGCAGCTCTAGTGGCCGACAGCTGCAGCATCCATCGCTGTTGGTTCCAGCATCCCCGTCGCCGTCAGTCCCCACCTCCCCGTCGCAGCACCGTGGTCGTCCGTGGGTGTCGTCGTTGCCGCCGCTTGAATTGGATTGAGAGAGAGAGAGCAGGCAGTGGGGAACAAAGTGGGTGGGGGATGAAAATGGGTCACGTGAAGAGATAAGATAGGTGGCCAGCGGTGGTCAAAAAGCTTCTGCATGGGTCCCACATGCCAGCGCCTCGCCCGAGGAAGCGACCGGCCGAAACCCGGCCGATCCAACGGAGGGAAACATTTCCCTTTTTGTTTCTGTGAATCGTCACATGAATGGACTTAAGAAACAGCAGGACAGTGTGGTGGACTCAACCTTGTAGTGTTGAGATTTCCTTCTCATGGCAAGGTACGATTCCACTGTTGGGGAGATCCGGGCTCAGGTTCTCCGGTGGCAGCACTACATTCGCATGCCCCTCCATGGCCACCTTCTCCATGCGAAGAAACTAGGAGATTCTTCTTCCTTCCTTCATTCCTTCCTCAGAGAAGCTTCATCTGCTTCATACTTAGAGAAGAACTGGAAAAGGAATCAGAGTATCAGCACTATCTTTGTGAAGGAATATGAAACAACTCATTACAAGCAAAGAATGACAAGAGTAGAGGGAATATACTCCAAACACCTTTGCAATGATTGGCCTTGTGCGGGCATGAAGACATCAAATATGTGTGGAGTACTTCAAAGGGAATCTACCCAGCTAAAGAACAGAAAGTACATAATTTCTCTAATACCTTGTGATTGTTGCATTTATGGCTTCTCTTGTACCCAATTAAATATAGAGGCTTCTCCCAAATATCTTCTTCAGAACAAGATAGAGGAATCTATTGGCACAGAAGTTACCACATGGACAAAAATAACACAAGAAAGATCACGAATCCAGCATAATTTACTAGTACCTTGAAGAGAATCTGCTGCTGCTTGAGCCTCCTGCCCCTGATTCCTCGGGAAACAGGGAGTTTCTGTTCTTGGTGTTTGATCTAGTGCTAGAGTAAGGACATATTTTTTATAGAAAAGGACAGATAATATGAGGAATAAAGAGCTAGCCAAGCTTGGGGACAATCCCTTACTACAATGCAGCTCAGAATGATTGCAGCTCAAGACTTTTTGGTCCTGATCTTTCTTGGATTTTGATGGCTAAAGCTTGGAGTGGGAGGTGGCTAGAAGCAATTGCCAAAGCTCAAAGCTTCATGCATCACATGGCTGTGGAAGAAGGAAGAATCTTACCTATCCGACACCACAAGAATGCAGCTCTAGCTTTATTCCACTCAAGAACAGCACACAAGCAAAGCTAAGCTATACACCAGAAAGTGCTTCACACCACAATGGAAAGGGAAAGCCTGAAAAAAGGGCTTCTTTCCAAGATCACCCAAGGAAATAGATTGATATATCAGAGGAAGAAACCCATCAATGAATAGTTGTTTTTGGAATGAGAGAGAGCGGGGGGGGGGGGGGGGCATGTGGGCACTAGTAGAAATGTTACCACTACAAGTCTGCTACTGCTGGAGACAGTTAGGTGGCGTGGAGGGGCCTTGGTTTAGAAAATCCAGGGGTGGAAATGGTGTGATCAAATAGCCCTCGCACCACTCGCTGGAAAAACAATTGGGGAGGAGAGGCAGTGACCGGATCGTCTGTGGTGCCAGCTTTTGAAGGCATTTGTTGTGTTGCCTAATGGACTTTTAAGTGTTGGTAGCTATATTTTTTATGAAGATGTGTTGCTGTTAAATTTTGCTGCTGACAACAGTCAATGGGTTTGCTGGTACATTTCTCTCTTTGGGTCGATAGGATGGCGCGCTCTCTCCCTTCCCCCATCTCCTTCTGTAGGCGCTCTATGTTGCGACCTGGGTGGTGCTGCTTCCAGCGTCCTCTGTCGGTCCGCCTCTCTGGCTCATTCGGCCTCCTTGCCGAACGTGCCTAACCCCCTCAAGTTCGGGCCCATCCACTCGGGTGGTGCTTTGCGCTTCATCGCATGTCACATGTGAGAAAGCGTGTTGAAATATATATATATATATATATATATATATATATATATATATATATATATATATATATATATATATATGTGTGTGTGTGTGTGTGTGTGTGTGTGTGTGTGTGATTGCCTAGCCTTTTTTTATCAGTTCGCACTTTTGATTGTGTTAACTAGTGCATGAATCTACACAACAACCACTTGGGCCGATGCTGCCGGAATTAGAGCACGAAAGGCAGATATGTGCCGCCACGGGTAGCACCCACAGCAGACTTGCACATGTCAAGATTGTACATGATGCAGGCTAGGTCGCCACCATATGTCCTTTGCTGCAATGGGAAAGGACGGCGGTACGCCACCATGATTTCCATGTTTCGGGCTATCATCGCCCCACACAATGCAACCACCACTATTTGAGAGATCCCCAACCACCATTTGGTATTGGGGCCGCCCGCAACGACGGTGTAGGTCGGCCGTAGCTGCGTTGGGAAGACCCCCGTCGGGGTTAGTTCCTTGCGGGGCTAGGGTTGGCCACTGGCGTTGCCTAGGAAGCGCCGCCAGAGTACTTACTCGAATCATTTTCTTGGGCTACTAATTTTATCGATTCCTGGTACCCTTATTCCTGAAAACGTGTCTTGCACTTTTTTCAAATCTTATATGGATCTGCTGGAAGTGTGTTGCTCTTCATATTTGTGTTTTATTATGTTGAGGAGTATAGAACACAAAGAAATCTGAACTTTGTAGCTGGCAAAACAATTCTAACTTTGTTTGTATGAAAAGTTATACTCTCATGAGCTTTTTTTAAAGGATATTAGTGCCCGAGCCTCTGCATCATTGTGGTGCACACAACCATCTTTATTAAAGTTGATGCAATGCAACAAGACAAAGACATCAACAAATAGAATAGAGGCACGGTGGGACTCAAGGCAATGGCACAGAAAATATGGGCAGGCTCCCAAGATAAGGTATACTATCTAGTTATGTGTTTCATTGACAAATGATAGTATGAGTAGATGGTCCCATGAATTTGACTGTAGAACTGCAAATAGTTCCAAAATTCAGTAAAGGGTTTCTTTACCCATGAGAATTTACTGGCCGTTGCAGAGTTCTTCCTCCATACAGATCTCTAGTTCTCTACTGAAGTGTGCAAGAAAATGGCCCACAAACAGATGGACCAAACAAGGTCACATTTATTTGGCCTGTTTGAAATGCTATACTTTTGGGGGGAATTAGACTGATTATAATTTTATGTAATTCTTGTGTTCCAAATGGAACTTTAGTTTGTGTTAGTACTAGAAGTCTAATAGTAAGCAACAACAACATCCTATGACACTTGATAAGACCTTTTCTATACCTATGAGGGTTGAAAAGCTATTTTATTTTCGAATTGGAGAAGTCCAAATGTAGCATAGTTTGCATGGCAACTGAGTACTGACAAGGGTGGAGTAAAGCACACAAGATCGATGATGATGAGGTAAGCATTCTCCTCAAAGTTCTACCGTCCAATAAAAGCTCCAATCATCTGGGCATCATCTTGTCTACTATGCTAGTGGTATGGGTTAGTACTTGGCAAGTCCATTTTTTAACGAAAATGCTGAGAGCAGCTTTTCATTGATATTTGGGGGTTCAGGGGAGTTTGTTACATGGGATGTACATGTCCAACACATGCACCGTTGGACATGCCTACACCAGTACAAGTACAACAACTAATGTAGGTCCTTAGTCAGGTTCCCTAGGTCTATTCAGCAGGGAGCTCGCTTTGCTCCTACCGACGGCTCGCCACACACATGCTTCCTCAATCATCTTCTCCACCACTACCCTCAGGGGCGATTGTTGGTTCCGGAATATTCTGGTGTATGTTCGTTCCAAGTGGACCACCAAATGAGTTGCACCAGGGCGCTCCACTTCTTCTTTGGCGTTGTGATACGTCTCCGACGTATCTACTTTTCCAAACACTTTTGCCCTTGTTTTGGACTCTAATTTGCATGATTTGAATGAGACTAACCCGGACTGATGCTGTTTTCAGTAGAACTGTTGTGGTGTTATTTTTGTGCAGAAATAAAAGTTCTCGGAATGACCTAAAAATCCACGGAGCAACTTTTCAGAATTAATAAAGAAATACTAGCGAAAGAATTAGTGCCAGGGGGGCCCACACCCGGTCCATGAGGGTGGGGGCATGCCCCGTCCCCCTGGGCGCGCCCCCTGCCTCGTGGGCCCCCTGGGTGTCCACCGACCTCAACTCCAACTCCATATATTCTCTTTCGCGGAGAAAAAAAATCAGAGAGAAAATTTCATCACATTTTACGATACAGAGCCACCGCCAAGCCCTAATCTCTCTTGGGAGGGCTGACCTGGAGTCCGTTCGGGGCTCCAGAGAGGGGGATTCGTCGCCATCATCATCATCAACCATCCTGCATCGCCAATTTCATGCTGCTCACCGCCGTGCGTGAGTAATTCCATCGTAGGCTTGCTGGACGGTGATGGGTTGGATGAGATTTACCATGTAATCAAGTTAGTTTTTTTAGGGTTTCATCCCTAGTATCCACTATGTTCTGAGATTGATGTTGCTATGACTTTGCTATGCTTAATGCTTGTCACTAGGGCCCGAGTGCCATGATTTCAGATCTGAACCTATTATGTTTTCATGAATATATGTGAGTTCTTGATCCTATCTTGCAAGTCTATAGTCACCTATTATGTGTTATGATCCGACAACCCTGAAGTGACAATAATCAGGATACTTCTCGGTGATGACCATAGTTTGGGGAGTTCATGTATTCACTAAGTGCTAATGCTTTGGTTCGGTACTCTACTAAAAGGAGGCCTTAATATCCCTTAGTTTCCATTAGGACCCCGCTGATGTCATGCAAGTTCTTTTCCATAAGCACGTATGACTATATTCGGAATACATGCCTACATTACATTGATGAATTGGAGCTAGTTCTGTGTCACCCTATGTTATAACTATTACATGAGGAATCGCATCCAACATAATTATCCATCACTAATCCAATGCCTACTAGCTTTTCACATATTGTGCTTTGCTTATTTACTTTACCGTTGTTACTGTTACAATTACTACAAAACTGCCGATGTTACTTTTGTCACTGTTACCGTTACTATCATACTACTTTGCTACTAAATACCTTGTTGTAGATACTAAGTTATCCAGGTGTGGTTGAATTGACAACTCAACTGCTAATACTTGAGAATATTCTTTGGCTCCCCTTGTGTCGAATCAATAAATTTGGGTTGAATACTCTACCCTCGAAAACTGTTGCGATCCCCCATACTTGTGGGTTATCACGCTTCAGGAAGCACACTAGTGGTGCATTCTATCCATTGTGAGAGTATTGTCGTGGCTCGAGAGGGGGCAAGAACTTGAGGTGGGTTGCAATGCTAAAGGATGGCTTGCCAAATCTGTAGCGTGAAGGGGCATGTAGCCAACAAGTGAATGACTTCTTCCATTGGCCCAGCACACAAAGAGCAAGTTGTGTTATGGGGCCATCCCTTCTTAGCAAGAAGGTCGGCAGTATTGCAGTGCCCTATTATTGCTAGACATGCAAACAGCTTGCACTTGCCTGGCACATCGGATTTCCAAACGAACTCGGCGAAACCACTCCGAGTATAGCCCTCTAACTGGATTAGATAAGCTGATTTAGCCGTGTAGACTCCGTTGGCAGTCCATCTCCACCACACCTGATCAATGGATGGACCAAACAAGGTTCAGATTTATTTGGCCTGTTTGAAACGCTATACATTTGGGGGGAATTAGACTGATTAGAATTTTATGGAATTATTGTGTTCCAAATGGGCCTTTAGTTTGTGTTATTACTAGAAGTCTAGCAGCAAGCAACAACGACATCTTATGACATTTGATAAGCCCTTTTCTATACCTATGACGATTGAAAATCTATTTTATTTTCTAATTGGAGAATCGAAATGGAGCACAGTTTGCATGGCAACTGAGTACTGACAAGGGTGGAGTAAAGCACACAAGAACGATGATGATGAGTGAAGCATTCTCCTGAAAGTTCTGCCGTCCAATAAAAGCTCCAATCATCTGGGCGTCATATTGTCTACTATGCTAGTGGTACAGGTTAGTACTTGGCTAGTGTCGGTGTCGAAACTGGCGGATCTCGGGTAGGGGGTCCCGAACTGTTCGTCTAAGGCTAATGGTAACAGGAGGCGGGGTACACAATATTTACCCAGGTTCGGGCCCTCTCTATGGAGGTAATACCCTACTTCCTGCTTGATTGATCTTGATGAATATGAATATTAGAAGAGTTGATCTACCACGAGATCTTAATGGCTAAACCCTAGAAGTCTAGCCTATTAGGTTATGATTGTTGTGGCTAAACCCTAGAAGTCTAAACCCTTCGGTTTATATAGACACTAGGAGGGGCTAGGGTTGTAAAAAGTTGGTTACAGAGAAAGGAATCTACATATCCGAATCGCCAGGCTTGCCTTCCACGCAAAGGAGAGTCCCATCCGGACACAGGACGAAGTCTTCTATCTTGTATCTTCATAGTCCAACAGTCCGGCCAAAGTATATAGTCCGACTGTCCGAGGACCCCTTAGTCCAGGACTCCCTCGGTAGCCCCTGAACCAGGCTTCAATGACAATGAATCAGGTGCGCAGATTGTCTTCGGCATTGCAAGGCGGGTTCCTTCTCCGAATACTCCAACATAGCCTTCCGAACATAGAAAACGTGTTCGGCTCTGCAAAACAAGTACCACACACAACTGTAGAGAGTATAATATTTCACGAGTCCAATCCGCTGACAACTTTTTGTAGCGTGACATCACGCCACTGCCCGGTCATTATTCGAACCTTTTTTATCTTGCCACTTCGTATTTCGAGGTGCGGTTTCACTGGCATGTCTTGTCGAAGCAGAGATCATGTCCCCTTATATCGGGATTCTCATCAATACGAGCATGGGTAACCCAACCGTGCCATCTGCACGATGCTTGGGGAATAGGCAGATTTTAAGGCGAGCACGGAGGCGCATGACTTCTACTTCCTTCATAAAGGGATAAGGATTCATCCTTGTTCACCCACGCCTTATCCTTCCTCTGCCCATCCATTCTCGAGCTACAGCGCTCAAGCTCTCGCCTTCTCCTGCCCAAAAAAGCACTCCAATCATGTCCGGATCAAGAGCAGGAGGCAAGTGGATGGCCTCTTCTGTCAAGAAGAAGGACATCCAGGAGCTCCGGGAGGTCGGATACCTGGCCAAGGATATCGCTCACCAACTTTCGGCCAAGGGACAGATTGTCGCCACCCCGGATCCCCAAGAAAGGGTGGTGTTTCTCACACTTCATCCGCGGGCTGGGATTTCCCCTCCACCCGTTCATCCGCGTACCGATGTTTCACTATGGGCTAGACTTCCATGATTTGGCCGCCAACTCTATCCTCAACATCTCGGCATTTATTGTCGTGTGCGAGGCTGATACATCTCCAACATATCTATAATTTTTGATTGTTCCATGCTATTATATTACCCCTTTTGGATGTTTATGGGCTTTATTTTACAGAGTTATATCATTTTTGGGATTAACCTACTAACCGGAGGCCCAGCACGTATTGCTGTTTTTTTTGCCTATTTTAGCATTTCGAAGAAAAGGAATATCAAACAGAGTCCAAACGGAATGAATCCTTCGGGAGCGTGATTTTTGGAACGAACGTGATCTAGAGGACTTGGAGTGCATGCCAAGAAGCAGCCGAGGCGGCCACGAGGGTGGAGGGTGCACCAACCCCTACAGGGTGCGCCCCCTGTCTCGTGGGCCACTCGGACAGCCACCGACCTACTTCTTCCTCCTATATATAACCACATACCCCGAAAACATCCAGGGAGCCAACGGAAAACAATTTCCACCACAGTAACCTTCTGTATCCGCGAGATCCCATCTTGGAGCCTTCGCCGGCGCTCCGCCAGAGGGGGAATCGACCACGGAGGGCTTCTACATCAACACCATAGCCCCTCTGATGAGTTGTGAGTAGTTTACCACAGACCTTCGGGTCCATAGTTATTATCTAGATGGCTTCTTCTCTCTTTTTGGATCTCAATACCATGTTCTCCCCCTCTCTTGTGGAGATCTATTCGATGTAACTCTTTTTGCGGTGTGTTTGTCGAGATCCGATGAATTGTGGGTTTATGATCAAGTTTATCTATGAGAAATATTTGAATCTCCTCTGAATTCTTTTATGTATGATCGAGTTATCTTTGCAAGTCTCTTTGAATTATCAGTTTGGTTTGGCCTACTAGATTGATCTTTCTTGCAATGGGAGAAGTGCTTAGCTTTGGTTTCAATCTTGCAGTGTCCTTACCCAGTGACAGCAGGGGTTGCAAGGTACGTCTTGTATTGTTGCCATCGGGGAGAAAAAGATGGGGTTTATATCATATTGTGTGAGTTTATCCCTCTACATCATGTCATCTTTCTTAATGCGTTACTCAGTTCTTATTAACTTAATACTCTAGATGCATGCGGGATAGCGGTCAATGTGTGGAGTAATAGTAGTAGATGCAGGCAGGAGTCGGTCTACTTGTCACGGACGTGATGCCTATATACATGATCATGCCTAGGTAATCTCATAATTATTCGCTTTTCTACCAATTGCTCGACAGTAATTTGTTCACCCACCGTAATACTTATGCTATCTTGAGAGAAGCCACTAGTGAAACCTATGGCCCCCGGGTCTATATTTTATCATATAAGCTTTCAATCTACTTTTATTTACATCTTTACTTTTCCAATCTATATTATAAAATACCAAAAATATATTTATCTTATCATACAATCTCTATCAGATCTCACTTTCGCAAGTGGTCGTGAAGGGATTGACAACCCCTTTATTGCGTTGGTTGCGGGTTCTTTGTTTGTTTGTGTAGGTGTGTGGGACTTTTGAGGTGCCTCCTACTGGATTGATACCTTGATTCTCAAAAACTGTGGGAAATACTTAAGCTACTATTGCAGCATCACCAAGTCAAGACATACCAAGTACCCAAGGATTTCTGGAGCCGTTGCCAGGGAGGTCTTCGCTCAAGTCAAGACATACCAAGTACCCATCACAAACTCGTATCCCTCGCATTTACATTCTTTGCCATTTGTCTCTCGTTTTCCTCTCCCCCACTTCACCCTTGCCGTTTTATTCGCCCCCTCTTTTCCAATCGTCTCTTTTCTTTTTCGCTTGCCTTTTTCTGTTTGCTTGTGTGCCTGTTTGTCCTTATGGCTTTGCCTGAAAGTTCTGACCTCCTTCTTAGAAGGTTGGAAGAGATTGAATCAAATATTAGAAGCTTTATTTGTTTGCAATTTGAGCATAATAATTTCTTCAGAAAAGAGCTTAAAGAACAAAAAAAGTTTTTTGGGGTTTATGAATAAGGAGCTTGATGACATGTCTAAAGAATTTTATGGTTTGAACTCTCAAATTACTCGGCTTGGAAATTCTATAGCCAAAATTTCTGATAAGCAAGCTACCTTAGTCAATAAGATGGCTGCTAAACAAGAAAAATTAGGTGAAAATAATGATGAAGATCTTAAAGTTATTGATGTGTCCCCTATTAGATCTTTGTTTTGCAATATGAATCTTAATAATAATAGGACTGGAGATGAGTCAACTTTAGTTAGAAGGCGTCCCAATAATTCGGTGTTTTTTGATCTTGATGCTAAATTTGGTTAAAGTGGGATTGGAGAGGTCATGACTTTAAATAGCATTGAACCTAGTATCTCGGATTTCAAGGAATTTGATTATGATAATTGTTCTTTAGAAGGTTGTATTTCCTTGTTGCGATCCGTTATTAATTCTCCTCATGCTTATAGTCAAAATAAAGCTTTTACCAAACATATCGTTGATGCCTTGATGCAATCTTATGATGAAAAACTTAATTTGGAAGTTTCTATACCTAGAAAACTTAATGATAAGTGGGAACCTACTATAAAGATTAAAATTAAAGATCATGAGTGTTATGCTTTGTGTGATTTGGGTTCTAGTGTTTCCACGATTCCGAAAACTTTATGTGATATTCTAGGGTTCCATGATCTTGATGATTGCTCTTTAAATTTGCACCTTAAGGATTCCACCATTAAAAATTCAATGGGAAAGATCAATGATGTTCTCATTATTGCAAATAGAAATTTGGTGCCCATAGATTTTATCGTTCTTGATATAGATTGCAATCTTTCTTGCCCTATTATTCTTGGTAGACCTTTCCTTAGAACGATTGGCGCGATTATTGATATGAAGGAAGGGAATATTAGATTCCAATTTCCATTAATGAAAGGTATGGAGCACTTTACAAGAAAGAAAGTCAAATTACCTTATGAATCTATCATGCGAGCTACTTATGAATTGAGTGCAAAATATGTCACTACTTAGATCTATCTTCGCTTTTATGCCTAGGTAGGGGCGTTAAACGATAGCGCTAGTTGGGAGGCAACCCAAATTTATTTGTGTTTTTTTTCTTAGTTTCTGTTTAGTAATAAATTTTGCATCTACCTTCTGTTTAGATGTGTTTTTATGTTTTAGTTAGTGTTTGTGCCAAGTATAATCTATAGGATAACCTATGGTGATAGTTAATTTGATTCTGCTGAAAAACAGAAACTTTGCACGCACGAAATTAGTTTTGTTAAATCACAGAAAGTGGATTTTGAGGTGATTCTTTTTGCTTCTGATCAACAGACAAATTTCCAAGGACTTCCTATTTTTATAGGATTTTTAGAGTTCCATAAGTTTGCATTATTTACAGATTTCTACAGACTGTTCTGTTTTTGACAGATTCTGTTTTTCATGTGTTTTTTGCTTATTTTGATGCATCTATGGCTAGTATTAAGTGGTATGAACCATAGAGAGCTTGGAATACAGTAGGTTTAACACCAAAATAAATAAATAATGAGTTCATTACAGTACCTTATGTGGTGGTTTTTTTCTTTCACTAACGGAGCTAATGAGATTTCCTGTTGAGTTTTGTGTTGTGAAGTTTTCAAGTTTTGGGTAAAGATTTGATGGACTATGGAATAAGGAGTGGCAAAATACTATGCTTGGGGATGCCCATGGCACCCAAATATATTCAAGAGTAGCCAAAAGCCTAAGCTTGGGGATGCCCCGGGAAGGCATCCCCTCTTTCGTCTTCGTTCATTGGTAACTTTACTTGGAGCTATATTTTTATTCGCCACATGATATGTGTTTTTCTTGGAGCGTCGTGTATGATATTAGTCTTTGCTTTTTAGTTTTCCTCAATCATCCTTGCTGTACACACCTTTTGGGAGAAGCACACTTGATTGAAATTTGTTAGAATACTCTATGTGCTTCACTTATATCTTTTGAGCTAGATAGTTTTTGCTCTAGTGCTTCACTTATATCTTTTAGAGCACGACGGTGGCTTAATTTTGTAGAAATTGCTAGTATCTCATGCTTCACTTATATTATTTTGAGAGTCTTTTATAACAGCATGGTATTTTCTATTGTTATAAATTTGTTCCTAGAATGGTAGGCATCCAAGTTGGGTATAATAAAAACTATCATAGGAAGTGAATTGGATGCTATGATCAATTTGACACTTTATAATTGTTTTGAGATATGGAGGTAGTGATATTAAAGTCATGCTAGTTGGGTGATTATGACTTTAAAGTATGCTTGTGTTGAAGTTAGCAAGTCCCGTAGCATGCACGTATGGTTAAAGTTGTGTAACAAATTTGAAACATGAAGTGTACTTGGATTGTGATGAGCGATGGTCTTTTCCTACCAATCTATCCCTCCAGGAGCATGCGCGTTGTACTCGGTTTTTTATGACTTCTAAATTTTTGCAATAAGTATATGAGTTCTTTTGACTAATGTTGAGTCCATGGATTATACACACTTTTACCTTTCCACCATTGCTAGCCTCTTCGGTATCGTGCATTGCCCTTTCTCACCTTGAGAGTTGGTGCAAACTTCGCCGGTGCATCCAAACCCCGTTATATGATACTCTCTATCACACATAAACCTCCCTATATCTTCCTCAAAACAGCCACAATACATACCTATTATGGCATTTCCATAGCCATTCCGAGATATATTGCCATGCAACTTTCCACCGTTCCGTTTCTCATCATGACACACATTACTTTTGTCATATTGCCATTCCATAATCATGTAGTTGACATCGTATTTGTGGCAAAGCCAGCATGCATAATTTTTCATACATGTCACTCTTGATTCATTGCACCATCCCGGTACACCGCCGGAGGCATTCATATAGATTCATATCTTGTTCTAGTTTTGAGTTGTAATTCATATGTTGTAAATCAATAAAAGTGTGATGATCAATATTAGAGCATTGTCCCCGAAAAGAGGATGAGGAGGAATTAAGCTTGGGGATGCTTGATACGTCTCCAACGTATCTATAATTTTTGATTGTTCCGTGCTATTATATTACCCATTTTGGATGTTTATGGGCTTTATTTTGCACATTTATATCATCTTTGGGACTAACCTACTAATTGGAGGCCCAACCCGTATTGCTGTTTTTTTGCCTATTTCAGTATTTCGAAGAAAAGGAATATCAAAGGAGTCCAAATGGAATGAAACCTTCAGGAGCGTGATTTTTGGAACGAACGTGATTCAGAGGACTTGGAGTGCAAGCCAAGAAGCAGCTGAGGCGGCCACGAGGGTGGAGGGCGCGCCCCCCTGTCTCATGGGCCCCTCGGGCGGCCACCGACCTACTTCTTCCTCCTATATATACCCACGTACCTCGAAAACATCCACGGAGCCAACGAAAAACAATTTCCACTGCCGCGCGAGATCCCATCCTGGAGCCTTCGCCGGCGCTCCGCCGGAGGGGGAATCGACCATGGAGGGCTTCTACATCAACACCATAGCCCCTCCGATGAGTTGTGAGTAGTTTACCACAGACCTTCAGGTCCATAGTTATTAGCTAGATGGCTTCTTCACTCTTTTTGGATCTCAATACCATGTTCTCCCCCTCTCTTGTGGAGATCTATTCGATGTAACTCTTTTTGCGGTGTGTTTGTCGAGATTCGATGAATTGTGGGTTTATGATCAAGTTTATCTATGAGAAATATTTGAATCTCCTCTGAATTCTTTTATGTATGATTGAGTTATCTTTGCAAGTCTCTTTGAATTATCAGTTTGGTTTGGCCTACTAGATTGATCTTTCTTGCAATGGTAGAAGTGCTTAGCTTTGGGGTCAATCTTGTGGTGTCCTTACAAAGTGACAGCAGGGGTTGCAAGGCACGTATTGTATTGTTGCCATTCAGGATAAAAAGATGGGGTTTATATCATATTGCATGAGTTTATCCCTCTAGATCATGTCATTTTCTTAATGCGTTACTCTGTTCTTATGAACTTAATACTCTAGATGCATGCTGGATAGCGGTCGATGTGTGGAGTAATAATATTAGATGCAGGCAGGAGTCGGTCTACTTGTCACGGACGTGATGCCTATATACATGATCATGCCTAGATAATCTCGTAATTATTCGCTTTTATATCAATTGCTCGACAGTAATTTGTTCACCCACCGTAATACTTATGCTATCTTGAGAGAAGCCACTAGTGAAACCTGTGGCCCCCGGGTCTATCTTTTATCATATAAGCTTTCAATCTACTTTTATTTGCACCTTTACTTTTCCAATCTATATTATAAAATACCAAAAATATATTTATCTTATCATACTATCTCTATCAGATCTCACTTTCGCAAGTGGCCTTGAAGGGATTGACAACCCCTTTATTGCGTTGGTTGAGAGTTCTCTGTTTGTTTTTGTAGGTGCATGGGACTTTTGAGGAGCCTCATACTGGATTGATACCTTGGTTCTCAAAAACTGAGGGAAATACTTCTACTATTGCTGCATCACCCTTTCCTCTTCAAGGAAAACAAACACAAGGTCAAGACATAGCAGAGGCCTTCCTCCGCATCCCACCTCACTTCGGCCTATGGCTGAAGACCTTCAATGTGAAGCCGAAGGTGGTGAGCGGCCAACAAGCAGAGTGCGGAGGTGCCATGGTGGGCAAGGATTTCTCGGACATGTTATATCCGGAGAAGGAATAGCAGTAGACCCCACCAATTTGTCACTACGACAAATTGGGAAGCCCCAATGACAGTTGGAGAGATCCAGAGTTTTCTTGGACTCGCAGGATACTACCGGAGGTTCATTGAGAATTTCTCAAAGATTGCGAAGCCCATGACGGAGTTGTTGAAGAAGGACACCAAGTTCAATTGGACTGTGGAATGTGAGGCCAGTTTTCACGAGTTAAAGAAACGTTTGGTTACATCACCGGTGTTGATTCTACCAGATCAGCGCAAGGATTATGAAGTATATTGCGACGCATCTCGTCGAGGACTTGGAGGAGTGCTTATGAAGGAGGGAAGAGTTGTTTCATATGCCTCACGATAGCTTAAGCCCCATGAGTTAAATTATGCTACACATGATTTGGAGTTAGTGGTCGTAGTGCACGCATTGAAGACATGGAGACATTTTCTCATCGGAAACCATTGTGAGGTATATCACAAGTGTTTGAAGTACATCTTCACCCAGAAAGAGTTGAATCTGAGGCAAAGGAGATCGTTAGAGCTCATTAAGGATTATGATATGAGATTGCATTATCATCCCAGAAAGGCTATTGTAGTAGCCGATGCGTTGAGACGCAAGAGCCACGTCAACACACTCATGACCGGAGAGTTACCTAAGTAGTTACCTAAGTAGTTAGCATTGGAGATTTAGTCTACTTTTATGGACAAGATCAGAGAAGCTCAAACGACTGATAAGGAGATAGCCGAGATAAAGGAGAAGATGAGCAAAGGAAAAGCTAAAGGATTTCGTGAGGATGATCACGATACCTTATGGTTTGAGGACCACGTTTATGTGCCTAATGATCCGGAAATCAGGAAGTTTATTCTGCAAGAGGCCCATGATTTGCCGTATTCGATTCACCCAGGAAATACTGAGATGTATTTGGATTTGAAGGACACTTTCTGGTGGACCGTAATGAAGAAAGATATTGCGGAGTATGTAGCAATTTGTGATGTATGTCAGAGAGTGATGGCAGAGCATCAGAAGCCAACAGGATTGCTACAGCCATTGTCGATACCCGAATAGAAGTGGGATAAGTTAGGCATGGATTTTATTACGGGATTGCCTAGGACTCATTCAGGCTATGACTCAATATGGGTTGTAGTCGATCGTTTGACGAAGGTAGCTCATTTCATCCCGGTGAAGACCACTTACAGCAGTGCTAAGTTGGCGAAGATATACATGACCAGGATCGTATGTCTGCATGGAGTTCCGAGGACCATTGTATCAGATAGAGGAACCCAGTTTACCTCAAAGTTCTGGAATCACTTGCACGAAACTTTGGGTACCAGGCTAGAGTTCAGTACAGCCTTTCATCCACAGACAGATGGACAGACCAAGAGAGTTAATCAGATTCTGGAAGACATGCCGAGAGCTTGTGCGCTAGATTATGGATCTAGTTGGGACAACAATTTGCCATATGCAGAGTTCTCTTACAACAACAGTTATCAAACCAGTTTGAAGATGGCCCCTTTCGAAGCTCTGTACGGATGGAGGTGCAGGACACCGTTGTTGTGGGATGAAGTTGGAGACCGTCGGTTGTTTGGACCAGATTTGATTAAAGAGTTTGAAAGGAAGGTTAAGCTGATTCGTGATAGGCTCAAGGTAGCTCAGTCTAGGCAGAAGAGCTATGCGGATTCTAAATGCAAGGAGACAATTTACAAAGTTGGAGACAGAGTTTATCTTTGAGTGTCCCCACTTCGAGGAGTTAAGCGTTTTGGAGTTAAGGGAAAGTTAGCGCCACATTTTGTGGGACCATATAAAGTTGAGCGTATGGGAGAAGTTGCTTACAAGTTGGAGTTGCCTAAAGGATTGTCAGGAGTTCATGATGTGTTCCACGTTTCCCAGTTGAAGAAGTGCCACACGGAGATGGCTGACATACCGCTGAGAGATACAGTGCCACTGGAAGCGATTTAGCTGGATAGTGATTTGACCTATGAGGAGAAACCAGTTAAGATTCTCGAATATGCGAGCCGAGTCATCCGCAGCAAGGTTATCAAGTTTTGCAAAGTTCAGTGGAGCCACCATATCGAGGAGGAAGTCACCTGGGAGCGAGAAGAAGATCTACTGAAGGACCACCCTCACCTATTTTCTAGCCAACCCGAATCTCGAGGGCGAGATTCATCTTAATGGGGGTAGGTTTGTAACATTCCAAATTTTCAATTTGGAATGTTATACAATAGATCATCATTGCATATCATATTTTATTGCATTTTGGCTTGATCCTAGAAATTTCACGCAACTCAAGGACCCACAGAGAGAGTTGGAGATTTCGTTATTTTCATATTCGAGTTTTCTCAAATTTTGAAAATAGGATCATTTGATTTTAATTATTTTATCTTCGAATATTTCTTATACAAAAATAAAAGAGGGGAATAAAATGATTTTCCCAAAATAAAGAAATATTGAGGATTTAATAATAAAATCAAATAAGATTTTATTTCGGAGTTTATCGCTATTTTATTTGAATTTAGGAAAAATGCGCATTTTTCAAAATTGCATTTAGGCCCCAAATAAATGTTCATCTTGTCCGGCTTATTTTTAGAGGACGGGGAAAATTTATTTCGGGATTTTTGGAGTCCGTTTAGTATTTGTTTTTTTGTTTTTCTGCGTGAAATTATTTATAAGCCGCCCACCATGCCGACCAACCCCAGCCCGCACCCTGCCCGAACCCTAACCCTAGCCAGCCATCGCCGCCGCCGCCCGCCCCGCGCGCGGCCCGCTGCTGTCGCTGCCGCTCCGCCCCGCCGCCGCCGCCGGAGCCGCCGCCGCCGTCCGCCTCGCCGCTGACTGCCGTCGACCCCGGCGGAGCCAGCCGCCGCCGGAGGTAGCCGCCGCCGCCGCCTACGTTTTTTCGCGAGAAAACCGATCGTTTTTTTTCAAAACCCTAGCTCCGTTTTTTTGTTATATCCGGTTTGGTTTATTTTTTTGGTTTAGTTTATTTTGCGGACGTTTGTCCATACATTCGTTTTAACGAATGGTTTTTGTCGTTTAGCCGCAGACAGTGAACGTTCGTTCGTTAGCCTATACGTCTGTTTTTCTTTTTCTCAGATTTTCCGTGATTATTTCCGATCGCGATTTCGGATCCGATTTTCGTTCTAGTATAACTTTTCGCTCGTTTATCAGAATCAGGCGATTCAAGCTCCTAGAGTTTTGTATCGAATCTCTCTTTCGTTTAACCAACTCAAAAAAGATTTCGCTACTATAAAATTTGACTTAGGTCCAGATTAGTAAATGAAGCTTGTTTCTTTCACCGTTTGACTTTCGTTGCTTCGTTTGATTTGATTCCTTTTTGCAAACCGGAGTTCTTAAGTTGAACTTTCTGGTTAGATATCTTATTTGGGTTTTACTCGTGCATTATATGAGTGCTTATTGTATGCTTGTTTGTTTGCGATAGAGTACCCGGAGTGCGCCGGTTGCTACTACGAGTCTCTAGGTTTCACGGATCATCAGCAAGGCAAGTAACACTTTGATCATACCTCTCTTCTACCCAGTTTTATTGCATTAGATCAATCCTCAAACACTCGCATGATTAGGATCTGATTTAATATGTGGGTTTTGGGAAGTAGATGAGATAGAACCTATTACCCATTTTATTATCAAACCTTTGGGAGTTACTTCTACGTTTGCTTATATCGCTATGCTATGTTGGTAGACGTGCATTGGGTGAGTGTATCCAGGATAGATGTGAGATTGTAAATTAATGGTTTACATAAGGTGGCAACTTTAATACACATCTGGGTGGATTGAGGCACCTGGGGAACCGAGTGTTGCCTGTATTTTTTGGAAATCCCGGGGTACCGTGTGATTCTCATATGGACCGCCACCCAGGCTCAAAGGGATCATGAGATTATTCGTGCTAGAAACTTCAGTGTGTAGCCGCTAGCTACTACGGGCTCTAGCATAGTTGATTAAGTCGTGTGAACTCTTACAGTGGTAGACTAGCAGATGTAGGGGAAAGTAGGTGTAACTGTCTACCCATCGTAAGGTGCAAACGCTTCTGAAAGACTATGTCTCGGTCATCCGTTTCTTAAACACCATGTAGTGTGAGAATTCCAACGGAGGAGATCGAATCTTGCAGGTGCGCAAACCTCTGCAGAGTGTATAAACTAATCATGGTTAGCCGTGTCCCCGGTTATGGACGTTTTGACTATCTAGTACCTGGATTATCATGTGAATCTCATCATGTTACTTTAATTTGATTTGTGAGGTTTTAATGATGATGCTTAATTGGGATTGAGTTGGGTGAACCTTATCAATGTTTAACAACCACCATGATAGTTAAATAAAATTTATTCCTTTGCTGTAGGGAAAAATTGGCTTTATGCAAAAGTGTAACCATAGAGCTTTCCACCAGCCATATATGAATGTAGTATAGCATTATTTCTGTTCATTACTCTCTATGTGTTACATTGCCAGCATATTCGATGTGCTGACCCGTTTTCGTTCTGCAACATTTATGTTGCAGACTTTTCAGATGATGAGTAAGGTGCCTTAGGTCGTTGTCTTATACTCAGTGATGCCGTTGGAGTTGATGGACTTGCTTATCTTCCAAGCCTTCCATTGTTATCGTTATTAGATGGCCTTAAGCCATATTTATTGTAATAAGTTCTCTTTTGAGACATTCGATGTATTAAGTGTGTGATTGCTACTCTGTAATAAATATTTAAAGTATTGTGCGTGTCTGCATTACCGATCCAGGGATGACACTAATGCACAGAGATCAGACTATTTGAGGTCTGCCTGCTACATAGGTCTGAATTCTTGATCTGAATGGCCTCATCTTTCTTAGGAAGTAAAGTGATAATGTCAAAATTGAGGAGAAACAAAGATAGATGTTCGTTAAAAAGATCGTCAAAAATAGAGAGCATGTCACCTTTGATAGTCTCCCAACACTTCTGGTAGAATTCAGGAGGGAACCCATCCGGCCCCGGAGCTTTATTCCTTTCCATCTATTAAATAGCGTCAAAATTTTCCTCCTTTGAGAAAGGTGTTGTCAAAATAGCATTTTCCTCCTGAGAAAGTTGGGGTATATCCTCAGACATATCCTCGTCCATCATGATGAAATTGGAGTCCGGGTGCCCAAACAAACATTTATAATAATCGGCAATATACTCCTTTAGCATATCTTGACCGACAATAGTTCATTCATCTTGTACTAGTTGATGATTTTTTTCCTATGCTTTCCATTTGCAATCAAATGGAAAAACTAAGTATTATTGTCCCCTTCACGAACAGATTTTACTTTAGCACGACAGGACCATTTTAACTTTTCCTCTCGCATAAGCCTAACCAGAAACTCATCCGACTCCCGCTTGGCAGCATGATCTACCATGAAGAGTGGTGAAGATTCAACCTTGATATCTAAAGCGTTAGCAATATCCATCAGACGTTCTTTTTCTTGTTTATATTCCCCGCTCAAATTCTTCACCCAACCCCAAAAAAATGTCTAAGATGACGTATCTTGAACTGCCAACATTCAATATTTATTGCACCTCTCAAACCAATATGTTTCAAAAGAGAACGCCGCTTTGTTCCCCAAATGAGCAGCCTCATCGGAGTCCAAAATAAGAGGTGTATGATCAGAAATACTTCTCTGGAGAGCTCTAACGGTCACCAAAGGAAACTTTTGCTCCCATTCAACGCTCATCAAAACACGATCGAGCTTTTCATAGGTGGGAACCTCAAGATTATTAGCCCAGGTAAACTGTCGACCTAACAAAGCAATCCCTCTTAGGTCTAAGTTTTCAATAATTGCATCAAAGTTATTATTGTTTTTCTCGTCTTGACGCCTAATGATATTAAAATCTACACACCAACATAGGTAGAGACTCTGACCCACATATTCTCACTAATTCCATAGAAAATCGGGCTTAAGCTCTGGTTGCATAATTTCTCGAGCGCCCAGTGCCCATGAGAAGCCATCACTTCTCGAGCGCCCATGAAACATAACCGCAAAATCACCTACGTCCATATTAAGTACCTCAATAGTAGAATTGTTCACCCCAAGCAAGATCCCGTGAGACCTCCCCTTGGGAGGTAGGCAGTACCAAGAAAAATCTAAGCCCCCACATAGAAACCTCAGAAATGGTTTCGAAAAGGTTGGCCGACCAGTCTCCATAAGAACGATGAAATTTAAATTTTGCTCTCTGGATGTGTCCAAAGAAATAGCATTTTAGCCAAGTCACCAAGACCTCTGCTATTCCAGAAAATTCCTCTCATTCATCATGATTTTTTTTAAAATTTTGGACGTGCACTACGACGCACCGCAGAGAGGTCATCCCTCTTGGTACACTTAGGACAAACCTCGATCTCGACAAGCTTTGCCAAAAAATCCATATGATTTTTCAGAAAACATGTCTCCTCTGGGATCAAGTCGTCGCACAAATTTTGAAATAGAGGAATCGAAAGCCCGTGAGGATCATCATCCTCAATGGGAGTTTCAGTGGCTTTTTTCTTTAACATCACGACAACTCTATCTGTCTTTAAATCCAACAACTCATTCACTGAACATGCAGCATCATGACCATTACTACCCAAAGAAACCCCGAGTCTAGAAGCTTTGTGGATAATATCATCTTTGGAAAATGAAAGAACTGGATATTTTTTATTGAAATTCATACCTGAAGAAGTCTCAACGTCGTGTAGCTTGGCAGCTCGCATAGCTCGAGCCATCTGGAGGTCATCCGCATTAGGTTGCACTTGAATCCTAGCACTCGATCGGCCAAGCGAAGAAGGTCTGGGGATGCCACCAAAAGCCGCCACCTCCCCATCAGAAGGCAATGGAGATAACGCCACCCGCGGAAACCCAACAGACAACAATGGTAGCATTGAAGGAGAACCAGAATGCCCCGCAAGACCATTGGTAACACCACTAACAGCATAACTACCAGATGGTATCAAACTAGCCGATCGTTGAGCGTAAGGAGCAAGACCATCCTGGCATGATCGTGGTGCACACACAGCCTATGCATGGTCGGCTGGTTGTACTTACACATTATCAGCTAGCTTCGGCTGCTGGGTAACAGCAGCAGGGATAGGTCGTTGTGCACTCGTGGGGGAAGCAAGCATGTCCGGTTGTGCGCTCACAGCAGTAGAAAATCCGGAAATTGTGCAGGCATGCAAGTGGTAACCCAGTGCATTGTGCGCTCCTGACTGCACCCTTCTTTGGCTGCTGCACGAATACAGCCTTATTAGGTACCGCTCCACTGGTCTGGCACGCAGGAGCCAACACTTCCTTATTCTCAAGCTAAACTGAACACACAGCTCGGGGCCTTCCCTGTCCGGAAGTAGAGCTAGCGCGTGACGGAGATGAGCGCAACAGTCTAGGTGGATGCCCCAACAGAATGGATCCATGAGCTGACAAAAGTGTGGAAAAATCTAGAGGCTCCCTCTTCAATTATGAAGCTAGCTTGCATGCTTGAATTTGTGTTACAACCTCACTAGCAAGCGACGACGAGCACACTGCCGACAATGGAGCGCCCTGTACTGTCCCGCAAATGAGACCAATAGAGATGTCGACACACCCGTAGGCACGGGACATGCTGACGGCGAGACGAGCCATGACAAAGATGGCTCGACATCAGTATGAGGTGGCACTACTACAGGATGTTGCTAACGCGAAACTACGATCAAAGACCCTTTGACGAAATTGTGTGCGTTGCATTAGTCGCAAACGGTGATGTAAAAAACCGTCAAAAATATGCATAACATTTGCCATGAATGATACATCAAACACGGTTCAGATTTTAGTTGCGTTTGTCATGCAGGGCATACAGTTGATCCATATGAACTGTTTGCCATGAGATAGAATAGCAGAAACGGGCAGCCAAATCAAGGTGTGTGCGACTTATGGCATATTTTTCGCTCTGATGAACCGTTTGTGATGATCGAGGTGAACACAAACGATTCGAGGTAACAAGATGTGTGTGATACCCAGCAAACAGGTCCGTAATCAGAATTGTGTGCGATCATTATAGACCGCCCATACAGTCTTTTTTGTGAATTGTGTGCTTGTCGGGGCACACAGCTCAACAGACCAACCTGTGGGCGATAATGTAAAAGATCTCTGTCGACTACGTATTACTAACCGTCTGCGATGAAATTGATAGGATAAATAGAGATAACAAAATAATATGAGCAAACCGAAATAGAGTATATATAGTCTGCTTAATTTAGTTCTTCTTCTTGTTGTAGTAGTAGTTGTTGTTGTTGTTGGATAGCCTCACGACATCGTCTTGGCTTGGACGCTTCTTGCCGCTGACCGTTGGCTTTTCATCACTGCCGCCGTCGTCATCATCTTTGCTGTCGTCGTCACCCTTCTCCTCGTTTGACCATTCCTCCTCATCAGCATTGTCATCCTTTTCTTTGTCCTCCGACGGCTCCTCGTCCATCTTGTTATCGTCTGACGACTTCGGAGGCGGCGTCCCTTCCATGATCCAGATATAATCAAGGTCTAGGCTCGACTCCGAACTCATGGAAGACGAGCGGGATGATTCCGATGTTGACCTATTATCGGGCGCCAGACTGCTGGCCAAACTATCGTCCTCGTTGTCGCTCGACATGGCTACAGTCGTATAAAAACCACGAGAAAGCGAGATTGTAGAGAGTGTGCAACTATGTAGCGCGGCCTGCCGGGGACGATGAAGATGGTGGACACTTAAGTGGAGTATGCAGAAAATAGTGTCGTGGTACTAAGTCTGACAGTAAGAATAGGGGGTACATATGAGGAGGCTAGGCCCTAGCTATGGTGACATTGTACACACAAGTTTTACGAGTTTAGGCCCCTCTCAGAGGAGGTAAAAGCCCTACGTCTCGGTGCCCTGAGGCGGTCGACTTGAATATGAGTGTGTGTGTGTGTTACAGGGGGTGCGAACCCTTGTCCTAGAGGAGGGGGGTGGCTTATATAGGGTGTGCCAAGACCCCATCCACCTCCGTTACAGGGGTTCAATGTACATTAAGATAGGGCATTACTGATAAAGCCGGCTATAAAGTGTATTTAATGACCTTTAAGACTACGGAGTGAATGTCCGCCCGTTGCCGTCCTGAGTGACACATGGTCTTCTGTAGGTTGAGTGGTTTCTCGTATAGTCGAATGGCTTCGTCTTGGTCAAGTGATATCAAGAGTGAGGGGTACCCGAGTGAGATCACTGGTCAAGTGGATTGCACTCGATGACTTCAATTGATACTCCCTATTGTTCTTTGAATGCCTTTGCTTCTGGGGTAGTGACCTTGGGTGGGGCATATAGGTCAGGCCTATAACCCTACCCTAGGTCTATGGCATCGTCATTAGCCCCCGAATGGATCGAGGTCCGAGTGGAAAGAAGGTTGAAGTTGGTCCTGCCTTGACTCTTGTGCTTCACAAGTACCCACGCTGGATTGGATGCCCACGCTGAAACATTGGCCTCGTTTCAGTCGCCTTGATCAATTCAGAAGGTTTCAAGTGCACTTATGCTAGCACTCATCGAGTGTTACCTTGATGCAAAATCTTAGGCGCGATTGGTTACTGCGTATCCCAGATCTCACGGGATTCAAAAATTTGGGGAAGCGCGCGAGGCGGAGCACGCCGTAGAAAGCGAGAGGTATAGACAGGGATGCCTCTATTTCTGCGCCACCTTTTTCACCATGTACCCAGCGTGCCACTGTTGCGGGATTTGACAGGATTGCTCAGGCCCATGCGTCAGCCACTCGGAAGTGGGTCCTTAAAAGGCGTCGGGGCCGAGGCGTCTGCACTGTGCGCCTTCATTCTCCCTCTTCCTTCTCTGATTCTCCACTACATCTTCTTCCTCCACCCTCGATGCCGCCGCCCCGCTAGTGCGCATCCCACCACCATGGTGAAGGAGAAGACGGCGACGCTGGAGCATGCGAAGAAGGAGACGGGGCGACGAAAGGCAAGAACAGAAATCGGGGGTCATCTTGAGGTCCACGCTGCCACCGGGCTAGATCCAGGGCGATTGGATCCGATCTTCGCTCTGGCCGAAGGATCTGGAGGAGCTAGCCACCTCCGGTTTGATTGCTGCCAGGGCCGCGAGGCTACCGAAGGGGGAAATGAAGCCTCGGTCGCGGTCGGGTGAGTGTGTCCTCCTTGCTACCCACGTCGACCATGCTTTTTCCCTTCCTCGGCATCCTTTTCCCTTCCTCCTTGCTGGCAGTCGACCTGGTTCTACTGCCAGGATGTTGCGACCCCCGCTCAGTCAATCGGTCTTCCCCCTTTCACCCTAGATCGTGCCCAACAACCTTCTTCACTTACCGTGATCGCAGCGGAGAAAGTAGAGACGGACATGCTAGTCGAGAGAGTAGTCGAGTTGGTCCTTCAGGGTGTAACTGGCATGGACTTGTTGGAGGTGTTTCTCAGTCGACACATCCAACCTCTACAAGCTCGTGACCACCCGATGTGGATGTACTCGGGTGCCAATGACACCGCTCGTGTTCGCCCAGAGGAGGTTACAGATGAGACGGTTGCCCTGTGACTGAACGGCATTACCAGGAACAAGGAAAACCCCAGGGGAGCCAGGATAGTCGATCCATTCGACACTGACAACCAGCCAAACAATGTCTGATCCTTGCTACCCAGTGTACTTCAATCTGTCTTGTATATGTTTTCTGAATCCAACTGATGTTTGATTGATTTCTTGCCTTGTAGGTTTATACTGAGATGTACTCAATGCCCAATGGTGAACAAGACCTGTAGCAAGACCAGGAGGGAGAGGATAGTGCAGAAGAGAGCGGCGATTGGAAATCTCCAGAAGATGACGATGAGGAAGAGAGTGATGAGTCGGATGATGAAGAGGTAGTCGACTCACCACTTTGCACAGAGCATCGATCCAAGCAACTCCAAGATCCGGCGGGTGTCGGTGGGAAACAAAACCTATGGGATCACTGGAATCCCTACTATGGTTGCGGGGCGCGGGGATTGTGAGAAGAGCAGGACTAGCAGACAGCACAAAGGGGATTTACCCAGGTTTGGGCTGTAAAGATATGCAAAATCCTACGATCCAGCTTTGGTGGATGTATTTAGTGTTCTGGAGCTCTTGAACTAGCTCTGGGTGCTGCTAGGTTCCAAAGAGCCGAATCCTTTCTCCCGTGCGCCATCGGCCTCCTTTTATAGGCAAAAGGGGCTGCCACAGTGGCACATAGGAGGTTGAATGTGCTACAGCGCTGTGAGCTTATCGCTGGTATTACAGGACAAAGTGCATTTAATGCGAGGCTTACGTGTCCCCTCACTTTATTGGGGGCGGGAGCGAGGCCCGTCCCATCCGTCGCCGCTCCTCCTCGCTTCGACACGCGCACTAGCCAGCGGTGCATGCGGTGCCACGTAGGCAGGCAGGCAGCTGAGGTGGTGCGGTGGTGGAGCCTCCACGAAGGGCTGCATGTTTCCACGCAGGTGCCTGCCCAGCTGGTTGGGTCGGCAACTGCATGCGAATGGCGGCGGAGACTTGGCTAGTGTGGACCTGGTAGTGGCCCTGCTGGCGCGTTTGGCGAGGGACTTGCCAGGTGGCTCGGCAAGGGTCTTGCCGTGGCGCGTTGGCGTCCCTGGCAAGGATCTTGGCGGGGGTCTTGTGGGTTCCTGCGGTGATGATCTTGGCGTTGATTGTTGCCTCCCTATCTTCATTTGATCTTGAGCATTCTATGTCTTCACATAGATCTGCATGCCACCACGGAGGTGCCTCCCGAGCCCTGTCCCAATGCGTTTGTCTAGCGTTGGTGGGCTCAAAGGTGGCTCGCTCGGCTGGTGGGGGCGAGCTCCCCCGGCAAGGGCCTTGCCGGGGCCGTTGAGGTTTGCCCCGGCAAGGGTCCTTGCCGGGGAAACCCACTTCGTCCATCCGATCTTTGTGGCCTTGGTCCTTCTTGTTGCCTTGTTTGTCTTGTGCTTTCGGCTTCTCTCCGGCTTCCCTTTCCTGCCCTGTTATGCGTGGCCGTGGCGGGTGGCTCTGATTGCCCATGCACAAGTAAAGGGGTCAAAAAGAGAGCCCCTACTTTTGTACACTAACAGGAGCCCCGGGGCCTGGGCCACACATAAGCGCAGCACGTGGTTGGGCCAGGGCCAGAACGGTGCGTAGGTAGTTGGGGCAGATTTTACCGCGGTAACTACTCCATCCGTTGCGCTTCCCCACGACCTGTGTTGAATGCACGACGCGGGGGTCGTGTGTGTGCGCGTGACGTGGGAGGCATGCATGGGACAGAATCCGCACACATGCGTTGTATCGCAGTTAATGGGAAAGGAGGCGGCCCGCCCCTTCCCCATAAAAAGGAATAACCGCGGGCGCGCTGCTCACTTTACCCCTCCCTTGCGCCATCAACCAATCTCAGAACCGCCGCCCCCTTTCTTCCTTCTCCTCGAGCCTCTCTGCCTTTGTCCATCGCTGCCGTGCTCCCCGTAGCCACCATGGCGCCTAAGTCCACCAAGAGCAAGGGAGCGGCGAATTTCGTCGGGGCGTCGGAGCAGCCGGAAAGCGAGCTGGTGGCACGACGGGTGCAATCCGCCTATTTCCCATCGACGGTCAGCGTGCCCGAGCTCCGGCAGATGTTCAAGGACCTGTGGGGAGTGAAGACGGGGGGAGAGAAGACGGGGCATCCAGCCACGCACGTCGTCCCTGCCAGCGCCGGGCCCTCCCCAAATCGGTACCCCTTCTTCGTCGACTATTTCTCTTGCGGGCTCTGTCCCCCCTTTTCTGATTTCTTCAAGGACATCATGCACACCTACGGCTTCCATCTCTTGTATTTCACCCCGAATGTCGTGGCGTGCATGGCTCTCTTTGCACATCTCTACGAGGGCTTCGTCGGGGTGCACCCCAGCACGGCGCTCTTCCGCCATTACTTCTCCCCTCGGATTCAGAAAGGGGGCGCCATCGTTGGCTGCGTCGCCTGGATCCCGAGGGCCAAGGGGGCATACCCGGACGGCGCCACGAAGGAGAGGTGGGAAGAATGGCGGGGCCGGTGGTGCTGGATTGAGGAGGAGGACCCACCGGCATTCTGTGAGGTTCGCCAGTAGCCACCGGTCCGTGGGGGCGATTTGGGCGACGTCGACGCCGATGACGCGAAGCTCACGGTCGCCACCACCAGGATTCTTCGGCTCACCCAGGCCAGGCTCACCCTTGAAATGATCAGGGCGGACTTCATCCACTGCCGGATTGCCCCTCTGCACGACAAGCGGAGGCCGGCCTGGCTCTTCGTGAACGTCGCCGACATCATGAGGCTCCGCCCTGGCCTCGACAACAACCTGACGGTGCTAATGCACACTCATCTCTGCCAACGGATCTCCCAGCTCGAGGTTGACGATGAGGGCGAGGTCGAGCGGTCCTACAAGCTTGCCAGGGCTACCGCGAAGGTCGGCAAGGTCGACAAGGAACCTGTTTTCAAGCTGCCGGCAGGAGTGGTCCCGCTGAGCAACAACTCTCGTTGGAACGATATCATTGCCATGATGCCGCTCTTTAACGCGCATGGCCTTGTCCCGAACTGGGTTGAGCCGGATGGGCTCACGGTGCAGGAGTTCTTCGACACCTTGCATGAGGTGTACGTCACCGCCGAGCCGCGGCTTATCCAGGACACTTCTTCGGCGGAGCTGGATTATATCGCCTCCAGGGTGGAGGAAGCGTGGCTTGCCGAGGAGGAGCCAAAGCTCGTCAAGGAGGCCGGCAGCACTGGCGGCGCCGTGGACAAGGCCGCGGCGGAGGCGGAAGAGGGGGAGCTCGCCCGGTGGGTAGCAGTCGCTGGGGAGGCCAGCGGCGCCGACACCGGGGCTCCCCTTGTTCAAGACGCCGCCGACGGGTTGTAGGAGGAGGTGGGCGAGGAGGAGAGGACCGCGACCGTCGATCCCCCGATCACCAGAAAAAGGCGGGTCATGCGGTGGGCCACCTCCTGCGAGCCGGTCCGCCTCGACCGGGCCGTGCAGCTGCGGCAAGCCCAGGAAGCGCCCGTGCGCTAGACGAGGGCGGTGGCGATGAAGAAAACGGAAAAAGCCGTGGCATCGAAGAAGAAGGCATCTGCTTCTTCGTCGTCCAAGCGCGCCCAGATGCCGTCGCCTCCCCATTCGCCGGCAAACATCGGCGCGGGGATCGCATTTGACTTCGGGCATCTTAGCCCGGAGAGCCCGGAGAGAAAAAGGAAAGCAACAGAGGAGGAGGAAGAAAATGAAGAGTAAGCTTCTGCTTTCCTCAGTCATTCCTTACACTTCCCCTGGTGGCGTTGCTTACTTGTCTTCATCTTGTAGGGATGTGGAGACGCTGGCCCAGAGGATAAAGAGGGCCAGGATTTCGGCGAGTGGCCAGCCCCCGGCAAGCACCTCAATTACGCCACTGGTGGTGTCGAGCAGCCCGGACAGCAACCCCCAGCCCAGCCCCCAGCGTGAGTCCATCACCCACCCTCTATCAACCTGCATCATGCATGATGCTTTCGTGTTAACCGTCCCGTGGATGCAGGAGAGGAGCAGCACCAAAGGGAGCCACAGAGGGCTTCTCCGATCGTGCCGCCACCGTTAACTACACCGACACAAGGGGCGTCCCTGGCAAGGGCACCAAGCACCGAGTTCGTGCACACGGAGGAGGGGGAGGAGAACTCAGGCTCCGGCGGCTTTGCCTTGACGCCAGACCTTGGCGGAGAAGGGGCTTTCGCCTCTCGGCCCGGCACGGGTAAGCCACTCGCTCTCCACTTCTGCGTGTGTTCTTTCTTTCCTTTGTTTCTTACTGGCTTTCGATCTTGGCTCCGCCTTGTCTCCTTCTTGGCATCCAGACCCCTTCTCGGTAGGCTCAGAGGACGTCGACGCCGCCATCAAGGACATCGCCGCGGATGCCGCGGCCGAGGTGGAGAAGATTGCTGCCAAGGAGAGCGCCGAGGGCGCTGCTGAGGACGACGCCAAGGGGCCCGATGAAGAGCCCAGCAAGGGGCCTACCGGGGAGGCCGGCAAGGCCACTGCCGAGGAGGTGGCGTTTGACGACCTGCCTTCCTCCTCTGCTGCCTCCGGCTCCGGCAGGTACCTGAAGGTAAGCGACGACCTTTCCGTCCATTTCCTTGGAGTGTCGAGCACCAGGGCTCCCTTTAAGGGAGAGGTGTTTGACGAGGAGGCGCTTGCCGCCGCCGAGCTTGAGGTTGTCGACGAGCCGGGCGTCGATGGTGCCGGCTCCCAGGAGGAGCGGCTGTTCCAGGCCATGGGTGCCAGCTTCCAGAAGCTTCAGCCGCTCCACCGCGCCCGCCTAGTCAAGGCCAAGTCCAGGGCGGCGGGGGTGGATAAGGCGGAGGAGGACTTCGAGGGGCGCGTCGCCGAGGCGCAAGACTGGTTCCGCCAGGCCTAGGACGAACTGAAGGCTGCCCAGGGCGAGCTTTCCAACCATGAGGTGGAGCTCGCCCTGAAGCTGGCTGACATCGAGAAGGCCCAGGAGACAGGAAAGAGATTGGCCGATGAAGCCGAAGCCGCCCGGAGCCAGCACGAGGCCGCGCTGAAGACCCATGAAGAGGACCTTGCCACGCGCGAGGAGAAACTTGCCGCCACACTCTGCGGCAAGGACGAAGAGGTGGGCAAGCTCGTCCTGCAGCGGACCCAAGAGCTGGAGCAGAGGCATCAGGAAGCACTCAATGCTCAGGATCAGGCCCACGCCGGCAGGGTGAAAGAGCTGGAGGGGCAAGCTCTGAAGCTGGCCCAGGAGAACAAAACACTCAACGGCGCTCCGACGGTGGTGCAGGGCGAGGTCGTCAGCAAGGCCGGACAATTTTCCGAAGCCAACAACTCCATCAGCGACCTCAAGCTGAAGCTAGGAGCTCTCGAGAAACTCACCCACCGATCAGCCGGCCATTATGGGGATGCTGGAGATGGAGTACGCCCCAGAGGCGAACCTTAGCCACAATGCCAACCTGACCATATACTTTGAGAAGGTCGTCGGCGCCCTGAGGCGGCTTCATTCCAACCGGGCGGCCTCCCTGGCCGAGGAATCCCGGATACTCTGCCGGGGGACCATGACCAGGGTACTCACCAAAATTGCGCACTGGCACCCAGACCTCGACTTCAGAGCTGTGCTGAAGAACTTGCCGGAGGATGCCGACATCACAGCGCTCAATGAGCGTATCCAGCCCATCCTCAGCCGCAACGACAAGATCAAGAGGGTGGAGGGCCAGCGCCGGGTCTAGGAACCCGTTCTCCGTCGCCGCTGCGGGTTCATGACCAAGACAATGCTATCTTTAGTTAGAACCGCAGCGACAATTTGTGTAATATAACTCTGCAGTTCTCCTGAAACTATGCATGTTATTTTCCCGTTTGATTTTCCTTTGTATGTCCACCCCACGTCAATCGGGTAAGCTTGCCAGCACATAAACCCAAGGCGGCGCTTTGAGTACGGATCCTCATTAGCCTGCCGGGTGTGCTTGTTGCCGGACAAGAACCTTAGATCCCTTGGCGCGGCCCCTCGATCTGTCGAGCTTGTCTCCAGTCAGAACCGAGAGTGTTGCCAAGGGCGAAAGGCTACCCTGCCGCTCTCGACGCGGCCGCTTCGACTGTTGAGCAGACTCGAAACAGGACAAGGGCATTGCTGATCGCAGGAGGGCCCCTCTGCGTACAGGCTCTCCATACATAGGCCGAACCATTGGGGATAATAACCTCATATCAAAGGAGAAAAACTTAAAATTCTACATGACTTAGCTCTCTCGTCACTGCCTCGGCGTCCTTCGCGCCAACGGGCAATGCTACCTTCTTCGGAGGAGCTATGACGATGATGAACTGCAAGGCCATCCACTGGACCCGATTCTCACAATTGTGCCCCCTACCTAGCGTGCCAAAGATGTCGGTGGGAAACGACACCTATGGGATCACTGGAATCCTAACTACAGTTGCGGGGAGCGGGGATCGTGAGAAGAGCGGGACTAGTAGACAACACAAAGGGGATTTACCCAGGTTCGGGCCGCAAAGATGCGTAAAACCCCACGATCCTTCTTTGGTGGATGTATTTAGTGTTCTGGAGCTCTTGAACCAGCTCTGGGTGCTGCTAGGTTCCAAAGAGCCTAATCCTTTCTCCCGTGCGCCATGGGCCTCCTTTTATAGGAAAAAGGGGCTGCCACAGTGGCACACAAGAGGTGGAAAGTGCTACGTTGCTGTGAGCTTATCGCTGGTATTACAGGACAAAGCGCATTTAATGCGAGCCTTAGGTGTCCCCTCACTTTATCAGGGGCGGGAGCGAGGCCCGTCCCGTCCGTCGCCGCTCCTCCTCGCTTCGACACGCACCCTGGCCAGTGGTGCATGCGATGCCATGTAGGCAGGTAGGCAGCTGAGGTGGCATGGTGGTGGAGCCGCCACGAAGGGCTGCATGTTGCCACGCAGGTGCCTGCCCAGCTGGTTGGGTCGGCAGCTGAATCGAACGACGGCGGAGACTTGGCTGGTGTGGACTTGGTAGTGGCCCTGCTGGCGTGTTGGGCGATGGCCTTGCCGGGTGGCCCGGCAAGGGTCTTTCCGTGGCGCACTGGCGTCCCCGGCAAGGATCTTGCCGGGGGTCTTGTGGGTTCCTTCGGTGAGGATCTTGGCGAGGATTGTTGCCTCCCTATCCTCATTTGATCTTCAGCATTCTATGTCTTCACAAAGATCTGCATGCCACCACGGAGGTGCCTCCCGAGCCCTGTCCCAATGCGTTTGTCTAGCGTTGGTGGGCTCAAAGGTGGCTCGCTCGGCTGGTGGGGGCGAGCCCTTGCCGGGGCCACTGAGGTTGCCCAGGCAAGGGTCCTTGCCGGGGAAACCCACTTCGTCCATCCGATCTTTGTGGCCTTGGTCCTTGTTGTAGCCTTGTTTGTCTTGTGCCTTTGGCTTCTCTCCGGCTTCCCTTTCCTGCCCTGTTATGCGTGGCTGCGGCTGGTAGCTCTGACTGCCCGTGCACAAGTAAAGGGGTCAAAAGGAGAGCCCCTACTTTTGTACACCGACAGCGGGCGGGCGTGGCAAGACCGTGGCTCCGAGTACACAAGCACATAAACACACTCGGACTTTGACTCTGGAGCCGATAGAGAAGGTCGCCAAGCAACCCAAGGTCGCCCCTTCGAAGTCTCGCAAGACCTTGCCCAAGATCAAGATGGATGTTCCTGTTGCCTCTGGGTGAGTGTTCTATCTTTCTGTGTTTTCTTTTACCGTCTCATACTTCTGCTTTGACCGAATGGATTATGAACTTTTCAGTGCTGCAACTTCTACGACCTCCATGGATGTTGACAAGGCCCCGGGTGATGAGGAGGCTGATGACGCGGCTACTTCCAAAGCTGGTACGCTCTTGGCATCTGTAATTTGTTCTGCCGACAGGGTTGTCGGTCGAATGAACTCTCGTGGTTGCTTCTTGTTGCATCTCCGCGGGACGTCATTGAGCCTCCGGATGATGAGGAAGAAGTGCCTCTGAAAGAGAGGAGAAGGAGGAGCAGGGCCTCAAGCGGGAGTACCGCTGAGGTTCAGGTGCCTCAGTCGACATCGGCTCCAGAAATGGTGGTCCAGCAATCCGTAGATCCGGCTGATGACCCACAAGTATAGGGGATCTATTGTAGTCCTTTTGACAAGTAAGAGTGTCTAACCCAACGAGGAGCAGAAGGAAATGACAAGCAGTTTTCAGTAAGGTATTCTCTGCAAGCACTGAAATTGTAGGTAATAGATAGTTTTGTGATAAGATAATTTGTAACGGGTAAGAAGCAATAAAAGTAAATAAGGTGCAGCAAGGTGGCCCAATCCTTTTTGTAGCAAAGGACAAGCCTGGACAATTTCTTATAATGAGAAAACGCTCCCGAGGACACATGGGAATTATCGTCAAGCTAGTTTTCATCACGCTCATATGATTCACGTTCGGTACTTTGATAACTTGTTATGTGGGTGGACCGGTGCTTGGGTACTGCCCTTTCTTGGACAAGAATCCCACTTATGAATAACCCCTATCGCAAGCATCCGCAACTACAAAACAAGTACTAAGGTAAACCTAACCATAGCATGAAACTAGTGGATCCAAATCAGCCCCTTACGAAGCAACACATAAACTAGGGTTTAAGCTTCTGTCACTCTAGCAATCCATCATCTACTTATTACTTCCCAATGCCTTCCTCTAGGCCCAAATAATGGTGAAGTGTCATGTAGTCGACGTTCACATAACACCACTAGAGGAGAGACAACATACATCTCATCAAAATATCGAACGAATACCAAATTCACATGACTACTAATAGCAAGACTTCGCCGATGTCGTCAGGAACAAATGTAACTACTCACAAATCATATTCATGTTAATAATCAGAAGAGTATTAATATGCATTAAGGATATGAACATATGATCTTCCACCAAGTAAACCAATTAGCTTCAACTACAAGGAGTAATATGCACTAAGGATCGGAACATCTGATATTCCACCAAGTAAACCAATTAGCATCAACTAAAAGGAGTAATCAACACTACTAGCAACCCACATGTACCAATTTGTGGTTTTGATACACGATTGGATACAAGAGATGAACTAGGGTTTTGAGAGGAGATGGTGCTGGTGAAGATGTTGATGGAGATTGACCCCGTCCCGATGAGAGGATCATTGGTGAAGATGATTTCCCCCTCCCGGAGGGAAGTTTCCCCGGCAAAACAGCTCCGCCGGATCCCTAGATTGGTTCCGCCAAGGTTCCGCCTCGTGGGGGCGTTGTTTCATCCCATAAGCTTGCTTATGATTTTTTCCAGGGTAAGAGACTTCATGTAGCAGAAGATGGGCACCGAAGGGCCAACAGGAGGCCCACGAGACAGGGGGCGCGCCTAGTAGGGGGAGCGCGCCCCCCACCGTCGTGGCCAGGGTGTGGGCCTCCTCTGGTACTTTCTTTGCTCAATAATTCTTATTAATTCCAAAACTGACTTTCGTGGAGTTTTAGCATTTTTGGAGCTGTGTAGAATAGGTTTCCAATATTTGCCCCTTTTCCAGCGAGAATCCCAACTGCCAGCATTCTCCCTCTTCATGATAAACCTTGTAAAATAAGAGACAATAGCCATAAGTATTGTGATGTAACATGTAATAACAGCCCATAATGCAATAAATATCGGTATAAAAGCATGATGCAAAATGGACGTGTCACCGGCTGTCGGTGTACTAAAGTAGGGGTACCTTAGTATCCCGAACTTGTGCATGGGCAGTCGTAGCGTCCCGTGGCAAGGCTTGCTGGGCGTCCGCCAAGATCCTCTGCCATTTCTATTGATGCCATTCAAGAACAAAGTGTTTAACTGAGAAGACAGAGCCCCGGCAAGAGGAGCTTGCCGGGGAGGACAAGACCCCGGCAAGAGGAGCTTGCCGGGAAGGCCAACCAAGGCATTTCAAGAGACTTGCCGCGACGCACCGCGCGTCCCGGCAAGACCCGGCGAGCGGCAAGCTTGCGGGTGCGACAAGACAGCGACCGCGGCAAGGAGCTTGCCGCGGCAAAGCCACCACTCTGCGGCCACGCTCCAGTGCGTCCGACGACGTGTCGCCACAGGATCGTTCCCGGTGCACGTGGTGAGTAGTTGTGCAGCCAAGCGGTGCGAGGTGGCAAGTGGAGATGACGAGAAGGCCATCGTGGCGATCGGTGGCGCCCCTAACGGTCGTTTCTTGCACTGTTTGAGCGACCGGACGGGCATTAAATGCCCTTGTCCCCTGCCGTCAGAGTTAGGTAGGGGGGACTGTAGGTAGCGGTTGTACCAACCCCTCTTGTTACTTTTTTACCCCTCTCTCTACGTTGCCACCTGTCGGTGACCCCTTTAGCCTATAAAAAGGAGGCCCATGCGCAAGTAGGGGGGGTTCGACTCATTCGAAACTACAACACTCCCACGCTCTTGAGCAAGAACATAATATAAACACAAAGCAGCGGTAGGAGTTTTATCTCTCCGGAGAGCTCCGAAGCTGGGTAAAATCCCTCGCGTGCTTCGCCTCGATCTGCTCTTCGTGCGCTCTCCGCTCCCTTGCCGGACCGAAAGGGGCCCTGCCCCATAGGTGCTCGTTTCCCACGACATCTTTGGCGCGCCAGGTAGGGGAGCATCGAGGTTGTGCGAACCTGATCCGGCGTTCGTGCGTGCTACATCAACATCTTCATCGACATGCCACCGAAGAAGAAGGCTTGGGAGGTGGCCGCTCCATCCAGGCGTCGATCCTACCGTCATGTCGGTGTACTAAAGTAGGGGTACCTTAGTATCCCGAACTTGTGCATGGGCAGTCGCAGCGTCCCGCGGCAAGGCTTGCCGGGCGTCCGCCAAGACCCTCCGTAGCTCATATTGATGCCTTTCGAGAACAAAGTACTCAAACCAAGGCCCCGGCAAGAGGAGCTTACCGGGAAGGCCAACCAAGGCCCCGGCAAGAGAAGCTGGCCGGGAAGAACAAGGCCCCGGGAAGAGGAGCTTGCCGGGAAGGTCACTCAAGGCATTCCAAGAAAACTTGCCGCGACGCACCGCGCGCCCCGGCAAGGCCCGGTGAGCGACAAGCTTCCGAACACGACAAGACGACGACCGCGGCAAGGAGCTTCCCGCGGGAAACCCCTACTTCGCGCCCGCGCTCCAGCACACCTGCCAACGTGTCGCTCTGGGACCTTCCCAAGCACACGTGGCAGGAGGCCGTGCAGCTAGGGGTGCGAGGTGGCAAGCAGGCGCTGGCAAGAAGACCATCATGGCGATCGGTGGCGCCCCTAACGGTCGTTTCATACACTGTTTGGGCGACCGGATGGGCATTAAATGCCCTTGTCCCCTGCCGTCAGAGTTAGGTATGGGGGGCACTGTTGATAGCAGTTGTACCAACCCGCGTTTTTACTCTTCTACCCCTCTCTCTACGCTGCCACCTGTCGGTGACCCCTTTAGCCTATAAAAAGGAGGCCCATGCGCACATAGAAGGGGTTCGGTTGGTTTGGGGTTCGGTTCGTTTGGGGTTCGATTCGGTTCGACTCATTCGAAACTAGAGGACACCCACACTCTCAAGCAAGAACAATAGAGAAACACAAAACAGCAGTAGGAGTTTTATCTCTCCGGAGAGCTCCGAAGCTGGGTAAAAATCCCCCGCGCGCTCCGCCTCGATCTGCTCTTCGTGCGCCCTCCGCCCCCTTGCCGGACAAAAAAAGGGGCCCTGCCCCATAGGTGCTCGTTCCCCGCGGCGACACGTCACCGGAGCAAACGGGCGGTGGGGTGGACGCCGGCGGAGGAGCGGGCACCGACGGGGGGACTCACGTCGTCACCAGGTCCAAGGACAAGGCCCCGCAAGCTTCGGCGTCTGTACATACGCCGCACTCGGAGGTGCAGGATCGACAATGCCATGGTGCTCCTAGCACCGTACTCGCGTTGGAGCAAGGCTGAGCTGGTGGATCGCGGGACGCTCAAGGCCAACATGCGCGTCAACATGTTGGCACGAGCGCGGGACGATCGCCTGGAAGAGATGCTGCTCCTTCTAACACTGTTAGAAGTCTGAGCATATCTCGCTCCTCGCGTCGTTCGCCGCCACCGCCCAAGACTCCAGAGGAAGCGCTGGCCCGAGCCCAGCTGCTTCTAGACTACCCTCCAGCGCCATACAAGATCGACGACTGGAGGGCCACCATTCAGAGCCTCATCGGCTTCGCCAACGGCGACAAGCATCGGCAACCGAGCACATCGAAGCCCCGGCAAGACGCCCAGGCGCAAGCCAACGCCGACAAGACTGTTGGGGGTGCCACCACCGTGCACTCCCCGCCCCGAAGGCCAAGATCGCCAACTCGCCGGGCTAAACTCGACACCGACTCCACTGCGTCGTCGGACCCGCGAGCTCGTCGCGATCAGCGCCAAGTTCTCCAAGAACGACGACAAGAAGACGCTCGTACTCGCATCGAGCGTCGAAGAGAAGCGCGACATCAGTCAAACCAGCGTGCTGGGCCCACTATTGATATGCATGTGCCAGGGGAACCAGGCGACTTGTCATACGCGGTAGGTTGCCCTGCATTCACTCGTGAGCTGCGGCAGGTCCAGTGGCCAAGTACCAAGAACTTCAAGCCAGATGTACCCGAGATGTACGATGGCAGGATACATCCGTCGGAGTTCCTCAGTGTCTACACCATCGCGGTGCAGGCTGCCGGGGGGCGCGACAAGAAGATCCTCGCCAACTACTTCCCGCTGGTGCTCAAGCCCAATGTCAGATCTTGGCTCATGCACTTGCCGGACAACTCCATCTCTTCGTGGGCGGACCTGTGTCATCAGTTTGTCGGCGCCTTCACAGGCGGGCACAAACCCCATTGCCAGGAGAGCGATCTTCATCTGCTCGCCCAGAAGGAAGGAGAACCCCTGCGCAAATATATATAGAGATTCAGCCAAGTGCAGCGCAACATCCCAGATGTCCACCCTGCCACGATTATCAGCGCGTTCCATCAGAACGTGCGTAACCGCAGGATGAGGGAGGAGATGGCGATGTGCAAAATTAGAGATGTCAGCGAGCTGTATGCTCTGGCCGACAAATGTGCACGTGCTGAGGAGGGGAGGAAACTCCCCGGAGAGAACGCAGGAGCAGAAGGGTCTGACAGTGAGGATGCCGCCCCGGCAAAGAAGAACCGGAGGCGGAATAACAGAAAGAGTAAAGCCAAGGATGTGCTAGTTGTCGAGCAGTCCGGCAACGGAGGTGGCGCAGAGAAGGCCAAAGCTGGTGACTCCGGTGAGGCTGTGGTGGCCGCCGACAAGTAGGACGGCTCCGGCAAGCAGTACTGCAAGATCCACCACACCAAGGGCCATGACCTCCAGGCCTGCAAGAAGGTTGAGCAGCTCGTAGAACTGCAGAAAGCTGAATACGAGTGCCGCGACAAGGAGAAGGCCCAGGAAGGTGGCGGAGGATCCGGCAAGAAGCGTCCCGGCCGGGGAGGGCGCCGCGGCAAGGCCAAGCAGCGGCAAGGAGACAGGCCTCCCCGCGGCCGCGACAAGGACGAAGACGAGGACGAAGATGAAGAGATGGATGAGGATGAGGCCGACGAGCAGGAGTTTCAGAAGGCGACGGAGGTTTTGTGCGTCGATGGTGGTGCTTCTCTGCATACCTCGCACCGCCAACTCAAACAGTGGGTGCGGGAAGTAAATGCAGCAGAACCGTCCGTTGAGTCACGCAAGCCCCTGAAGTGGTCTAGCACGCCCATCATCTTTGATGTCGAGGATCACCCTGATCGCATAACTGTGGTCGGGTGCTTGCCGATGTTGGTTTCACCAACTATCCGCAACCTCAAGGTCACAAAGATGCTGGTTGACGGCAGGACCGGCCTGAATCTGATCTCCTCAGCGGTACTCAAGAAGCTCCAGATCCCCGACAGCGAGCTCGAAGAGACCGGCACTTTTCAAGGAATCAACCCGGGAAGGAGCAAGCCGAAGGGGAAGATCACACTGCCAGTAACGTTTGGCAGCGAGCTGAACTTCAGGACAGAGAAAGTCACATTTGACGTTGCTGATTTCCCATTGCCCTACAATGGGATACTTGGCCGTCCAGCACTCGCCAAATTCATGGCAGCCTCTCATTATGCTTACAACGTGCTCAAGATCCCCGATCCGATAAGTGTCATTTCTGTCCATGGCGACAAGAAAGACGCCCTTATTTGTACCGACAAGATCTACCGGGAAGCAGCAGCCGCAGCAGAACGCAAACCACTTGCCGTTGAAGCTCCCGGGGGGAAGAAGAAGACTAAGTCCGGCAAGAGTAGCTCTGATGCTCACTCCGGCAAGCGCACCTCTTAAGAGTGCTGCGCTACCGTCGAGGACGCACCATCGAGCTCCACCGGCAAGTGCAAGAAGGCAAAGACAGCTTCACCAGAGACAAAGAAAGTGGCTGCCAAGGAGGACGGCACTGGTGGTACCTTCACCATCAGTGCCACGCTTGACCCTAAATAGGAAACCGCGCTCATTGCTTTCCTGCGGGCGAATGTCGATGTGTTTGCGTGGCAACCATCTGACATCCCCGGTGTTCCCAGGAAAGTAATTGAGCACCACCTTGCCGTCTGTCCTCACGCGCGGCCCGTCAAGCAGAGAGTCAGGAAGCAAGCGGTGGAGCGTCAAGAGTTCATTGCAGAAGAGATCAAGAAATTGGAAGCAGCAGGCCTGGTCCGAGGAGTACTCCATCCAACGTGGTTAGCCAATCCAGTAGTCGTGCGCAAAGCGAACGGGAAGTGGAGGCTTTTTATTGACTTCACTGATGTTAATAAAGCTTGTCCCAAGGATCCATTTCCCTTGCCGCGCATTGACCAGATTGTCGACTCCACGGCAGGATGTGATCTGCTTTCATTCCTTGATGCATATTCAGGATATCATCAGATCTTCATGGCAGAAGAGGATGAAGAGAAAACCGCATTCATTACTCCATGTGGCACGTACTGCTTTGTACGGATGCCTTTCGGACTAATGAATGCTGGTTCAACATTTGCAAGAGTAGTCAGTCATGCTTTTGAGCCATAGTTGCACAGGAATGTAGAAGCTTACATGGATGACATAGTGGTCAAGAGCAAGGACAGAGAAACATTGATCCAAGATTTGGACGAAACCTTCACAAATCTGCGCAAGATCAATCTCAAGTTGAACCCGAGAAGTGCGTGTTTGGAGTTCCTTCCGGCAAGCTTCTCGGGTTCTTTGTGTCCCAGAGGGTGATTGAAGCCAATCACGACAAGATCAAGGCCATTGAGCAGATCGAAGCACCGAAGCGAGTCAAGGACGTACGAAGGCTTGCCGGCTGCGTTGCTGCTCTCAGTAGGTTCATCTCTAAGTCTGCTGAGCGTGCCCTGCCATTTTTCAAAATTTTGAAAAAGGCAGGTCCAATGAAATGGACTCCGGAAGCGGAGGCTGCGCTGCAGGACTTGAAGAGATACCTGTCCTCCACTCCAATACTTGTCGCACCTAAGCCACAAGAGAAGTTGCTGCTGTATCTAGCGGCAACCAATCAAGTGGTTAGTGTTGCGTTAGTGGCGGAGAGGGAGGCGGATGATGAGCCAGCGGCCACGGCAAGCGAGTCCAACGACAAGCAGGGGGCTTCCCCGACAAGCTCTGGTCCCGACAAGGATAGATCTGTGCACCCGCAGGAAGAAAAACAAAAGAAGATGGTGCAGCGCCCAGTGTATTTTGTCAGTTCCCTTCTGCAGGGGGCTAGATCAAGGTACTCTGGAGTGCAGAAGTTGCTTTTCGGCCTTCTCGTGGCCTTGAGGAAGCTGCGCCATTACTTTCAAGCACATGAGATCACAGTTGTCACTCGCTTTCCATTGAAGAGGATATTGCAGAATCCAGAAGCAACAGGCAGGATCGTCGAGTGGGCACTGGAATTGTCAAGCTTTGGCCTCAAGTTTGAGAGTACCTCAACTATCCAGAGCCGAGCATTGGCAGAATTCATAGCAGAATGGACGCCGACACCTGATGAAGAAACTCCGGAGACGAGCATCCCCGTCAAGGAAGCAAGCAAAGAATGGATCATGTACTTTGATGGTGCCTTCTCGCTGCAAGGCGCCAGTGCGGGTGTACTACTTGTCGCACCCACCGGAGAGCACCTCAAGTACGTGATCCAGATGCATTTTCCCAAGGAGCAAGCAACAAACAATACTGCAGAGTATGAAGGCTTGATTGCCGGACTCAGAATCGCCACGGACCTTGGGATCAAGAAGCTTATTGTCAGGGGTGACTCGCAGCTTGTCGTCCGTTAAGTAAACAAAGATTATCAGAGTCCGTTGATGGAAGCCTACATTGATGAAGTGAGGAAGCTAGAAGAACATTTTGATGGCCTGCAGATGGAACATGTTCCAAGAGCTCAGAACGACATTGCAGACGGCCTGTCAAAGTGCGCCGCACTCAAGTTACCTGTGGAACCAGGAATTTTTGTGCTCAAGCTGACTCAACCATCTGTAACACCATCAACTGGACAGAGCAAGAAGAGGAAGTTGGTTACTGGCGACTACTTTCCGGCAGAGCTCCCCGAAGCCGCCGTCAAGAAGGTCCCCAAGATCAACACAAAGAGAGTTGAGGAGCAGTCTGCTCCGACAAGCCCTAGGGTTTGTTTCATTGAAGCAGACGCTCCCGACAAGCCATGTCCCGACACGCTTGCCGGGGAGCATCACGCTCCGGATGAATCACAGATTCTTGCCGTGGAAGCAGATGTTCCCGTAGTAGCATTTGCGCCTTTAGTCCTTGTCGTTGAGCCACAAGCTCCGGCATGGGCACAGCAGATCGTCCATTTCCTTCAAATAGGAGAACTTCCCGAAGAACAAGAAGAAGTGGAGAGAGTTGCCCGGCAATCAAGTATGTACCAGTTTGTCGATGACATGCTGTACAGAAGAAGATTCAACGGGGTGAAATTGAAGTGCATTTCCCGGGAAGATGGACAAGAGCTGTTGGCGGAGATACATGGAGGCATATGTGGCCACCACATTGGCGCAAGAGCACTTGCCGGCAAAGCCTTCCGGCAAGGTTTCTTCTGGCCGACAGCCCTCCAGGATGCAACTGCACAAGTAACCAAGTGTGAAGCGTGCCAGTTCCACTCCAAGCAGATACATCAACCGGCTCAAGCTCTCCAAACAATCCCTTTATCCTGGCCATTTTCGGTCTAGGGGCTCGATATCCTCGGCCCATTTCCCTGAGCTGTAGGGTGCTTTGAGTACTTGTACATTGCAATCGACAAGTTCACAAAGTGGCCTAAAGTGTAAGCAGTGAGGAAGGTGACAACATAGTCAGCAGTCAAGTTCTTCAGGTCAATTGTTTGCCGTTTCGGAGTCCCTAACAGGATAATCACCGACAATGGCACACAATTCACGAGCCACACCTTCATGCAGTATGTCCAAGATCTTGGCGCCAAGATCTGCTTCGCTTCTGTTGCTCACCCGAGAAGCAATGGGCAAGCGGAGAGGGCAAACGCTGAAGTGCTGCGCGGGCTCAAGACCAGAACTTTCGACAGGCTGCGCAAGTGTGGAAGAAATTGGATCGAGGAGCTGCCAGTGGTTCTTTGGTCGATCAGGACGACACCAAATCGAGCCACTGGCCAGACACCTTTTGCTCTAGTCTATGGAGCAGAAGCAGTTCTCCCCACGGAACTCGTATACGGATCGCCTCGAGTGCTCTCTTATGATGAGCTTGAGCAAGAGCAGCTGCGGCAAGATGACGCGCTGCTCCTCGAGGAAGATCGTCTTCAAGCTGCTGTACGAGCTGCTCGCTACCAGCAAGCTTTGCGTTGCTACCATAGCCACAAAGTTAATGCCAGAAGCTTCGAGGAAGGCGACCTTGTTCTTCGGCGCGTTCAATCCGCCAAGAATTCCAACAAGTTGATGCCGAAGTGGGAAGGCCCTTATCGGGTGAAACGAGTCACTAGGCCTGGCGCTGTCCGCCTTGAGACCGAAGATGGCTTTCCGGTGAGCAACTCCTGGAACATAGAGCATCTTCGTAAGTTTTACCCATAAGGCGCGGTTGCCGGAACCTGTTCCGGCAACCACCTTTTGTACAAGCCTTGCCGCTGTTGCATGTAACCCTTTGTACAAAGCCGGGCGCAGATCCCGTGCATAAATAAAGTTCATGTGCCTCGCACATCTTGTCAAATTTCATGCATTTTTTCTTTTTTGCATGCTTTATCTGACACTTTGTGCAGCACTCGCCCCGGTAAGCAATAACGAGCCTTAAGGCTCCATATTGTTATTTTCTCTTCTTTCTTTTTCTCAAAGAAGAGGTTCCTTCACCCACAAGTTCACCGGGGGGGGGGGGGGAGGAGAAGACAATGGTGTGGACTAGGCGTCGTTCAAAGAAGTTTGGCCTTGCCGGGACACAGACGACAAAAAGAAAAAGCTAAGTTGCCAAAGTTTGAGCATGATCAGTTTTTAAAATTTTAAGTTATCTTCCTTGAACGACCGTGTTTTGTGTGGAAAACATGTGCGCGGAGGAACCTCATCGTAGCTAGTTGCGCCCTTACTTTGTTTCGAGTCCGCTCAACAACTTAAGTGTGCTGCAACTAGTTGCGGCAAGGTTTCTTGCCGAAGCCGGCACCGCTAGCGGGCTGCTGATGTTCTGCACTCAGCACCTGCGGCAAGCGTGCCCGCGCTGGCAAGTTCCCTAAAAGCGTAGGGTAAAAACATACAAAGAAAGGAATCAAGTAAAGGAGATAACGTAGCAAGCATTGCCCAGAATAAAGTTATATAACAAAAGTAACTTGTTGCGGCACTGACTAAATTGTTCTCATAACTTAATAAACAGCGACAAGGAAAGGAGAAGAAGAGTGGCCTAATCCACGCGCTCGCCATCGATCCTCCTGACTTCATTCACCTTGTCCACAATGGGTGCGACAATGGCTTTGAGCTCTTCAGGATCAGCACCCGCCGACAGCTTCTTGAGGACGCGGGTGAGGTCGAGACCCGGATTGCGGAAGAGTATCTTCACCAACACCTTCTCCAAGACCTTGACGCAGATTGCGCGCGACTCGTCAGCCAGCTTCTTTGGGATCCTTTCCCGGAGCTGCTGGAGAGACATCGCCACACCCTTGAAGAAAAGAGTAAGCTTGGAGCTGGGCTGGAGGTTCTCGTCAGTGGAGTACCCGAAGCCCGCCAAGTCCAGTTGCGCCAGCTCCTCGTCGATGGTTGCAGCGATGTTGACGAGGCCCTCCGTCCAGAGCTCCACTGTAGCCCTGAAGGTGTTTTGAGTCTCGGCGGCCCTCGTCAGCAGCTCCTCGTTGCCCTTGATCTCTTTCTTCAAGTCATCCTCGCGCTTCTTGGCGCCGTCCAGCGTCTCTGTTAGTGTGGCCAGCTTCAGCTCCAGATCAGCGCTTGAGTCCTTGGCGGCGTTCAGTTCCTTGACCTTGTCGGCAAGTTGAACTTGCAGATCGCCATGGGCAAAGGCATCCTTCTCACGTTCGCGCTGGAGTGCGGCAAGCTCCTCATTCTTCCCTTTCATGTCAGCCTCCAGCTGCGTCACCTTCGCTTCCAATTCCCTCTTGGCGGCCTCGGCAGCTGCGGCAGCATCCTTCGCTTCCTTGAGCGCCCTGCCAAGTGATTGTTCCCGGGCAGCGAGATCCTCCTCGTGGCTATCCAAGTTAACCTTTTTCTGCGTCAGCTCACCTTCCCGCCTGGACAGCTCCTCGGCGGCGAGCCTCTGCTACTCTTCGGCTTCAGCCTTTTCAAGGATGAACGCCTTCTTCGCCTCGACGAGCTGCGCCCTCTCCTCAGCAATGGACCAGAGGGCCTCCTGGTTGCGGTTCTGGAGCTCCTCCGCATGCTTCTCTATGTCAACTCCCGCCTGCGCGACAAGCGCTTCCCGGGACTCCAACTTCGCTTGCCGGGCGCGGTAGAGTGACACCAACTTCCGGAGCAACTGCTCCTCCTCGGACTCGCCGTTGCTGCTGCTTGGCGTGTCAACCACTGCCAGCCCAGCAGAGGCGAGTACTTCCCCGTCAAACTCCTCTCCTTTGACCGGCGCCCTGGAGTTCGATGCCCAGGGAAGCCTGATGAAGACACCCTCGCCAGCCTTCAAGTAAGCGCCGGGCTGTGGCTCCTCGGGGCCCGGTGCTACATCAGCGGCGGAGGGGTCGGCGGTCGGTGTAGCGCCTTGCGCTCTTGTGCCCTCCGGGTCGTTAGTGCGATCGCCGGACCCCCCGCCAGCTTCTGCGCCAGCAGCCTTGGCGGCTTCTTCGCCGGCGGGTTCATCAGCGCCGGCCTCTTCCTCATCAGCGGCGACATCTTCAGTGTTGCCGCGTGCGTCTTCCTCGCCGGTGGCCTCAGTCTCCATCGGGTCTGTGAGAGGGGGATCTAAGGACAGGAATAGGAAGGAAAAGTCAAGCAAATATCCAAAAAAGAAGATTAGAAGAAGAAAAACCCAAGGGAAAATTTCCGACAAGGAGGGTTACCTGTGCTGGGCTCCGTGACCATGGGCTCCACCACCGGAGGATCGCTGGTCCCGTCCCTCGCCAGGGAACTGCCCCTTGCCGGGGACCGCTCCCTTGCCGGAGAGCGTTCCCTTGTCGGAGAATCGCCCCTTGGCGGCATAGTTGAAGCAGACAGCACCTCTGGAGCGGCTTCTGGTTGCTCCTGATGGGCCTGCTCTGCTCCTACACAAGAAAGTCAACAATCAAGATATAAGCAAAGAAAAGAGCACCCATGCGCGCCCCACAACAAGAAATGAAAAAATACTTACGCTGGGGGCTGCTTCGAGGAGAGGGTGCTGGGTCCGTCAAGGTAGTCTCAGACGTGTCCTCTGCCATCGTAGCAGGATCGTCCTCGATGACGACCACGGGGAACTTGGCCCTCTTCGCCGCTCTCTCGGCCAGAGTCCTGAAATGGAACGAGGTTCAGAGGGAAGCAGATCAGATACAAGACAAGAAACTGCAAGAATCGAAGAAACATAAGTGCAACAAGAAGAAAGTCTTACTCCTCCTCTTCTTCTTCCTCCTCATCGGAGCTCAGCGCGGAGAGGTCGAAATCCGGCACCTTCTCAGCGCGACGAGGCGGAGGAGTAGGCTCCCTTGGACGCTTGGCGGGAGCCGCGGCAGGATCAGGAGTAGCGGCTTGAGAAGATCCCGCTCCAGTTGCCGGCGCGGCATGAGACGCTCCCGCGGCAACGGTGCTTGTCGCGGTAGAGCGTGTCCCGTGGCGCTGCGCCTGTTGGCCTGCCCACCGCCCTGCTGTGTCTCCAGTCTTGCGGAGGCGCCTCCTTGGCTGAGCTGGGGGCTGCACTGAGGTCCCCGTCTGTGGCAAGCTGCTTGAGGATGGCTGGCCACTTGCGCCCCCGGCAGGCTCGCTTGCCTCGGCTTCAGGCTCCCCCTCGCCAGCGACCTCCTCGCCAAGGTCCTCTCGGTCGGCAAGGCTTGCCACCTCGGCCGCCTCTGCCTCCTCCAACATGAACCCAAACTCGCCCGCGGCGGCGACTGCCGCCGCCTCCTCGGCCCTGGTGGCGATGTACAGCATTTCGTCGTCGGTGGTGTCGCGGGTGAGGAGCCTCTGCTCGTCGGCGCGGACTGCTACCTCTGCCAAGCCGTCAAAGAATTGCCGCACGACGTCATCGGCGGGCTCCATCCAAGTTGGGACAATCCCGTGCGAGTCGCACTCCGGCATCATTGCACGGATGCGATCACGCTGGGAGTTGTTCCACAGTGGGATGACGCCCTGCGGCAGCCTGAACCACTCCGGATGGTTGGCGTCATGCTTGAACAGCTCCTTGAGCATCCCGTCAAGCTCCAGAACTGTGAAGTTGAAGTTGTGGCCTGGACGCAGCCTCATGATATCCGCCGGGCCGCCAAACAGCCAGGCGGGCCTCCTCCTCACCTGCAGAGGGGTGATGCAACGGCGAAGGAAATCTGCGCCAACGGCCCCTACTGTGAGCCCGGCAAGCCTGAGCCGCAGGATTCGGGTGGTGGCGATCTTCAGCTTGGCATCGTCCGGCGACAGAGCGCTCCAGTCGCCGCCGCACTACCCGGGTCTGGCGCAAGTTGGTAAATGGCTGTGGATTGGCGTCAACAATCCAGCACCACTCCGCCCTCAACTCGTCCCATTTGCTGCGGAGCTCCCCCTCCAGATACACCTCCTTCATGCCGACTCGTGAGATCCAGGCGATCCCGCCGGCTAAGGGCTCTCATTTCTCGGCTCGGGGGATGAAATAGTGGCGAAAAAGAGCAACATTTGGGTGGATACCAATGAAGTTCTCGCAGAGATGTGCGAAAACCGCCATTTTCAGAACGGCGTTGGGGGTGAAGTCAAGAAGATGAAACTCGTAGGTATTCGTGATGTCGCAGAAGAAATCGGAAAAAGGTGGGCAAAGCCCGCAATAGAAGAACAGAGGGAAGAAATAGTATCCTCTGGGACACTTTTTCGAAGTAGAAGCTTCGGCGGAGAGTACCTGCGTGCGCGGATGCACTCGCGTCTCCGTCGACCAGAAGAGATAGAACTCCTCCCGCAGCGCCTTTGGGGTGAGCTGGGGGGGGGGGGGGAAAGCGCTTGTTCCTTGCGCAGCGCCTCAAGCCGCAGTGCCTCGGCCATCTTCACGCTCTTCCCAGTCTTCGGAGCCATGGCGGAAGCGGTGGAGAAGGTTGCGGCGACGGCGGCGACGGGCGGCGGAGCGCTGCTCTCTTTCGGCTTGGGAAGCGGAGGGTAGCGGCGGAGCTTTCTGAGGAAGAAACCGCAAGTGGCGAAGGTGGGGGAACGGCCCCTGTTTCCTCTGCTTTTAAAGGGGAGACGCGAACGTTACGCCTTTCTTGATTTAAGAATTGCCCACGACCTCTCCCACGACGCCGCGTTTGATGCGTGCCGTTACGGGAGGGCGCGATGGATACGGAGTTAGATTTGGTGTGGACCCAGGCCGCGTGTGCCCGTGCCCTGTTTTGGGCCTGGCCCAACAGCGCTGGGCACCGTGTATGGCCCAGGCCCGGGGGCTCCTGTCGATGTACTAAAGTAGGGGTACCTTAGTATCCCGAACTTGTGCACGGGCAGTCGTAGCGTCCCGCGGCAAGGCTTGCCGGGCGTCCGCCAAGATCCTCTGCCATTTCTATTGATGCCATTCAAGAACAAAGTGTTTAACTGAGAAGACAGAGCCCCGGCAAGAGGAGCTTGCCGGGGAGGACAAGACCCCGGCAAGAGGAGCTTGCCGGGAAGGCCAACCAAGGCATTTCAAGAGACTTGTCGCGACGCACCGCGCGTCCCGGCAAGACCCGGCGAGCGGCAAGCTTGCGGGTGCGACAAGACAGCGACCGCGGCAAGGCAGTTGCCGCGGCGAAGCCACCACTCTGCGCCCATGCTCCAGCGCGTCCAACACGTGTCGCCACAGGATCGTTCCTGGTGCACGTGGCGAGTAGCTGTGCAGCCAAGCGGTGCGAGGTGGCAAGTGGAGATGATGAGAAGGCCATCGTGGCGATCGGTGGCGCCCCTAACGGTCGTTTCTTGCACTGTTTGGGCGACCGGACGGGCATTAAATGCCCTTGTCCCCTGCCGTCAGAGTTAGGTAGGGGGGACTGTAGGTAGCGGTTGTACCAACCCCTCTTTTTACTTTTTTACCCCTCTCTCTGCGTTGCCACCTGTCGGTGACCCCTTTAGCCTATAAAAAGGAGGCCCATGCGCACGTAGGGGGGGTTCGACTCATTCGAAACTACAACACTCCCACGCTCTTGAGCAAGAACAGAATATAAACACAAAGCAGCAGTAGGAGTTTTATCTCTCTGGAGAGCTCCGAAGCTGGGTAAAATCCCTCGCGTGCTTCGCCTCGATCTGCTCTTCGTGCGCTCTCCGCTCCCTTGCCGGACCGAAAGGGGCCCTACCCCATAAGTGCACGTTTCCCACGACACCGGCTCGGGCCAATGTTACCTTTGCCAATCCACTGTCGACTGACCGTCCTTCGGGGTCGATTGCCCAGATCTCCACTGCACCCGCACAACTCCATTCTTCAGATCCTGTGACCGCTCTGACTATACTGCCATCATCGCTCTTCGATGCATATCACACTCCAGACGACCCACCGAGTGCTGGCAGGGAGGCCCTTCTCCAGGAAAACCTCTTGACGGAGCAGATGAAGGTGGTGCACGAGGCTAGTTACGTTGCCTACAATGCCAGCACCGCTCTGCAAGCCAACGTCAAGGTTAGTTAGTTTCTGACTGGTATCTTCACTAGTGGTAGTTCCAACTATTGCTTCATTGTCCATAAGGTGTCCTTGGATGATCGTTTTGGAACCTTTTATGTGCATCTATCATAGGTCTGCATTTCGCATCGAATCACCCATTGGGTGTTCTGTTTTAGTGTTGAATTGTTCTTCCACTTGAGTCGACCAGGTTGAGTCGAGTGTTTTTCTGAACCAGTGGGGGCAGGCAAAGTGCACCCACTGGGTGTAGTCCCCAAGACCGCAGTCGACTGGTGATAGTCGGCTGGGGTCTGAGAATTCTTTTTTTACTCACGCTGGCAGACCATGCCGAGTGTAAAACCGAACCAGTGGGCGCACGCCAAGTGCACCCACTGGGTGTAGTCCCCGAGACTATTGTTGAATGTTTGACTCGATGGTAGTCTTAGAGCAATTTTCGCTGTGGTTGACTTTTGTTTCTGTTGACTGGCATATCTTATTTGCTAACTGCAGAAGTCTTGTGATCTTTGAGGCCAATTTTTTGAACTAGAGAAGAAGCAGATCAACCTTAACTTTGATCTGGAGCTGGCCAAGAAGAATCTGAAGAAGGCCCAGGATGAATCAGCTACCATGGGAGGTAACAATTCGTCGACTGTCCACCTTATGACTATCTCCCTCTTTTTTCTTTCTTTAGTCTTTTGAACCGAGTGACTCCACTCAAGCAGATGTGCGTAGTGAAAACTGTCAACTCCAAGCTCGTCTGAAGAATGTTATTTCTTTTGAGAAAATGAAGCAGGCTCTGGAGAAGAAGGATCAAGACCTTGCCGCAACACAGAAGGAGGCACGAGTGAAAACGACACTCGCTAACAAGAAGTTGGCTCATTCAACAAGTTGGAAGAGGAGAACTCCAAGTTGAAGACTGCCATTACTGAAGCCAACCAGGAGGTTGCACGGCTAAAGAAGGACAACGAAAGCTTGACAGACGAAGTTGGAAGTGTCAAGGCCAAGAAGGGTGAATTGGAGGCTTATCTAGGTAGCTCGCTACGAAATTTGTCTTGAAGCTTGAAGGTATTTCCTTTTGTTTGACTGATTTGTTGATGTCGACTGTCACGCCTTGTTAATCTGTCGACTCACTGCTTTTCCGACTGTACAGAACTTTGTCAAGATTTTGAAGCAGAAACTGGGCGGGTCGAGATAGGTCTTGACCCCATAAAATCTCCTGTCAAAGATGACATTGCGATGAATGCACTGCGATTGGTGTCTCGCCTGGACAATGCTGTGGATTATCTCGCTTATCTGAAGGTGAAAATGACGTGGATTGATGCAGAACTCTGGGCTCAGACTGAACTCTCAAAGGATCTCGAATCTCTGATGACTCGACTGAATCAAATCCCTGGTCGAGTGCATGAATGGAATAGGTCATCTACTCGTTGTGGCGCTGATGTTGCTCTGTCGTTGGTCTGAGTGCACTTCAAGGATGTGAGAGAAGACAAGCTGGCGCCTCTCAAGGTTGTTAACACCAAGAAGCTCAGTTTCCAGTCCTTTATGGATAGCTTCCTTGACGCCACCACTCGCTTCGCAGACAGCATCGACCATGATAGCTTTTGTGATCCACCATGTCCTCCTCCTGCCGAGTGAACAAACATTATACCCCACCTTTATTTGCCTCGGAATGCCGAGTGGTTATGTAACCATTAAACTCTTTCAGGCTTGATACCTGAGTACTTCTTCCTGTTGCAGTTCTGAACTTTTGCGGGATTTATCTGACCTTGGTTTTTCTTGAATACGATGGCTTTGCCTTTATCGCCTTTGAATGTCTTTCGATTTCGAGCGAACTTGATCTTTTCACCTTCCGTCGAATGACTCAGACGATGTGTTCAATCGATACCTCGTCGTCCTTGCGGATCGGGATGGAGCATACATTGTACTTGTGGCGCAACTCTGACGCTATGCTCAATTGACACCTCGCCGTCCTTGTGGATCAGGATGGAGCGTACATTGTACTTGTGATGCAGCTCTGATGCTGTGTTCAGTCGACACCTTGTCAACCTTGCGGACCGGGACGGAGCGCACGTTGTACTTGTGAGGCAACTCAGAGGACCTTCGTGACTTAGGCAAGTACGGGGTCGCAGCTAAGCCCCCGAGTGGGAGTATTGCTCTCCACTCGGAGTGTTTTTTAACTTAGGCGAGTACGGGGTCGAGGCTAAGCCCCCGAGTGGAAGGATTGCTCTCGACTTAGGATTTTTTTTAACTTGGGCGAGTACGGGGTCACGGCTAAGCCCCCGAGTGGGAGGATTTCTTTCCACTCGAAGTGTTTTTAATTTAGGCGAGTACGGGGTCGCAGTTAAGCCCCAGAGTGGGAGGATTGCTCTCCACTTGGAGTGTTTCTAACTTAAGCGAGTATGGGGTCGCAGCTAAGCCCGCGAGTGGGAGGATTGCCCTCCACTCACAGTGTTTTTAACTTAGGCGAGTACGGGGTCGTAGCTAAGCCCTCGAGTGCGAGCATTTCTCTCCACTTGGAATGTTTTTAACTTAGGAGAGTACGGGGTCGCTGCTAAGCCTCCGAGTGGGAGGATTGCTCTCTACTCGGAATGTTTTTAACTTAGGCGAGTACGGGGTTGCAGCTAAGCCTCCGAGTGGGAGGATTTCTCTCCACTCGGAATATTTTTCACTTAGGCGAGTACGGGGTCGCAGCTAAGCCTCTGAGTGGGAGGATTGCTCTACACTCGGAATTTTTTAACTTAGGCGAGTACGGGGTCGCAGCTAAGCCCCCGAGTGGGAGGATTGCTCTCCACTAGGAATTTTTTTAACTTAGGCGAGTACCGGGTCGCAGCTAAGCCTCCGAGTGGGAGGATTTCTCTCCACTCAGAATGTTTTTAACTGAGGTGAGTATGGGGTCGCAGCTAAGCCCCCGAGTCGGAGGATTTCTCTCCACTCGGAGTGTTTTTTTAACTTAGGCGAATCAGGTTGCGCGGCTAAGCCACCCACTAGGGTATTTAGACACAAATGATTACGGGGAATCAATCATTAAGATACTATAAAAATCTTGTCTTTGGAAAGCAAACTGAAGTACTCTTCTTACAACTCATCAGGTCGAGTGATTTTATGTATAGAACGGACGAAGCAGCTCTGCATACCATGCGCGTGGCTTGTCCATGTTCTTGGCTACGTTGTAGATGTGCTATGCTCCATTGTGAAGCACCTTGGTGATGATGAAGGGACCTTCCCAGGCCGGAGCAAGCTTGTGAGGCCATTTCTGGTCCACTCGGAGCACAACGTCTCCTTCCTGAAATGCTTGACCTCTGACATTACGGGCATCGAATCGACGCAAATCTTGCTGATAGATGGTCGACCGAATCAAAGCCATCTCGCGTTCCTCTTCTAGGAGATCAACTCTGTCTTAGCGTGCCTGCTCCGGTTCAGCTTCTGAGAAGAGTTCCACTCGGGGGGCATTGTGCAGCAAGTCACTCGGAAGCACCGCCTCGGCGCCGTACACCAGGAAGAAAGGGGTTCAGTCAGTCGACCGGTTTGGCATCGTTCTCAGCCCCCATATGACGGATGGTAATTCAGTCACCCAAGCTCCAGCAGCATGCTTGAGGTCGCGCATCAGTCGGGGTTTTAACCCTTGAAGGATCAAACCCTTTGCATTTTCTGCTTGCCCATTCGATTGCGGGTGTGCAACGGACGCATAGTCGACCCGAGTGCCTTGGGAAGCACAGAACGCCTTGAACTCATCAGAATCAAAGCTGGAGCCGTTATCTGTGATAATGTTGTGAGGAACTCCAGATCTGAATATCAACTCCTTGATGAAACTGACGGCAGTGCTTGAGTCAAGGTTTTTGATGGGCTTGCCTTTGATCCACCTAGTGAACTTGTCGACTGCTACAAGAAAATGAGTGAAACCACTTCTGTCGGTCTTGAAGGGTCCAACCATATCCAACCCCCAAACTGCAAACGGCCAGACGAGCGGAATAGTCTTCAGGGCAGACGGAGGCTTGTGGGACATGTTGGAGTAGAACTGACAACTGCGCACTTGTCGACTATATCTTTTGCCATCTCATTTGCTCGAGGCCAATCGAATCCCGCATGGTATGCTTTGGCCATGATGGTCCAAGAGGATGCATGGTCACAACAGGTCCCCGAGTGGATATCGTTTAGGATCATTCGACCTTCTTCCGGGGTGATGCAACATTGAGTCACTCCTATGACACATTCTTTGTAAAGCTGTCCTTTAATCACCGTAAAGGCTTTGGATCGACGGACTATCTGGAAAGCTTCGTCCTCATCCTCTGGGAGCTCCTGCCTGAGAATGTACGTGATGTACGGTACCATCCAATCAGGCGTGATCACCAAGACTTCCATGATCAAATCGACCACAGCTGGAACCTCAATCTCTGTTGGGTCGGTTGAACTTATTGGTTGCGAGGGCTCTTCCTTGAAAGGATCTTCTTGTACTGACGGGGAGTGGAGATGCTCCAATAACACGTTGCTGGGGATAGGCTTCCTAGTGGAACCTATCTTCGCCAGATCATCAGCAGCTTGATTCTTGATTCGTGGTATGTGGTGGAGCTCTAACCCCTCAAACTTCTTCTTTAGCTTTCTCACTGCATTGCAATAACGAGTCATTGCTGGACTCCTGACAACTCATTCCTTCATTACTTGATTAACCACTAAGTCTGAGTGACCGTAGACCATAAAGCGCCAGACGTAGAGTGAAATGGCCATATGCAACCCATACAATAGTGCCTCATACACACCTTCATTGTTAAGAATCAAAGTGGATCTGGACGACATAACTGAGCTTGTCTCCTCATGGGGACACTAAAACCACTCCTGAACCAGAGCCATTCAACATCTTGGATCCATCAAGGAACATGATCTAATGTTCCGACTGAATCTGAGTCGGCTGCTGTTGTTCTATCCACTCAGCGAGGAAATCTGCAATTGCTTGAGACTTGATGGCTTTCTTTGCCTCAAACATGATATCTAAAGGAAGAAGTTCAATCGCACATTTTGCCACTCGACCAGTTGCACCTCTGTTATTTAGAATTTCTGACAATGGAGCGTCGCTGACGACTGAAAATGAATGGTCAGAGAAATAGTGTGCAACTTTCTTTGTGGCCAGGTAAATCCCATATTCAAGATTCTGTTAATGAGGGTATCTCTGCTTGGACGGGGTCAAGACTTCTGAACTGTATTACACAGGTTGTTGAACTTTGAAGGCTTTGCTTTCTTCTTCCTGCTCGACCGTGAGCACTTTGCTAACAACCTGTCCCGTGGCTGCGATGTAAAGCAGTAAAGGCTCATTGCTGATTGGAGCAGCAAGCACCGGCTGGGTGGAGAGTAGGGCTTTGAGCTCTTCAAATGCTGGTTCAGCTTCGTCATTCCACTCGAACTTGTCAGACTTCTTCATTAGTTGGTAAAGAGGCAGTGCCTTTTCACTGAGGCGTGAGATGAATCGACAAGGCGGCCAAACAACCAGTAAGCTTCTGAACATCGTGCACATGCACTGGGCGCTTCATTCGGAGTATTGTGCCAATTTTCTCAGGATTCGCGTCGATCCCTCGTTCGGAAACGAGAAAACCAAGTAACTTTCCGCCGGGAACTCCGAATGTGCACTTTGATGGATTGAGCTTGATATCATATCTTCTTAAGTTGGCAAAGGTTTGAGCAAGGTTAGTCAGCAGGTCGGAACCTTTGCGTGACTTAACCACTATGGCATCCATGTATGCTTCCACATTCCGACTGATTTGAGTGAGCAGGTACCTTTGAATCATGCGCATGAATGTGGCACCAACATTCTTGAGGCCAAAGGGCATAGTAACATAGCAAAAACACCCGAACAGGGTGATGAAAGCTGTCTTTATCTCGTCGGGTCCATACAGTCGGATCTGATGGTACCCGCAATAAGCATCGAAAAAGGACAGTCGCTCACATCCTGCAGTTGAGTCAACTATCTGGTCGATTCGGGGCAGAGGAAAATGATCTTTCGGGCAGGCCCGATTGATGTGTTTGAAGTCAATACACATTCGAAATGATTTATCTTTCTTGGGGACCATAATTACATTGGTGAGTCACTCGGAGTGGTATATCTCGCGGATGAACTCAGCAGCCAAAAGCTGAGCCACCTCCTCGCTAATCGCCTTTCTTTTCTCCACGACGGACCGACGGAGATCTTCCTTAACGGGTTTTGCCGTTGGGTCAACTCACAAACGGAGCTCAGCCAGTCCCCTCGGTACACCTGGCATGTCAGATGGCTTCCATGCAAAGATGTCCCAGTTCTCATGGAGGAACTGGATGAGCGCTTCTTCCTATTTGCTGTCGAGTGTCGTTGAGATATGGGTCGGAGCAGCATTGGGGTCGGTCGGGTGAATGTGGACTGGCTTGGTCTCGTCGACCAACTGAAATGCGGACTCCGATGCAGGCCTCTTGGCACGCAGCAAGTCACTCAGATCTGCAGTCTTCTGGTACTCTTCAAACTCTACTGCTGCCATCTACACATCTGCTATCTTCGCACCGTCCTGAAGACAGGCTTCTTCTCGTTGCCGGTTACCAGCGATCGTTATCACGCCTTTGGGGCCATGCATCTTCATCTTGAGGTACACATAACACGGTCGAGCCATGAAGCTAGCATAGGCAGGTCTGCCCAAAATGGCATGATAGGCACTTTGGAAATCCACTACCTCAAATGTCAACTTTTTCTTGCGGTAATTCTTCTCATCACCTAAAACCACGTCAAGAGTGATCTGATCGAGTGAGTCGGCTTTCTTTCCTGGGATGACTCCGTGGAATCACATGTTTCTCTTGCTGAGCTTGGACATCAGAATGTCCATTCCTTTGAGGGCCTCAGCGTATAGGATATTCAGACCACTGCCATAATCCATCAATCCCTTGGTCAGTCGGGTGCCCCGAATGACTGGGTCGACCACCAACACTTGCCGCCCAGGGGTAGCAACCTGTGGCGGGTGGTCGGACTAGTCGAATGTAATAGGGGTTTTTGACCACTTCAAATACTTTCGTGTTGCCGGGGCAACCATGTTCACCTCTCTGTTAATGACTTTCAGTCGACTTTTGCTCTCGTGATCAGGAAAAATCACCAAGGTGGCATTAACATTGGGGTAACCACCATCATCGTCTTTGTCTTCCTCCTTATCGGACTCTTTGTCCTTTTCACTGGCTTGGCTTTCTCGGAAGCTCTGGATTAGGAGTCGACATTGACGAGCCATATGCTTCGGGAGAATCAAGTCCCCTCCTCATCCTTTTTGGTGTGAACATGACGTGGCAAATCCATCACATCATTATCTGCTTGATCCATCACTTTCTTAGGGATTCAAGGCCCTTTGGTATTCCCCTTGAACTTTCCTTTATTCAACACTGCTGCCTCAACAGGGTCTGCTGCCTCAGCCTTTCGCTTCTGCTTCCGACTAGAATTTCCTCCTCCGCTGTCCTGGGTGCCTGGTCTGTTCTTTCCACTACGGAGTCGGTCTTATTCTTTGTTGTTAGCATATTTGGTGGCAATCTCCATCATCCGTGCCAGAGACATATCTCCGATTCGAGCAAACTTCAGATTGAGCTCTATGTAGCGAACGCCTTCCTTAAAGGCACAAACTGCTTGGTGATCTGACACATTCTCCACTGTGTGGTGCAGAGTGATCCATCTCTGGATATAATCTCTCAAGGTTTCATTCGGTTTCTGCACGCAATTCTGCAATTCTGGCAGACCAGCAGGTCTCTTGCAGGTGCCCTCAAATGTTCTGGTAAACACTCGGGCCAACTTATCCCAACTCAAAATGCTCCCAGGGGCCAGCTGATTCAGCCAGGCCCTGGCAAAACCTTCAAGCATCAGAGGGAGGTGCTTCATGGCCACCTCATCACTGCTGCCACCAATGTGCACGGCCACTCGGTAGTCTTCAAGCCAAGTGTCGGGCATTGATTCTCCTGTGAACTTACTAACGCCAATTGCCAATCTGAAGTTGTGAGGAATCTCAGCGGCTCTGATGCCTCTTTCGAAACACTCAGGGCCAAAAATGTGGACCCTGCTTCCACTAGGCATGTCTCTATCCAACCCTATTCTGTATGCTCTATTCTGGTCAACCAAACCCTGAACAAGGACTGACCTTGCATCGAAGCCAGGCTCTCTTGGGTCGACTGGAACTATGCGGTCATTTCCATACGGACGCCTGTCATCATATCGCCGGGGCACGTATGACCCGTACCTCGGAAGGGGCGATGGCGCTCAACGGTGGTTATCGCGGGCCTACTCACGATCATACTCTCCATGAGCTCTTCCCAGGTGCCGATCTCGGCGGTGATCACGATCTTCACGCTGCAAAGGTGAGCCAGGACTGTGTGCCAACTGAACAGTGTCTGCTGTTACTGATCTATTATGGATTCTGTTCCACGACTAGGACACAACAGAGTTCAGGTCTCCCGCTGCTCGGAGCAGCTCCCTGATCTGTTCCAAGGCTCTTCTAGCCTCTAAACTGGACGGTTCAATGGACTCTGCGATACGCGCAGCAGCTGCAAGATTCTAGATTGTTGTACGGAATACCTGAGTTTCCGATGGAAAAAAATGTCATGGACGTCGACTGGACTCGGGGATCAGTCGACGGGCACGCTCGTCGAGAGAATGTTGGAGATTCTCCAAATGAGTGCGCTCAACCAGCATGGCCAGGGGCACTGCCTCCAAGGCGTGATCCTTGGTGGTTTCCCCTATGATGGGAGTCTGGAGAGCCTCCACATTGTGATGGTGCAACTCCTACCTCTGCTGTGAGCTGAGAGGTTTGGGCTGATACTCCATATGGCCAAATGATGGGCCGTCGCCACCACCGTTACCGCCGCTGCGATGAAAACCAGGTGGGCTGGGATGGGAGTCGACCATGAGGACTTCTGGCGCGGGGTCACAACTCCCGCTCTCAGAAAATGTGTCTGTGAAATCAGTCGACAGGTCGACTGACTCACAGTGAAATACGTCGGGCTAGATCACCGTGACTTGGGGGTGAATTTCTATTGAGCCACCGTGTGCTTCACCTACCGCTGGAGCCGTGATTGACCAGATCTCTTGCGGTGGCGCCGAGCAGAGTGAGAAGACGACACGAGGACCAACTGGTACGGGGTCGATGGCTGCTGAAGGAGGACGTCGCAGGCACTCGCGCGGAAGTGCAACGAACCATTGATCGGGAGAGCCTCGATGTTGAGGGGGGCCTCATGGACCCAGGCGGAGTCATCGGTGATGAAAGTAAGAGCGCCGAGTCGGAACTCGCGTCCTACAACCAAACCGCTGCTGGAAACCATGTTGATGAAGATCGGAGAAAATGCAACCTTGCCGGAAGTCGCTAAGACGCTTTGCCCCATGGTGGGCGCCAACTATCGTGGTACTAAGTCTGACAGTAAGAATAGGGGGGTACGTATGAGGAGGCGAGGACCTAGCTACGATGAGATTGTACACACGAGTTTTACGAGTTCAAGCCCCTCTCGGAGGAGGTAAAAGCCCTACGTCTCGGTTGCCTGAGGCGGTCAACTGGAATATTAGTGTGTGCGTGTTACAGGGGGTGCGAACCCTTGTCCCAGAGGAGGGGGTGGATTATATAGAGTGTGCCAGGACCCCAGCCACCTCCGTTACAGGGGTTCAATGTACATTAAGATAGGGCATTACTGATAACGCCAGCTATAAAGTGTATTTAGTGACCTTTAGGACTACAGAGTGAATGTCCAACCGTTGCCGTCCTGACTGACTCCTGGTCTTCTGTAGGTCGAGTGGTTTCTCGTATAGTCGAATGGCTTCGTCTTGGTCGAGTGATATCAGGAGGGAGGGGTACCCGAGTGGGATGACTGGTCGAGTGGATTGCACTTGACGACTTCAATTGATACTCCCTATTGTTCTTTGAATGTCTTTGCTTTTAGGGTAGTGACCTTGGGTGGGGCGTATAGGTCAGGCCTATAAACCTACACTAGGTCTATGTTATCATCAAATAGGAAATGCCAATTGAAGCGGGGGTTAACGTATTATCTAACCGCTAATATAATCAACCACAATTATTTGTACCCAGTCACTCCAAATTCCCGGGGTTGCGCAGGACTCCTATTGGCTGATTTCTTTTTTCCGAACAAAAAGAAGGAATGATTTTTGGGATTATGCACCGATACCGGTACGAACGGAGTAGGACAATTGGTAAGCAATACATTGAGCTCTTCTTATTGAAGCTAGTAATAATCAAACTACAAAGGAAAAGAAAATAAAGACAAAGGAAAATATCTGCATGAATCTTTGTGTAACATAAATGGCATAGGACCTAGATGTGCATTACTTAGAGCACATCTAGATGTGCTTTAGCAATACTGTCAACAAAACATCTAATAATCATTGCAAACATCGCATAGAACATGGCTAATGCGACAACCACAACTACGCATGCTAGTTCCTTCTTATCTCTTGCTTTCATCTATTGCCTGTGATTGATTCTTTCTTGCTTCATCGTACTGATTGTACATTCCAGATTAGCCAATTTCTTCTTCATCTTTACGGTATCTTTTGTGAGCTTGGTGATAACACTCCGAGCCATGTCATGCGATTCTTCATCCAGCCAGTTAACAAAGGCACAAGCCTCATAGCCATTCCAATGTTAAATTTTATTCAGGATGATCGATGGCATTAACTCAAGTAAAGTGATGAACTTAGCACTAACCTCTATGGGGAAACTGACAAACCGCCTGCCAATGTTGATTCCCTCCATGCATACACGTCGAGCTGGAGTGTTCCCGTGCACACAACTCAGCTTTTGGTACTTCTAGGTGGCACAAAACTCGGAGTCGAACTCGTGTTGAAGGAGTCTGGAGTCATGCTCCGGATCCGACAGCAGATCGCTTTCCTTGTGTGTGGGGGGGGGGGGGGAGGTTATTCGGGACGGATTAAACAAGGAGCTAGTTTGGACATGCTAAAAATGATCGGGATAGATTGGAACCTGACATGATGATTCGAATCCGTAGTACACCTGCCTTATGTTAACCATAAGCAAGTGCTTGGCGGCGACCGCCATCGTGGCGGCGATACGAGCAGGAGCAGCCGCACCGAAACCATGAGCACCACTCTTCCCCATTCCCCCAATGTCACCACCACGCGAGAGAATTTGGAGGTTATCTAGGGGTTTGGGGGAAATGGGGAAACTGTGGGGATAAGCTAATGGTCAGGAACCACTTATGGCACTATATGTTGTATACGCCACACTGTTTATACATGTTGTTTGTGTTAGGTATTACAACTTCACACATGATTTCCGCACGAAACCGTGCTAGAAGACAACATGGTGAGACACGGTTGCCATTACATAACCATATGTGATGTACTACCCTGTACATATAATTGAGTTACAATGTTACTGTGTAAACAGCCGCTCTGCGGATATCCGTTAAAAAAATAAAACAGCCGCTCTGCATATAGAGATGGAGGTGGCGGCTAGACAGCGGCTACCGGAGAAGAGGTTAATCCTCAGTCGATGGGCGGTGGCGGCATCATAGGTGGTCAATCCTCGGACTGTGGCGGGAGATAGGAAGATCTCAACCATCGAGGTCGGCGTCGGCGTGATTCGAGCACATCCATCACGATCGATGGTGGGATAGTGGAGGTCGAACTTCAGGCGTCATCCGCACTAAGCTTTGCTCCTCGACCCTGCTGTCTCGGCCTGCCGCCGCATCATGCTTCTTTGCCTGCTGGGTGGAGTTCGCCTGTGCAGCTAATTAATTAAGGTATTCTTTTCATGAGTGGCTTAATTAAGGTATTCAATTCCTAAGGGTAGTGTTGTACTAGTACTCTGCGTGTAAATTGACTGGCCATTAATGTTTGTCATTGCACGTCTGGATAACAATATGGAGCGCCCTCACTAATTATGAAAATAAAACCTTGTGATTTATGAACGCATCTTTGGGCAGCAGTTAATCCGTGTATTAATGTTGTTCTTTTGTTTTTAATTACCATTCGTGTGGTGCGGATGGAACGATCTCAATGGATGAAGAATCAGAGAACCACAGATTTTATCAGTGGCACCACAGAGGTCATGAATTTGGCTGAAAGTACAAAGAGGAGAAGTGGTGATTCTAATTACATCCTGTGTCCATGTACTGATTGTGCCAATACAGAGTCAGGTGAAGTTGCAGATGTCCAGTGGCACTTAGTCTCTCGGGGATTCATGGATGGATATACATGTTGGACCAGACACGGTGAAGAGCAGGTCATGGCTGAATACATCTAGGGCTGCGAGATGCCAAACCCAGATCAGTGTCTCATGGATGTTGAATCTAAAATCGGGGCAGATGCGTCAAGCTACAAATGGAACACCGGAAAGCCGAAGCGCCCACTGGAAAACCAAGATGTCGACCTAGATGACGATGATCTTGATATGCCAGATTTTGCTGCTATGATTGCAGATTTCAAGGGCCCAAAAAAGGATATTATTGGGTACAAGGATATGCCAACCATTGATGCAGACTCTAAGAAATATTCCAAGGTGAGTGCCACCATGGAGCTTCTCAAATTTAATGCAGCAAACGGTCTATCAAAAAAGGGCTTCACAGAGATGTTAGTCCTTTTCAAAGAAATTCTTTAGAAGATAATGTGCTCCCCAGAAGCACGAACGAAGTGAAGAAAATTGTTTGCCCATTGGAACTTGAAGTACCTAAGATACGCGCTTGCGTGAATGATTGTATATTATATTGTGGTGAGTACAAAGATTTGCGTGCATGTCCCAGATGCAAGCATGCATGATACATGCGCAGGAGAGCAAAGGACAAGTACAAATTGGATGACGAGATCAAGATAGAAAAAAGATGTATCAGAGCTTGAATTCAATAGGCGCGAGGGTGTGCTAATCATCTACTACTAGATCATTGAGGGCGCGCGTTGCCGCGCCAGTCTATTTATATGAAAAAAAGATAAAATAAATTGTAAATAAATGCCACATAAAACACATTAAATTTGTATAAGGACAAACAGAAATATTATTCAAGGGAAAACTCAAGGTTCATGGAGACAAATTGGCTTGGTATGACAGCATATACAACAATATTGACAGACTTCAACTAATTAATATCAAGACATAAACAGCAGAAAGATAAACATGTATGGCTCCTAGAGAGGTAATATTCCAGACATCCGACAAGACTCGAGAGGAAAAAATTATGGGATTAACATGGATCATGGAATAAGATCCCAAATGGTGACCAAAAGCTTATTGCAATAAATACAAGCAGGAGAGCCATATGAGGAATTTTTGCCCTATATATCCTTGACAAAGCAAATTAAATTTATTGAGTGTAACTTGTTTCCCTGTTTAGCATACTCTGGGTATACTTCTATCAAATTCATTGAGCATAATGCAATCGCCCAACAAAATGTAAGTTTGGGACGACAAAGATTCTAATTTCACAAATAAAAAATGGTATGATCAGCGAGATATGAATCAAATAAAATATATCAAGAACAAATTAGACATGGATGTTTCCTTGTTATATCTGTCAGAGCACATTTCGTCTGTGTTATACATAAATGAGGAAGTAACTTGAAAAACTTGAAAGAGCAAATCAACACATAAGATTACCAACAAATAGCTAATAAAGGAATGGGATATGACAGTGGGAAATCATTATTGTCCTGCACTCGATCAATAGACTGCAAATTTGTTTTATCCAATAGAAAACAACATATATACCTTATAGCAAATGTGATATGCATAACAACTGTAATAATTGAATGGTAAGAATAGGAAAGAACCTGGTAAAATTCAAGCATTAAGACAAAATCTTTGTAAGGTACAAATATCATGAGATGACACCCATTAAGATTATTATTTTCTCGAAAAGGGGAAAGACCCCGGCCTCTACATCATCATGATGCACACTACCACTTTTATTAAAAGGAAATAAATAGGTATGAAACGTACATAGTATCAACTAAAACGACAAAAAGAAAAAGAAAACACCACAAATGGTGGGTACAAATGAAAGATTAAATGACTTAACCACATAACCTATTAGTGACATGCGAGCCAAACCGGTTGAATAAAGCCTATGAAACCATCTCCAGACGGTTGCACCCAAAGGCCATGAGGCCCCTAGTGTCCCCGCACTGAAGTGATGACCACATAGGATCGATGCGGTGGCTTTGAAGATAATCTGCAAAAAGTTAATAGAGCGAGACCTATTAAAAACACAGTCATTCCGGCAATTCCAAATTGCCCAAAGTAAGGCACAAACCCCTACATGGATATGAACCTTAAGTATTTTGTGGATACCAACCAACCAGTTTCCAAACAAATTTGGGATACTTGTTGGTGGTGTCAAATTAGATGCAACATGAACCGTGCGCCAAATCAAAGCCGCGAAAGGGCAGGAAATAAAAAGATGTTGAATTATTTCATCCTTATCACAAAAAAACACTTATTACATCCATTCCAGTTTGGTTTAGCCAAATTATGTTTGGTGAGGATAACCTTCCTCTGAACAAACCACATAAAACTTTTAATCTCTAAAGGTACTTTGATTTTCCATATATGCTTTCTACGGAACACAGGCCCCGTATTAATAAGATCTTTATACATAGACTTGATAGTAAAAACCCCATTGGTATTTAGTCCCCATCTAAAGACGTCAGGCGCATGAGATAGGTTGACGAACATCAACCTACGAACTAAATGGAGCCACACCATCCATTTATCGCTAATCAAGGCCATCCTGAATTGGATGTTCAGAGGTGTTGAACCAAGGACTGATTGAACTGTATCGTCTTTCTCATGCACAATATTATACCAAGATGAGTACTGAACCGCAAGTGGATTGTCCCCTAGCCAAGTATCTTCCAAGAAACTCGTAGATTGACCGTCACCAACTTCAAATGAACCTCTCATAAAGAAAGAAGACTTGACCTTCATCAAGCCCTTCCAAAATGGAGAGTCAGTTGGTTTGGCTTCCACTTGGGATAAGGTCTTCGAATATAAGTATTTATTGTGTAGGAGCTCTTGCCAGACCCCTTCCTTATTTTGTAATTTGAATAGCCATTTGCTAAGCAAGCACCTATTTTTAATTTCCAAGTTTTCAATGTCCAATCCGCCTGGGTCCTTTGGTCCACACAAGATGTCCCATCTTGCCAGTCGATACTTCCGTGTGCGTTCATCACACTGCTAGAAGAATCTAGACCAATAGAAATCAAGTCTCTTTAATACCCCTTTGGGTATTTCAAAGAAAGGCAACATAAACATTGACAAACTTGTGAGAACTGCGTTGATTAGAGTTAATTGTGCCCGTTATGACATGAGTTTACCCTTCCAACAACTTAGTTTTTTCTTCAAAATGATCTTCTATAATTTTCTGTTCTTTGTTAGCGAGCTTTCAGTGATGAATGGGTATACCAAGATAAGCTAACGGTAGTGTGCCGACCTCACACCCGAATAATTGTCTATATTGGTCTTCATTTTCTTTGGCTCTACCAAAGCAAAAGAGGTAACTCTTATGAAAGTTTAACTTTAGGACAGAAAGATGCTCAAAAATACATAGTGTTAGTTTCATATTTGTCGCCTTCTGCAAATCATTCTCCATGAAGATAGCTTTATCGTCGTCATATTGAAGAATAGAGACGCCTCCCTGCACCAAGTGCGGGATGAGCCCACCAATCTGTCCATCCTCCTTAGCCCATGCTATGAGGATGGCCAACATATCAGCTACAATGTTAAAAAGGGTATAGGAGATAAGAGATCATCTTGTCTTAGATCTTTCAGGGTTTGGAAATAATGACCAATATCATCATTTACCTTGACCCCAACACTCCCACCCTGGACAAAATATTGCACCTGTTGACGCCATTCGGCTGCGAAGCCTTTCATCTGCAGAGCTTGTTGAAGAAAAGGCCATTTGACTTTATCATACGCCTTTTCAAAATCAACCTTCAAACCAACTCCAACAAGTTTATTTTTGTGAAGCTCATGGATAGTTTCATGTAGAACAACTACACCCTCCAAGATGTTTCGTTCGGGCATGAAAGCTGTTTGAGTAGGGCGGACAACCGATTGAGCAATAATGGGGAGCCTATTAGTACCCACTTTGGTGAATATTTTAAAGCTGACATTCAACAAACAAATAGGTCTGAATTGCTCGATCTAAATGGCATCATCTTTCTTCCGAAGTAAAGTGATAATGCCAAAATTGAGACGAAACTAAGATAGATCTTCGTTAAAAAGATCGTCAAACATAGGGAGTACGTCACCTTTGATAGTCTCCCAACACTTCTGGTAGAATTCAGTAGGGAACCCATAAGGTCCCGGAGCTTCATTCCTTTCCATCTACGAAATAGCATCAAAAATTTCCTTCTCTGAGAAAGATGTTGTAAAAATAGCATTTTCCTCCTGAGAAAGTTGGGGTATATCCTCAGACATATCGTCGTCCATCATGAAGAAATTGGAGTCCGGGTGCCCAAACAAATGTTTATAATAATCGGCAATATACTCCTTTAACATATCTTGACCGACAATAGTTCATTCACCTTGTTCTAGTTGATGATTTTTTTCCTACGCTTTCCATATGCAATCAAATGGAAAAACTTAGTATTATTTTGCCCTTCACGAACAGATTTTACTTTAGCACGACGGGACCATTTTAACTCTTCCTCCCACATAAGCCTGACCAGAAACTCATCCGACTCTCGCTTGGGAGCATGATCTACCATGCAGAGTGGTGAATATTCAACCTTGATATCTAAAGCGTTAACAATATCCATCAGACGTTCTTTCTCTTGTTTATATTCACCACTCAAATTCTTCACCCAACCCCAAAAATATGTCTAAGATGACATATCTTGAACTGCCAACATTCAATATTTGTTGCACCTCTCGTTTCCTTAGACCATTCTCGAGCTACTAAATCAAGGAAACCTTCCCTCTCAAACCTATATGTTTCAAAAGAAAACGCCGCTTTGTTCCCCAAATGAGCGGCCTCACCGGAGTCCAAAAGAAGAGGTGTATGATCAGAAATACTTCTCTGGAGATCTCTAACGGTCACCAAAGGAAACTTTTGCTCCCATTCAACGCTCATCCACTACTAGGAAAAGGGCTATAGATAGGATTGACACTAATGGCGCACCAAGGAAGTAGTGCGCCACTACTATATACTAATGGCGCACCAATTGGTGGTGCGCCATTAGTGTGGAAGACACTAAAGGCGCACCACAAAAAAGGTGCGCCACTAGTGATAATTTTTTTTTCATTTTTGCATACATACTAATGGCGCATCCTACCAAAGTGCGCCATAACTAGTTCTAACTAATAATGGCGCACTACCATGCGGTGCGCCATTAGTAAGCCTCCCCCTCACTCCACCTGTTCCCCTCCCTCCCTTCCTCCCCACTCGACCTAATTCCCAACCGTATGCCGCCGCCGCCCCCTCAGTCCCCTCCGTCCCCTGCCGCCGCCGCCCCGACCCCCGCCGGAATCCACCCCCGCCGCCTACCCCGACCCCTCTGGCGACCGGCCGCACCCACCCAGGTACCTCTCCTCCTTCCTCCTTCCTCCCTCTCCACCCTTCCTCCCCATTCCCTTCCTCCCTTCCCCTCCGTCGTGCCCTCCGCCTCCCCACTGTCCTAGCACCCACGGCGATGACACGAGGCCTCGCGCCCCCGCACCGCTGCAGCCCCGTCGTCTCTGCTCGCGCCTCCTCCACCTCCTCCACCACCCCTGCGCTGCCGGCGCCCACGGTTTCCTGCTGGGCGACGATGGCAGACGCGATAACAACTTCGTATTGCTGCTGTCAACGCGCAGCTGCAGCGGCGGTGTTGGCGACCTTCGACTTGGATTTGGACTTTGCGGTGCTGCCACGAGGCCGTCCGCGGCGCCGTCCTCCGGCCGGCTTGGTGGTTTCAGCTGCCGGCGGTTGTGGCGCGTCCGGGAGTACGGCGTGCCCTGGACCGGCTTCGGAGTAGTTGTACTGAGTTTCTCCCATGGTCCCCATGGCTGGTAGCTGTTGGCTGTAGTGCGGCAGTTGCATCGCCGGCTGCACGGAGGGTGCAAGCGGGGTGGCGCTCGACGGCGGCGGCGGTGAGGAGGGGTTAAAATAATCGCCGAAAAGGCTAGCATTGGTAGTAATGGTGATATCGTGTATAAGGAGGAGGGGGAGAAGATCAAGCAGTCAGCAAAGCATCAAGTGCAGCATGTTAATCTGACTGAAGCTAATTCGCTGCCTACTAACCACGTACGTTCAGTAGTAAGAGTGACACCATTATGAATAAACAGCTTGACTGGATTATGTGCTTAATTCACTGAATTTGGTTGGCGAAGATGAATTAGCAGCTCCCCCATGTAGCTAGAATTGGTATGATTTCTATGGAGAATGACCAATTCAGCTTCTTACCCCTCAAAAAAATCATCTTCTTTAAAACTGACAGCAGGTTCCTCCCATGTTTCACTTTTTCTAGTTAGTTTCTTCTAGCTATAGGTTAGTTTAAAAATTGTCTTAGCAGTGGTAAACAAGCCTTAACAAATTACTAACTGTCCAAAAACAAATTACTAGCATTTTGATGATATTAAGTTTACCTTCTTCTGTGCTAGAGTTGGTGCTTCCACCCCATCTGGCCTCCCTTATGCGAGGAGGTGCAAATGCAGGCCCCTGCAAGAAAGATGAGTTGTGCCCAAGGGGTACTCCTAAGAGTGTCGCAGAAGCTTTCACACCACCCATAGCACGCAGCAACTCTCCCTACAACCAAGCATGAGTAAAGTCAGGACCTAGGACTAGTAGAATTCTCATAACTCATAACTTCATAAGTGCGTTGTATTCTAACATGCAGCCGTAACCTGCTCACAAACTTATCCCATTTCACTTATTAGATCCCCTGGCAGGAGTGTACGAATGTTGTAACTATCAACAAGCCATGGGCTTCAATGATAAATTTGAACAAATCAAGCATTTCCTAAAAGAAGCAGGGGAAAGTTACTAATTTGATAGTTTGCAGCATTTGAACAAATCATGTATTACAAAGTGTTCTTGTTTTTCTTCATAGTTTGCAGCATTTCCAGATGTACACTGTTTTCCTATGTCTCAAAATGTTCCTAATTTGATATTTGAAAGTAAGTGTGTGGTTTGAAAGTTTGATCTGATTATGGCATCTCCCATGACTGAATCAGCAACAAGGGGAGTTGATTCCATTTCTTGGTTTCTGTAAGAATTTAATGGACCTGGGCCTAGTTAAGTATAGGCTTGGGCTTGTGGTTGAATGCTACCGTTGTCCTAGCCATGTATTTTCAGAATTGAGCTAAAGATTCTGGAAAATGAGCTATGCCTTGGTTAGAAAATGAGCTAAACATTCTGGAACTAGTTCTTATCAGCTAGTTCTGGTCAAAGCAAGTGGTTTTCCTGAGCTATGCCTTGGTTATATAATGATATTGCAGGTACTAACTTAGAGCTTATATGCTTAGTTTCCTATAGGTTAGCTCCAAAATAACTTATGTTAGCACAAAATGATCAAGTTTACATAATAAGCTTATACTCTTCTTCTTATTCTTCTTCTTTTCCAAAATTCTTCTTATTATTCTTCTAGTGTTCTTCTTCTTCTAGTATTCTTCTAGTCTTCTTCTTTTTCTTCTTCTAACTTCTTGTTTATCATTTTGCAGATTTGATTTAATTCACGGAAGCTTGCATGGATGGAGTGCTTCTTTTCCATTTGTGTTTTTATTTTGTATCAATGTGAAACTTTTGTGAATTGATGGATAACAGTGTTGGATGAACAATGTGAAACTTTTGTAATATGTAATGATGAAACTATGTGTTGGCTATGTATGTATATATGATAGAACTTGTGTGTTGGCTATGTATGTATATATGATGGAACTTGTGTGTTGTCTATGATTGTTATATGGATGCTTGTTGTATATATATGTGTTAGATATCTCATAGGTGAAATAGTGACCTAAGATTAAGAAAAAAATTAAAAAAATTGTTACTAATGGCACACTACCATGTGATGCGCCATTAGTATAGAAGACACTAGTGGCGCACTGTGGGCAAAACTAATGGCGCACTGCATGGTGCGCCATTAGTATACCAGATACTAATGGCGCACCAGTGGTGCGCCATTAGTAAAAAATACTAGTGGCATGCTACTAATGGCGCACTGGTAATGCGGCATTAGTAGGCAAAACTAGTGCGCCATTAGTAGGCATTTTCCTAGTAGTGATCAAAACACAATCAAGCATTTCATAGGTGGAAACCTCAAGATTATTAGCCCAGGCAAACTGTCGACCTGACAAAATAATCTGTCTCAAGTCTAAGTTTTCAATAATTGCATTAAACGTAAAAGGCCATCTTGCATCAAAGTTATTATTGTTTTTCTCGTCTTGACGCCTAATGATATTAAAGTCTCCACCCACCAACATAGGTAGAGACTCAGACGCACATATTCTCACTAATTTCGGTAGAAAATCGGGCTTAAGCTCTGGTTGCGCAGCTCCGTAAACCGCCACCAGTGCCCATGAGAAGCCATCACTTCTCAAGCACACATGAAACATAACCGCAAAATCACCTACGTCCTTATTAAGTACCCCAATAGTAGAATTGTTAACCCCAAGCCAGATACCGCCATACCTCCCCTTGGGCGGTAGGCAGTACCAAGAAAAATCTAGCCCCCCACATAGAAAGCTCAGAAATGGTGTCGAAAAGGTTGGCCGACCAGTCTCCATAAGAGCGATGAAATCTAAATTTTGCTCTCTGGATGTGTCCGAAAGAAATTCCATTTTGGCCAAGTCACCAAGACCTCTGCTATTCCAGAAAATTCCTCTCATTCATCATGAAATTTCTTTTTAAATTTTAGACATGTACTACGATGCACCGTAGAGAGGTCATTCCTTTTGGTACGCTTAGGAAAAACATTGATCTCGACAAGGTTTGCCAAAAAATCCATATGATTTTTTGAAAAACATGTCTCCTCTGGGATCAAGTCCTCGCAGAAATTTTGAAATAGAGGAATCGAAAGCCGATGAGGATCATCATCCTCAATGGGAGTTTCAGTGGATTTTTTCTTTAACATCATGACAACTCTATCTGTCTCTAAATCCAACAACTCATTCACTGAACATGCAGCATCGTGACCTTTGCTACCCAAAGAAACCCCCAGTCTAGAAGCTTTGTTGATAATATCATCTTCGGAATATGAAAGAACTGAATATTTTCATTTGAAATTCATACCTGAAGAAGTCTCAATGTGATGTAGCTTGGCAGCTCGCATAGGTCGAGCCATCTGGAAGTCATCCGCATTCGGTTGCGCTTGAATCCAAGCACTCGATCGGCCAACCGAAGAAGGTCTGGGGATGCCACCAAAATCCGCCACCTCCTCGTTAGAAGGCAATGGAGATACCGCCACTCGCGGCAACCCAACAGACGATGATGGTAGCATTGAAGGAGAACCAGAATGCCCCGCAAGACCATTGGTAACACCACCAATAGCGTAACTACCAGAAGGTATCAACCCAGCCGATCATTGAGCGTAAGGAGCAAGCCCATCTTGGCCTGATCGTGGTGCAGAAAGCTCGTCCGGTTGTGCGCTCACATTAGTAGAAAACTCTGGAAATTGTGCAGGCATGCAAGTGGCAACCCACTGCGTTGTGCACTCCTGACTGAACCATTCTTTAGCTGCTACATGAATAAAGCCCTATTAGGGACCCTTCCACTGGTCTAGCACGCAGGAGCCAACACTTCCTTCGTCTGAAGCTGAAGTGAACGCACTGCACGTGGCCTTCCCTGTCCGGAAGCAGAGCTAGTGCACGATGGAAATGAGTGGAAAAGTCTAGGTGGATGCCCCAACGGAATGGATCCGTGAGATGACGACAGTGTGGAAAAAACTAGAGGCTCCCTGTCCAATGATGAAGCTAGCTTGCATGCTTCAATTTGTGTTCCAGCCTCACTAGCAAGCAACGAGCACACTGCCGGCAATGGAGCGCCCTGTACCGTCCCGCAAACGAGACCAGCTGAGGTGTCGACACACCCATAGGCACTGGACATGCTTGATGGCGGGACGAGCCGTGACAAAGATGGCTCGACATCAGTATGAGGTGGCACTACTTTAGGATGCTACTAATGCGAAACTACGTTTATAGACCCTTTGACGAAACTATGTGCGATGCATTAATCGCAAACGGTGATGTAAAAAACCGTCAAAAAATATGAAAAACATTTGCGATGAATGATACATCAAACACGGTTCAGATTTTAGTTGCGTGTGCGATGCGGGGCATACGGTTGATCCATACGAACTATTTGCGCCGAGATAGAACAACAGAAATGAGCAGCCAAATCAAGGTGTGTGCGATTTATGGCATACAGTTCGCTTTGACGAACCGTTTGCGATGATCGAGGCGAACACAAACAATTCGGCATAACAAGATGTGTGTGATACCCGACAAATAGGTCGGTAATCAGAATTGTGTGCGATCATTATAGACAGCCCATACAGTCTTTTTTGTGAATTTTGTGCTTGTCGGGGCACACAGTTCAACAGACCAACCTGTGGGCGATAATGTAGAAGATCTCTGTCGACTACGTATTACTAACCGTCTGTGATGAGATTGATAGGATAAACAGAGATAACAAATTAATATGAGCAAACGGAAATAGAGACATATACAGTATGCCTAATTTAGTCCTTCTTCTTCTTCTTGTTGTTGGATGGCCCCACGACATCGTCTTGGTGAGGATGCTTCTTGACGCTGACCGTTGGCTTTTCATCACCTCCGCAGTCGTCATCGTCGTTGCTGTCGTCATCACCCTTCTCCTTGTTTGACCATTCCTCATCATCAGCATCGTCATCCTCTTCTTTCTCCTCCAATGGCTCCTCGTCCGTCTAGTTGTCGTCTGATGACTCCGGAGGTGGCGTACCTTCTATGATCCATATATAATCAAGGTTTGGGCTCAACGCCGGACTCATGGAAGACGAGCGGGATGATTCTGATGTTGACCTATCATCAGGCACCAGACTGCTGGCCCAACTATCATCCTCGTTGTCGCTCGACATGGCTGCAGTCTATAAAAACCATGAGAAAGCGAGATTGCAGAAAGTGTGCAACTATGTAGCGCGGCCTACCGGGGACAATGAAGATGGTGGACACTTAAGTGGGGTATGTAGAGAATAGGAAATGCCAATTGAAGCGGGGGTTGACGTATTATCTAACCGGTAATATAATCAATCGCAATTATTTGTGCCCAGTCGCTCCTAATTCCCGGGGTTGCGCAAGACTCCTATTGGCTGATTTCTTTTTCTGGACAAAAACAAGGAATGATTTTTGGGAATATGCACCGATACCGGTACGAATGGAGTAGGACAGTTGGCAAGCAATACATTGAGTTCTTCTTATTGAAGCCAGTAATAATGAAACTACAAGGAAAAGAAAAAAAGACAAAGAAAATATCTGCATGAATCTTTGTGTAACATCAATGGCATAGGACCTAGATGTGCATTACTTAGAGCACATCTAGATGTGCTTTAGCAATACTCTCAAACAAAAACCCTAATAATCATTGCAAACAGCGCATAGAACATGGCTAATGCGACAACCACAACTACACATGCTAGTTCCTTCCTGTATCTTGCTTTCATCTATTGCATGTGATTGATTCTTTCTTGTTTCATCGTACTGATTGTACATTCCATATTAGCCAATTTCTTCTTCGGCTTTACATTATCTTCTGCGAGCTTGGTGATAACACCTGAGCCCTGCCATGTGATTCTTCATCTAGCCAGTTAACAAAGGCACAAGCTTCATATCCCTGCCAATGTTAAATAGTATTCAGGATGAGCGGTGGCATTAACTCAAGTAAAGTGATGAACTTAGCACTAACCTCTAAGGGGAAACTAATAAACCGCCTGCCAATGTTGAATCCCTCTGTGCATACACGTCGAGCTGGAGTGTGCCCATCCACACAACTCAGCTTTTGTTACTTCTTGGTGGCACAAAACTCAGAGTCGAACTCGTGTTGTAGGAGTTTGGAGTCATGCTCCGGATCCGATGGCAGATTGCTTTCCTTGTGTGTGTGTGTGGGGGGGGGTGGTTATTCAGGATAGAGTCCACAAGGAGCTACTTTGGACATGCTAAAAATGATCAGGACAGATTGGAACCTGACATGACGATTCGGATCCGTAGTACACCTGCCTTATGATGAACTTAAGCAAGTGCTCGGCGGCGACCGCCGTCGTGACGGCGATAGAGCAGGAGCAGCCGCATCGAAACCATCAGCACCACCCTTCCGCATTCCCCTAATGTTAGCACCACGGGAGGGAATTTGGAGGCTATCTAGGGGTTTGGGGGAAATGGGAAAACTGTGGGGATAAGCTAACGGTCGGGAACCACTTATGGCACTATATGTTGTATACGCCACACTGTTTATACATGTCGTTTGTGTTAGGTATTACAACTTCACACACGATTTTTGCACCAAACCGTGTGAGAAGACAACATAGGTGAGACACGGTTGCCGTTACATAACCGTATATGATGTACAACCCTGTACATATAATTGAGTTACAATGATACTGTGTAAACAGCCACTCTGCGGATATCCGTCAAAAAATAAAATGGCCGCTCTTCACATAGAGATGGAGGTGGCGGTCTAGACAGCGGCTAATGGAGAAGAGGTCAATCCTCAATCGGCGGGCGGTGGCGGCGTCATAGGAGGTCAATCCTCGGTCTGTGGCGGGCGATAGGAGGAGCTCAACCATCGAGGTCGGCGTCGGCGTGATTCGAGCACATCCATCGCAATCAATGATGGGATAGTGGAGGTCGAACTTCAGGCGGTAGCCACACTAAGCTTTTCTCCTCGACCCTGCTGTCTTGGCATGCCGCCGCATCGCGCGTCTCTGCCTGCTGGGTGGAGGTCACCTGTGCGTCTAATTAATTTCGTGAGTGGCTTAATTAAGGTATTCAATTCCTAAGGGTAGTGTTGTACTAGTACTTTGCGTGTAAATTGACTGGCCATTAAGTTTTGTCATTGCACATCTGGATAACAATATGGAGAGCCCTCACTAATTATGAAAAAAAAAACCTTGTGATTTAAGCACGCATCTTTGGGCAGCAGTTAATCCGTGTATTAATGGTGTTCTTTTGTTTTTAATTACCATTCGTGTGGTGCGGATGGAACGATCTGTAACGCCCAATATGCGACCCTATCCTAAAAGAGACTCGAAGGTCCCACCAAGGATAGAACCGCATATTGATACCTTTTTGCAAGGTGGATATCATTCCATCAACATTACCTAATAGATGGGGATACATACAAGGCATACAAATGCCGCAAGAATACATTAATACATCATCTGTAAGATCAACATCCGACTACGGATGAAACACAAACAAAAGCTCAAACGACATCCACCCTGCTAGCCCAAGCTGCCGACCTGGAACCTATCCCCTGATTGAATAAGAAGCAGAAGAAGAACTCCAAAACAAGCAAACATCGCTCTCGCGTCATGATCATCGCATAACCTGTACCTGCAACTATTGTTGTTGTAATTTGTGAGCCACGAGGACTCAGCAATCCCATTACCATGGGTATCAAGACTAGCAAAGCTTAATGGGTAAGGAAGGGGTAAAGTGGTGAGGTTGCAGCAGCGACTAAGCATGATATGGTGGCTAACATACGCAAATGAGAGCGAGAAGATAAGCAATGGAACGGTCGTGAAGCTAGCAATGATCAAGAGGTGATTCTGAACTCCTACTTACGTCAAGCATAACCCAAACACCCATCGAAAAGAGACCATCACGGCTACACACATGGTTGATGTGTTTTAATTCGTATCTGGTGTCAAGTTATCTACAACCGGACATTAACAAATTCCCATCTGCCACATAACAGCGGGCACGGCTCTCAAAAGTTTATACCCTGCAGGGGTGTCCCAACTTAGCCCATCACAAGCTCTCACGGTCAACGAAGGATATTCCTTCTCCTAGGAAGACCCGATTAGTCTCGGAATCCCGGTTTACAAGACATTTTGACAATGGTAAAACAAGACTAACAAAGCCACCCGATTTGCCCACAATCCCGATAGGAGCTGCACATATCTCGTTCTCAGGGCAACACCGGATAAGTCAAGCTACGAGTAAAACCAGCCCCCAAGTTTCCTCGAGGTGGCCCCGCAGGTTGCTCGGTTCGGACCAGCACTTAGAGAAGCACTGGCCTGAGGGGGGCTAAAATAAAGATGACCCTCAGGAGCGCGACTCCCAAGGGAAAAGTATAGGTGGTGGTGAGGCAAATGGTAAAACCAAGGTTGGGCCTTACTGGAGGAGTTTTATTCAAAGCGAACTGTCAAGGGGGTCCCATAAATCACCCAACCGCGTAAGGAATGCAAAAATCAAGGAACATAATACCGATATGACGGAAACTAGGGCGGAAAGAGTGGAACAAAACACCAGCCATAAGGCCGAGCCTTCCACCCTTTACCAAGTATATAGATGCATTAATTAAATAAGAGATATTGTGATATCCCAACACAATCCTGTCCATCATGGAGCAATCTTCAACTTCACCTGCAACTAACAACGCTATAAGAGGGGCCGAGCAAAGCGGTAACATAGCCAAGCAACGGTTTGCTAGGAATGGCGAAAAGGTTAGAGGCTGACATGGCAATTTGGGAGGCTTGGAGAACAAGTGATAGGTACCGCAACATAGCGATAGAACGAAGCAACTAGCATAGCAATGATAGTAGTGAGATCCAGGGTAGCGGTCATCTTGCCTGAAATCCCCCTAGGAAGAAGAACGAGTCCATGAAGAAGATGAAGCAACGAAGACGAACCAAGCGTAGACAAACGAATCCTCATGATTGCAACGAAACAGGAACTAACGAGAAGGAGCACAACCGGAAAGAAGCAAACAACAAGGTAAACACACAACACATAGACATGACATGATTCTCAACCAAGTATGATGCATGACAAAGGCTACATGAAGCTACTCATGGCAAGATATGATGCAAACAAGAGCAACACATCAAGGCAAGTTTAAATGAGGCCGGAAACAACATACAACAATTCCAGTAAGTCCTCATATGCAAATTTTGAAATTGGTCCAGAACTGAACCTTATGTTCAAGTTGTTAAACAGCAAGTTAAGATGCACCAAGATGATCTACACGAGATTCTAGTCAAGTTACATATAAAGTTCGTTTAATTCAGAGCTACGGCCTAGAAGATATGAGCAAAACAAGTTAAACATGGCATTGATGCAAAATGCATTCAAACATCAAGAAAACACACTAAAAAAAGGATGCAACAAGGTAATATGAAACTACATGCAATTCTAAGCAAGTTTCATAAGAACAAAATGCTTGGGAATGAAATACAGGTAAAGCATGACAAAACATGAACACTGAGCTATCTCCATAAAACAATAGAACATGCCCAAAAGGACTTGGCAAGATTGCAAATAATAACAGTTTACAGACTTAGCAGAAATAACATCAGGTTGCTATGTTTAGAGCTATCAAACAACATGTTACATGAACTTAACATGGCAAACAAAGGCATGGCATGCTAATACTAAAGACAAAGAACAAAACTCCCTTACTGTACTAATTCCAAAGATCAACAGAAAAGATGGTAGCATCCATGCAAACATGGCAAGCAATATGACCGATTCAGAATAACAGTACATGGCAGGAACAACGATAAGGAGGCATGTTGGTGAGCTCGTACCACTCACCACAGCACAATACATGGCACGACAAAGTGACCAACAGTTAGATGACATAATTATAAAGCTAAACATGGCAATATCATGGTCATAGGGTGCATGGATCACTAGCAACGCTCATGGCAAAACTGAACTTAATGTTAACAGGCTGACAGCAACATTATTAAGCAATTTGAGAGCAAGATTACAACAAGCTACAACAGGCTGTATATGCAACCAGGGGTACGGGTGGATATATCATGACATGTACAACAAAACATCCATAGTGAACATCTACAGATTATGCATAGAATGACTTGTAGCAGCATGTTTACATAGCATCATGATATAGCAGATTCAGCCTAGCAAAACAACAACATCAAGTACCCTACTTAACGAGCTTGATGCACTCACCACAAGACTCACAAAAATACATGGATTGCACCACTGTAAGGATGGTATGATGTGTCTCAAAACTCATGTAGACATCAAGCTCATAGGATGCACACACAAAAGATAAAACAACAAGTTCTGTTAACAGACAGCAGTTGACATCATATAGCACTCTTGCAACGATGATTAGGGCATCAACATGGATTCAAACAAGCATGGCACGGTGGAAAAAAATGTAGAGCATCTCACAACGAACATTTTGATATATTAGACACACAAAACGGAGCAGCACACATGAAGTTATGGCATGTCAAAGATGACCACATATGATGCAATAACTGGGACTTGGCCGTTTTTCAGGAAAAAACAGACGGGTGCACGGTAACTAAAACACGCACATGCGAGGGATAAGGGGCAGCTCACCCTGGGCTTGGCACAGTCGAGGATGAGGTCGGGCGGGACGGATGGAGAGGTGGCTAGGCCGAACGCTGCTAGGCCTGGAGAGGCTGCGGATCCCATGAGGCGCACGGGAGGAGCAGCTCCTCTGCTCGCTCCGGAGCACGGTCATGGCGGCGGCGGTGGGCCCCGGCACGGCCGGAGAAGGTCGGGGACGACGGGGACGTGCGGGAGGCGCCGAAAACGGGGAGATCCGGGTGGATCCGGCCCCGGGGATCTTGTTCCCAATGTCGATGGGGGCCGCCGGCGACGGGCGGAGCAACATGGGCTGCGGCAGCTCCCTGCGAGGGAAGAGGCCGACGAGGCGGTTAGCGAGAGGGAGAGAGAGGAAGAGAGAGGGAGGCGAGGGCAGCACTGGCCTACTGGTTCCAGCGTCGGCATGCGACTCTGGCGGTGGGTGGAGGCGACGTACGGCGGCGGGGGCGCGGGTTGCTCGAGTGGCGGGGCTCCCTCCTGGTCCAGATCGGATCAAGGAGGTGCAACGGGGAGCGAGCGGTCGAGGACTCGGGCTCGGGCGGGCTTCCCAGGGCCCGATCTGGGTCCTGGCGGCGTGGGACAGCGGCGGGGACAGGTGGCGGCTGCTGATTCGACGGGGGCGGCGGCGCGGACATGTCCGGCGGGGTCCGGACGTGTCCGACTGCGGGAGGATGAAGAAGCTAGGGTTTGGACGCAGATTTCGGGAGAGGGGACTAATTTATAGGTAGAGTGAGCTAGGAGAGTCCAAATGGGGAGCGGTTTTCGCCCACACAATCGTGATCCAACGGCCGAGAGTATGGAGCGGGTTTGGCTGGGCTCATGGGCTGTGGTGAAGAGGGGCTGGGCTGCAAAGAGAGAGGGGTTTCGGGCTACGCGGTTAACTGTTGGGGCGTCAAACGGACTCCGAATGCGACGAAAATTGACATGCGGTCTACCTACTATAAAACAACTCCGCATGCCAAGTTTCATCCCATTCCGAGAACATTTTTTATCCCGCTCACGAAACAAGGTCTGAGAGGTGCGACGGGTGCGTGCGAGTGTGGTTGGACTTAGAACGGACAACGGAGAGAACCGGCGGAACCCGAACGGATGCAAGTTTTGAAAAACATGCAGAAGAAATGCAGATGATGACATGGCAAAATGCAACATGCAAGCAAATGACATGGAAACTACGGCGAATAACTAGAAGACACATGGCGCATCGAATCCAGGGCGTTACACAATCTCAATGGATGAATAATCGGAGAACCGCAAATTTTATCACTGGCGTCACAGAGTTCATGAACTTGGCTGAAAGTACAAAGAGGAGAATTGGTGATGCAGATTACATCCTGTGTCCATGTACTGATTATGCCAATACAGAGTCAGGTGAAGTTGCAGATGTCCAGTGGCACTTAGTCTCTCGGGGATTCATGGATGGATATACATGTTGGACCAGACACGTTGAAGAGTATGTCATGGATGATTATACCCAGGTCTGCGATATGCCAAACCCTGATCAGTGTCACATGGATGTTGAATCTAAAATCGGGGCAGATGCGTCAAGCTACCAATGGAACACCGGAAAGCCGAAACGCCCACAAGAAAACCAAGACGTCGACACAGATGACGATGATCTTGATATGCCAGATTTTGCTGCTATGATTGCAGATTTCAAGGGCCCCAAAAAGGATATGATTGGGTACAAGGATCTGCTAACCATTGATGCGGGCTCTAAGAAAGAATTGTAACCAAGTTGCAAAAAGAAATATTCCAAGTTGACTGCCACCCTGGGGCATCTCCGATTTACAGTGGCAAACGGTCTATCAAACAAGGGCTTCACAGAGATGTTAGGCCGTTTCAAAGAAATTCTTCTGGAAGATAATGTGCTCCCCAGAAGCACGAATGAAGTGAATAAAATTGTTTGCCCATTGGAACTTGAAGTACAGAAGATACGCGCTTGCAAGCATGCATCATGGTTAGTACAAAGATTTGTGTGCATGTCCCACATGCAAGCATGCATGATACACGCGTAAGAGAGCAAAGGACAGGTACAAATTGGACGACAAGATCAAGACAGGAATCCCGTTCAAGGTTGTTTGGTACTTGCCTTTAATTCCAAGGTTGAGGTGTCTGTTTGCAAACCCTAGAGAGGCAAAGAGGTTGCGGTGACATCGTGATGAGCGAACTGCAGATAAATATATGAGGCAGGCACCTGAAATATGGGTCTCAGTGCGAATTAATCAACAACAAGTTTGAAGACTTTGGCAAGGATCCTAGAAGTATAAGGCTCGGGGAGTGTACTGACGGGATGAATCCTTTTGGTGATATGAGCACCAATTACAACACATGGTCGGTGCTTCTATGCATATATAACCTAGCTCCTTGGTTGTGTCTGAAGAAAAAATACATTATGATGTCAACGATTATTCAAGGCCCAAAGCAACCTGGAAATGACTGGTAGGAGAACTGCTGATAGTGTGGATAGATGCGCCTGCTGTAAAATGTTATGTTGCTTACACAAAGGAGATTTTCGATCTACATGCGATGCTGGTGCACACCATTCAAGATATGCTGGCATTAGGCAACACATCGGGGCAGAAAACAAAGGGAGATGTATGGTGTGTCACATTCATGGATAGACAGCTAGAACATTTCTCCCAACTCGCGCAAAACCATGTATTTGCATCATCGTAGGTTCTTACGGATAAATCATCCATACCGAAAGATGAAAGCTGAATTTGGTGGTACAACAGAGGTAGATGTGGGCCCATGATCCTATGATGGGGAGGTGGTCCACAACATGGCTAAACAAATTAATGTTGTGCTTGGCAAGAAGCACGCTTTGACGATGAAACAAACACCAAAGGGTCAAGTGTTTAAGAAGAAATTGGTGTTCTAGAAATTACCTTACTGGGAGATTCTACATGTACGTCACTGCATCGATGTCCTGCACATAGAGAAGAATGTATGTGAAAGCATCCTTGGTACTCTGCTCAAGATTAAAGGTAAAACAAAGGATGGTGACTGTGCACGACTCGATATGCTTGCTGATCAATCAAAATGGAAGAGTGAAGCAGAAGATGATGACAAATTGACCAAGCTCGTCAGAGTTACAATTTCAGTACAAAAGAAGCAACATAGTTCTTCACCTATTTGTTGTCAGTTAAGACACCCTCTTCCTACTCCGCAAACATCAGAAGTCTCGTGGATGTGAGCTCAGGTAAAATGAAGTTAGGACACATGAAGTCACATGATTTCCACGTAATGTTGACACAAATCCTCCCGGTGGCCATCAGGAATCTGATGGACAAAGATATAAGAAACACACTCATTGAGCTCTGTGATTTCTTCAACCAACTATGGAAGATGATATTGCAAGAATATTGTCCAACCTAGAGATGTTTTTCCTACCATCATTCTTTGATGTCATGGTCCATTTCACTGTGCACCTTGTCGACAAGATAAAGTATTGTGGTCTTGTGTTTCTTCGCAACATGTATCCCTTCGAGCGGTTCATGGGAACACTAAAGCGCTATTGTCGGAACCAAAACTATCCAGAGGCAAGCATCCTACAAGGTTATATCGTGGAGGAGGTGGTTGAGTTTTGCACTGAATACATGAAACAAATACCTATAGTTTTGCCCCTCTCTCGCCATGAGGGAAGGTTCAAAGGTAAGTTGGTCCTTGCTGGCATGCAATTGGCTGCACCCGTAGAATTGGTAGAGAAAGCCCATTTGACGGTACTGCTTAATAGCCCAGTTCTCAATGCTTATGCCAAAGAACACTTGGCGGAGATATGCCAAAGCTTCTTACGAATGGTGCCTTCATCAGATGTGGAGATGAAGGAGCACACTAAGAACTACGCTGAATGGCTAAAGAATCGTTTGGCACAAGGATCCTATCGGATTTCGGGATCCGGCAATGCTTGAAAGCTTCGAACTCTGGGGTGCGTGCGGAGATCTCACCCTGCCCAGCCTGCCTACTCACGATCCTCCCTAGCCTAGTGCGTCAAGCTCATAGAGACACAAAGACACAGAGATTTATACTAGTTCGGGCCACCATTGTGGTGTAATACCCTAATCCAGTGTGGTGTAGTGAATTGCCTCGAGGGGCTATGGATGAACTAGTAGAAAGGATGAACAAGCCTCAGGAGGTGAGGTGTTCTTTAGCTGGTGTGGTCCTCGGGTTGGAATGGATCTCCCTTTACTATGGTGGTGGCTCAGTCCTATATATAGTGGCCTTGGTCCTCTTCCCAAATATGAGCGGGAAGGGATTCCATAACAGCCGGATTTGAAAGGGGACAAGTAGTACAGTCTATCCTAACAAAAGTAGTCTTTGCCTGGAATAGCCTCTGGTCGTGATGCTGTGGTGGGCTCGGTAATGACCTCCGTCCTGCCGTCCTGGCGGTCTTGGTCTTGTTGCACCAGAATGGAAACCTTTGGCTGATTCCTTCGGACTCCGCGCCTGTGGCTTGCCTCCCTTGCATCGAAGAGGAAACCTACACTCTGCACCCACTTGGCGCTCGCCTGGCCATGGTCGTCATGGCTCACGTCAGCTGAGCCTCATGAGGTAGCTGCATAGAACTCTCCGCCCCTCATGAGCCCTCCTGAGAAGGCCAACTCCTTCGGGGGTCTTGCCGTCATCCTCCTTGCGAGGCTTGGCACCTCGCGAGGGTTTTGTCATGTTGATGTCGAAGCTGGGCCGTACCAGGCCGTCGATGGAGCCACATGGTGGGCCGCAGGCAGGCAGCACTGGATACCCCCAAGTCTAGGACGCTGACAGTAGCCCTCGGGCCTAAGGCGTGCTCGGACTCGGCTTACAGGCGAAGCCAAGGGGCAAGTACGGAGCGTTGCTGGCCCTAACCGCCCCGGCCTTGATGACGCGTGGCGATTGATTGGACGTGGGCGACTCCGTTTCCCCATGCTGCCTCAGCAACTGCTCGACTTGACAACTACATGATTCATGCAGAAAGGATCATTATTACTAGAAAATTGTGGGAGGCCGACAATTTACCTTCTCCCGGCTATAAATGTGCGAGCGAGTGGAGCCCCTGCCCATTCCTCTTTCGTCTTGCTCCTGCTTGCTTCCCCTCCTCTTCAGCTCGCTCCCATGGCGCCAGTCAGGAGGTTCTCTATGGCAGAGAAGGGGAAGGCTCCTAGGGAGGGGCCGGACCCTCTCCCACTGAAGAAGTGACTCCACCTCCATGACGATGCTGGCGCGGGGCAAGAGGTGGCCAGGTCTTAGCAATCAAGGCCTCCGCCTGACTTCCCCCTCCCCTTATACGCCCGGGCGCAAGGTGAAGGAGTGCGCCGCTGAGCGGCACCTCGCGAACATGGCAGGGCCTCCATTGCCCTGCCGGCCGCACCACGGACACACGCTAAGGATAGCTCGCGCGAGTTCGTGGTGTGTGCGGCGATGCCTCCCGATACTTGGACCCGATTACCGTGGTTCTTCGCTAGCAAGCTTCCTCTGAGGGGAATAGTGGAGCTAGGGCTTCAACACACTGGGTGTGGCAGCCTAGCCACCGGAGCTGAGGTCGAGGTGGTGCCGTCTAGGGACGTCTTCATGACGCGAGGATGGGGCAAGGTCGCCCGGGCTTGCCAAGCGGAGGAGGCACTGGCGATTCACTTCGAGTACGACGGCGCGGCCACCTTGTTCTTCAAGGTCTTCAACGAGCTAGGCAAGCGGCAGGAGTACTGCCCTGGAGCAGACAGCTCGAGGGACGCCATGTTGGGTACTGGATATGCCGCTGCCCCCTTCAGTGCTTCGTTCAGCAGCAGCGACGACCCCTAGGAAACCAACGACTCTCCCGAGCCCAGTGATTCTCCGAAGTCAAGCGACGATAGCTACATGCCACCGAGCTCCCGCCGAGGCCGGCGTGCTGCTGCAGCTACCGCCAGGCGTCGTCAACGATGCCATAGTGCCATGTAGTTGTTTCTCCTGCGCGAGACGAAGATCAGCCCCTGTGGGGCTTGTAAGGATCGGGATGTATTTAGTAGTGTCGGTGTTCCTTTTGACTTTGTAATGTATGCGTGTATTCCAGTTCGGCTGAGTCCCTCCCTTTTCTCTTTCCTAAACAGCATGGCGCTCTACGCCAGTAGGACCCAGTCCCTATGCAGGCTTCAGCCGTCGCTAATATGCCAGGTCACGATGATGTGGTCAAGGCTAGGAGGTGAGCGGCCCAAGGACTGGTAAGAGCTCATGAGAGGCGATGCTCACGAGGTCCCCCTTGGCGTGCAAGCAGCTGTACAGAAAATTGAAAAGGGGAGTTGAACCACCCAAGTGGAACTGTGGGGTGAGCCGTACGGAGCGAAACTGATGCCGTAGCGAGCCGAGACTTATATTTTGCGGTCTGAGTCCATCGGAGAAGCAACACTTGTTGTCGCGCCTGCGGTGCCGTCAGGTGCAGCCTGTCTTGGCCACCCTCCTGCCTCGCTTGCCAAGGTGCTCTACATCCTCGGGACCCGGCCCTCGAGCGAGCTCAGCCGCCACTGGTATGCCAGGTCGCGATGCCATGGTCAAGGCCAGGGGTGAGGGCCGGAGAGCCAGTAGGACCTCCCGAGACGTGATGCTCGGGAGGCCCCCCTTTAATGTGCAAGCAACTCGCGAGGCTGGACGGTGGTTGTCCGGGCCGAACCTTGGCTCATTGTGGGGTGATCCTACAAGTTAGATGACAAAGGAGGCCGAGAGTCCCAGGGCGTAAGACAAAGGCACCGAAGACCTTGCGAGGTGGTGTACGCGAGGCGGGCTGCGAACCAGAGCTCGATCCCCGGGTCTATTAGCGTTGGGGACGGACCCGAGCACAAGCGTCGTGCCGATGTGAGTGTCGTGCAGTGATGCAGAATTGGCGTCAGTCAGACGCATGAGGGTCGTGTGGCGGTGGTCACAAGGTGACAATCATAGACAAATTCACGGAAGCGTTTAGATAATCCTAGTTAATGTAAAACAGTACACGCCGTAGGGACGGACCCACACGGCCCGGGGATAGTGCAGCCCGAGGGGCGCCCCCAAACCGAACGAACTAGAGAGATGTCATCTGGTATCGTTGCTAAATAGTTGTTGAAGTAGCCAAAAATGCACGCTGCTAAAGCCGTCCCTCATGAGCCTCTCCGGTGCCGAGCCTAGAGAGGCTTGGATGGACCGGAAGGCCCCTGAGAGTGCTCCTCCATCTCCGCCAGGAGCGCCTAATGCCTGGCTTCGCAGGCCGCCTAGGCATCCCTCACGCACCGCTGGAACGCCCCAACCGCGCCCGTTAGGCCAAAAGGCATGCAGACATAGCTGTGAGGCGGACCCTCGCATCGGTCGACACGGGATGGCCACATGAGCTATTGAGACGCGGCCCTGTTGAGCCCAAGGATGTCGATGCAGACGCGGAACTCCTTACCCTTGCTAGGGCTGTGAGCTCCGCCTCGTGGCAGGCGATGATCGCCTTGCAGAACCATTCCTTCTTGAATCTCCTCGATGGCCTTGCTGATGAACTCTTACACGCCGGGTGCCTCACGCTTGTTGTCTTCTCCTGGGAAGCGTGCTCTGAAGAGCGCCTCCACATGGTGCCTGAGCACCACTCTCGCGACATTGGCTAGATCGCAGGCCCTCCAAAGGAGAGCCCCCAGCTCAGCCTGAGAGGGGCGCCGGGCGCGCCTCCCTATGCGATGGGAGAAGGCGCCGCATGTGGAGACGCGAGACTCAGCGCTGCATCCTCGAGTGATGCTTCCTCACGAGACCCCTTGCTTAGCTGCAGCTTCTTCGTCTTGGGGGCGACCTCATGAGTGAGGGCACCGCCTTCGTTTTCTGGGTTTTCAATTGCCGCAGCATGGAAAGCACGCTCGAGGGAGCACACCACATCCTTCTCCTGACAGGCACCCGTGATGATGTCGCCGCTTCCTGGCATCTTGAGGATGTTGTAGCCATGGTGCGTGGCCGCCATGAACTTGGCCAGTGCTGGATACCCTAGGATGGCGTTGTAGGGAAGACGCTCGGCGACGTCGAAATCAATGAGCTCGGTGCGGTAGTTGTTGCGCTCGCCGAAGGTGATAGGGAGGCAAACTTTCCCGATCGGGTGTGTTGATCCGTCGTTCACTCCTGAGAATGGCTTGGTGGGGTGCAGCTGGTAGTATGGCACCTGGAGTCCGTCGAACGTTTGAACAGAGAGAACATTGAGCCCTGCTTTACCATCGATGAGGGTCTTGGTGAAGATTACGTTGCTGATAACGGGGGATCATAGCATGGGGAGCGCGCGAGTGGTGGCCGCGCACGTGAGCCGGTCTGAGGAGTCGAAGGTGATGGCACACTTGGACCACTTGAGGGGGCGAGTTGCTTCGAGCTTGGGGAGTGCTGGATTCACCTCGCGCGCAAACTGCTTGAAGACACAGTGGGGAACTGGGGCTTGTGAGCCGCCTAAGACGCAAGCAATAGCCCGAGGCTCCTGCCCCCATCCCCCTCGTCCTGGTGGTGATCTTCGTTCCTTCTTGGCGGTGGAGGCAGAGGGGGCAGGGCTGCGTTGCCCTGAGGGCGATCCTCATGCGGCTGCTCCCTCCAGTTGCCCTTGCGAGGCTGGTCGCACCACTCCTGATGGCGGTCGCATCCGTCCCAGCGACCTCCGCCTCGGCCACCTACGTGACAGTAGCCCCAATCGTTGCGCTCGGGGCGTCGACTGAGGCGCCCGTCGTGGAGAGCCCTGATCTCCTGGCAGTCACTGGTGTTGTGGCTATAGATGTTGTGGAAGGCACAGAACGGCCGCTTTCCTTTGGATGACTCGGGGTGGTCGTAGCCGCGCTTGGTCTCTGGCTCTGCCGCCAGCAATGCTGGCCCCTTGCGCTTTCTGTCCTTGGCCTTGGACTTCTTGTCTTCTGGGTCAGCATTAGGGAGCTCAAGGAGGGAGAGGCACCCCTCCTCAGCCTTGCACACTTGTTCGCCATGTTGAACATCTCCAGAGCGGTGCAGAGGTCCTCATGGATGGCTAGCTCCTCCTTCATCTTGACATCACGGACGCCATCAGTGAACGCATAGATGATGGCCTCGTCAGACACCTTGGGAATCTTGAGGCGAGCGGTGTTGAAGCGCTGGATATATTTATGCAGGGTATCTCCAAGTTGCTGGTTGAAGCGGCGCAGGTCGCCAGCGGCAGGCGGACGGTCGCGGGTGCCCTAGAAGTTGGCAATGAAGCGGCTGCGCATCTCCTCCCAGGAAGAATCCAACCCCTCGGTCAGGTTCAGGAGCCAAGAACGCGCGCCATCCTTGAGGCCATTGGGAACCAGTTTGCCATGATCTTCTCGTCGTCGTTGGCCGCCTCGATGTTCAGATCGTAGAGCTGTAGGAACTTGGCGGGGTCTGCAGTGTCGTCGTAGTGTGGAGGCAGGTCAGGCTTGAACTTGCTCGGCCAGATGACATTGCGGAGCTCTGCAGTGAACGCACGACAACCCGTCGTGGCCACCAGAGGTCGTTGAGGGGGTGGAACATAGTCTTGGTGCGTGTGCACCACCACCGCCGCTCGCGAGCCTGGTGCTGGGGTGCTGGAAGCACGCGCACTTCTCCTTGGGGACGTTGCACCACCTGGCAGCTCATGTCATATCGAGCCGGCGCCGGGCGCTGCGGGTCGCGCCGTGGAGCCATACGCCTTGGCTCGACGATGGCGCCTCGGGCCAGAGGCAGAGGAGGAGCCCCGTGCGCGACGTCGCCCGCTGCAGGTGGTTGCTAAGGCAGTGAGCGAGCCGGCCCGTCGGAGCCACCATGCGCGATGCTGATGAGCTCCGTGATACGCTCGAGCCACTCCTCGTAGAGATCACCCACTAGACGTTAGTGAAGAAGCTCTCGTGCCTTGAGCAGAGCGGCCTGCGCATCCACCTGGCCGCGACATGTGTGGGATGACGAAGCTGCTGGGGTCACTGACGGAGTGGCGATGCGGCCGGCACGCCGCACCGAAGGGTGCAGCGATGAAGCTTGCTGCTCGTGGCCGGCAAGGCCCATGGTGGCGCTGGCCACTAGAGAAGGAGCGCGGCGACCACGGCCTGATGCTCGGCGCGAGCCCTGCGCGCGTCGGCCATGGAGGTGTCGGAGCAGTGGCGGATCGAATGACGGAAGAGGGGATCCGACGCACCCCTACCTGGTGTGCCAAATGTCAGATTTCGGGATCCAGCAACCCTTGAGAGGTTCGAACTCTAGGGTGCGTGCGGATATCTCAACGTCCCCAGCCTGCCTACTAGCGGTCGTCCCTAGCCAAGCGCGTCAAGCTCACAGAGACACAAAGACACAGAGATTTATACTGGTTCGGGCCACCGTTGTGGTGTAATACCCTAATCCAGTGTGGTGTGGTGGATTGCCTCGAGGGGCTATGGATGAACTAGTACAAAGGATGAACAAGCCTCAGGAGGTGAGGTGTTCTTGAGCTGGTGTGGTGCTCGGGTCGGAATGGATCTCCCTTTACTATGGTGGTGGCTAAGTCCTATATATAGTGGCCTTGGTCCTCTTCCCAAATATGAGCGGGAAGGGATTCCACAATGGCGGGATTTGAAAGGGGACAAGTAGTATAGTCTATCCTGACAAAAGTAGTCTTCGCCTGTGAAAAGCCTCTGGCCGTGACGCTGCGGTGGGCTCTGTGATGACCTCCATCCTGCCGTCCTGGCGGTCTTGGTCTTGTTGCACCAAAATGGAAACCTTTGGCTGATTCCTTGGGACTCCGTGCCTGTGGCTTGCTTCCCTTGCACCGAAGAGGAAACATGCGCTCTGCACCCGCCTGGAGCCCGCCAGGCCTTGGTCGTCACGGCTCACGGCAGCTAAGCCTCATGAGGTAGCTGCATAGAACTCTCCGCCCCTCAGGAGCCCTCCTGAGGAGGCCAACTCCTTCGGGGATCTTGGCGTCATCTGCCTCGCGAGGCTTGGCCCCTTGCGTGGGTCTTGTTGTGTTGATGTCAAAGCTGGGCCGTACCAGGCCGTTGATGGAGCCACATGGTGGGCCGCAGGCAGGCAGGACTGGATACCCCCAAGTCCTCGACGACGACAGATGCATCGATGACATTGCTATGTGGTTGGCACAAAAGCCATCACCTATGGTGTTGACATACCAAGCATATGACATAAATCGATACACGTTCTACACTAAGGAACGTGATGAGTAGGCCTCATATAAGAACAACTCTGTTCGAATAGAAAGCCTGACCGTAGATGAAGCTGATAAAAAGGTATACGATGGAACCATCAAAGAGATTTGGGAGCTTAATTATTTGAAAGTTAAGGTGGCATTATTTAGGTGCTCGTGGATCCCTCTTGGTCATGTAGAGGTTGATGATTACAGGAAGACCTGTGTTAATAGGACAATGATGGCATATCACGCAGACCCATTCATTCTTGCCAGCGATGCTACCTAGATTTTCAATGCAAAAGACCCCCTGCATAAGAACGGCCATGTAGTGATGCATGGGAAGAGGAGGGTATTGGGTGTCGAGGATGTTGCTGATGAAGACGAGTACGATGAATTTGCTGAGTTGCCAGCCAAGTACCAGAGAAGCGTAAAATCATCAGAAATCCCAAGTTCATTCGGGGTCAACGTAATGATCCCAGTTCCCCCATGTACATGGGAGTTAAGCCGTAAGACTAGTCTTTATGCCTACCCTGCAACTTAATTCGTTCAATTTAGAACTGTCGCATGTACTGAATTTTTGAGTTACGCCCGGTTTTTTGTTGATGCAAGAACGATTAATATGTTGACGATGATATGCTGTCAGCTCAGGCATTGAATATAAAATTATTATTATTATTATTATTATTATTATTATTATTATTATTATTATTATTATTATTATTATTATTATTATTATTATTATTATATCATAGAGATAGCACACTCATTTGATCTCAGTCCAGCATGTGTGAATAAAAGATATGGAATCTCGTTTGCGAATAGCATACGGTTTGTCAATGAAAGCCGTGTGCCGACCAAACCATGTGCGCGATCTAAGTCGTGCTTTCTGATTAGCTAGAACGCAAACCGCATGGATCGTACGTCTGCACCGTTGGATGCTCCCAGATCGAACGACAATCCTCATCCCTTTCGATAGCAAATGTAGTTCCGTTTGTAATTTTATTTTTATTCACAAAATGCGTGTTAAACTCAAAAAATGTCTTAAATATAGCTAACGATACCTGAAATGCGCCAGAGAATCAAACCCGTGCTATAATGGTGATTGCGTATCATGGAAATTTTTATGAGGCCAAACGATGAAGTCACTGGCCACTTGAGTTTCAATTCACACGTCTCCTTTTGGAAACCATGATCCTTCATGTGAGATGCTCTGGTTTGGAAGGAGCGATCATCAAAACTTGTGCCAAAACTTTCCAAAAAAATTCTACGGGGTCGGGAGAGCACGCCACGGGCACACATCCATTTTAATGATGTCCGGACTCCATCTGAATTTCCTGTAATTATAATACCAACTAGGCCTACGCCAGTGGCCGCACCTCGCGGCCGAAATGTTTGAAACTTCACCCTGCTTCTCGGACAAACGGATGAAAACTTTGCGACGCACAAATGATTTGTACACCTTCTTTGCTAAGGGTGGCAATAGTGGGGGTATCATAGCCAGTCATGCACTCAGGAATAGCAAATATGGTGATGTGGCAAGGAATTAAAGAAGAGAGAGTGGGTTAGAGTAACATAGGTAAATACCATAACATAATAAATGTTATACTACTTTGTGTCATGCATGGCCATAAATACAGTCATCTATGATACCACTCTATGATACTATGCACTATGAACGTACATAGTATCATACACTCATATCATATGCATGATATACTAGTATATGATACTCCCCACTATAAGGCTGGCCATAGTGGTGGTATCATAGCCGGTATCATGCAATCGGAAATAGCAAGTATGCTGATGTGGCAAAGAATTAAAGAAGATAGAGATGATTAGAGTAACATATAGGTAGATACCATATCATGTTAAATGCGATGCTAATTTTTGTCATGCATGGCAATAAATATGATCATCTATGATACTACTCTATTATACTATCACTATAATTAAAGGTAGTAATATACACTAGTATCATATATATGCATGATACTAGTATATGATACTCTCCACTATGAGTAGCCTAAGTATAGCCTAACTAAAACACCCACATGTAGTTGTAGTAGGGTTTTGACTTTATATGAACTAAATGCAAGGTGCAAAAATGACTTAAACATAGCAGATGAGACCTGAAATGGGCAAGAAAATCAAACCAAGGGTATATCCACGATTGTTTACCATGATTTTTTCGAGGCGGAACGATGTAGTAACTGACAATTTGGAGTCCGAAGTATCGTGTCTCCTTTTGGAAACTATGATCATTCTTGTGAGATGCTCCAGTATGAAAGGTGCGAGCACCAAAACTTGTGGCAAACTTTACCAAACTTTTTCCATGCGATCGCGAGAGCACGCCACAGTGACACAATAATTTTTTTATTTCCAGACTCTATATGCATTTCCATATGCATTTCCTGAAATTAAAATACCAACAAGGCTACGCCACTGGCCGCACCCTGTGGCCGAACGGTTTGAATCTTTTTCTAGCTTCTCTAACAATGAATGAAAACTCGCAAAGCGACATACAAATGATCTTGCTAACACCCACGTGTAGTTGCAACTATATATATATGTGTGTGTGTGTGTGTGTGTGTGTGTGTGTGTGTGTGTGTGTGTGTGTGTGTGTGTTTGTGTGTGTGTGTGTGCAAAAAATGACTCAAATATAGCAAACAAGATATCTTTTTTTGCATATTCAAAGTTTGAGATTGCTAGCCAGGCCGGGTGACTGGTAAAATGCACCAGAAAATCAAACTATAGGGTACAATCATGGAAAAAAATTGGAGGCGAAACGACGAACTCAAGTTTTCATTCAAACGTAAATATGATGTTAGTTATGGTAAATGTTTCAAATAGCACACGGTTCACTCACGAAAGTCGAGTGCCTAATAACCCGTGGCCGATGCCCCCTGCCACACGTGCGATCTGAGTCATGCGTTCTGATTGGCCAGAATCAAAACCCCACGGATCGTACGTCTGCACTGTTGGATTCTCCTTGATCGAATGACGGTCCTCATCCCTTTCGACAACACATGCACTTCCGGTTGTGATTTTATTCATATCCACAAATTGCATGTTAAATTCAAAAAATGACTTAAATATAGCAAATGATACCTGAAATGCGTTAGAAAATCAAACCCGTGGTATAATGGTGATGCGTACCGTGGAAATTTTTATGAGGCAAAACGATGAAGTCACCGACCACTGGATTTTTAACTGACACGTCTCCTATTGGAAACCGTGATCCTTCATGTGAGATGCGCCGGTTTGGAAGGAGCGATCATGAAAACTTGTGCCAAACTTTACCAAAAAATTTCCCGGGTCGTGAGAGCACGCCACAGGCACACGCCGATTTTGATGATGTCTGGACTCCATCTGAATTCCCTGTAATTAAAATACCAGCTAGGCCTACGCTGGTGGCCGCACCTTGTAGCCAAAATGTTTGAAACTTCTCCCTGTTTCTTGGACAATGGATGAAAACACGCAAAGCGACACACAAATGATTTATACACCTTCTTTGCTAACTAACATCCAGATGTAGTTGCAAAACGGTTTTGAATTTATATGCACTAAATGCAAGGTAAGTGCAAAAAATGACATAAATATAGCAGTCGAGACCTGAAATGGGCCAGGAAATCAAACCTACGATATATACGTGATTGTTTACTGTGGAAAAATTCTAGGTGAATGATGTAGTCACTGACGATTGGACTCCGAAGTGTCGTGTCTCCTTTAGGAAACTATGATCCTTCTTGTGAGATGCTCCAATTTGGAAGGTTTGAGCATCAAAACTTGTGCCAACTTTACCAAAAAATTTCCATGGGATCCTAAGAGCACACCACGATGACACACCGATGTTCGTTATTTCCGGACTCTATATGCATTTCCTGTAATTAGAATACCAACAAGGCCTACGCCTCTGGCGGCATCCTGCGGCCGAACTGTTTGAATTTTTTTTCCTGTTTCTCGAACAATGAATGAAAACTCCCAAAGCGACACACAAATGATCTAGCTAGCTAGAACCCACGTGTAGGTGCGACTATAGCAAATGACTCAAATATAGCAAACGATACCTCAAATGCATGAGAAAATTTAACCATAGGGTACAATGGTGATTTCTTATCGTGGAAAACAATTTGGAGGTGAAACGATGAACTCTTGTTTTCATTCAAACAAAAATATGTTGTTAGTTCATGTAAATGTTTTCAAATAGCACACAGTTCACTCATGAAAGTCGTGTGCCTACCAAACCGTGGCCGATGCCCCCCTACTGCGCGTGATCTGAGCCGTGTGTTCTGATTGGCCATAACCCAAACCCCACTGATCGTACGTCTACACCGTTGGATGCTCCCAGATCGAACGACAATCCTCATCTTTTCGACGGAAAATGAAGCCCGGCTAGGATTTAAATTATATGCCAAAATGCACGGTAAATGCCAAAAATGTCTTAAATATAGCAAACGTGACCTGAAATGCGCTAGCAAATCAAACCCATGGTATAATGGTGATTGCTTAACGTGGGAAAAATTTGGAGGCAAAATGATGAACTCGCGTCTTCATTTCAATGACCGTTGGATCTCCTGGATTAACTGCCTTTTCTCATCTAGCCAATCTTCTGTCCTCTTGAACGGCGTGCCTGGCCAACAATTCCCATGCAGATGCGGGGTTCGTCAAGGAGACCCTCTCTCACTGCTTATCTTTCTCCTTGCGGCGGAGTTACTTCAAGACGCAATCAATGATGCGTTTTGTCAAGGCAGGCTTGCCTTACCCTTTCCATGCATTGGTCAGACTGATTATCCGGTTCTTCAATATGTGGATGACACGCTCATTGTCCTTCCCGCATGCATTCAACAAGCCAAGCTGGTTAAGGAGATTTTATCTGACTATGCCTCCTCCATTGGCCTCAAGATTAATTTCCACAAGTCCACGTTGGTCCCGATTAATCTTGATACATCTACCACTTCTAATCTGGCTAGAGTCTTCGGATGTACTGTTGGTTTTATGCCGTTCACCTACCTTGGCGTTCCCTTGGGCACAAATCGACCTACAATCCAAGATTTTATGCCCTTGGTCTACCGCTTGGAAAGCCAGCTGACTCCCACCATTGCGATGAAGACGTATGGTGGTAAGCTTTCTTGGTTAAATGCATCGGTCACGTCTCTTCTGGTGTTTGCCAGGTGCACTCTCAAATTCCCTCCCAAGCTCATTGATATCCTTGATAAGATTAGATGCATATGTCTCTGGACCAAGAAAACTGAGCAAGGTGACAAATGCAACTCTTTGGCTGCTTGGGATTTGGTTTGTCGACCTAAGAAAAATGGTGGTTTAGGGGTGATAAACCTAAAGATTCACAATGAGGCCTTGCTCTTGAAATTCCTTCACAAATTCTTTAACAGGCTCGATGTGCCTTGGGTCAACCTCATCTGGGATAATCACTATGATGGCAAAATTCCACACGCTGTGGACCCTGTTGGCTTGTTCTGGTGGAAGGACATTCTTAAGCTGACACCCATCTATCGTGGAATTTCTCGGGTTCAGCTGATAGATGGCAATTCGACCCTTTTTTGAAAAGATCTTTGGAGAGAGGAAGTGCTTCAAATCTCGCACCCTCGTGCCTTCTTGTTCGCCCTACAGGGGGATGTGTCGGTCACAGAGGCAATGGACAATATGGACATGCATGCAACCTTTCATCTTGTTGTGTCTCCCCAGGCTCTTGCTGAGATCCAGTATATTGAACAACAGCCATGGATATCTCCATCGACCTCTCCACATGATGTTTGGCATTAGTCTTGGGGGGGGGGGCATGTCGTACAAACCAAGAGATTACTACAACAACTACTTTCTAGATGGTGTGGCGCATCAAGCTTTCAGTCAACTCTAGAAGTCCAAATGCACAATGAAGATCAAAGTTTTTGCCTGGTTATTGTTTCATGATATACTCAACACACGCAACATGTTGAAGAGGAGGCACTACAATATTGGCAATAACTTCCACTGTATCCTCTGCGGCAAGCACATTGAAGAAATTGTGGATCACATGGTTTCTCCTGCCAATTTAGCCAGAGCTGTTGGGCTAGACTAAATATTGTCTGGCCAACGTTCCTTTGCCGCCTCAACCTTCTTCAAACCACTAAGGATACATGGCCAAACACATTCTTTTATGAAACATTTTTTACCGCAGCGTGGAGCATTTGGAAGGAGAGAAACAACAAGCATTTCAGAGGACTGACCACCAGTGTGGATTCTTGGCTCACAAGATTCAAAGAAGACTTGTCCTTACTACAACATAGGGTTAAAGCAGCACAAAGAGCTGCTCTGATCAACTATTGTACTTCTGTAGTATAGCCCTCTCCTCTCTTTTAAGATAGGTGGCCATCCACACCCCAGTTGGATAGGAAGTGCCTTGTATTGTAGCTGATATGTCTATGTAAACCTCCCATTTATATAGATATATGAAGTGATCACAATAGGAGTTTTCCCCCTACTGTCCTTTTTGTCAAAAAAGAGAGCCCCCTAGCCGTGCAAGGGGTATAGGTGTTAATGTCCCGCACAAGAGGGCTTTCACACTCAGCAAAGAAGAGAGGCTCAGCATGAAAAAAGCGAGGAGTGAAATGAATCAGAATGAATTGTATGAAAGGTTGAGGAAGGACATGTATCCGACTGTTCGAAAGGATATTGAGGAGTCAATGATGATGTAGAAGATAGTGACACTGACAGATAGTCAGCAGATGGGAGGGGAAGCGGGCATGGAGGATGCTGCTTATTGCACGACAATGCCGCGCAAGAGTAGTTGTGCATCAGGTGACCCCAGTGACACTGAGATTGCAGCTTCTCATGATGATACTATATCTGATCTATCAGGAATGGAAGATAGACTGAAGGACGTTCTTACACATTATGAAGGTACATTAAAATGTGCAATATCCTAGGTTTGCCCACCCTTCTTGGAAGAGGGCCTCTTGTTGAACAATGTGCCATTGAAGCCGGGCTGTGTAAAGTGCTATGTGACTGAAGTAAAGCCTAGGTTCAATGAAATTGCCCTGAAGAATGTCCTAGGAGACTTTGATGAGCAAAGGACCTTGGGAGAAACACTGTTACATCACATTTAGTGGCCACAAAAGGAAATAGAGTTCATCGATGAGATCCCTGAAGCCACGTCAAGAGCAACCGATGTTGCCCCTCAACCGGTGATGCTCTCCTTGCCATAGTAGCTCTCGCGTGCTTCCCCCAAAGAACCTAATACTCATAATCCGGCTGCTGGTGCATCAACCTATGATCAGCCGGCCCAACTTTGTGCCGTACAGGCCATGTCATCATGTGCCCTAGAGCAGCCAGTGGCAAGGACTACAACTGCTAAAGACGCACCACCACTTCAGATGCCAGCCGCAGCGAGGGGAGACCCAGCTGCAGCACATGCTCAGCAGACCAACCTAATGGAACGGACTGCTAAGCAGTCTGATGCTTTAGAACCGCCTGCTAAGCAGTCTGTAGGTCCAGAACCAACTGTTCATCAGTCGTCGGTCCACAGCCACGTGATTAGCATACCAATGTGTCAGCACTTCCTTCTCAGCAAACCAACGCGTTGGCACGACCTCCTCAGCACACCGAGAAGTTAGCACCACCTGCGTAGAAACCCGACATAGCTTCAATGCATGGTCAGCAGTCTGACGCCTCTGGTCCTACAGCCTAGCAGTCCGTCACAGCAGCACCACCAGCTCAGCGGTCCAGCATAGCTAAACCATCTACTAAGCAGTCCGTCAAAGTTTCACCATCTACATGACAGTCTACGTTTCATGCAACCAGACATTCTACCATAAATGCTTCAAGTACCAAGAAGGAAGCGACCAAAAAGGCTGCACCCGCGAGGAAGCGCGCCGGCAGAGCGAAGAGGAAAGAGAACAATTGCCCAGCACCAAATTAACAAAAGTTGTTTGAATCGGAGAGTAATATTATTTCTCGTGGCATGAATGAAGGAAGCGCGCCGGCAGAGCGAAGAGGAAAGAGAACAATTGCCCAGCACCAAATTAACAAAAGTTGTTTGAATCGGAGAGTAATATTATTTCTCGTGGCATGAATGATGCAGAAATATATTTGGTGCTTGCTAAAAATAAAGAAGACGTACTTGAAGCATGCAATTATGTCTATGGCCAGCCATTTCTTGTTGGCGAATACTTTGATGAGTGTAGATCTAGTTGCTGCGAGTTACATGAATTGCATGGATCAAATGTCAACATGTCATCATGTTCTACTAGTCCACTACAACAAAGATCATTTCCGACACGATGCTGGTTCCATCAATGTGAGTTTCCAGGACTTACATCTCTTCAACTTCAATGAGCTCGATGCCACTCTTGTTAGATGCCTGATTTTGTAAGTACTTAACAAACCCTGATCAACTTCTCCATACAAGGCTATAAATGATAAACAGCTAACTGCATTTTATTCCTCTCACGGGATTGAATGCGCAGAGAAGAAAAAGTGAGAGTATGTATTTCATAGATCCTGCATTAGCAAATGGCACAACATTAGATGGTAAGGACCTACGGGACTAGGCCATTAACATGGCCTTCTGTATCTTCGAAAACACGTCCCATGCAGAATCATATCTCTGGCCATATCATGAACGGTAAGTCAAGTAAACAACCACACATAAACTGTTTGTCTTTCAGATTTTGACATAATTCGTAAGTTCACGGCTTTCTTAATATGTAGCAATCACTGGATATTGGTATTCATTGTTCCATACAAGAACAACTTTACTACATGGATTCTCTCATAGATTTAACAAACGCTCAGGATAGACGAATCTTCAGCAATTCGTGGATAAGTATTGAATTCTGTGATGTTGAAATTAATTTGCATTCACATCTGGTTCAATAATTGATGTTGTCAAAATTCATCTTCATTTGAAGTGTGCTCACATTGTGGAAAACTAAACCAGGGAACATGTTCAAGAGGGAACTACCTTTGCAGCACGAGATCGTTTCTCCGGTAACACACCGAAATTTGTTATTTTTGGAAAATTTATCCAATGTCTGGAAATACCTTTTCTTACGCTAGTCGAATGTTCAAGATTCTAAATAAACCTCTTTATATTTCTGTCCAAAGAAAAAACAACATCTAACACCGGTTAGGTTGTTCCAAATAGGACAAATACATGACTAATTATGTGCAAAAAAATTCAGTATCCTCAGCAACAAGCAGGGATCAATCTTTGTGGATACTATGTTTGCAGACACATGATCTCCATCTACAAATCTGCTGATAGTTGTGAAGATCCTTGCGAATTAGTACCAGTAAGTCTATGTTAATTAATATCTTCTACTCCACTCATATGGCACATTCTAATCTTAAAAATACTGCAGCTCATCTTAGAACCGAGGACCCCTGAACCGTTCCCCGCGGGTGAATTGCTGATGGTTCGGAGATTTATCAGCGACTTCTTCCTGAATCACTACATCAATCCCACTTGTGATAATGAAGATTACATCATGCCTTCTCCTGAAACATTGAGTAAGAGCCGGGCGTTAAACATATAAGCATGGATCCATTGTTGTCCATCTGATGAGGTCTTTGTATTTCGTACACTATGATTAATTATGTAATGCATATATATGTCGACAAATCATTGGAATTTAGCTACCATATGTTCAATTTCAATTTTTGCGAAATCTGATGAATGTTCTCCTTGTGGACACTATTTGTTCAATTGAATATTGTGGCGAATTTTCTTTTTGCATGCCGATTCAAAATGGGATATTTTTGTTTTAACCTGGCAATTGCTCCGCACACGGTTCAACTAAATGAGTGTGTATGATCCACATAGGAAAGCATATACAATCGTAGCGGAAGCGTCGGTGATACACAGCAGATCGCAAACGATTTGAAGCGCTACTACGTGTGCGTAAGGTCTCCAGAACCGTTTGTGATATCACGTTATCGCACACGAGAGCTGAGAGTAAACCTTGCCCAATGTAAAATACAATCTCAGTCGTAAATTTTTCAAGAAACATGTGGGATCCGAAACGAAAAGCACATGTCACTTTGCCACAACTGTCGGTAATACACAACAAATCACAAACAATCTGCAAAACTTGTATGTGTGCGAAGGGGCTCCTGAACTGCTTGTGATAGAACATTATCGCACACGGTAATTATTGGGAAACGTGTGCGATGGAGTCTAGCATGGTAGATGGGTTCCACAGAAAATTCATGTGCGATGGGGCACATATCGCACAAAGTCATATGTTGGCCCGTGTGCCTTACATACTGTTTCCCAAATGGTTCATTACGACACATCGTTTGGTTTCATTGCATCATTAGAAGTGTTTAATCACCGATCCCGCACGTGCTAAATAATTTCGTGTGTGCTGCATCGCACATGATTACATTTTGCAAGGCCTTTGGATCATGGCTCCATATCCCCGACTGTTTCTGGGTCATGTGGGAAGGACCCCCCTATCGCCCGCACTCACTTGGCGACAGTTCCAAATGCCGTCGCGAAAAGGGGTTAAAAACCATTTGTATAGAACCTCGTTGTACCATGTAGGAGCACATCGGACGATCGGGAACGCAAATTCTTGAACTTAGCCAACATTGGAGGAGAAGACAGCGAGCTAGACCTCGCCACATTGAGATCTTCCTCCTGCTCAGTTGCCACAGCCAAACCAAGATTTAGTGATGGATGTCGTCAAGTCAGAAGGTTTTGCACGCTTGTTATGGTAATCATAAGATGTTCTTGCTGATATAAATACATACCGAGAATCATTAAAGAAAATAACAATTTGGGGCTGAGCGGCTACGTCCACCTTAGTGTCTACGTCCAGTTTGTTGACAGAAAAGGGCTCTGGACACGAATTGCCATTATTTAAGAGTAAGCTGCAACAAAATAATTAATCCTATCAACTAATTCACAATGAAATCTCACATTTAGGATAGATCATGTTCTTAGTTTTTTGAACAACCATAAGCTATCAGTTTTGTACCTCACAACTTGACAAAAATAGGATGATTTGAGTTTTAAAAGCTCATAGTATTTAGCAAAAAATTGAAAAACTTTGTCTTTTATTACTATACCATGTGAGATAGTTATAGTAGATTGTAGAGACCTATGATTTGAGTGTATTTGGCCAGTAGCTGTACTGGTTTCAAGAGCTAAGTGGCAGATAGATTGGAGTGCTCCAGTTTATTGTTTTTATCTAAGGAGGCCGATCGGTTCAAGAAGACGTCATCAAATATGTTTATTTATATTGCATGCATTCGTGGCATCCATAAGAACCCAATTATCAGCGCTTACCAAGAAACTCTTGAATGTAATAATAGAAATTAAGCACCGATGAGATTGCGCATGTGATAGGATTAAAAAAATGCGCTTGTAATTGGCTTACCAGGGTCGTTTCCCAGACTTGAGGATGTGCGCATCATAGCACAATGTGACTGACTGGAGTGGAGATGTGGCCGCGGTCCAGAGCACACAAATCAACAATTGGTACAGAGTGTTGGACAAGATGAACGACATCGTATATGGCGAAAACAAATAATAATTGATCTACAAAATGGTGATTAAGTACACAGCAAACCAATCTAACTGGAATCATCACTAAATCTTGAGGTGACACACTCTGAAAAAAATCTCTTCAAGTAAGGGGACGTATAGACAATACCATGGTGGTAGAAGAGAACACAAAGATTCAGGAGATAATTCCTTATTTGGCCCCTTTCTAAAGTTTGGTTCCCTATTTGGCCCGAAATAAATTTTCTTCTCTATTTGACACCTAAAGTAATTTTTGTTCCTTATATGACACTTCCGTCCATTTTAGACACTAACGATGTTAAGTGTGAGGCGAAAAGACCGTTTTGCCCCTAGTATACTGTGTAACCATTCTAGATGTAGTAAAAAGGCAATCAGTTCATCAATGTTTTAGGGATGTTCAACGAATACTACGCATGTATATGTATGCTCCAATATTTTGGTTAGTTAATCACGTGCGAGTGTGGCTGCATAGTGGATGGCCCACAGCGCTGAGGCGGGCTCTGTTAAGAATAAACCGCGATGACGTGTGTGCGCCCGTGGTCACCATGGTGCGTGTGGGTGTGTGCATGCATGTCCGTGGCCTTGGTGGTATGTTGAGCAGGCCACCTCCTATGCGTTGTGGGCGCCGTGGGCGTGGCCGGGCGGATCGCACGCACTCGCTGTTGTTGCAAAGTTTCCAGGGGACTAGTTGCTCGTACGTGCATGTAGGGAGTAGCGGTGCATGCGGTTAGTGGCCAATTTGGTGGTTAGTTAGGATAGTGCTTATGAGAGCAGAGTGGCCATGTCTACTTAAGTTGTAGTCCCATTCTGTGGGATCAGTTCGTGCTGAAAATACAGAAAAGCCATCGGCGAGGCGATTCGTGGCAGTCACGATTAAAGATATGCCTGTGGTAGTCAGACGAGCTAGCTGATACCGCCGGAGTTGAGGTGCACATGCACACCAAGCAGGTAGACAACCAGGTGGATTGATTCCACGTGAATCTAGTCCGGCCTACCGATTGCTTTCTGGTGAAACGTATAAATATAAGTCGTGCTTGAACAATTCTTCCAGGAGACAACACGCACATACGTAGCAAGCTAGCTACCGAAGCTGGCAGCCTGCTGGATCGATCTTGAGGCTAGTTATGCTATGTATGTGCGTATAATATAAACTATCAGCCGTTGATTGATCGGTATTGCTGACTAACTAGCTATGCAAGTTTACCCGCAAAAAAACAAACAAACAGAAAAAGCGAAAAATAAACAATAACTATGCATATACATGCACAACATCCATTGAATATCCATAAAACATGAGTGAATTGTTTGCTTTTTTATTACATCCAGGATAGTTACACAATGCACTAGGGGCAACATGGTATTTTCACCTCACACTTAACACTGTTAGTGTCTAAAATGGACGGAAGTGTCATATAAGGAAAAAAATTACTTTAGGTGTCAAATAGGGTAGAAAAAGTTATTTTGGGCCAAATAGGGAACAAAACTTTAAGAAAGGCCAAATAAGGAATTCTCTCGAGATTCAGCCTGCGAAAAAAAGGAATTGAGAGGGACTGGGCTTTATGTTCGGTCACTTCACACCACCACAAGAGGAGGGCTCCATCACTATCGTCTCATGCCGTCTACGGTTTGTCCGCCTTGGAGTCAAGTGAACCACGAATCAAAGCAAGAGAAAAGAAAATCTGCAGCAGCGCCAAGGCCTATAAAAGCCATTGGCTACATGCCCAGAGGTCAGGAGAGAAGAAAAAACCTGTGGGGATGGCGGTGGCGATGCCAACGCAACCCGCTGGAATGCGAGGCAAGAGCGAGGAGGATTGCTTCAGGGGTAGCAAAGGGGATCCGAGGGTTCGGAGGCATGGATCCCCTCGACCGCCGGTTCCCTCGCCCGTGTCGCGTCAGCTTCATCCCCTCCCGGGACAGATCTCCTCGCTCACGTCGCCTCAATTTGGTCCTCGCAACTCTTGTCACCTCATTTTTTGACACAATCTTCGCCTCGGCTTGTTTTTAGGTGTAACTATGGATTTATTCAAAATTCAAATAGTTTGGGATACAAATGATGTCCGGGACAGTCCCTTGCCACACATGGCAGCCCACGTCAAGAGTTGACATGACCTTAGCTAATCTATGAGCCTCACTATTGCATTCCCTTGGTTCATGATGGAAGATAACACGCTCAAAATCACTTCTACGATTTGATATTTCATGCATAATTGGCGCATAAACTGCAGTTGTACCTCTGCTGATGTTGGTGATTACTTCCATGCAATTGCATGCGATTAGTACTCACTGGACATGTAAATCATGGCGCAAGGCCAGTGCCTCATTGCATGCCCACGCTTCCAAGCTGGCTTGTTCGGAAAGGCCGTCGAAAACAAAAGCTAAAGCTCCAAGGAAGCATCCATTACTATCGTGGATTTTTCACGGCAGATGTCCTAGTGTGAGGACTTAATCATGAGGCCAACGCATCTATGTGGTAGCTTGAGAGGGGTTGAGTGGGACGAGAGACACGACATTTTTTACCCAGGTTCGGCCCCTCACGATGGAGGTAAAAGCTTACATCCTGCTTCATTGATATTGATCATGATGATGCTCACGATTACAAGGGTGCTCTTTTGCTACCTCTATCTCGAGAGCTATTGACTTTCCTATCTCAACTTGTGAGAAACTTGTCCCTCTTGGGGTGCCCTGCCCCTCCTTATATAAGTTGGAGGGGCGGGTTACATATGGAGTCCTCATAGGACTATGACTAGAATATTCTCTATTACAACCCACATACATGTCCGGGTCTTTCTCTTCTTGGGCCTGCTGCGTTAAGCTGCCAGTGCAGGCCTCTCCATGAACTGCTGGCCCGGGACTCTCTGATGGGCCGGCCTGCTCACGAGCCGCCAAGTCCAGGCGGGTTACTGATGAAGCGCCAGGTCTGACCGGTTTATCAACGAATCGCCAGGCCCGGCCAGGTCATCAGTGAGTCGCCAATCTTTGAGCGTGTTACTGATGAAATGACAAGTCCCAGCCAGGTCATATCTCCGGTCGTGTCATATTGTGGGGTATATCCCCGACATTAGCCCCCAGTTTAATTTGGATTTATCCATGTTAAACTGATCCTGAAAAATACACACAAGAATAAATTTGATAGATTGTGCTCTAGGTTAAAAACTTTCTGAGCCGGCACCTAATCATCCTTAAGTGCTTGTCATTTCCTTCCTCTGAAAAGTCTGGGTCAATAGACCAGCTTCATCATCAATTTGCCTAATTTTCAGCCAGCTTGAAGTTGTAGATCTTGCCAATTTATGATTACCAAAGCTGTCGGGCTATGAACAGATGATGTCTGGTCATAATTGTTGCTGACGTCGGGTCATAATTGTTGCTGGTGCTGGGTCATGATTGTTGGTGACACCGGGTCATGATGGTTACAGACGCTGGGTCAAAACTGAGAATGCTAAGATGTTCCTCCCCTATATGCATATCACCTGTAGCCCCCAAGTCTTAAGAGGAGAACATAGTGATGGCTTAAGATTTGCTTTAATATACATACTTCAACTTTGGAGAAATCCGGGTTGTTCATGTAGGCCTCCAATCATAAACTGCACATTTTGAACTTCCCATATGTAGCCCCCAAGTGTGGGGTCATTATGCAATAATGAGCAGGGACTTTGTAGATATGATCATGTCGGTTTGAGCAGCAATGTGTAGCCCCCAAGGGCCAGCACTGTAAGATAATACTGAGCTGGGACTTTATATGTACTTCAAAAAATAACACCATATGATGTAGCTCCCAAGTTTCGGGTTACCTTTGACAATAGCAATTAGTATCCCCCAAGGGTTGGCTCATTACGATGTGATGAGTTGGGTCTTCAATAAGGTGAGTTAAAAACGACCTTGCCTTAGCCCCCAAGTGTCTAGGTGCATGCATGCAGTGACATGGGACTTGCATACTTAATATGATCATGATTTGAATAATGTAGCCCCCAAGTGCTGGGTCATATGCCTGCAGCGAACTCGAGACTAAATAAAACCATATCCATTGTCCAGATGATGTTGTTGAAGGCCTTTGCATATCAATATTGAACCATGGTCTTTGTTGTGAACTGGTATTCTTGGATGAAGAAATAATAGCCACTACTCTGATGTGGCTTTGAAAACCTCAGTCATAATACTGGTTATTGATAACCATAAAAAATTAAGCCATGTTGGCATTAAAGATTGGAATAGTATAATCTGGTATGAAAACAATCACAAGATCTTGTCCGTTGACAAGTAAATCCAGAGTTAAATACTGAGTAGCTCTTGGCCGATGGCGACTTAATGCGCATTCATTGTAATGCAGGATTTTTGTAACCCAGCGCCTTATAGCCTTTGTAAAAAATCAGGAATTGATAACCCCTACAAGCAGAGATGTTATTGCAAACGTGCACAGTAATGTAATTCATGAGTCGGCTTTTAAAGCTCGAATCCAGGGCGGGTTAGATAACCCAACAATCCATGGGGGCTCATAGTCATGTCCTGTTTTTTTCTGAAAAATATCACTTTGGCATCTTATAGCCTCAATAAACTCAATATGGAACAATATAACCCTGAGTAGTCTGTAAAGCTCTGCATGTCCTACACAAAGTTTAAACAACATATGCCTTGCGCGACTTATCGTCAAAAGCCAGGGCAGGTAACAACCCAAACATAATATAGTCTTATGCAATTATGGAAAAGACTAGAATTAAGGCCATTCAAGCCAAAATATACTGGCGACTTAAAGTCCACAGCCAGGGCGGGTTATCAAACCACACATATTCATATAACCAGGAAAACATAATTGTAGATTTGACTGATATTATCAGCTCATGACACCATATGTAGTAAAGGTGACAAACCCAATATTCATAAGTGCCTTATTTCAATGAAGCCTGCTGGCGACTCAAGACAAAAGCCAGGGCGGGTGACAACCCAAATACTTGCAACCATGGCTATTTAAGCCGGAACATACTTGCGACTTAAAGTCAAAAGCCAGGGCGGGTTATCAAACCTCGCATATTCATATAACCAATAAAAACATACCTGTGAAATTGATTCATACAGCCGGCTTACATCACCATATCCAGTGAGGGTGACAGTCCAAGGACTAATAGCGCATAATTCCAGTTGCGCAATCAAAGTATAGTAACGACTTAACGTCCAAAGCGAGGACGGGTCATCAAAACCCAAATATGCTCAAATATGAGTCATAAAGTTTAAGGCTACCTCGCCTGAATTTTTTTAAACCATATGTAAATATGAAACAAGGTTATGAATCCAAAAAATGTTCAGAGAAAATAACAAATCAGAAAAACAAAGCTTTCATAGGCTGCCAAGTCTCAATATAAAGTGTTGTTCATGGGCTGCATAGTCATTGAGTTAATCCTTCATTCAAACCTATAAGCCGGGCTCCAAACACTAGTAGAAAAAGGATCAAATGTGAAGCACATTATTGTCGGTTTGATTTTGAGCCGGCACTAATGTGTCCATTAGTGCCGGTTCCAACAGCTAGCCGGCCACTCTCATTAGTACCAGTTCGTGGCGAACCTTTAGCACCGGTTCATGCCACGAAACGGTACTAAAGTGAGTGGTGGCAGGATGTTGTCAGTCTGGGGCCCCTCCAGCACCTTTAGTACCAGTTTGTGTTACGAACCGGTACTAAAGGTCGTCCTACAGAAACCCTTCGTCCTCCCAAGCTCGCTCTGTTCTTCCCCTTTCCCCTCTCCTCCTCTGTTCTTCCCCTCTTCCTCGAGCTCATCGCACATTTTGCCCAAATTTGTCAAGATTTGAAGGCCCCCATCCATTCAAATGATCACAAAGGTTAGCAACTTTTTCCTTTCATCTCTCACTGCTAGATTAGCTCTTGCAATTCTTTGTATAGTGATTAATTTGTGATTTTAGTAATTTGGGAGGAATTATATGTGCTAGTATTTGATTTATATGCAATTTGAGGTCAAAAATAACACTTAATTTGCATATGTAGGTGTGGTTTACTTAGTACCTTCTAAATCTCCGTCAAAACCACCGTCGATCACCCGCACCGTCCCGTCGCCGGCACCACCTTGTGGTGAGGATCTTGTTCATGAATGTTTTACATTACCAAATTGATGTTTGTGTGATTTGGATATATAGTTACTCGTATAATTATCTTACCCGTACGTTGTTTGTTATACATAGTGCCATGGTTTTGATATCCGTCCCCGTCGGTCCTCTTCCTTTTTATGATTCGGATGTGGTATATTCTTTTTTAAAACTAGTTGTTGCATTTCGTGTTTATGAGAAATTATGCCCATCAAGTTGACATAGATATTTTTATCTAGGAGGTATGTGAACCGGAAATTCCAACCGACCCTATTGTCGAGAGGTTAAATTTGGTTGAAAGAGAAAACTAGTATTTGAAAGAAAAATTGAAAAGAATTGAGGGGGAGAAGATGGAATTGGAGTTGCATGTTGCCGATGTCGTTGATGATCACAAGATCAAGATGGAGAAAATGCGCCTGAAGATTAGAAAGATTAGAAAATATGTCATTGATAGCGAGGCTTGGTATCATTATGCTGTTGGATCAATTGTTACCTTAGTTGCAATCTTGATCGCATTTGTTGTTGCATTTAAATGCTTTAGCTAGAGAGTTATTTGTTTGTTGCATGTAAGTGTTGTATGAACTATATATATGTATGAACTTTATGTATGAACTTGTATTAATTTGGTCTTTCGGTGTTGTGTAATGAAGATGAGCCGACAATGGATGTATGATGAACGATCCTCTCCCGAGTTCATTAATGGAGTGCATACTTTTCTGCTTGCCGCTGAGGAAAACAAGCAGGCGGACGATTTTATGCCTTGTCCATTTGCTGGTTGTAAGAATGGTCACAATTACTCTACGTCAAGATCCATTCACGTCCACCTATTTGAGTCTGGTTTCATGCCCACTATAATGTTTGGACCAAGCACGGAGAAAGAGTGGTTATGATGGAAGACAATGAAGAAGAAGAGGATGACAACAGCTATCCTGGCCATGGGTTCCCTAAATACGATGATACAACAATGGGGGAAGAAGCTGAAAAAGAGGCATCAAATGAGCCTACTGATGATCTAGGTCGGGCCATTGCCTACGCAAAGAGAAACTGCGCAAGTTATTTGGAGAAGACGAAGTTGCAGCGCATGTTAGAGGATCACAAGAAATTGTTGTACCCGAATTGCGAAGCTGACAAAAAAAAGTTGGGCACCACACTGGAATTGCTGCAATGGAAGGTAGAGAATGGTGTATCTGAGAAGGGATTTGGAAAGTTGCTGGTAATGATAAAGAATATGCTTCCAAAGGACATTGCCCGGGAGTATGTATGAAGCAAAGAAGGCTGTCTGCCCTCTAGGGTTAGAATTGCAGAAGATACCAGCATGCCCTAATGACTGCATCCTCTATCGCGGTGAGTACGAGGATTTGAACACTTTCCCAGTATGTGGTGCATTGCGTTATAAGATTAGTCGCGATGACCCTGGTGATGTCTAGGGCGAGCGCCCCAGGATGAATATTCCTGCCAAGGTGATGTGGTATGCTCCAATAATACCATGGTTGAAACGTTTGTTCCAAAACAAAGAGCATGCGAAGGCGATGCGATGGAACGGAGAAGACAGTAAGAAAGACCGAAAGTTGAGAGTACCCGCTGACGGGTCACAGTGGAGAAAAATCGAGAGAAAGTACATGGAGGAGTTTGCAGGTGACCCAAGGAACGTATGGTTTGGTCTAAGCACAGATGGCATTAATCCTTTTGGGGAGCAGAGCAGTAACCATAGCACGTGGCATGTGATTCTATGATTGTATAACCTTCCTCCTTGGTTGTGCATGAAGCGGAAGTTCATTATGATGCCAGTGCTCATCCTAGGCCCTAAGGAACCCGGCAACGACATTGATGTGTACCTAAAGCCATTAGTTGAGGAACTATTACAGCTGTGGAATGGAAAAGGTGTACATGCGTGGGATGAGCACAAATAGGAAGAATTTGACCTAAAGGTGTTGCTGTTCATGACCATCAATGATTGGCATGCTCTTAGTAACCTTTCAGGACAGACAAACAAGGGATACCGTGGATGCACGCACTGTTTGGATGATACCGACAATATATATTTGGATAGTTGTAGGAAGAATGTGTACCTGGGACATCGTCGATTTCTTCCGAGCAGGCATCCCGTAAGAAAGAAAGGAAAGCATTTCAAAGGTGAGGCGGATCACCGGACGAAGCCTCTCCACCGTACTGGTGCTGATGTACACGATATGGTCAAGGATTTGCAGGTAATCTTTGGAAAGGGTCTTGGCGGACAACCTGTTCTGAAGGACGCTGACGGACACGCACCCATGTGGAAGAAGAAATCTATATTTTGGGACGTGCCATATTGGAAAGACCTAGAGGTCCGCTCCGCAATCGACGTGATGCACGTGACGAAGAATCTTTGCGTGACCCTGCTTGGATTCTTGGGTGTGTATGGGAAGACAAATGATACACCAGAGGCATGGGAGGACGAGCAACGTATGCACGGAAAAGACGACATACATCAGGGTTGGGCCAGCTATGCTCTTACTAAAGAAGAGAAGGAAATCTTCTTTGTATGGCTGCTCAGTATGAAGGTACCGTCTGGCTTCTCACCGAATATAAAAGGAATAATAAATATGGTAGAGAAAAGTTCCAGAACCTAAAGTCTCATGACTACCACGTGATTATGACACAACTGCTTCCGGTTGCATTGAGGGGGCTTCTACCGAAAAACATTCGATTAGCCATTGTGAAGCTATGTGCATTCCTCAATGCAATCTCTAAGAAGGTAATTGATTCAGAAATCATACCAAGGTTACAGAATGATTTGGTGCAATGTTTTGTCAGTTTCGAGTTGGTGTTCCCGCCATCCTTCTTCAACATCATGACGCACGTCCTAGTTCACCTTTGCGAAGAGATTAACGTTTTGGGTCCTGTATTTCTACACAATATGTTCCCCTTTAAGAGGTCCATGGGAGTCTTGAAGAAGTATGTTCATAACCGTGCTAGGCCAGAAGGAAGCATCTCCAAGGGCCATGAAAATGAGGAGTTCAATGAGTTTTGTATTGACTTTATTCCTGACCTTAAGCCGATTGATGTTCCTGAATCGCAGCATAAGGGCAGACTGGATGGAAAAGGCACGCTAGGAGGGCATCAAATAATATGTATGGACGGGCATTCTCTCACTGAAGCACACTACACAGTTCTACAGAATTCCGCCTTGGTGGCTCCGTATATGGAGGAACACAAGAATTTTCTACACTCCAACACCCGGAGTAGTCTAACGAATGGAATACACGTGAACAAACAAGGACTTTTGCTGGTTGGTTGCAGAAACGTGCCATGCATGATGGCGATATTAAAGATGACATGTACTCGTTGTCCAAGTTACCATCTTCGAATATAATGACTTTCAAAGGGTACGAGATAAATGGGAATACATTTTACACGATCGCCCAAGATAAGAAGAGCACCAACCAAAACAGTGGTGTCCGCTTTGATGCAACAACCAACACGGGAAAGGAAACATATTATGGTTACATAGAGGACATATGGGAACTTAACTATGGAGGTGGTTTGAAGGTCCCTTTGTTTCGGTGCAAATGGATCAATATGACACGAGGTGGGGTAACGGAAGACCCGTAGTACGGAATGATAACAGTGGAACTGAACAATCTTGCGTATGCAGACGAACCATTCGTCCTAGCCAATGATGTGGCGCAGGCCGAGAAAAAGAAAAGATGAGGAAGCGAATGGATCATACGATGAGACAAAGCGCCACATAGTTCTTTGAGGGAAAAGAAACATCGTGGGAGTGGATGACAAGACAAGCATGTCAGAAGATTATGAAAAGTTTGATAAAATTGCTCCATTCAGAGTGAATATTGACATGAGCACCTAGTTAAATGATGAAGATTTTCCATGGCTATGGCGCAAAGGGACACACACGAAGAAAAAATTTAACACCCAATGATCTGGGATGTGATCGGCTTCACTATCATCACTTTCTTCTGTGTTTCACACCCAGGAGGGAATCTCTATAAAAGTTAGGGTAGTTATGTCTTTTGGCATTTGAAATGCGAAGAAATTTTATGTGCAAACAAATTTTTTCATGCATTTACTGATTTTTTAAAAGGCATTTGTTACAAAGGCATTTCATTTTTTAAATAATCTAAGCCTTACCAAATTGAATATAATGATAAAACACACTAATATTAAACATAAGAAAAAGGAATCACTAAAGAATCTATTTTCAAAGTTAAGTTATTCACAAACTAGTGATTCACACAAATTTCAAATAATTCAAAATTTAAACTATTCAAATTTGAAAACTACCGGCACTAACAGAAAGTTTGTAATTTTTTGTACCTAAAGCAAAAATATATTATAAAAAATTGTTGGGGCGCTGCCCAGTGGGCCAGACAGACCTCGGGTGTGCAAATTCAGGCCCAGAAGGGCCAGCAAGATCACAGGACAGTGCGCCATAGTTAGGCCCAGAAGCCTGCTATATAGAGGAGTTCGATGGAGCAGCCGTGGCTGGGTTTATAAACCAGTCGGCTGCCCTTCGCTCGGCGAGGTGGGACTAAACTTTGCGCCCGTTGCCTGGCAGCGCACCCCTTTAGTACCAGCTGGTGGCTCCAACCGGTACTAAAGGGTGGGTCTTTAGTACCGGTTGGAGCCACCACCCGGTACTAAAGGGGTGCGCTGCCAGGCAACGGGTGCAAAGTTTAGTCCCACCTTGCCAGGCAAAGGGCAGCAGCACTGGTTTATAAATTAGTAATGGTTGGAGCCACCACCCGGTACTAAAGGGGGGGGGGCGCTTGCCGCCGCTTGGCCTGGCCAAAACAGACCTTTAGTACCGGTTGGTGGCTTCAACCGGTACTAAAGGGGTGTTCTATATAAGAAAGCACTTCAAAAAAATTCATTTCTCATCTCTCCCTCTCTTCTCCTCTGCCCCGTCGCCGCCGCCCCTCGTCGCCGCCCCCATCGCCGTCCCCGTCACCGTCGCCGCCCCGGCCGTCCCCGCCCCTCGTCGCCGCCCCTGTCACCATCACCGCCCCGGCCGTCCCTATCCCCGTCGTCCCCGTTGTCGCGCCCCGCCTCGTCGCCGCGCCCCGCCCCGTCGTCCCCGCCCGGCCCGTCCCCGTCCTCGTCGTCGCCACCCCGTCCCCATCCCCGTCATCACTGCCCGTCTCCGTCCCCGTCACCGCCCCCCGTCGCCGCGCCTCGCCGGTGAGCTCCTGCCCCGTCCGCCATGTCCACACACACACACACATTAGTTTTTTAGTTATAAATTTTAGTTATAGAAATTTTTCTGTTTTGTAGTTACCAACCGATACTAATGGTCTACCAGCACCCAGGCCCGGCTCGTGCCACGTGCTGGCTCTTTAGCGCCGGTTCGTGCCGAACCGGTAGTAAAGGGGGGGCCTTTAGTCTCCACTCTTTAGAGCCAGTTGTAGAACCGGCACTAAAGGCCCTTAAAAACCGGCGATAAAGCCCGTTTCTGCACTAGTGAATGACCAACCGCCGTTTTAGCTTTTGACAAATTCAGGGTCTTTATAAGATTGACTGTCAAGAGTACGGTGGGTCATTCCAGGATTACCTAGGCGGAGTGGCAGACATACAAGGTAGGATACACCAGAATTTGATGTTTACACCTGGCGTACAACCCAACCAAAAGGGTAAATAAAGCTATGTTGATTGAACAGGGAGCGCCCAAGTGACGTATAGTGAGCCCTCAAGGCAGGATACCTATGTATGAACTGTGCACTGCAGCAAGTTCTCTTTGGTAACCTCTAATTGCGTAGGAAGCCCCCAAGTGATTTGTAACAAAGGCGCATAAGCCGGATCAAGAGGGTAAGCACATCTATGATCATTGAGCAGGAAGCCCCCAAGTGACCAATAAACTGATAATGAAGACTCAAATATTCATAAAGCAGTGTACCATGTTTGAAATGTGCTTCATGGCAACGAGTTCTCTTTGGCAACCTTTGATTTTTCCGAGAACTCGAACTTGTGAGAGATGAATTCCTCTTGAGCCGGGATTTTAAACCGGATATTGAGAGCTTCAAAGCTTTGCGAGAGATAAATTTCCCTTGAGCCGGTTTTTAAATCAGAATCGTTCTTTTTAAACAGGAAATTTTCTGACGACCTTTAAATTTTTATCAATATATCAGTAGCCCACGAGACTGGGTTATCTTCCCTCCAATGACCCGGGGCTCGTAAATTTGCTGAGTCATGTCATCGTAGCCCTTGAGTCTTAAGATGACTCGAGGAGTTGTCTTGACATTCTCCATATTTGACCATGATATAAACTGGCATATAGTTGAACAGTGGAATGCTGTAATATGTTGAAGCTCGGCGGGTTATAAATGATGACGTGTGAGCTGTGTCAATAACCCAGTTGATGATTCATTCCAACTGGTTGTTGAAGTTTAAACAAACAACAATATCAACGATTTGTGCACCTGTCCATTGAGCCATCCGGTGCAGGCGGAGACTGATAATATAATATGATTTGCTCCAGAATTGTTAGAATAGACCCGACCATAGGGCGGACAGTAAAGGCGGCTGTGAAATTAGAGATAGCCATGGGCACAGAGAAATGAGTCGGCTGCGGCATTATAAGCCGACGCGGACAGGGAGTAATTCATAGGCGCGGTAAGCCGCGCGGACAGGCGAGTCAGCCACGTCGTGTTGATGTCAATTGGGCCGTAGAGGGGGAGGTTTGCACATATATTCATCGAGCAGCATGGCACAGTCAGATGCTAGCGCATGATAATGGTGGCGCGAGCTATATATCCATGACACAACCATCACTCTTGCAATGAACAATTTGCCCTGATTTGTCCGGACGATAGATGACATGTTTTCACATCCGTAGACCAATTTTTAGTCATTTCAACAGTGATTGAGCCACTTGTTGAACAGAGTGGATCGCCTCACGATTAGGCTGGCCTCACAGATAAAGCCCACTTCACGAAAATTTCCTCATTCCATGGAAACTGTACCCCAATCTTCTTCATTTTTTTTACTTTTCTTCAGCCCCGTTGGCCAGTCAACACACGCACGGGACGCACCCAAAAAGAACCAGGCGAGGCAAGCCAGCAGTCAGGCACGGCAAGCCATCAAAGGCTAGTGCAGTGGGTGCAGCGGGTCGACACCGCAGCGTCTCAGTGCATGATGGTGAGGGCAGCTTAAAATGAACCATGCTGCAGTGGTGATGAAGGCAGGTGGGTCAAGCAGAGGTCGCTGGAGCAAAGGAAACACCGGTGAGAGGTTGCAGCAGCGGCTTGAAGTGCGTTCGTAATGGAGCCTAGAAAGGGCGGCTCAGAGCGGATCCTCCTGGTCATGTTGTGCCATCCTTAAATTAAATCATCAGGCATAGACCATTTGGATTGCCATGTCCTTTTGTTGTAGTAATACTTCTGTTCATCCCCAAATTGTGCTCTTGCCAATCGCAGAGCCAGGCTTAGTAAAGCTCAGTGGCATTAAAGCTGATAGAAACTGATGCTCTGGTTGCATCATTGGTGACATAGGAGGTCTCACAGCGGTTCTTGAGGCGGCCACGGTGGCTGCTCGTGGCAGAGCCGCCTTGAAGGTTCCAGCAGAGCCTGGAAACAACGACTCAACGGGGACGGCAGCAGAGGAGCGAAGGGCCGGTGCGGTGACTCGACGTGGGACTGTAGCTTGTGGAGGTGTATTGCAGTGGTAGCGGGTCGACTCGGAGGCGGCCGACAGACTAAGGCCACGCACGTGACCACAGCAGCGGAGGCGAGGTGGGTCAACCCAGGCGGGTGAGGTGAACCAAGGTGGCGGTGAAGGCAGGCACGACGGCGGCTACCCGGAGTGGCTGAGCGACTCACAAGCATGGCGATGGAGGAATCTGAATCCAATCCACTTCGGGGTCCTCCCTATGGCCCCGGCGTGGATGGACGGGCGTGGATCTGCTTGGCGGCTCAATACCGCAGGGCCGGCTCAACGCAATGGCGGAGGTGGCTTGCAGGCGTTCAAAACGGAGGCGCATGCATCTTGGCAGTGCCAGCCAGTCCGCGGTTGTCTAAGTAGAGGCAAGACCATTGACTGCGGCGACGGATGTGTGCCCGTCGAGGAGTGGAAAGGCCGGGGCAGCTTGGCAGCACGGCGGCTCATAGGTGATAGGTGCAGTGGCACAGCAGACGGAGGAGCGGCCGGGCGGCCAATCTCAGCGAGGGCAGCTCGATGGTGGAGGTGATCGCAAGGCGCAGCCGGCTTGATGATGCGGGCCGTAAAGGGCGGCTCGGAACACGGTGACGAAGCAGAGTCTGAATCCAACCCCCGTCCATATCCTCGTCCGGGATGCTCCTAGTTTGACTTCCACCACCAATCTTCCAGATCATGGGCCCCCTTTTCTCTTTTTTTAATGCTGGTTGTAGTGGGGAGTATCCTATACTAGTATCATGCATATGATACTAGTGTATGATACTACCTACCTAATGCTTAGATCATATAGTAGTATAATGTAGTTCTTTTTTTATTTCCATGCATGACACATAGTAGCATAGCATTTATTATGATACGGTATCATGATATGATACTCAACTCCCTCTCTCTTCATTTAATTCTATCACACCTCATCAAAATTGCCTAGTAGGCATGCATGATACTAGCTATGATACTACCATTACAACCAGTCAAGATGAAGACGTGAGGACGTGGTAGCTGGTCAGATTGTTTGCTCCACAAACAGTGAAGTCTGCTTCAAACCTTGAATTCATTTGGCTGGTCGAAAATGAACCTCAACCTCTCATTCCCTGAAATTGGCACCCTGTACTCATGGATCCCGGTCTGATCTCAACCCTATACCGGTTTAGATCAAATGATACACCTGAAAACACAAATGATCCCACCAAAATAAGTCTCTACTCTCACTCACTATGGGGGCCCACATGCCATATCTTTCTTCTCTCCTGGTACCTTCTCCCCACAAATCCCCTTCGTCCTCTTTGCCTCTTTTGCTCGGGCACAACCACTGCCCCGCCGCTGGTGGCTCGCCCCCAGAAGTTGCTTCGCCTATGTCGCCACCAGGGACCGGCGTAATCGACTAGCAGTGGCGAGCATCCCGTCTTACCCGGGCCTCTATATCACCGACCTGACACGGACCCGCCCACTCCCGTTCTACCGTTGTAAGAGGATCGATGAACTGGAGCGGGCGTTGGGCGATGCCCAAAACTATGAGGCGGGTGAGGAATCACGCAGGTGGAGTACTCTGGTTCACATGACTGGAGGTGACTGCAAACTTGCCCGCAGTGAGCACTGATATTGACGAGACGACAGGAGGTATGTGATACGTCTTCAACATATCTATAATTTTTTATTGTTCCATGCTATTATATTACCTGTTTTGGATGTTTATGGGCTTTACTTTACACTTTTATATCATTTTTGGGACTAACCTACTAACCGGAGGCCCAACACTTATTGCTGTTTTTTTGCCTATTTCAGTATTTTGAAGAAAAGGAATATCAAACGGAGTCCAAACGAGATGAAACCTTCGGGAGCGTGATTTTTGGAACAAACGTGATCCAGAGGACCTGGATTTCAAGACAAGAAGCAGCCGAGGCGGCCACGAGGGTGGAGGGCGCGCCCCCCTACTGGGCACGCCCCCCTATCTCGTGGGCCCCTTGGGCGTCCACTGTCGGTGTCAAAACCGGCGGATTTCGGGTAGGGGGTCCCGATCTGTGTGTCTAAGGCTGATGGTAACAGGAGGCAAGGGACACGATTTTTTACCCAGTTTCGAGCCCTCTCGATGGAGGTAAAACCCTACTTCCTGCTTGCTTGATATTGATGATATGAGTATTACAAGTGTTGATCTACCACGAGACCGTAGAGGCTAAACCCTAGAAGCTAGCCTATGATGATTATGATTGTGTCTCTAAGAACTAAACCCTCCGGTTTATATAGACACCGGGGAGGGCTAGGGTTTACACAGAGTCGGCTACAAAGAAGGGAATCTAATATCCGGATCGCCAAGCTTGTCTTCCACGCAAAGGAGAGTCCCATCCGGACACGGGACGAAGTCTTGAGTCTTATATTTTCATGGTCCAACAGTCCGGCCAAAGTATATAGTCCGGCTATCCGGAAACCCCCTAATCCGGGACTCCCTTAGTAGCCCCTGAACCAGGCTTCAATGACGATGAGTCCGGCATGCAGTTTGTATTCGACATTGCAAGGCGGGTTCCATCTTGGAATACGCCAAAGCACCTGTTGTAACGAACAGTGTCCAGATTCCCATCAATGTTGTACTCCTTGGCTTCTGTGCTTCAATAATGGTCATCTCCACGTGTCGAACGAATACGAGGAGCCGGAGCATTTTCGCATTTGCCACCCCGGCCCTGCAGGCAAACCGTCTATTTGAAGGGATGGGGATTCTCAGATCCAAACCTCGCCTTCTTCCCTTGAGCGAGCATCCAACCGAGTGCGCCCAGAGAAAACCATTCCAACATGGCCGGTCACCGCAGCTCCTCCTCTTGCTCCCCAAGCTCTAAGCCAGGTGATTGGGAAGAATGTTCTGTTCCTCAAAGTCGTTTAATAGAGTTGCAGACCCAAGGGTTTCTTCCACCTGCGTTCATGGTCCCTGTCCGAGCCGGACTAGCCACCTATAATGGCGGGGAGCAAGCGGAGAGATCTCCCAATCCATCCCCGGGGGAGCGAATAAGCCTCATCCCGCATCTGCTAAGAGGCAGCGGGTTTCCAAACCACCCATTCCTTCGCGGGCTCCTGGAGTTCTATGGTCTCCAGTTGCACAACCTCACCCCTGCCTCCGTGCTGCATATCGCAGGATATGTTGCCCTTTGTGAATTTTTCCTGGGCTGCGAGGCTCACTTTGGGTTATGGAAGAAGTTGTTCTGCCTCATCCCTCGCAACCAAGGGGACTCCATATGTCAAGTGGGCGGAGCCGAAATATGGCGCGTCGCCGAGACCGGATACCTGTCCGGCACTCCCAAGAAGGCACCTACAAACTGGCCCTCGGAGTGGTTTTATGTGGATGACGTTCCCCTTCCGATTCCAGTCCGGACGGGCCTCCCTGAGTTCAATAACGCTCCACCGAAGGCACGCCAAAGTTGGCGCCCTCAGGGCTCTCAAGAGGAGAATACCAGAGAAGTATACTTCCTGATGAACAGGATAAAGATACTGGCCAAATCGGGGCTGTCAATAGTCGAGGTTATAGCAATATGCATAATGCGGGGGGTGCAGCTACTTCAATATCGGGGGAAGCCCGTCTGGCACTACAATGGGGAAGATGATGCCACCCGCTGTGGTCGTAAAGGTCCGGACTCCGCCACTGCTCTGGCGAGAATATTGTCCGATTTGTATAATGGAGAGGAAGAAGAATTCCTTCATATTAAATTGAGGGACGGATTTTCCATGTACAACCCCCCAAGCTGGGTAAGTCGTCACTTTTCCCCCGCTCCATTCATTCTGGTGTCCTTTGTCACGATTATTTACCTTGATATTTCTGAGCAGGAACTGAGGAGGGCCGTGGAAGGATTCAACAGCCGCTCCCCACAGCCAGAGGACCCCAGAAGGGCCTTCGATCCAGGACTTGAAAAAGATTCGGATATATCTGTGGAGCTCGTTAGCGGGACATTTTACCAGGCCAGCTGCAATGGCACTTCGGTGGCTATTATCGCCAACTTTCCCGGACTGGTACCTGCATCAGTTGTAAGCAAAGCCGAAACTTTTTCCTCTGAAGAGGACTCCTTCCTGATACCATGCCATATGCATAAAACATCGTATTTTTGTAGAGACGATCATCGGAACGCGGCGCCGAGCCCCTGGGGGCTCGTCGGCAAAGGGCGTCCAGGTCATGCAGGATTAAGAGGAAGGCGGTTAGGGCCAAAACTCCGTTATAGAGGTACGGTAAAAACCTTCTCTGTGATTATTGTGTTTTGAAATGTAACAGCGTCTGTCGTGTTCTGGCAGAAAGAGGAATCGTCGGACTATATCCAGAGATCCTGCCGATCACGCCTCCACCATCCGGATTCCAGAACCGGCTTCGAGAGAGGAGGCCACTGCGGGGCCGATGCCGAATTGTCCCCCGACAAAGGATGCGGATATGCTCTCCGCCACGAATTCCTAAGTAGAGAGTGCCATGAGTCACCGGTGCCGATGGGCCGTACTTCGCAATAGCATCTTTTCTGAAGAGGCATTTAATGCTTTTAATTCGGGGGACGCATACATTCGAGCTGCTCAAGGCGGGCTCGCCCGAGCGATGGACCAGTATGCAAAAGATATACGGGTAAGGAAATTTGATAAGCATGTATAGCAGTAGCCCCTGAGACTTGAAACGGTTGGAACAACTGATTTAAGGATCATTTTATGAACAGTTCCTTGTAGATAAGAATACCCAATTGTCTCAAGAGCTGGAGGAGTGCAAGACCCAGCTGAGGGGAGTGGTTGCCAAGCTAGAGGAATCCCAGAAGGCCTCATCTGGTAATCATTTTTCTCATTAGAGAAATTTTAAAGGAATATACCAGTTAGCAATTGGCTAGCTTCATAAGTCTAACAGAAAATTCTGCAGACAATCCCAGGACGAATCCGGAGATCATAAAAGATAGCGAGTCGCATCTCCAAAGACAGCTGAAGGCTGGCGAGCGTGTGCTTACGCAGGTTAGGCGGGAGAAAAACAATCTCCAAGATGCCAACCTCTGGCTGGGCGTCGAATTATCAGATGTTCGAGCTCAGCTAGCGGACTCCATGAAGGAGAACAGAAGGCTTCGTCGCGGCATTTATGGCAAGTGTCTAAATGTACTGCAGTACAATTCGGCGAGGAAGCATATTAAAAGTGTTTATATCTGTAGGTATGTTGACGGGCCGTCCTAAATAGGAGATGCCCAGATCCGCAGGTGTCACACCCTGCATTTTGTAACATTTCATTTGCATTATTAAAGCATGAAAATTTGGACCAACAAAAACTTTTGCATTATTTGGCTTTTATTTGGAGTTGGTTTTCTCTTTGTGCTTCTTTTTAAGTGCTCTTTAAAGTCAACTACTCCACCTATGTACTTCATCTCCTTGCCCCAAACTTCTGCCCAATGACCATGCCATGTGTATAGTGCAATATAGAATTTTCTTACAAAAATAATTTGGCCAAAAAGTATTTTGTAAATTTAGTTTTCCAAAAACCCCTGAATTGAGGTTTGCACTGCAAGTACTTGATTTGGGTTATGAAAAATATTTCAAAAGGTATATTTGAATCCTATTAGGTGTAGGACTCCCATAAACCACAAAAATATAATTTTAAAAGTTGTTTTACTATTTTATTTAAAAGCTTTTTCTTAAGGCCAGAAATGGTCTTTAATAGGGAAAAAATTATTTTATTGTTTTAAAAATATTTGACAAAAATTAGGGAAACTCAGTGGACATATATTTTCCATATATAAGAGTTTCAACACATGGTCATGTTCAAAATATTGGTCAAATCCCTCAAAAACCCTTTCTGGATATTTCAAACTTTTGAAATATTTACAAAGTAAATATTCTCCAAAAATTCCAAGAAAATTATATCATCTCACATATGACATACTTGATGATATTGACAAGTCTCATGTCATGGAGAATAGTATAACCCCATGAAATCCCCTCAAAACCATTTCTGTCCATTTTGAAGTTTGAGCAACTTTACATTGCCAAACATGACCAAATGTTCTCAAACTTGGTGCACATGCTCCAATGGTCTAATAATGCATGTAGAACAAATGGCACAGGTTGGAGAAGAAGATATCCTGGTCAAAGTGCCTCAAAACCCTCTCTTAACAGAATCAAATTTGAACTACTTTGTACTACCAACTTTTTCTCCATGACCCCAACTTTTGTGAGCCTGATCACATGACTAAATAAGGCCACCACACCAAGTGGTGCATCAAGGGGAAGTGATCTACTCAACTGGATCTACACAAATCCATTCCTGCCAATTTTTAGGGTTTGCAAAAGTTGCATTGGCAACTTTGTCCAAATAAGCTCAAAATGGGTGGAAGGCCCTAATTATATGTGGCATCTCACCCTGTGGAGTCTCATGGCCAGTGGAAGTCATTAGCTTGCCCAAAAAATCATCAAACACCTTCTGGCAGAATTTTGGAATGCAAATTCCAGCCCCTTCCACTAATCCCCTTGAGCCCATCTTTTTACCACAACCCCTCCTAGTTCCCCTCTGCAACTTGGATGCTTTTTGCCCGAGGAAGCAATGATGAGGGAGGGGGAAAACCCCATTTGTCTTCTCTGGACAGCAACTTCTCCCCTCTCTCTCAGCCTCCTTCTCTCCCCTCGGCTCTCCAGAGCATCCAAGGCCCGTTTCAGCTTTTGCCTACACCCCCTGCAGCCTCCAGACACTAGTGGACGCGCGCGGCCGCGGAAAAACCGCGGATGCCGGCCAAAGTCGCGCTCTGGAGCGTCCGGCAGGACACCGACCGTTGACGCCGCGCCTCCCGACCACCTCGAGCTTCCCCCACGCGCCAGTCGATGCCCCTCGACGTCCGCTCCACGCCAGCAGGCCGCCCACTTGCTCCCGTGCCCTCCTCTCTCTCCTGCAGCTCGCGCCAGAACGCCGCCCCGCTCGGCCAATGCTCGCGCCACTCCTGTGGCCCGCGTGCAGCTCGCCCCGCTCCTTCTCTCTCTCCCTGGCACGCTACACCACTCCCACGAACACCCCCGAGCCCTCCATTCCCTCTCTAACGGCCACCCGAGCCGATCCCGCGGGCACCCATAGGCCACGCCTATGGTGGACCTCGGCCAGCCCATATAAGGCGACCCCGAGCCCCTCTTTCACTCCCTGTCGCTTCCCCACGCTCCTAATCCACCTCCCGTACCACCCATTCATCTCCAGAGCCGCCCGAGCTCGAGATCGAGCTCGAGCTCCGCCGCCTCGGCTCGTCGGCGTTCGCGCGGTACAGGCCTCCTCCGCCCCCATTTCCTCTCGATCTGGAACCGCGCGGCCACGCTGACCTTTTCCCCTCTCTTTCCCACTCTTTTTGCAGCCGGGAACGGCCGGATTCATCGACGCCCGAAGCACCTCCGCCGCGTGACCTCGTCGCCGGCGAACCAGGCTGCTCCGGCGACCGTCTCCACCACCACCCGAACGGCGACTCCGCCCCGAGTCCAACGGTACCACCCGCGCACCTTCCCGTGCTCTGTATCGCCGCCGGCGAGCTCGTTGTTGCCTCTGGCCGGAGGTAGACGACGACGGCCGTGGGGCCAGCTTGTCAGCCTCACGCCCTGACAGGTGGGATCCACCCGTCAGGTTTAAAACGCGCGCGCGCGCGCACCGGTTCGCCCGTCGGCTGAAGGCATATTTCGCCTTTACGCCTTCGACGTGGCGGCCCGCATGGGCTGGTTTCCCCTCTGGGCCTGCTGCCCGTGGCCTCTCTGGCCCAGTGGCACAGCGCCACTTTTCTTTTTCTTTTTCTGTCTCCTTTCCAAAAATTCCACAGGGCAAAATATTTGTCCAAATGAAATATTTCCAACTCCTAAAATCTCAGAATAATCCCACCTATTTATTGATGTAACTTTCATGCACATCCATTACACCTTTCTGCTCTGTTCAAATTCAAATTCAAATTTGAACAATAAAACCTCTGTTTGAAAATCCACAACTCTGTTTCCCTAGCTCCAAATTCAAAACCAAGAATTTTCCCCTTCCTAGTTTTCCTCCTAGTATTTTACAAAAATAAGTTGACATTTTTCTGAGCACTTTGACTTTTTTGTTTTTATTATTGTCTTATTTTCCCGCTATTTTCTTGCAACGTTAGATCCCGTATTTGACAAGGTAGCTGAAGAAGAAGGAGGAGAAGGGCCTGAAGACTTTGAAGACCAAGCCAACCAAGGCAAGCAGCCCTTTGACCATGTCTATGAAACCCTTTTTATGCATGACATATAACTCTTTATTATTGTTGCATCGGAATCATGATGAGATGGTAGACCACGTTGGTCGGTTGCCTCTGTTACTTCCTCATTGATACTTGCATTGTGCATGACCCCACCTTCTTATGAGGGTTATGCCGGTGGGAGTAGATAGGATGCTAAAGTAGGGCTACGCAAAAAGGGACGGGGATATGCATGGTGATGGGGACAAAGTGATTTCAAAAGTCTTTTCGAAAACCCCGTCGGGTGCCACTTATGCCCGAGGGAGATGATGAGATGGGTAACCACTTGATGACGAAGTGGTGTACCGAGGCAAGTGTGTGTGTTGTTTTCAAAAATGGATTGGTCGAAGTTGCGACCGTTATTCCAACCTTACATGCGCAACCACTCTACCCTTATATGGGAAAGGGCATTATTGATTACCTAGACCGATACTAGCTTGGAGCCCGCATTACTAGTGACGGGAGAGTTGTTGGTGCGCTCTCTCAGGACGGGGTCGTGCCAGGTAGGGCGGCCATGACTGTTTTCACAGGGCACCGGACACACCGTTGGTACCCCGTGCCAGTGGTATGTGATAAGTATGGGAGCGAGGCTCCAAGAAAGTGTTATGTGAAAAGTTGGGCACGGGGGTTACTGCCAATCGAGTGGACTCCATGTTAGTGTCGTCTAGGGAAAGGTAGTGATCGGGTGCTTACCCCGGGTACTTAAGGTATCGCAGGTCGTGGATGACACGGAAGTTCCCCGGATCTTGTGGGTAAAGTGTGCAACCTCTGCAGAATGTAAAACTATTCGAATAGCCGTGTCCACGGTCAAGGACAGTTGGGTAACCGCTCTTGGGCTATGTCCATTTGTTTACAAACCAAGTGTGAGTATTGATAAAACGACTCGGGTCAAGTCAAGGGACTTGACATGAATGAGATGGGTTGGTGCCCACTCTATTATGATAGCTGGGTTGGTGCCCACTCTATTTATGTTGATATCTGTAACCAGTCCTCATGGTTACTTGAATTCTCTTGATGCTTGCGTACAAGATGTTGAACATGTCATTGCACTCAAAATTAGCTTTCGGCAAAATTTACCTATGTCATGCATTGTTGTAACTTGAACCAAAACATGGGTTGCTTGCGAGTACATTCAAAGTACTCATTGGCTTGCCACTGGTTATTTAATTGACAAGGCCTGGAAGAACCGGAGTTCAAAGAAGCGTTCTTTTGATACGAACATGCGAACTAGGACGTTTCCCAGTCAAAATGCATGTAGGGTTAAGGCAGATGGCATGGGTTCTACTTATCGACAAAGATTTCCGCTGCTTGTGTTTCATTTCATGTTCAGCCCTTAAGGCTTCATCAATGTAAGACTTGACCATAATGGTCATAATTTGTGTAAGACGGTATGTATGGATGTAAGACTCTTGTTATTTAGCTTCTGTGTGTTCAGTGAGCATTGATCTCTGGGATCACTGTACACGTGCATTCGGTGATCTCGACTTATGAGTCGGGGTCCCCACAGAGCTGCTATCAGAGCCATCCTGACTGTAGGAAGCCTTAGTTAGCATGGACATTCCATGTTGGTGGAGTTCAAGAAGCAAGCACCACCCACCTTCATCGAGACTGCTGAACCCCTGGATGCAGACGATTGGGTACGCACCATTGAGGATCTGTTGGCGGTAGTCGGATGCACTGAGGACCGTGAGAAGGTGGCATATGCTGCCCACTGTCTCGGGGGAACTGCCAGAGCTTGGTGGGATGGATTCAAGGCTATGCATGCTGAGCAAAACATCACTTGGGATAACTTCAAGACAGAATTCTGCAAGGCCCACATTCCTTCTGGAATCATGGCCATCAAGAAGCGTGAGTTCCGAGCCCTGAAGCAAGGTAGCGGCACTGTCAAGGAGTACATGCAGAAGTTCAGTGTTCTCTCAAGGTATGCCCCTGAGGATGTCAGCACTGATGCTGCCAAAAAGGAGCGCTTCATGGAAGGCCTTAACCAGACTCTGCAGTACTCGCTTGTTGTGTGTGACTGCCCGACCTTTCCTGATCTGGTGAACAAGGCACTCATGCTTGAGGACAAGCGACGTGCTTTGGATGACACTCGTAAGCGCAAGATGATCAGCAAGGGTAGCTCCAGCAACCAGAAGCCTCGTCCGTGGCAGCCAGCTCCGGTCAAGCCAACCTATCAGCAACCAAGAGCTCCTGCACCCCGCACCAACTATCCACCTCAGCAGTATGCCAACCCCAGGCCAGCTTACAGCAACCCCAATAACAATGCTGGCAAGAGCATCATCCCCAACCAAGTCACTTGCTTTGGGTGTGGACAGCCAGGACACTACTCCAAGTATTGCCCCAACAAGAAGCCCGACGCCCCGCGCCCCAATGCGCAGAACCCAGGACAAGGCCGTGGAATGCCGCCAAGGAACCAAGCTCCCCGTAACCTGCCCAACAACGGCAGAGGTCGTGTGAATCATGTCACTGCAGAAGAAGCCCAGGATGACCCGGACGTCGTGCTGGGTACGATCCTTGTCAATTCAGCACCCGCAACTGTTTTGTTTGATTCTGGAGCCACACATTCATTTGTCACCCAAAGTTTTGCATTAAAAAGTGGCATGACCTCTACACCCCTGAATAACCCTATGGTGGTACAAACCCCCAGAGCAGAGATGAGAACCAAGATAGGATGTAAAGGAGTCGGGATTGTCATTAATGAGGTAGACTTCCTAGCAGACCTTATCATCTTAAGATCACAAGGCTTGGATGTGATCTTAGGAATGGATTGGCTCAGCAAGCACCAAGGCTTGATAGATTGCGCCAACCGTACTGTCACTGTGACCAACGACCAAGGAGTCGAAGTTAAATTTGCCTCCAACTCCTCCCCTACTCAAGCCAACCAAGTCAACTGTCTGACTGAAGTTGGATTGGAGCAAGTGCCGGTAGTATGCGAATACCCCGATGTTTTTCCTGATGAGCTACCGGGAATGCCTCCTGACCGATACATTGAGTTCATCATCGAGCTCATACCCGGAGCGGGACCCATCTATAAGAAGCCTTATAGAATGGGATCGGAAGAGTTAGCAGAATTGAAGAAGAAGCTGGAAGAACAGTTGAGGAAGGGATTTATTCGCCCTAGCGCCTCCCCTTGGGGATCACCTGTTCTGTTTGTGGCAAAGAAGGACGGTACCATCCGCTTGTGCATAGACTACCGCTCCCTCAATTAAGTTACAATCAAGAACAAGTACCCACTTCCCAAGATTGAAGATCTGTTTGATCAACTCAATGGGGCCAAGGTGTTCTCCAAGATCGACCTCAGATCTGGGTACTACCAACTGAAAATTAGACCCCAAGATATTCCGAAGACGGCATTTGTAACCAGATATGGCATGTATGAGTGCATGGTCATGTCCTTTGGATTGACCAATGCCCCGGCTTACTTCATGTATCTCATGAATAAGGTCTTCATGGAATATTTGGACAAGTTTGTCGTTGTCTTCATTGGTGACATTCTTGTCTTCTCGAAGTCGGAAGAAGAGCATGAGCAACACTTGAGGATGGTCCTAGACAAGCTTCGAGAGCACCAACTGTATGCCAAGTTCAGCAAGTGTGAATTCTGGCTGCGTAAAGTTGGATTCTTGGGCCATGTTTTAACTGAAGAAGGATTGTCAGTCGATCCCGCTAAGATTGAAGCCGTGACTGAGTGGCAATCCCCGAGCAATGTGAAGGAAGTCAGAAGCTTCCTCGGACTCGCGGGATATTACCGCAAGTTCGTTGAAGGATTCTCAAGCATTGCCCGACCCATGACTCAGCTCTTGAAGAAGGACAAGAAGTTCGAATGGATGCCGAAGTGCGAAGAGAGCTTCCAGGAGCTGAAGAAGAGACTGACCACCGCCCCAGTTCTGGCCACGCCAGATATACACAAGGAATTTGTGATATATTGTGATGCGTCAAGAACCGGACTGGGAGGTGTTCTGCTGCAAGAAGGCAGAGTCGTAGCTTACCTTTCAAGGCAACTACGGCCTCATGAAGAGAACTATGCTACTCTTGACCTTTAGCTAGCAGTAGTGGTTCATGCCCTGAAGACATGGCGACATTACCTCTTAGGGAAGCGATGTGAGATATACACGGATCACAAGAGTCTGAAGTATATTTTCACTCAAAGGGAATTGAACATGAGGCAGAGAAGATGGCTAGAGTTGATAAAAGATTATGACCTCAGTGTTCAGTACCACCCTGGGAAGGCTAATGTGGTAGCAGATGCATTAAGCAGGAAAGCTTGTTCCTTGAATGTTATGCTTAAGGACAAGCTACCCGCCTTGTATGAAGAACTTGAAAGCTTTGGGTTGGAACTGGTTTCACCAGGATTCTTGGCCAACCTCGAAGTTAAGCCTACTTTGATGTATGATATTAAGGAAGCTCAGAAGGGACATGAGAGTATTGAAGGAATCAAGAGGAAGATCAAGGCGGGCAAAGCCCTAGGATTCTCAGAGGATGAGCAAGGAGTTGTGTGGTTTGGGAATCGCATCTGCGTGCCCAACAAGGGTGAGCTCAAGAATCTGATCTTGCAAGAAGCTCATGACACCCCATATTCCATCCACCCTGGAGGCACCAAGATGTACCAAGACCTGAAGGAAAGATTTTGGTGGCACGGGATGAAAAGGGAGATCGCCACCTATGTTGCAAAGTGTGACGTATGCGAGAGAGTCAAAGCTGAACATCAGCGACCCGCTGGATTGTTGCAACCCCTCAAGGTGCCTGAATGGAAGTGGGACAAGGTCGGGATGGACTTCATCACCGGTTTACCCAGTTCAAGCAAGGGACATGACTCCATATGGGTCATTGTTGACCATTTGACCAAGGTGGCCCCCTTCATTCCTATCAAGACGACCTACAAGGGGAACCAGTTAGCCAGTCTCTACATCAACCGAATCGTGAGCCTTCATGGTGTTCCCAAGGAGATTGTGTCAGATCGAGGAACCCAGTTTACCTCAAGGTTTTGGAAGAAATTCCAAGAGGCCATGGGGACCAAGTTGTCCTTCAGCACTGCTTTCCACCCACAGACCGGAGGTCAGACAGAACGAGTAAATCAGATACTCGAAGACATGCTCCGAGCCTGTGTCTTAGCTTATGGAGCTAAGTGGGAAGATTGCCTCCCTTTCGCCGAGTTCTCTTACAACAACAGTTATCAGGCAAGCCTTCAGATGGCGCCATTTGAGGTGTTATACGGACGGAAATGCCGCACACCCCTCAATTGGTCAGAAACCGGAGAAGGACTTGTCTTTGTGCCTGATATCCTTCGTGAAGCAGAAGAGCAAGTCCAGCTTGTCAGAGAGCGTTTGAAGACCGCCAAGTCAAGGCAGAAGAGCTACGCTGACTCACGTCGTAGAGACATAAACTTCCGAGTTGGAGACCATGTCTATCTCCGGGTTACCCCTCTCAAAGGAACCCAGCGCTTCCATGTCAAAGGAAAGCTCGCCCCAAGATACATCGGCCCCTTCAAGATCACTGAACGACGAGGAGAAGTGGCTTACCAGTTGGAACTTCCACCTGAACTTTCCGATGTGCACAACGTGTTCCACGTGTCACAACTCCGGAAGTGTCTCCAAGTTCCAGACAAGCCTGATCTTTACAAGGACGTCAATCACCAAGCCATTGACCTTCAGCCTGATTTGACTTACCGTGAGAGGCCCATCTGCATTCTGGATGAGGCTGAGCGACGCACTCGAAGCCGCACCATCAAGTACTTCAAGGTCCAATGGAGCAACCACACTGAAGCAGAAGCAACTTGGGAGCGTGAAGACTACCTTAGATCTGAGTTTCCGTATCTCTTTAAAGCCTAGTTTAGGAATCTCGGGGACGAGATTCTTGTAAGGGGGGTAGGTCTGTCACACCCTGCATTTTGTAACATTTCATTTGCATTATTAAAGCATGAAAATTTGGACCAACAAAAACTTTTGCATTATTTGGCTTTTATTTGGAGTTGGTTTTCTCTCTGTGCTTCTTTTCAAGTGCTCTTTAAAGTCAACTACTCCACCTCTGTACTTCATCTCCTTGCCCCAAACTTCTGCCCAATGACCATGCCATGTGTATAGTGCAATATAGAATTTTCTTACAAAAATAATTTGTCCAAAAAGTATTTTCTAAATTTAGTTTTCCAAAAACCCCTGAATTGAGGTTTGCACTGCAAGTACTTGATTTGGGTTATGAAAAATATTTCAAAAGGTATATTTGAATCCTATTAGGTGTAGGACTCCCATAAACCACAAAAATATAATTTTAAAATTTGTTTTACTATTTTATTTAAAAGCTTTTTCTTAAGGCCAGAAATGGTCTTTAATAGGGAAAAAAATATTTTATTTTTTTAAAAATATTTGACAAAAATTAGGGAAACACATGGTCATGTTCAAAATATTGGTCAAATCCCTCAAAAACCCTTTCTGGATATTTCAAACTTTTGAAATATTTACAAAGGAAATATTCTCCAAAAATTCCAAGAAAATTCTATCATCTCACATATGACATACTTGATGATCTTGACAAGTCTCATGTCATGGAGAATAGTATAACCCCATGAAATCCCCTCAAAACCATTTCTGTCCATTTTGAAGTTTGAGCAACTTTACATTGCCAAACATGACCAAATGTTCTCAAACTTGGTGCACATGCTCCAATGGTCTAATAATGCATGTAGACCAAATGGCACAGGTTGGAGAAGAAGATATCTTGGTCAAAGTGCCTCAAAACCCTCTCTGAACAGAATCAAATTTGAACTACTTTGTACTACCAACTTTTTCTCCATGACCCCAACTTTTGTGAGCCTGATCACATGACTAAATAAGGCCACCACACCAAGTGGTGAATCAAGGGGAAGTGATCTACTCAACTGGATCTACACAAATCCATTCCTGCCAATTTTTAGGGTTTGCAAAAGTTGCATTGGCAACTTTGTCAAAATAAGCTCAAAATGGGTGGAAGGCCCTAATTATATGTGGCATCTCACCCTGTGGAGTCTCATGGCCAGTGGAAGTCATTAGCTTGCCCAAAACATCATCAAACACCTTCTGGCAGAATTTTGGAATGCAAATTCTCGCCCCTTCCACTAATCTTCTTGAGCCCATCTTTTTACCACAACCCCTCCTAGTTCCCCTCTGCAACTTGGATGCTTTTTGCCCGAGGAAGCAATGATGAGGGAGGGGGAAAACCCCATTTTTCTTCTCTGGACAGCAGCTTCTCCCCTCTCTCTCAGCCTCCTTCTCTCCCCTCGGCTCTCCAGAGCATCCAAGGCCCGTTTCAGCTTTTGCCCACACCCCCTGCAGCCTCCAGACACTAGTCGACGTGTGCGGACGCGGAAAAACCGCGGATGCCGGCCAAAGTCGCGCTCTGGAGCGCCCGGCAGGACACCGACCGTTGACGCCCCGCCTCCCGACCACCTCGAGCTTCCCCCGCGCGCCAGTCGATGCCCCTCGACGCCCGCTCCACGCCAGCAGGCCGCTCACTTGCTCCCGCGCCCTCCTCTCTCTCCTGCAGCTCGCGCCAGAACGCCGCCCCACTCGGCCAATGCTCGCGCCACTCCTGTGGCTCGCGTGCAGCTCGCGCCGCTCCTTCTCTCTCTCCCTGGCACCCTACACCACTCCCACGAACACCCCCGAGCCATCCATTCCCTCTCTAACGGCCACCCGAGCCGATCCCGCGGGCACCCGTAGGCCACGCCTATGGTGGACCTCGGCCAGCCCATATAAGGCGACCCCGAGCCCCTCTTTCACTCCCTGTCGCTTCCCCATTCTCCTAATCCACCTCTCGTACCACCCATTCATCTCCAGAGCCGCCCGAGCTCGAGATCGAGCTCGAGCTCCGCCGCCTTGGCTCGTCGGTGTTCGCGCGGTACAGGCCTCCTCCGCCCCCATTTCCTCTCGATCTGGAACCGCGCGGCCACGCTGACCTTTTCCCCTCTCTTTCCCACTCTTTTTGCAGCCGGGAACGGCCAGATTCATCGACACCCGAAGCACCTCCGCCGCGTGACCTCGTCGCTGGCGAACCAGGCTGCTCCGGTGACCGTCTCCACCACCACCCGGACGGCGACTCCGCCCCGAGTCCAACGGTACCACCCGCGCACCGTCCCGTGCTCTGTATCGCCGCCGGCGAGCTCGTCGTTGCCTCTGGCCGGAGGTAGACGACGATGGCCGTGGGGCCAGCCCGTCAGCCTCACGCCCTGACAGGTGGGATCCACCTGTCAGGTTTAAAACGCGCGCGTGCACGTGCACCGGTTCGCCCGTCGGCTGAAGGCATATTTCGCCTTTACGCCTTCGACGTGGCGGCCCACGTGGGCTGGTTTCCCCTCTGGGCCTGCTGCCCGTGGCCTCTCTGGCCCAGTGGCACAGCGCCACTTTTCTTTTTCTTTTTCTGTCTCCTTTCCAAAAATTCCACAGGGCAAAATATTTGTCCAAATGAAATATTTCCAACTCCTAAAATCTCAGAATAATCCCACCTATTTATTGATGTAACTTTCATGCACATCCATTACACCTTTCTGCTCTGTTCAAATTCAAATTCAAATTTGAACAATAAAACCTCTGTTTGAAAATCCACAACTCTGTTTCCCTAGCTCCAAATTCAAAACCAAGAATTTTCCCCTTCCTAGTTTTCCTCCTAGTATTTTACAAAAATAAGTTGACATTTTTCTGAGCACTTTGACTATTCTGTTTTTTTATTGTCTTATTTTCCCGCTATTTTCTTGCAATGTTAGATCCCGTATTTGACGAGGTAGCTGAAGAAGAAGGAGGAGAAGGGCTTGAAGACTTTGAAGACCAAGCCAACCAAGGCAAGCAGCCCTTTGACCATGTCTATGAAACCCTTTTTATGCATGACATATAACTCTTTATTATTGTTGCATCGGAATCATGATGAGATGGTAGACCACGTTGGTCGGTTGCCTCTGTTACTTCCTCATTGATACTTGCATTGTGCATGACCCTACCTTCTTATGAGGGTTATGCCGGTGAGAGTAGATAGGATGCTAAAGTAGGGCTACGTAAAAAGGGACGGGGATATGCATGGTGATGGGAACAAAGTGATTTCAAAAGTCTTTTCGAAAACCCCGTCGGGTGCCACTTATGCCCGAGGGAGATGATGAGATGGGTAACCACTTGATGACGAAGTGGTGTACCGAGGCAAGTGTGTGTGTTGTTTTCAAAAACGGATTGGTTGAAGTTGCGACCGTTATTCCAACCTTACATGCGCAACCACTCTACCCTTATATGGGAAAGGGCATTATTGATTACCTAGACCGATACTAGCTTGGAGCCCGCATTACTAGTGACGGGAGAGTTGTTGGTGCGCTCTCTCGGGACGGGGTCGTGCCAAGTAGGGCGGCCATGACTGTTTTCATAGGGCACCGGACACACCGTTGGTACCCCGTGCCAGTGGTATGTGATAAGTATGGGAGCGAGGCTCCAAGAAAGTGTTATGTGAAAAGTTGGGCACGGGGGTTACTGCCAATCGAGTGGACTCCATGTTAGTGTCGTCTAGGGAAAGGTAGTGATCGGGTGCTTACCCCGGGTACTTAAGGTATCGCGGGTCGTGGATGACACGGAAGTTCCCCGGATCTTGTGGGTAAAGTGTGCAACCTCTGCAGAGTGTAAAACTATTCGAATAGCCATGTCCACGGTCAAGGACAGTGGGGTAACTGCTCTTGGGCTACGTCCATTTGTTTACAAACCAAGTGTGAGTATTGATAAAACGACTCGGGTCAAGTCAAGGGACTTGACATGAATGAGATGGGTTGGTGCCCACTCTATTATGATAGCTGGGTTGGTGCCCACTATATTTATGTTGATATCTGTAACCAGTCCTCATGGTTACTTGAATTCTCTTGATGCATACTTACAAGATGTTGAACATGTCATTGCACTCAAAATTAGCTTTCGGCAAAATTTACCTATGTCATGCATTGTTGTAACTTGGACCAAAACATGGGTTGCTTGCGAGTACATTCAAAGTACTCATTGGCTTGCCACTGGTTATTTAATTAACCAGGCCTGGAAGAACCGGAGTTCGAAGAAGAGTTCTTTGGAGACGAACATGCGAGCTAGGACGTTTCCCAGTCAGAATGCCTGTAGGGTTAAGGCAGATGGCATGGGTTCTACTTATCGACGAAGATTTCCGCTGCTTGTGTTTCATTTGATGTTCAGCCCTTAAGGCTTTATCAATGTAAGAATTGACCATAATGGTCATAATTTGTGTAAGACGGTATGTATGGATGTAAGACTCTTGTTATTCAGCTTCTGTGTGTTCAGTGAGCATTGATCTCTGGGATCACTATACACGTGCATTCGGTGATCTCGACTTATGAGTCGGGGTCCCCACAACAGGCGATGTACTGCAAGACCTCTCAAAACTGCACGAACGAGTTTGCCAGGTGATGCAGGGTATTGCCCAGGACTTGTGGCCATCCACTTCCCTGCCAAGAGGCTTGGTGGAGCTTGTGGATATGCTCCAAGGAGCACGGCGGCGCTTTTGGTTGTGGAAGATGTCAGCCTGCCGACAAGGTGCAAGGGAAGCCTCGGCCATGGTGAAGACGCGCTACACCAAGCTTGACCCGGACCATACGGCCGAAGTCGGACCGGCGGGGCGAGATGGGCAAGAAATTCCCGTGAGTCTGGTGTATGACCAGGTAGCGTTAGCCGCAATGTATCCCCAAAAGGATTGCAAGCTAGATAGCCTGTTGGGCAGTATAGAGGAAGAATATAGTCAGTCCAAGTGACTATGTAATTCAATGGACATATGTAGTCCCTAGCCGGATTAAAAATCATTTGTCATGGCGGACCTTTTTGCTTCGGCCCCCGGATCCGACAGTCCGGGGTGTATCCGAATACCCGCTCAGTTATGCAAAACCGGGGTATGCGTGGAAACCAGGCGTAGGGGTCATAAGTGCTTGAACAGACAAGTACACAACTAGTTATGTTATATTACATGGGTAGTAAGAAACATCTTCCAGGGAGAATAGTTCCGTTAGGGGTTCCTTTCCCTGGTACACATGCATCGAGGTACATGCCCGGACTGCGAACAGAAACGCAGGATACAAAACTTCTGGGGTTTACGTTGTAATGAACGAAAGAAACGTCTTTTGTTCACCGACGGAATATTCCCTTAAGAACGCTAGCTTTCGGCTTCACCCTATCTGAGGTAAACATCCGGCTGAACCAGCAGTAACAATCGCAGAGGTGATCCCCTTATGCCCTAGCTGAATTAACGGGAATGTAGGGAATAAACACAAGAGCCAGGCAACCCAGCATGGCCACCTCTTAAGTCATATAGATGCATATAATGGTGAAGAAAAGGCACATATGGAAAAAGAACGCATATGTGATAGGCAAGACGCCATGAAAGTAATTATATTTAGCTTCCGTACAGGAAGCCCCCAGGTATGGTTTACACATGTGGTGCGGCCGGAATGATCCGAGCATCCGCACTGTATTGAATACTTTGTGTGAAGAAGGAAAAAGGGCGAGAAAGGAAAAAGGGGAGGTACATAATTAAAAGGGGCGGGGGTAAGGAGACGAACACTGAGTTTGGCGCTAGGCGTAGAATCTCCGGAGTCTGGCCGCGTTCCATGGGTTCGGCTCGAGTCTGTTATCGGATGCATTGCGGAGGCGGTACGCTCCTCGAGTGAGAGCTTTATCAATAAAGAAGGGACCCTCCCACTTAGGTTTGAGCTTGTCCTTCTTCTTCTCTGGTAGGCGTAGAACAAGTTCACCAATATTATAAGTTTTGGCCCGCACTGTTTTGATACCGTCGAGCCTACTGCTGATAGAATGCGGAATGGGTTTTGCGACGTCGCGCTCCTCCTCCAGGGCAACTAAGTTATCCTACCGATCTAACTCAGCTTCCTTCTCTTCGTACATGCATACGCGAGGTGAGTCGTGGATTATGTCGCAGGGTAGTACTGCTTCTGTGCCGTAACCATGAAAAAATGGTATGTATCCGGTGGTGCGATTCGGCGTGGTCCGCAGCCCCCAGAGTACGGAGTCGAGATCCTCGACCCAGTGCGTGTCCGATTCCGTCAAGGACCGCATTAGTCTGGGTTTGATGCCGCTCATGATGAGACCGTTTGCATGTTTGACCTGGCCATTTGTTTGGGGATGGTAGACGGAGGCATAATCGAGCTTGATTCCCATGTTGCCGCACCAAGTTACTTCATCGGTTGTGAAGTTTGAGCCATTGTCACTGATGATGCTGTGGGGGACGCCATAACGGTGTACAACCCAAGATATGAAGTCTATCACTGGTCCGGATTCAGCCGTTTTAACTGGTTTGGCTTCTATCCATTTGGTGAACTTGTCCACCATGACCAACAAGTATTTTTTCTTATGGCTTCCCCCTTTAAGAGGTCCGACCATATCCAGCCCCCAGACTGCGAAGGGCCAAGTAATGGGGATTGTTTGAAGAGCGGTAGGGGGCATATGGCTCTGATTGGCAACGAGCTGGCAACCGACGCAGTGTTGGACAAGGTCATGTGCGTCTGCTCGGGCTGTCGGCCAATAAAAGCCTGTACGGAAGGCCTTGCTGACAAGTGCTCGTGCCGCAGCATGGTGCCCGCCGAGTCTGGCATGGATTTCAGCCAAGAGCTGCCGCCCTTCCTCTTCGGAGATGCATCTTTGGAGCACTCCGGTTGCACTTTTCTTATAGAGTTCTCCCTCATGGACTTTGTAGGCCTTGGAACGCCGCACAATACAACGTGCTTCATTTTGGTCCTCGGGGAGCTCCTGCCTATTTAGGTAGGCCAAGAAAGGCTCGGTCAATGAGGCAATTACAGCCATGATTTCATGGGCCGAAGGTGTTATTTTGGTAGCGGAGCCTCCGATTACGTCAGATGGTTCAGAATCTGGGGTTGTATTCGGATCCGGGTTAGTGTTGCCGAGCTCCCCTTCCCATACCACGGATGGCTTGAACCGCCTTTCCAGGAATATGTTAGGTGGGACAGGGTCGGGTTTAGTGCCGATGCGGGCGAGGATATCCGCCGCTTGATTGTTTTCTCGAGCCACATGGTGGAATTCGAGCCCCTCGAACCGAGCTGACATTTTGAGGATGGCATTATGGTAGGCCGCCATTTCGGGCCCTTGACATAAAAATCTCCATTTATTTGTGATATTGCGAGGTTTGAATCCCCGCGCACCTCCAGGCGTTGAATGCCCATAGAGACTACCATCCGAAGACCATGCAACAGAGCCTCGTATTCAGCTGCGTTTTTGGAGTCTGTGTATAATATTTGGAGTACGTATTGGACCGTGTCTCCGGTGGGCGAAGTCAGGACTACACCTACTCCCAATCCGGCCAGCATTTTAGAGCCATCGAAGTGCATGATCCAATTAGACTACGTGCCGTACTCTTTAGGGAGTTTGGCTTCTGTCCATTCGATGACAAAGTCAGTCAATACTTGCGACTTAATGGCCTACCGTGGTTTGTATGTTATGTCGAACGAAAGGAGCTCGATGGCCCATTTAGCAATCCGTCCAGTAGCATCGCGGTTGTTTATTATGTCATTGAGTGGTACTTCGGAGGCCACCGTAATCGAACACTCCTAGAAGTAGTGTTGTAGCTTCCGGGATGCCATGAAGACCGTGTATGCTATCTTTTGATAGTGTGGGTATCGGGATTTGCATGGGGTGAGGACCGTGGACACATAATATGCCAGCTTTTGGAGCGGGAATTTGTATCCATCTGCTTCTCGTTCGACGACGAGCAGTGCGCTTACAACTTGATGTGTTGCAGCCATGTACAATAGCATAGCTTTGCCAATATTTGGCGCTGTCAGGACTGGACTACTGGCCAATAAGGTCTTTATTTCATTCAGTCCGGCCGCGGCTGCATCCGTCCACACGAAGTGTTCGGTGCATCGAAGAAGGCGGTAAAGAGGTAGTGCCTTTTCTCCTAATCGGGGGATAAAGCGGCTTAAGGCAGCCACACATCCAGCTAGTTTCTGGATATGCTTGAGGTCTGTTGGGATAGCCAACTGTGACAGAGCTCTAATTTTTGCCGGATTTTCTTCGATTCCTCTATTGGAAACAATGAAGCCGAGCAACTTCCCGGAGGGTACGCCGAAAACACATTTTTCCGGGTTTAGCTTGATGTCATATGTTTGGAGGTTATTGAACGTAAGCCTCAAGTCATCTATTAGGGTTTCGACGTGTCTTGTTTTTATGACCACGTCGTCCACATATGCCTCCACTGTTTTGCCGATTTGCTTCTCCAGGCATGTTTGAATCATGCGTTGATAGGTTGCGCCGGCATTTTTAAGCCCGAAAGGCATAGTGTTGAAGCAGAAAGGACCATATGGCGTAATGAAGGCCATTGCGGATTGGTCGGATTCTGCCATCTTTATTTGATGGTATCCGGAGTATACGTCGAGGAAACATAGTGAGTCGTGTCCTGCGGCGGCGTCGATGATTTAGTCGATGCGAGGGAGGGGCAAGGGATCCTTGGGGCAAGCCTTGTTGAGGTCTTTGAAATCGATGCATAGGCGCCAGGATTTGTCCTTCTTTGGTACCATTACCAGATTTGCTAGTAAATCCGGATGCTTGATATCTCTGATGAATCCAGCCTCAAGTAGCTTGGCTAGCTCTTCTACCATGGCTTGCTGTTTAGGCTCTGAGAAGTTCCTAAGAGTCTGTTTGACTGGCTTGTATCCTTTTAGTATATTGAGGCTGTGTTCGGCCAGCCTGCGTGGGATGCCCGGCATGTCCGAAGGATGCCAGGCGAAAATGTCCCAATTCTCGCGTAGGAAGTCTCGTAGTGCGGCATCCATTGTGGGGCTCAACTGTGTCCCGATGCAAGCTGTCTTCATGGGGTCCGTTGGATGGACCTGGAATTTGACTATCTCGTCTGCGGGTTTAAATGAGGTGGACTTGGGTCGTTTGTCGAGTATCACACCGTACCTGTCCACTGTGGCGCGCAGCGTTCTTAGTTCTTCGGCCGCTAGGGCTTCGGATAATGCTTCCAGGGCTAGTGCTGCAGTTTTATTTTCGGCGCAGAGTGCGACATCCGGATCACTGGCTAGAGTGATGATTCAATTGGGTCTGGGCATTTTGAGCTTCATGTACTCGTAATGGGGTATAGCTTGAAAGCTGGTGAATGCGTCCCGCCCTAAAAGGGCGTGGTATCCGCTACTGAAAGGAGCCACTTGGAATGTGATTTCCTCGGACCTATAATTCTCAGGGGTGCCGAATACCACATCGAGTGTGATTTTCCTGCACACCGTGCCTCCCGACTAGGGATGATTCCCCTGAAGGTTGTGCCGCTTTGCTCAATGCGGCTTTTATCAATTTGCATCTTGTTGAGTGTTTCTTCATAGATCAAGTTTAATCCGCTTCCACCATCCATGAGTACTTTAGTGAGCCGAAAGCCATCCATGATTGGGCTAAGGACCAAAGCAGCTGGGGCCCGGACTGTCTGGAATTGAGGTTCGTCCCTGGCACTGGAAGTTATAGCAGTGTCGTTCCACGGATTTATTTTTGCCACGTGGCAGATTTCAGCGAAATTTCGATGAGCTCGCTTGCGCCTATTATTTGAGGCGAAAGTCTCGAAGACTGTCAGTACCGCATTGTTTTCTTCGGTGGGATGTTGCTTTGCTTTATGGCTTACAAGAAGATCCTCGCCACTTTTTGCTACCTGCCGGAGTATCCAACATGCTCTAAGGCTATGCGTTGGCGTAGTATCCGGCGTGCTGTGAATTTTGCATGGCCCATTGAGCCATTCTTCCAATACGGTTCCATGCCTTGGAGTGGGCTTTGGTTTTTTGGGAATTGGATCGGGTAACTTACAAGAGTTTGCCCTTTTAGATAGGAGGAAGAGTTTAGTGAGAGCCATATTATCCCAAAAGTGTGTTTGGGTTTTCCAGGCACTTTCCATCGCACAGTACTTTTGTACTATGGCTGCTAAGTCGGCAAAGTGTACTATGTCACGGTGACTAATAGCATTAAGGATCCCTTTGCTCGTGCAATTTTTGCAAAAAAGTGAGATTGCGTCTTCCTCGTGACAGTCCTTGACCTTGTTTATCACAAGGAAGAATCTGGCCCAGTAGCGGTGTATTGTCTCTTGGGGCTCTTGTCTAATATGGGAGAGACGCCTTAAGTCTGGGAGGGTGGGCGTAGCTAAATCTGGATTCTGATCCGATCTAACGCCCAGGAGCAGAGGAGCTTCCGGGCTTGGTAGCTCGGGCTCCGGGGTGCTGCTCGATTTTTCCGGCCCATTGCCCGATTCTATGTTCGGGGCCTGGGTCACGTCCTCCCGCGAATGGGTATCCGGCTTAGAGAGCTTGGTAATTCGGACATCGTTCGTCCTCAAAATAGAGGGATAATCCATGTGTGGTTCCTCCACTACCGCTATCTCGTGGGTGACCGGTGGGGATTTAATATCCCTTTGGTCGGGTTTAAGCCCGATCCGATCATAGTCTGTAGCGACTCCCAAAGCGGCGATGCGATCCAAGATCTCATTAAGGGAGGAGAGCTCCATTGGATCCATCTGTTCGGTGAGTTCCGAGTTGACGTGGAGGCTGTTTTTGATGACCCGAGAGGTCATCGTCAGTGCTGAAGCCGATCGGGCGGCCATGACGAAGCCGCCTAGTCGGAGAGTTTAGCATACTGCCAGTGCTCCCCAGAGGTGATGTTGTCCTAGACAACAAGACGAGCCATCGAGCCTTGTAGCGACGACACAGTGGAACTCTCAATGAAAGCACCAATGTCGGTGTCAAAACCGGCGGATCTTAGATAGGGAGTCCCGATCTGATGGTAACAGGAGGCAAGGGACACGATGTTTTACCCAGGTTCAGGCCCTCTCGATGGAGGTAAAACCCTACTTCCTGCTTGCTTGATATTGATGATATGAGTATTACAAGAGTTGATCTACCACGAGACCGTAGAGGCTAAACCCTAGAAGCTAGCCTATGATGATTATGATTGTGTCTCTAAGAACTAAACCCTCCGGTTTATATAGACACCGGGGAGGGCTAGGGTTTACACAGAGTCGGCTACAAAGAAGGGAATCTAATATCCGGATCGCCAAGCTTGTCTTCCACGCAAAGGAGAGTCCCATACGGACACGGGACAAAGTCTTGAGTCATATATCTTCATGGTCCAACAGTCCGGCCAAAGTATATAGTCCGGCTGTCTGGATACCCCCTAATCTGGGACTCCCTCATCCACCGACCTACTTCTTCCTCCTATATATACCCACGTACCCCAAGAACATCAGAACAAGCCACGAAAACCTAATTCCACCGACGCAACCTTTTGTATCCGCGAGATCCCATCTTGGAGCCTTCGTTGGCGCTCCACCGGAGGGGGAATCAATCACGGAGGGCTTATACATCAACACCATAGCCCCTCCAAGGAGTTGAGAGTAGTTTACCACAGACCTTCGGGTCCATAGTTATTAGCTAGATGGCTTCTTCTCTCTTTTTGGATCTCAATACCATGTTCTTCTTGATCTTCCTGGAGATCTATTCGATGTAACTCCTTTTGCGGTATGTTTGCCGAGATCCGATGAATTGTGGGTTCATGATCAAGTTTATCTATGAGAAATATTGGAATCTCCCCTGAATTCTTTTATGTGTGATTAAGTTATCTTTGCAAGTCTCTTCGAAATATCACTTTGGTTTGGCCTACTAGATTGATCTTTCTTGCAATTGGAGAAGTGCTTAGCTTTGGGTTCAATCTTGGGGTGTCCTTTCCCAGTGACAGCAGGGGCAGCAAGGCACGTATTGTATTGTCTCCATCGAGGATAAAAAGATGGGGTTTATATCATATTGCATGAGTTTATCCCTCTACATCATGTCATCTTTCTTAATGCGTTACTCTGTTCTTTATGAACTTAATACTCTAGATGCATGTTGGATAGCGGTCGATGTGTGGAGTAATAGTAGTAGATGCAGGAAGGAGCCGGTCTACTTGTCACAGACGTGATGCCTATATACATGATCATGCCTAGATAATCTCATAATTATTCGCTTTTCTATCAATTGCTCGACGGTAATTTGTTCACCCACCGTAATACTTATGCTATCTTGAGAGAAGCCACTAGTGAAACCTATGGCCCCCGGGTCTATCTTTTATCATATAAGCTTTCAGTCTACTTTTATTTGCATCCTTACTTTTCCTATCTATATTATAAAATACAAAAAATATATTTATCTTATCATACTATCTCTATCAGATCTCACTTTCGCAAGTGGCCATGAAGGGATTGACAACCCCTTTATTGCGTTGGTTGTGAGTTCTTTGTTTGTTTGTGTAGGTGCGTGGGACTTTTGAGGAGCCTCCAACTGGATTGATACCTTGGTTCTCAAAAACTGAGGGAAATACTTACGCTACTATCGCTGCATCACCCTTTCCTCTTCAAGGAAAACCAACGCAAGCTCAAGACATAGCAAGAAGGATTTCTGGCGCCGTTGACGGGGAGGTCTTCGCTCAAGTCAGGACATACCAAGTACCCATCACAAACTCATCTCCCTTGCATTTACATTATTTGCCATTTGCCTCTCGTTTTCCTATCCCCCACTTGATCCTTGCTGTTTTATTCGCCCTCTCTTTCCCAATCTTCTCTCTCTTTCGTTTGCCTTTTTGTTTGCTTGTGTGTTGGATTACTTGTCGTGATGGCGCGAGATAATGCCAAATTGTGTGATTTCTCCAATACCAATAATAATGATTTCCTTAGTACTCCGATTGTTCCTACTAATGATGTTGAGTCTTGTGAAATCAATACTGCTTTGCTGAATCTTGTCATGGAAGATCAATTTGCCAGCCTTCCTAGTGAAGATGTTGCTACCCATCTAAACAATTTTGTTGATTTGTGTGAGATGCAAAAGAAGAAAGATACGGATAATGATATTGTTAAATTGAAGTTATTTCCGTTTTCACTTAGAGATCGTGCTAAAGTTTGGTTTTCATCTTTGCCTAAAAATAGTATTGATTCATGGAACAAGTGCAAAGATGCTCTTATCTCTAAGTATTTTCCTCCCGCTAAGATCATCACTCTTAGGAACGATATTATGAATTTTAAACAACTTGATCATGAGTATGTTGCCCAATCTTGGGAAAGAATGAAATTGATGATTCGCAATTGCCCTACTCTTGGTTTGAACTTATAGATGATCATACAAAAATTTTATGCCGGATTCAATTTTGCTTCTAGAAATCTTTTAGATTCGGCCGCGGGAGGCACGTTTATGGAAATCACCTTAGGAGAAGCTACAAAACTCCTTGATAATATTATGGCTAATTATTCTCAATGGCACACCAAAAGATCTACAAGTAAAAAAGTGCATGCTATAGAAGAAATCAATGTTTTCAGTGGAAAGATGGATGAACTGATGAAATTATTTGCTACTACGAGTGCTCCTATTGATCCCAATGATATGACTTCGTCTACTCTGATTGAGAATAATAATGAATCTATGGATGTGAATTTTGTTGGTAGGAATAGTTTTGGAAACAATGCTTATAGAGGAAACTTTAATCCTAGACCGTTCCCTAGTAATTCCTCTAATAATTATGGAAATTCCTACAATAATTCTCATGGTAATTTTAATAAGATGCCCTCTGATTTTGAGAATACTGTGAAAGAATTTATGATCTCTCAAAAGAATTTTAATGCGTTGCTTGAAGAAAAGTTGCTTAAAGTTGATGATTTGGCTAGGAACGTTGATAGGCTCTCCCTTGATGTTGATTTTTTTAAACTTAGATCTACTCCTCCTAAGCATGATATCAATGAGTCTCTGAAAGCTATGAGAATTTCCATTGATGAGTGCAAGGAAAGAACCGCTAGATTGCGTGCTAAGAAAGATTGCTTTGTAAAAGCGTGTTCTTCTACTTTCCATGAAAATAATGATGAAGATAAGTTATTGATTTGTCCCCTATTAGATCTTTGTTTTTCAATATGAATCTTAATAATGATGGGACTGGAGATGAGTCAACTGTAGTTAAAAGGCGTCCCAATGATTCGGATTTAGATCTTGATGCTAAATTTGGTAAAAGTGGGATTGGAGAGGTCAAGACTTTAAATAGCATTGAACCCACTATCTTGGATTTCAAGGAATTTAATTATGATAATTGTTCTTCGGAAGGTTGTATTTCCTTGTTTCAATCCATTGTGAATTCTCCTCATGCTTATAGTCAAAATAAAGCTTTTACCAAACATATTGTTGATGCCTTGATGCAATCTTATGATGAAAAACTTAATTTGGAAGTTTCTATACCTAGAAAACTTTATGACGAGTGGGAACCTACTATAAAGACTAAAATTAAAGATCATGAGTGTTATGCTTTATGTGATTTGGGTGCTAGTGTTTCCACGATTCCGAAAACTTTATGTGATATTCTAGGTTTCCATGATCTTGATGATTGCTCTATAAATTTGCAGCTTGCGGATTCCACCATTAAAAAGCCAATGGGAAGGATCAATAATGTTCTCATTGTTGCAGATAGAAATTTGGTGCCCATAGATTTTATCATTCTCGATATAGATTGCAATCTTTCTTGCCCTATTATTCTTGGTAGACCTTTTCTTAGAACGATTGGTGCGATTATCGATATGAAGGAAGGTAATATTAGATTCCAATTTCCATTAAGGAAAGGCATGGAGCACTTTCCAAGAAATAAATTCAAATTACCTTATGAATCTATCATGGGAGCTATTTATGAATTGAGTGCCAAATATGGCACTACTTAGATATATCCTCGCTTTTATGCCTAGCTAGGGGCGTTAGACGATAGCGCTAGTTGGGAGGCAACCCAATTTTATTTGTATCTTTTGTTTTTGTTTCTGTTGAGTAATAAATCTTTCTTCTACCTTCTATTTTGATGTGTTTTTATGTTTTAATTAGTGTTTGTGCCAAGTAGAACCTATAGGATAACCTATGGTGATAGCTAATTTGATTCTGCTGAAAAATAGAAACTTTGCACGCACGAAAATAATTTTGTTAATTCACAGACATGCGATTTTGCGTTGATTCGTTTTCAGTAGATCAATAGATAAATTGCCCAGGACTTCCTATTTTGGTAGGATTTTTAGATTTCCATAGGTATTCGAGGGTTACAGATTTCTACAGACTGTTCTGTTTTTGACAGCTTCTGTTTTTCTTGTGTTGTTTGCTTATTTTGATGCATCTATAGATAGTATTAAGTGGTATGAACCATAGAGAACTTGAAATACAGTAGGATTAACACCAATATAAATAAAGAATTAGTTCATTAGAGTACCTTATGTGGTGGTTTTGTTTCTTTCACTAACGGAGCTTATGAGATTTCCTGTTGTGTTTTGTGTTGTGAAGTTTTCAAGTTTTGGGTAAAGATTTGATGGACTATGGAATCAGGAGTGGCAAAAGCCTAAGCTTGGGGATTCCCATGGCACCCCAAGATATTCAATTATAGCCAAAAGCCTAATCTTGGGGATGCCCCCGGAAGGCATCCCCTCTTTCGTCTTTGTTCATTGGTAAGTTTACTTGGAGCTATATTTTTATTCGCCACATGATATGTGTTTTGCTTGGAGCCTCTCGTATGATATTAGTCTTTGCTTTTTAGTTTTCCACAATCATCCTTGCTGTACAGACCTTTTGGGAGAATCCAACTTTATTGAAATTTATTAGAATAGGCTATGTGCTTCACTTATATCTTTTGAGCTAGATAGTTTTTGCTCTAGTGCTTCACTTATATCTTTTTAGAGCATGGCGGTGGCTTAATTTTGAAGAAATTGTTGATCTCCCATGCTTCACTTATATTATTTTGAGAGTCTCTTAGAACAGCATGGTATTTGTTATGGTTATAAAATTGGTCCTAGAATGATGAGCATCCAAGTTTGGTATAATAAAAACTATCATAGAAAGTGAATTGGATACTATGATCTATTTGATACTTGATAATTGTTTTGAGACATAGAGGTGGTAATATTAGAGTCATGCTAGTTTTGTGATTATGAATTTAAAGAATGCTTGTGCTAAAGTTTGTGATTCCCGTAGCATGCACGTATGGTGAACCGCTTTGTGATGAAGTTGGAGCACAATTTTATTTATTGATTGTCTTCCTTGTGAGTGGCGGTCGGGGACGAGCGATTGTCTTTTCCTACCATTCTATCCCCCTAGGAGCATGCATGTAGTACTTTGTTTTTGATGACTTGTAGATTTTTGAAATAAGTACATCAGTTCTTTATGACTAATGTTGAGTCCATGGATTATACGCACTCTCCTCCTTCCTCCATTGCTAGCCTCTCTTGTGCCACGCAATTTTTGCCGGTACCATACACCCGCCATATACCTTCCTCAAAACAGCCACCATACCTACCTATTATGGCATTTCCATAGCCATTCCAAGATATATTGCCATGCAACTTTCCACCGTTCCATTTATATGACACGCATCACTATTGTCATATTGCTCTTTGCATGATCATGTGGTTGACACCGTATTTGTGGAAAGGCCACCTTCATAATTTTCATACATGTCACACTTGATTCATTGCATATCCCGGTACACCGCCGGATGCATTCATATAGAGTCATATCTTGTTCTAAGTATTGAGTTGTATTCTTGAGTTGTAAGTAAATAAAAGTGTGATGATCTTCATTATTAGAGGATTGTCCCACTGAGGAAAGGATGATGGAGACTATGATTCCCCCACAAGTCGGGATGAGACTTCGGACTTTAAAAAAAAGAGAAAGCCAAAAAAAGAGAAAGGCCAAATAAAAAATGAGAGAAAAAGAGAGAAGGGACAATGCTACTATCCTTTTTACCAACCTTGTGCTTCAAAGTAGAACCATGATCTTCATGATAGAGAGTCTCCTATGTTGTCACTTTCATATACTAGTGGGAATTTTTCATTATAGAACTTGGCTTGTATATTCCAATGATGGACTTCCTCAAAATGCCCTAGGTCTTCGTGAGCAAGCGAGTTGGAGGCACACCCACTTAGTTTCTTGTTTTTATCTTTCATACATTTATAGCTCTAGTGCATCTGTTGCATGGCAATCCCTACTCACTCACATTGATATCTATTAATCGACATCTCCATAGCCCGTTGATACGCCTAGTTGATGTGAGACTATCTTCCTCCTTTTTTGTCTTCTCCACAACCACCATTCTGTTCCACATATTGTGCTATGTCCATGGCTCACGCTCATGTATTGCGTGAAAGTTGAAATTTTTTGAGATTACTAAAGTATGAAACAATTGTTTGGCTTGTCATTGGGGTTGTGCATGATTAAATACTTTGTGTGATGAAGATAGAGCAACAGCCAGACTATATGATTTTGTAGGGACAACTTTCTTTGGCCATGTTATTTTGAGAAGACATGATTGCTTGATTAAGTATGCTTGAAGTGTTATTATTTCTTATGTCAATATGAACTTTTATTTTGAATCATTTGGATTTGAACATTCATGCCCCAATAGAGAATATTACATTGAGAATTATGCTAGGTAGTATTCTACATCAAAAATTTTGTTTTTATCATTTACCTACTCGAGGACGAGCAGGAATTAAGCTTGGGGATGCTTGATACGTCTTCAACGTATCTATAATTTTTTATCGTTCCATGCTATTATATTACCTATTTTGGATGTTTATGGGCTTTACATTACACCTTTATATCAATTTTGGGACTAACCTACTAACCGGAGGCCCAGCCCGTATTGCTGCTTTTTTGCCTATTTCAGTATTTTGCAGAAAAGGAATATCAAACGGAGTCCAAACGAGATGAAACCTTCGGGAGCGTGATTTTTGGAACAAGCGTGATCCAGAGGACTTGGAGTGCAAGCCAAGAAGCAGCCGAGGCGGCCACAAGGGTGGAGGGCGCCCCCTGCCTCTACTGGGCGTGCCCCCTATCTCGTGGGCCCCTAGGGCGTCCACTGACCTAATCTTCCTCCTATATATACCCACGTACCCCGAGAACATCAGAACAAACCACGAAAACCTAATTCCACCGCAGCAACCTTCTGTATCCGCGAGATCCCATCTTGGATCCTTCGCTAGCGCTCCGCCGGAGGGGGAATCAACCGCGTAGGGCTTCTACATCAACACCATAGCCCCTTCGATGAGTTGTGAGTATTTTACCACAGACCTTCGGGTCCATAGTTATTAGCTAGATGGCTTCTTCTCTGTTTTTGGATCTCAATACCATGTTCTCCTTCATCTTCTTGGAGATCTATTTGATGTAACTCTTTTTGCGGTGTGTTTGTCTAGATCCAATGAATTGTGGGTTTATGATCAAGTTTATCTTTGAGAAATATTTGAATCTCCTCTGAATTCTTTTAAGTGTGATTAAGTTATCTTTGCAAGTCTATTCGAATTATCAGTTTGGTTTGGCCTACTAGATTGATCTTTCTTGCAATGGGAGAAGTGCTTAGCTTTGGGTTCAATCTTGCAGTGTCCTTTGCCAGTGACAGCAGGGCAGCAAGGCACATATTGTATTGTTGCCATCGAGGATAAAAAGATGGGGTTTATATCATATTGCATGATTTATCCCTATACAGCATGTCATCTTTCTTAATGTGTTACTCTGTTCTTTATTAACATAATACTCTAGATGCATGCTGGATAGCAGTCGATGTGTGGAGTAATAATAGTAGATGCAGGCAGGAGTCGGTCTACATGTCACGGACATGATGCCTATATACATGATCATGCCTAGATAATCTCATAATTATTGGCTTTTCTATCAATTGCTCGATAGTAATTTGTTCACCCACCATAATACTTATGCTATCTTGAGAGAAGCCACTTGTGAAACCTATGGCCCCCGGGTCTATATTTTATCATATAAGCTTTCATACTTTTATTTGCATCTTTACTTTTCGAATTTATATTATAAAATACCAAAAATATATTTATCATATCATACTATCTCTATCAGATCTCACTTTCGCAAGTGGCCCTGAACGGATTGACAACCCATTTATTGCGTTGGTTGCGAGTTCTTTGTTTGTTTGTGTAGGTGCGTGCGACTTTTGAGGAGCCTCCTACTGGATTGATACCTTGGTTCTCAAAATCTGAGAGAAATACTTACGCTACTATCGCTTCATCACCCTTTCCTCTTCAAGGAAAACCAACACAAGCTCAAGACGTAGCAGTATGTATGGTGAGCATACTGCAGCTGCATGAACAAAAAATATGCAGGGGAGATCAAGAACACAACAACAGGAGTGTGTGGATGCAGGGAATCGTGTCTTTACCCACCTTTGTAGGAGAACGGGAATGGTGAAGTCATCACCGGAGTGGAGGAAGATGGTGGTCGGGTTGGCGCTATGGACGTCAAGAGCGGCAGCCATCGGTGTGGCTGTCTTTAGCGCATCGACGTAGTCGTCCCGACCAGACGAATTGTTCGAAGAAGCACCGTGGAGTTGACAAACGCAGATGGGCCCCTCCGTCCGTTGTCCGCCATAACGTCTCGCATGATACTGCACACCACCATGGACACTCCTCCTCTAGCTTCGGTTGTTTACTTTCCGAGCGTTCTCATTCGTACCAAAGTTCTGCATGAAGACGTGCACGTACAGGGATAGCTTGATGCCTTAATAGATTCCTCTACAAGCACGCACTACTACGTGAGCCTAGCTTGATCGATTAGATCGATCTCTTCAGTAATCAGGACACGTGCACGTGAGACATTGGACACACGAGCTGTAGCTGATAGTGTGACCGCGTGAGCCCCGTCTTGGCAGATGCAGACACGAGTAGAACATGGATCGATTAGGCGGAGAGAGATTAGGGAAGAATACGAAGATGACATGTGGACCCACCTAGTCAATGAGAGTAGAGATGAACTGAGACGGGATCGTTCCTTTCCCAGTGTGCCAAACTGGTGTAAGGTTAAGTTTGACTGGGATCCGTAAGTATAGGGTATCGATTTCAGGGATTGAGAGGTCGGGGTTCATTTCAAACAAGCCATACGAATTAAAGGTTTAAAATAGACTTCACTCCTCCACAAACCCCGGGATTCAAAGCGAACCCACGTACGTCAGCTGCTCGTAGTTTCCTTCCGAAAACAAATAACGAGGATATGACTCATAGCGACTCAGTGGCCGCGTATGAGTTATTGCAACGAAAAATTATGTCTGTCTCAGCCTCAAACAGTGACACGGTGAAAGTCGATCTAGTTTCGATGGAACGTCCAGTCGCGACGGCGTGCACTTCAACCCTAATTTTCTCTTTGACTGAAACTTCTGTATATGTTGTTTTGACTGTTTCGTCGGCTTTGACGTCTTCTGCACTGGCTCTTTTTCGTCCAACACATCAAGAGCTTCTCGATCCCTGAGATAGATCCCTCCAGGAACTCAACACCATCGTGTGAGGCCCCACGGTGGCGCAAAATGTCATGGATTTGTCACGGCATATGTCTAGTGTGAGGACTTAATCGTGTGGCCAACACATCTATGTGGTAGCTTGAGAGGGGTTGAGTGGGACGAGAGACGCGAGTTTTTTTACCCAGGTTCGGTCCCTCATGGTGGAGGTAAAAGCCTACATCCTACTTCATGATATTGATCATGGTGATGCTCATGATTACAAGGGTGCTCTTTTGCTACCTCTATCTCGAGAGCTATTGACTTGCCTATCTCAACTTGTGAAAAACTTGTCCCTCTTGGGGTGCCCTACCCCTCCTTATATAAGTGGGAGGGGCGGGTTACATATGGAGTCCTAGTAGGACTAGGACTAGAATATTGTCAATTACAAACTTGATACAAGTCCGGGTCTTTCTTTTCTTGGGCCTTCTACATTAAGGCGCTAGTGCAGGCCTCTCCGTGAACTGCTGGTCCAGGCCTCTCTGATGTGCCGGCCCGCTCACGAGCCGCCATGTCTAGGCCGGTTACTGATGAGGCTCCAAGTCTGGCCGGTTTATCAATGAATTGTCAGGCCCGGCCGGGTCATCAGTGAGTCGCCAGTCTTCGGGCGGGTTACCGATGAAATGCCAAGTCCCAACTGGGTCATACCACGGGATATATGTAACACCCCGGATGTAACTTTCCATATTTGTAACTCCAACTCTTGCCATCTTCGGGTATCTGCTATGATATTCCCTCCGTGGATGGGTTTTTGTTTTTGTTTTGCATTTTGTTCATGTCATGCATCTCATATCATGTCATCATGTGCATCTCATTCGCATACATGTTCGTCTCACGCATCCGAGCATTTTCCCCGTTGTCGGTTTTGCATTCCGACGCTCCCACATGCACCGGCGCACCCCCTCTTGTCTCTTTGTCGTGAGTGGGTGTTGAACATTCTCGGAATGGACCGAGCCTTGCCAAGTGGCCCTGGTATAGCACCGGTAGACCACCTGTCAAGTTTTGGGTCATTCAGAGCTCGTTTGGTACTCCAACGGTTAACCGCACTCTCGCAAAGGCCTCTTTTAAGTTGCAGCCCAACACCCCTCCAAAACAGCCGAATAACCCATCTAAGTCACCTCCATGCTCTCGGTCGTTCGATCACGATCGTGTGGGCGAAAACTGCACTCCATTTGGAGTCTCCTAGCTCCCTCTACCTATAAATAGGTGCACTCCCCCGAATTCCCGGATCCCCAAACCCTAGCCCGCTCCTCTGCCGCCGCCTGACACGTCCGGATCGGGCCGGACGCGTCCGCGCCACCGCCGCCCGGCAAACCAGGGCGCGACACGTGGCACCCGGCCACCGCGCGCCGCCCTGACCCGCCGAGCCCGCGGCCGGCCCTCCCGGCCCGCCTCCGCAGCGCCGCCCCGCGGGGGACCCTGCCCGGCCTTGTCCCGCGCGCGCCGCCGGCCGCCGCCGTCGGCCTCGCCGTCTGGCCGCCCCGCTGCGCCCGGCCTCGCCGTCCGGCCGCACCGCCGCCGCGCCGCCGCCCGGCCCCGCCTCCGGCCGCCCCGGCCTCTCCTCCCTCCGGCCCCGAGCTCTCCGGCGACAACTCCGGCCGGCGACCTTGAACTCCGGCCAGATCCGATCTGGAGATCGTTAGGTTGACTTTTTCCCCGACCCCCGAGATCCACTAAGTCATTTCCTGTCAATATTTGTTGCATCTTCATCGCATCACAACTTTGCACCCGTGGCTCCGTTTTGGGCGTGTAGTAAACCCGGGCATGGGCAGCCCGGCCCGACGACCCGGCCCGAGCCCGGCCCGAAAAACCCGGGCCGGGCCGGGCCGGGCTTGACATTCGGGCCGGGCTCAGGCTTTGTTTTGCAGCCCGACAGATAGTTCGGGCCGGGCTCGGGCTTCATTTTTTCTGTATTTCGGGCCGGGCTTTCAGGCTTCGGGCCGGGCTTACACGTGCGCGTACTAAAAAACAGCATTCGGGCCGGGCTTTCGGGCTTCGGGCTTGATTTCGGGCTGGGCTCGGGCTTACAAATATGGAGTATTTCGGGCTTCGGGCCGGGCTCGGGCTTGAGAAATGAAGGTCGGGCTTTTACAAGCCCGGCCCGAAACCCGGCCCGGCCCGACGTTTGCCCAGGTTTAGCGTGTAGCATATCAAATTGTTCGTCTCGAAGAGTAGATCATTTCATCTCATTGCATCATTTTCTTTTGAGCTCATCTTGATGCCCGAATGCTGTTGGAAGAGGGCTATGTGATGTTAGTTTCTGTTTCTTAACAGAACTTGCACTTTTATCATTTTTGCCATGATTAATGTGTGCACCTTATGAACTTGAGCCCTACATGTGTGTTGAACTATGCCATGCCATATTTCCAGGGGTGTATGCCATGTATTTTTGTGATCAATGTGGTGACTAGCACAAGCATGCAAACTAGGGATGATAATGTTGCTGATTTCAGGAACTTGGTGTTTTCACAAAGTCATGTCCTGCTGTTATTTTTATGCCATGTGTTCATGTTGTTACAGAGAGATCTATGTCCTTTTTGAGCATGATCAGTAAGGGTGTTTTGAACATATGGATTTGCTCTATCCATCCATGCCTTTGTTGGCATTTATGGAGTAGTCTAGCATGTCATTTTTGTGCTCTACTTTTGCTTCAAAATGTTTCCTGGCAGATTGTTTTCATGATATTCAATTTTCACAAGGTTGTTGTAGTTGATCCGTGTATTCTATGATGTTGTTCTTGCCATGTATAGCTTCTATGCCATGTCTTCTTGATGGGTGTATGCTTAGTTTATCATGAGATGCTCTGTAGTGAGTGCATCGAGCTCACGAACATGCCTACTTGTTATCTGTTTTTGCCATGTCCAGTTTTACTACTAAGTCCGAGATCTGTAATGAAACTTGCTATGTTTACATGGGTGCCATCATTTCTTATGGTCCTTTTTGACTTATGGTCAGTAAGGGACTTTTGATCTATGCTTTGAGTAGAATCATGTCATGCCTTGTTTTGCTATTGTAAGTTCCTGTAGCTTGTTGTTTTCTTGCACTAAACATGCCTTCCTGATGTTAATTTCTAGCATGCTAGTATTTTCACTAAGTCTGTGAACCTGATATTTTTTGCACTTTCACCATGCTTGTTTGAGCCTGTTATGATGTGATTTAGCCATAGCTCAGTGTTCCTCTTTTGTTAAGCATCTCCTGTAGATCACTGTCATATGCTTTGTTTTTATGTTGGGGTGCTGTAGCATAGTTTCTTGTTGCATGCTAAGTAGCATCGTGTTGTTAAACGCAGATTCGCGTCATTCTTGGTTTGCTTGTCAAATTTGCAAACCGTGCATCCAATTCCGGTGATCTTTATATCGATTTCAACCGAGATCATCTCATCTTTCCAGCGGCATACTTGGTTTGCCAAGTTGATGCCTTGTTCATCATTTTCCTTCCGGAGCACACATATACATTGCATACCACATCTCGCATAGCATGTCATGTATTGCATCATGTTGCTTGTGCATTGCTCCTTGTTTGATTGCTGTTCCATTGCTTGTGTTCTTGCCTTGGGTAGAGCCGGGAGACGAGTACGTGAACGAGGAACCTGTTGAGAACGCCTTCGAGGATCAAGCCTTCGACAACTCTGAGAACCTTGCAGGCAAGATGACCATACCTTCGAAATCACTCCTATCTTTGCTTGCTAGATGCTCGCTCTTTTGCTATGCCTATGCTATGTTACCTACCACTTGCTATATCGTGCCACCTATATTGCCATGTCAAGCCTCTAACCCTCCTTTCCTAGCAAACCGTTTTTGGCTATGTTACCGCTTTTGCTCAGCCCCTCTTATAGCGTTGCTAGTTGCAGGTGAAGATGAAGTTTGTTCCTGGTTCGGAACATGGATATTTTGGGATATCACAATATCTATTGTTTTAATTAATGCATCTATATACTTGGTAAAGGGTGGAAGGCTCGGCCTTATGCCTGGTGTTTTGTTCCACTCTTGCCACCCTAGTTTCCGCCATACCGGTGTTATGTTCCTTGATTTTGCGTTCCTTACGCGGTTGGGTGATTTATGGGACCCCCGTGATAGTTCGCTTTGAATAAAACTCCTCCAGCAAGGCCCAACCTTGGTTTTACCATTTGCCACCTAAGACTTTTTCCCTTGGGTTTTCGCGAGCCTGAGGGTCATCTTTATTTAACCCCCCCGGGCCAGTGCTTGTCGTGAGTGTTGGTCCAACCTGTCAGCCGCCGGTGGCCACCAGGGGCAACTCTGGCATTGCCTATCGGTAGTTTGGACAATCCGGTGTGCCCTGAGAACGAGATATGTGCAGCTCCTATCGGGATTTGTCGGCACATTCGGGAGGCTTTGCTGGTCTAGTTTTACCATTGTCGAAATGTCATGCGAACCGGGATTCCGAGACTGATCGGGTCTTCCCGGGAGAAGGTTTATCCTTCGTTGACCGTGAGAGCTTGTGATGGGCTAAGTTGGGACACCCCTGCATGGTATTATCTTTCGAAAGCCATGCCCGCGGTTATGAGGCAGATGGGAATTTGTTAATGTCCGGTTGTAGAAAACCCGAAGTTGACCTTAATTAAAATACATCAATCGCGTGTGTAACCGTGATGGTCCCTTCTCGGCGGAGTCCGAGAAGTGAACACGGTGTTGGAGTTATGTTTGACGTAAGCAGTTTCAGGATCACTTCTTGATCACTACTAGCTTCATGACCGTGCCTTGCTTCTCTTCTCGCTCTCTTTTGCGATCGTAGCCACCATATATGCTAGTCGCTTGCTGCAGCTCAACCTCATGACACCACCCTTCCCTTAAGCTTAAATAGTCTTGATCTCGCGGGTGTGAGATTGCTGAGTCCCCGTGACTCACAGATTCTACCAAAATAGATGCAGGTACCGGTGATACCAGCGCAGATGGCGCAACTGAGCTGAAGTGGGAATTTGATGAGGCCCTTGGTCGTTACTATGTTTCTTTTCCAGACGATCAGTAGTGGAGCCCAGTTGGGACCATCGGGGATCTATGTTGCATTTGGGGTAGTCTTCTTTTATTTTGGTTCCGTAGTCGAACCTTGAGTGTAAACTGAATGATGGATGTTTATTTATGTATTGTGTGAAGTGGCGACTGTAAGCCAACTATGTATCTCTTTCCCTTATGTATTACATGGGTTGTGTGAAGATTACCTCACTTGCGACATTGCTTTCAATGCGGTTATGCCTCTAAGTCGTGCTTCGACACGTGGGAGATATAGCCGCATCGAGGGCGTTACAATATATCCCCGATAATTACTGTCTCTGCAAATAGGTGATGTTGCACCTTTGTTTCCATGTCGGGATAAAACCGCATACACGTTTATTTTAACCTCTATTTCTGCCAGGGGAAGCCACCCCCATTGCCACTGACGCTGCAGCGCACATGCAGTAGCTCTCGGTAACGAAGCGACGGTGATCTCCAAGTCCTGCAGGTAGCGATTGATGAAACACATCATAGATAAGGGGCTCTGAAACTCATTGTTGTGGATGGATTTCCTCCTAGCCGACCAGATAGACCACATCGTGATAAGCCCACGGGCCAGGTCATGTCATGGAAGCGTGTCAAACAGCCAAAAAAATCCATTGTCTTGCATCTTCAGATTGATTTGATATCACATGCTCCAGAATTCCTTCAACTCCCAGCGACCAGACATACCGAGCCATATGGCAATTCAGAAGAGAATGACGCCAGGTATCGTCTGTCACCGAGAGCATATCATGCATACTAGAGATGCAGCCATCTTTCACTCGTGTCTGGTCGTGCCCGTCGGCAGAGACATGTGAGCCAAACGCCACACAAAAACCCTAACCTTGGATGGCACATCTATTTTCCACAACCTAGACCAATCTTTCTTCATCGCTGTTTGATTTGAGTTGTTTGTTTGATTTTCCAACTAGTCCTCCCGCTGAAATTTAATCCCCGAGATCATTCTGTAAGTAGAACAAACAAAAAACATGCCCCTTTAGTCATAGTGCCACGCCCAGAAATCATCATGCAATTGCGTACAAAGAGGGATATTCAGAATAACATCTATATCTGGTGCAACGAAGTGTTCCTCTAACACTTGCCTATTCCAGGTCCTGGTTGTCTGATCAATCACCTCAGACACCAACGAGGGTGGATTTGCTGATCAAGGACAGATAGGACGAAGCTTGTAGTCCCTTAGTATCCAGTTGTGATGCCAAATTTGAGTGTCCTTCCCCATTCCTATCCATTTGATCAATCCCAGAGACAAAACTTCTCTTCCTTCCCTAATTGAACGCCAAACCTGGGATGAGTTTGAGCCAAGTGGTGCATCCAAGAACTCTCCGTCTGGGAAGTACCTTGATTTTAGAACACGGGAACTCAAAAAGTTTGGTTCTTGCAAGATCATCCAAGCTTATCTAGCTAGCAAAGCCAAATTAAAAAGCTAAATATCACAGAAACCCATTCCGCCCATGTACTTTGTCTTTGTCATAGTCTTCTAGGAGATCTAGGCTGTCTTCCTTTCCCCCTCTACTTCCCCACCAAAATATCCTCAAGAGCCCATTAATATGATTACATATATAGACCATGGGGAAGCTTGAAGCATGACACCAAATATGTGGGCATTGATTGAGAAACCGATTTAATTTAAACCTCTTTTCCTCCACTGAGAGGCACTTCTCCATCCACCCTTGCACGTGCTTCCAAATTCTATCTTTGAAATAATGAAAGCATCCCTCCTTGGATTTTCCAACATCAGTTGGAAGACCCAGGTATTTCTCTGATATTGATCCTGCTTGAACTGCTAGAGTATCTTTAATTCGATCTCTTAAGCTATCCGGAACTCCCTTACTAAAATAAATGGAACTTTCATCTGCATTAATGCGTTGACCAGAGGCATTGCAATAAACCTACAGCAAGTCACGGACTCTCCCAGCTTTGTCATTTGTGGCCTCAAAAACCAGTAGACTGTCATCGGCGAACAAAAGATAATTGACTTCTGGAGCCGTCGGTGTCACCTTCATGCGTCGGATGACACTCTTCAATAAACAAGATAAACCCTCTGTTGCAATAAGGAACAAGTATGGGGATATTGGATGCCCTTGACGAACACCACAAAAAGGCCTGAAATCATCCAATACACGTCCATTAAAAAGCACCGAAAAGACAATGATGAAACGCACCTCATTATACTGTCAGTGAACCTCGGGCTAATGCCCATCTTCATCATCACGGCCTTCAAGTATGGCCACTCCAATTGTTCATAGCCTTCATCATATCCAATTTAAGCGCACAAAACCGATTACTCTTCACTCGTCTGGTTTTCATATGATGCAAACTCTCGTAGGCAGTGATAAAATTATCCATGATGAGATGTCCAGGAACAAACATCGACTGCTCTTCTGAAATCACCTCTGGAAGAATCATCTTCAGCCTATTTGCTAAGACCTTTGATTCAATATAGTAGATTACATTGCAAAGGCTTATTGGCCGAAATTGTTCTAAAATTTTTGGACTAGCAATTTTTGGAATCATAGCAATGAACATACAAGTGATCTCCTCCGGTGAGTCAACTCCATTGAGCACTCTAATGATAATACATGTAATCTTGTCACCATACAAATCCCAATGGCTCTGAAAGAAGTGCGTCTGGAATCCATCAGGTTAGCAAGCCCACAAACATCCGCAGCCTCTCTGAAGCCTGTGATCTAACCACTATCTTGGGTGTTAGGACCCATGTGCTCCTCCAGACGCAACACCTCGTTAAAATCCCTTATACATACCCATGTGAGTGTGCTCTCGCTCGTAGCTTCTTCATCGTCTCCCAAGTATTATGTCTCAAGCTTCTATTGGCTTCACCATAGAAACAAGATTAACGCCAAGCAACAACACCCGACTGTATAATCCATGAGTCTATGTGATACTGTGAAAAATTATTTATTGCCCGATTAACATGGTCTTTCCAAAAAGATACATAAACCACCACTACGACTGCTACTGGGAACTGCAAAACAACCTGAAAAACCTAATGAACCAGCCAATCCCTCCACTCGGGCCTTCGGAAGCTAAGTTTCAACAATGCAAAGGATCGACGCCGCACATTCCTCCACGAGATCATGGAGCTCACTAACTATTGCGGGATCGCTAATTCCGCGACAGGTTCAGCACATGGTCCTCATCACGCCTGGCGGCTGATACGTCCATTTTGCATCATGTTTTCCAACTATTATTTATTATATTTTTATGCATAAGTATGCTTTATGGAGTAATTGTAATGCCTTTTCTCTCATAACTAGTTAAATGCTCGTGCGTTGCTATGGGCAATAGATGATTCAAATACAATGTTCATATTTCATAATTATTATGTTAAGCAATGTCATGAGCAAACAGTGAATAATTATCTTCTATCTTAATTTTGTCGATCACCCAGTGATTGAAGCACAAACTTCACTTAGCAAACGTATTATCGTATGACAATCAAGTTAAGCAATTTCTATGACCAGTTATTGCACAATTTTTTGAAATCGTAGTTCGTTCAGTTTCTCTCAGTAACACACAATACCAAGCTTTGTGTTAAACATGAATGACTCCCCATGACAGAGGTGACCTACACAAAATAAACCTCTCATAATTAAAATTATAGAAATGTCTAGTTTAATTAAAAAATATATGTACACATAATTACTGAAATTATAAGTGATAGATATCTCACCTATGATGTAAGTACCTCCCTATAGACGATGTTCCTCATGTAATTACCAACAGGATAGTTGGAGCTCTTGTTCTTGCGGTAATTTAAGCTATTCCTGCTGCTATCGTCTGAGATCTTTTTCTTATTGTTGGAGCTCTTGTTTTTGCTGTAATTTGAGCTATTCCTTCTACTATCGTATGAGACATTTTTCTCATTGTATGTAGCCGGGGCGGTAAGGATCTTGATGTTCTTTCCAGCTGTGGATCTAGATAGCATGACATACAACTGCCCATGAGAGAACATTGGCTCGGGCAAGTATATACCCGCATTCGGGATAGTCTGCCCATGTGCCTTGTTGAACGTCATGGCAAAGCTGAGCCTAATAGGAAACTGCTTCCTCTTGAACTGTAAATGGAACATCTCGTCATCATTGGGACAAAGGGGGATCCTTGGCAAGAAGATCCGCTTTCCAGCATGTTGCCCTAGCACAATTTCTGCATCGATGACATTCCTCTGGAATCCTCGAACCACCAGCCTCGTGCCATTGCAAAGTCCATTTGCGGGGTCAATATTTCTGGGCAATATAATAGGGCAGTTTATCTTGAGCTTCAACACATGTGGAGGCAACCCATTAGGGGTCAAAGTGTTAAGGAACTCAGATGGATAATAGTTATGAGGGTCGTCGAATGCTGAATCAAAGCTATGATACACCATCTCATCTCCGTGGAATGGTTGATCATCTTTATATTTATCCTATCCACACAATCATTTTGCATCAATAAGATTGCTCTGGAGGTGATGTAGTTTGGATCAGACATATTAGCACCGAGACCGGGAAAAACATTATCTATCAGTGTATCAAGATCAGCGCCCTTCCTAGTACAGGGCACACATATCTCGTCCAAAAGGCGAGCACAACCATCATTATTGGTCTCCTCCTTGCCATCACCAATGCACAACAAGTATTCAACAAACCACGAGTCGCTATGTGCCCTCATATTGCTTAACAACTTTAGGTGGCACATGCAATCCCAAAGGTAAGACCTACGTAGTGAAGAATCGATTATCTCGGCCCTTGACCCCTTATGGACAACATGGAGGACTTGCCTGAAATCTCCATCGAACACAACTATCTTTCCATTGAATGGTCGGTCTAGTCGGCTCATTACCTCGTGCATACTATTGTCTAGCGCCTCCACCGCCTGCCTCTTTGTCATCGATCCCATATAGTGATGTAAGCTGACTATAAGAGCTTGGCAGTTCCGTCTGTTTAGTGAAGCTACAAAACCCACCATTGTCAATGCTTAGCGGTATCTTGAATCGTGAATGAGATGTTTTTCCTTCGGGCATTATGGTACCTACAATGTCGGACGTAGCTGTTGCTACTGCAATCTTTTTTTGACCACGGACATTTGCAAGAAGTGCCCTATATAGATAAGTCTTCCGGTGCCTCCAGGCCCATCCATAAAGAATACGCCACCCTCATCACTGTCAACAACATACATAATTTCATCGTAGGCTTTCCTCCGATCTGAATTAAGTGAGTCTGATAGATTTGTGTCCTCAACATTGAGCTCAGTGGTGGATTGCTCGAAGATCTCCCTTGGTATGCCGGAAGCAATGTCATATTCTTCATTGATACCAGGAAGAGGGAATGACTCTATGTCCTTTCCCATTGATTGTAGCATATTCCTGATATCTATCAGAACCATTTGCTCAACTGCAACTTTCGATGGATTGTTGCGGCGATAGTCTTCTGACATTGCCTCCAGGTGCTTCTCCCAGCGTCCACACACATTACTTGGCTCACAGAATACCAATATTGTTGCAAAGAGCCTTCATAGATATGATGGCATCTCGTATAATGTAGATTCAGTAAGGGACTCATCAAGTGTGTTGTCTCATTCGATCAATCCCCTTCTCTCTGCAGCTTCACGAAATGTTGGTATGATCTCACCAATAACTGTCCTTAGGTCCTCATAGGATGTGGCGCCAGTGACATGGTTTAAGAGGACCCGTAGGTAATAGCATTCACCTCTATGGGATGAGCTGCCATAATTCTTCCAACTTGTCCACCTGTATCTCGTTCCCTTCTTCTCCAATATTTATTTTTCTTACTTGTCTGCCAGGTATACCACTCAGGGAAGTCCCTATACAAGATGGACCGAGCCTCCTCATGTAACCTATTTGCCTCAAAGTACTCTGTAGGCATTGACTCCTCAGCACCTTCCTGGTTAACCACTCGTTCGATATCTTGGCCCTTTCTGAATGACACCATGCGCATGTTGGGCAGATGGAGTTGCAACTGCATCACAGGTGGTGAGTTCTTGCTCAATTCAAAGCCATATATCCTCCATAATGCTTCCGGAGGAGTCACCCACGTAGCATCCGTATACTGTTTGATCTCATCTATACCTCCATTTTTGTTAGCCTTGTCAGACCCACTCACAGAAATGGATGCTCGATCATGGCCCTTGTATATGTACTTGAATAGGTATTTAACAACCTTTATGCTTCCACATGCCTCAACATTGATTTGACAATTGAAGTAATGCAGGATGTACGGGTTGTATGGGACGACCCACCTATTATCCAGCCATTCCTTTTGGACCATTGCTTTAGAACCATCATCACGTCGTCTGTATAACGGTTAGGAATCCTTGCCCTGCAACATAGCCGCATTGAAAGGTCGAGGATAGTGATTCTTGCAAGCAGGACGGCCTTTTGTGCATGGGCAGTCATGATTCGAAGCACCACAAGGTCCATGCATCATATGCTTCACGACCATCTTGTACAGTTTTGGGTACTTCTTCTTGCTTGGGAGCTCGTTTGAGATAAGAGGGTCATATTGCTCGGGGCATGTGAGCTTGTACCGCCCCTCCATGATGAGAAGGAAGTGGGCATGAGGCAGACCTCTCTTCTGGAATTCCACCACCTAAACATAAGCCCTCACCTTGCCCAGGATGTCCTTCTGAAGCAACTTATTCTTGAGTTCCTCCAACTTTGCCCTGAAAACACGAACAACAAGATCTGGACGATCCTGAGGTGTCTAACCGGGGTAGAGTTCTTGCCTAATCTCATCCTAGTTTGGGTTGCATGTCATTGTTAGGAAGACGTCCGGCTTGCCATACTTTCGAACTAAGGCCATGGCATCCATGTAGCGACGCTTCTTGTCCCGTGGACCACCGATAAAAGATGTAGAAGCACTTTTCCAATAGCATCTGCCCTACCCTCACCAACATGTAAGCTGTCCACCAAGCCCTGATATAGGTCCGCACTTATCGTATCTTGATGGCCCCATATATAGTCCAACTGGGAGTTCTCTATCTTGAGGTATGTGTCTACCGCAAACTATTGGAAAAGATGCTTACCATAGAGGATTGGGTTGAATATCCCGAGATGTATCTGGAATTTGTAGCAGTAGTAGTCTCACACAGACACACATTGTCTCCCTCCGGAACCTGCATAGAAAATTGAAAATATATGGTGTTGTAAACTGGAGAGTATACTGCGAACTATAGAATGTGCATGTAATAACTAATCGCAACACTAACATGCACTATCATCCTCGTCCTCATCATCTTTCTCACCAGGATTAGATGACTCATCGCTATGACCACGAGCTAGACGGGCTGCACGAGCTACCATCACATTTTCATAGGACACACCTTCCTTCGGGATATCAGTATGCCACCCAAGTTCATCTCTAGGGAAGAATAGAGGGTACGACACCGCATCATAGCATCCATGATAGGACTTAATTCCATATATATATATCTCTATTCTTCCCATGCAACATGACACTATTACCGAACTGTCTTCGACGTTCACTGCCCTCCACCCACACAGCTGCTACTTCCGAAGTGGTTGGCGCATTATATCTTCTCTGATCCATCCTTTGGTCAAGGTTAAGTGTTATGTGATAGTCATTGATAAGTCTCCAACGTATCTATAATTTTTGATTGTTCCATGCTATTATATTATCTGTTTTAGATGTTTAATGGGCTTTAATATGCTCTTTTATGTTATTTTTGGTAATAACCTATTAACCGGAGGCCCAGTGCCAGTTTCTATTTTTTTGCCTATTTTAGAGTTTTGCATAAAAGGAATACCAAATGGAGTCCAAACGGAATGAAACCTTCGCGATGATCTTTCTTGGACCGAAAGCAATCCAGAAGACTTGGAATAGAAGTCTGGAATGCCACGAGGAGGCAACAAGGCAGGAGGGCGTGCCCCCACCCTCGTGGGCCCCTCGAAGACACCGACGTACTTCTTTTGCCTATATATACTCTTATACCCTAGAAACATCAGGGGGAGCAACGAAACCACTTTTCCACCGTTGCAACCTTCTGTACCTATGAGATCCCATCTTGGGGCCTTTTCCGGTGATCTGCAGGAGGGGGAACCGATCACGGAGGGCTTCTACATCAACACCATTGCCTCTCAGATGAAGCGTGAGTAGTTTACCACCGACCTTCGGGTCCATAGTTATTACCTAGATGGCTTCTTCTCTCTCTTTGATTCTCAATAGAAAGTTCTCCTCAATGTTCTTGGAGATCTATTCGATGTAATACTCTTTTGCGGTGTGTTTGTCGAGATCCAATGAATTTGTGGATTTATGAACAAGATTATCTATGAATATTATTTGGTTCTTCTCTGAATTCTTATATGCACGATATGATATCGTTGCAAGTCTCTTCGAAGTATCGGTTTAGTTTGGCCTACTATATTGATCTTTCTTGCAATGGGTGAAGTGCTTATCTTTGGGTTCAATCTTGAAGTGTCCTTTCCCAGTGAAAGTAGGGGCAGCAAGGCACGTATTGTATTGTTACCATCGAGGATAAAAAGATGGGTTTTATATCATATTGCTTGAGTTTATCCCTCTACATCATGTAATCTTGCTTACTGCGTTACTCTGTTCTTATGAACTTAATACTCTAGATGCATGCTGGATAGCGGTCGATGTGTGGAGTAATAGTAGTAGATGCAGAATCGTTTCGGTCTACTTGACACAGACGTGATGCTTATGTTCATGATCATTGCCTTAGACGTCTTCATAATTAAGCACTTTTCTATCAATTGCTCGGCAGTAATTTGTTCACCCACCGTAATACATGCTATCTTGAGAGAAGCCACTAGTGAAACCTATGGCCTCCGGGTCTCTTTTTGGTTATATTACATCTCTTTTCCATATTATCTCATCTCGTTTACTATTTTGCAATCTCTACTTTCCAATCTATACAATAAAAATACCAAAAATATTTACTTTACTATTTTTATTAGATCTCACTTTTGCAAGTGACCGTGAAGGGATTGACAACCCCTTTATTGCATTGGTTGCAAGGTTCTTGATTGTTTGTGCAGGTACTAGGTGACTTGTGCGTTGTCTCCTACTGGATTGATACCTTGGTTCTCAAAACTGAGGGAAATACTTACGCTACTTTGCTGCATCACCCTTTCCTCTTCAAGGGAAAAACCAATGCAAGCTCAAGAGGTATCAAGAAGGATTTTTGGCGCCTTTGCCAAGGAGATCTACGCCAAGTCGAGCATACCAAGTACCCATCATAAACTCTTCTCCCTCGCATTAAATTATTTGCCATTCACTTCTCATTTTCCTCTCCCCCACTTCTAAAACGTTTTTCGAAAACCTTTGCCTTTTCTTCGCCCCTCTTCTGCTCGCTTGCCTCTTGTGTGTTCGTTCGATAGTATGGTTTGTTGCCATCATGTATGAAACTGGGGAGGTTATCGTTGAAAAAGAAAGTAGTAACGATGGGGGAAACTTTGATGCTTTTGATAATCCTCATCAAGAACCTACTATTTTACATACTAAAAAGTTCCGGATTGGTAGTGGTAATATTATTGGAAAAGGAGTTACTCAAGATTTCTTCACTTGTGTCAGTGCTTTACCCACTATGGGTGGGTCTATTCTTCATAGAAATAGTAGTCTTGCGGATGCTATATCTTTGCTCGTAGTTGAACTTGAAAGACAATTTATCCACATGCATCCTTGCATACAAAGGATTTTTCTACAGTTTTCCAATATTGAGCATTCTTCTGTTTTATAGTGAAAGAGGCCAATGAAATTTTTGCCATTATAGGGTGTATGCTGGTCGTCCTCCCATAGAAGCAATTCTTTCTAATCAAGAAGACATAATGCGTTTACGATCTTTAGACCATGTTGCTTATAATGAAAACCTTAGAAAAAGGGTTCCTACCGGTGTTATAGTTGATAGGATTTCTGAACTTAATGATAATTTTGCTATTAAGAACAATGGGTTAGGTTTTCCTCTTGAACAAAGGCTCATGACTTTTTGCCAAAAGAATGCTTGTAATGATGAATTGGTTGTCCAATTTGAGGGGCCAAAGGAGGAACCAATTCCTCCCAAGCTTGATCTTGGGGACTTTTGTCCCATTAAATTTAGCCCTTTTGATTACTTTGGCTTTCCACAAAGAAAACTTGCTTCTGAACATAAGGAGTATGAGATGAGTTTTCGTGATTTGCCCTATCATTATTATAGCAATACCTAGATCTATTCGTGTTTTTATGCCTAGCTAGGGGGCGTTAAACAATAGCGCTTGTTGGGAGGCAACCCAATTTTATTTTTGTTCTTTTTTTGCTCCTGTTTAGTAATAAATAATTCATCTAGCTTCTGTTTAGATGTTGTTTTATGTTTTAATTAGTGTTTGTGCCAAGTAGAACCTTTGGGAAGACTTGGGTGAAGTCTTTGTGATCTTGCTGTAAAAAACAGAAACTTTTGCGCTCACGAGAATGGCTGCCATATTTTACTGGAGAGTGATTTTAGGTTGATTATTTTTTCAGATGATTAATAGACAAATTCTTAAAGTCCACCAATTTATTTAAGAATTTTTAGTGTTACATAAGTATTCTAAAGTTATAGATTGCTATAGACTGTTCTGTTTTTGACAGATTCTGTTTTTCGTGTGTTGTTTGCTTATTTTCATGAATCTATGAGTAGTATCAGGGGGTATGAACCAGAGATAAGTTGGAATACAGTAGGTTTAACACCAATATAAATAAAGAATGAATTCATTACAGTACCTTAAATTGGTGGTCTGTTTTCTTATACTAACGGAGCTCATGAGGTTTTTTGTTGAAGTTTTGTGTTGTGAAGTTTTCAAGTTTTTGGGTAAAGATTTGATGGATTTTGGAATAAGGAGTGGCAAGAGTCTAAGCTTGGGGATGCCCAAGGCACCCCAAGGTAAATTCAAGGACAACCAAAATCCTATGCTTGGGGATGCCCAAGGCACCCCAAGGTAAATTCAAGGACAACCAAAAGCCTAAGCTTGGGGATGCCCCGGAAGGCATCCCCTCTTTCGTCTTCATCTATCATTAACTTTACTTGAGGCTATATTTTTATTCACCACATGATATGTGTTTCGCTTGGAGCGTCTTGTATAATTTGAGTCTTTTCTTTTTAGTTTACCACAATCATTCTTGCTGTACACACCTTTTGGGAGAGACACACATGAATCGGAATTTTTTAGAATACTCTATGTGCTTCACTTATATCTTTTGAGCTAGATAATATTGCTCTAGTGCTTCACTTAAATCTTTTTAGAGCACGGTGGTGGTTTTATTTTATAGAAATTGTTGATCTCTCATGCTTCGCTTATATTATTTTGACAGTCTTTTAGAACATCATGGTGATTTGCTTTGGTTATAAAATTAGTCCTAATATGATGGGCATCCAAGATGGATATAATAAAAACTTTCATATAAAGTGCATTGAATACTATGAGAAGTTTGATTCTTTATGATTGTTTTGAGATATGAAGATGGTGATATTAGAGTCATGCTAGTAGAGTAGTTGTGAATTTGAGAGATACTTGTGTTAAAGTTTGTGATTCCCGTAGCATGCATGTATGGTGAACCGTTATGTGATGAAGTTGGAGCATGATTTATTTATTGATTGTCTTCCTTATGAGTGGCGGTCGGGGACGAGTGATGGTCTTTTCCTACCAGTCTATCCGCCTTGGAGCATGCATGTAGTACTCAGTTTCAATAACTAATAAACTTTTGCAATAAGTATGTGAGTTCTTTATGAATAATGTTGGGTCCATGGATTATACGCACTCTCACCCTACCACCATTGCTAGCCTCTCTAGTACTGTGCAAATTTCGCCGGTACCATACACGCACCATATACCTTCCTCAAAACAGCCACCATACCTACCTATTATGGCATTTCCATAGCCATTCTGCGATATATTTCCATGCACCTTTCCACCGTTCCGTTTATTATGACACGCTCCATCATTGTCATATTGCCTTGCATGATCATGTAGTTGACATCGTATTTACGGCAAATCCACCGTTCATAATTTTTCATACAAGCCACTCTTGAATCATTGCACATCCTGTTACACCGCTGGAGGCATTCACATAGATTCATATTTTGTTCTAAGTATTGAGTTGTAAGTAAATAAAAGTGTGATGATCTTCACTATTAGAGCATAGTCCCAGTCAAGAAAGGATGATGGAGACTATGATTCCCCCACAAGTCGGGATGAGACTCCGGACGAAAAATAAATAAAAAAGAGAAAAAAAATAGGCCACAAAAAAGAGAAAAAGCCCAAATAAAAAAATGAGAGAAAAAGAGAGAAGGGGCAATGCTACTATCCTTTTACCACACTTGTGCTTCAAAGTAGCACCATGATCTTCATGATAGAGAGTCTCTTGTGTTGTCACTTTCATGTACTAGTGGGAATTTTTCATTATAGAACCTGGCTTGTATATTCCAATGATGGGCTTCCTCAAAGTTCCCTAGGTCTTCGTGATCAAGCAAGTTGGATCCACACACACTTAGTTTCTTGTTGAGCTTTCATACACTTATAGCTCTAGTGCATCCGTTGCATGACAATCCCTACTCACTCACATTGATATTTATTGATGGGCATCTCCATAGCCCGTTGATACGCCTAGTTGATGTGAGACTATCTTCCTCCTTTTTCTCTTCTCCACAACCACCATTCTATTCCACCTATAGTGCTATGTCCATTGCTCACGCTCATGTATTGTGTGAAGATTGAAAAAGTTTGAGAACATCAAAACTATGAAACAATTGCTTGGCTTGTCATCGGGGTTGTGCATGATTAAATACTTTGTAAGATAAAGATAGAGCATAACCAGACTATATGATTTTGTAGGTATATCTTTATTTGGCCATTTTATTTTGAGAAGACATGATTGCTTTGTTAGTATACTTGAAGTATTATTATTTTTACGTCAATATTAAAATTTTGTCTTGAATCCTTCGGATCTGAAGATTCATGCCACAATAAATAAAATTACATTGATAAATATGCTAGGTAGCATTCCACATTAAAAATTCTATTTTTATCATTTACCTACTCGAGGACGAGCAGAAATTAAGCTTGGGGATGCTTGATACGTCTCCAACGTATCTATAATTTTTGATTGTTCCATGCTATTATATTATCTATTTTGGACGTTTAATGGGCTTTAATATGCTCTTTTATATTATTTTTGGGACTAACCTATTAACCGGAGACCCAGTGCCAGTTTCTGTTTTTTTTTGCCTATTTTAGAGTTTTGTAGACAAGAAATAATAAATGGAGTCCAAACGGAATGAAACCTTTGTGATGATCTTTCATGGACCGAAAGCAATAGAAGACTTGGAATAGAAGTCTGGAATGCCACGAGGAGGCCACGAGGCAAGAGGGCGCGCCCCCACCCTCGTGGGCCCCCCGTAGCTCCACCGACGTACTTCTTTCGACTATATATACTCGTATACCCTAGAAACATTAGGGGGAGCCACGAAACAACTTTTCCACCGCCGCAACCTTCTGTACCTGCGAGATCCCATCTTGGGGCCTTTTCCAGTGATCTGCTGGAGGGTGAACCGATCACGGAGGGCTTCTACATCAACACCATTGCCTCTCCGATTAAGCGTGAGTAGTTTACCACAGACCTTCGGGTCCATAGTTATTACCTAGATTGATTCTTCTCTCTCTTTGATTCTTAATACAAAGTTCTCCTCGATGTCCTTGGAGATCTATTCAATGTAATACTCTTTTGCAGTGTGTTTGCCGAGATCCGATGAATTTTTTTTGAGAACTGATGACAGTGGGGGAGGTCCCCACTGACTTTGTATTAAAAAGTTAAATGGTTAGTACAGTCCAGTCCAGTTAGCCTACAACCCTAACACACAATCTCTACTACATGGGAGAGAAGGGGGGGTGCAAGGAGAAGAGTTACAGAAGGTGATATCCCCCTAATTACAATGCAGCTACTAGAGACAAGATATAAGGAGCTTGCTCCTGCTTGGCCCTATGGACCAACATAGCAAAATCATGCTTGAATCTGTTCTTCTAGGAAGCAAAGGATGGCTGGACCCCTCTGAAGTGTTTATCATTCCTTTCCTTCCAGATCCCCCAGGCCGCCACTATGAACACCTCCATGAACATGTCTCCGTTCCAAGAGTTTTTACCAGCGTGCAGTAGTGTGAGCCTACAGTCCCCAACTGGCCACTGAATCCCAAGACTGTCCCAGCATCTTTTACTAAAAGGACAGTTAAAGAATAGGTGAGCAACGTCTTCTTCAGGTGGGTTTTGACAGAGGAAACAGGCATAATCATCATTCTGGATTTTATATTGCCTCCTTCTCAGCATATTTCTGGTGTTCAACCGATCAGCCAACAGCAGCCCGGCAAACATCTTCCATTGCATGGTACATTTGGTCTTCCAAATCCAGCAAAAGGTCTCATCCACCTGCACATCCTTCAAGCAGTGTTCATAAAATTTTGTGGCTTTAAAACCAGTCCCCCCCCCCAACACAATTCCATGCATCATCCCTGACAGTCAGAGACACATCCGACGTGGCCAGCTGCAGGTTGGTCACTTCAAGCCTAGCTTCCATCGAGAGGGGGAGGTGAAAAACATCCCCTAACCTCACTGATGAAAGAAGTGACTGGACTGACACATCTTGGTTCCTGGCAAAGGAAAAGGCTCTCGGGAATGTGTCCTGGAACAGGCCATCCTTCCATTCGTCCTTCCAGAAGAGGATCGAGTCACCTGATCCAACGGTCGCCCTGGTAACCCCTCTATAGATATCAGACAACTGCATTAGATCTTTCCACCAGAACGAGCCACAAGGGTCCACTGCATGCGGAGTTTGATTGCTGTAGTACGAATTCCAGACAAGCTGAACCAGGGAACATATTGCCTGTTGTAGAACTTATGAAGTTGTTTCAACAATAAACCCTGATTCTGAACCTTGAGGTTTATGATTCCCAAGCCTCCCTTGTTTTTCGGCCTACAAACCATGTCCCAAGCTGCGAGGGAATTTCCTTTGGTGCCATCTTCGGAGTTTGTCCAGGTGCTCAATGATCCTGGGGTTTAACTTGATGGAGCACATTGGATATATCGTGAGAGAGGTCACGACTGAGTTCAGAAGAGTTAGTTTGGAGCCATAATCAAGCAAGGAAACTGCTGCTGGAATTTTTCTCTGCACTGCGGTGACCATGGGCAACAGATCAGTAACCGTGGGGCGGGTCGTCCCCATAGGCAGCCCAAGATACGTGAATGGCATTTTCCCAACGACGCACCCAAAAATCTCTGCCAATTTGCTCGTCTCCGCCGGTTCGAGGTTGATTGGGACCATCATTGATTTGTGAAAATTGATTTTCAGGCCAACTGATGCAGCGTAGTCCAGCAGTATTTTCTTGAGGACACGAGATTGATCCGGGCAAGCTGGGAAGACCAGAATCGTGTCATCGGCGTACTGAATAACTGGGTAGTTGTCATCGTGTGACGGAATCGGCAAGTGCAATTGTCCATTTCTGCAGGCTTCATTGATCGCCGCTTGCAAAAGGTCTGCAGCGAGAACAAAAATTAGAGGCAAGAGCGGATCGCCTTGTCTGACTCCACACAGACAGGCGAATTGCTTCCCCGGGGTACCGTTGAGCAGCACGGAGGAAGTGCCTGAGGAGAAAATGCTTCTGATCCATCCAATCCACCTCTCATCAAATCCCATGTGCCTCATGATCTCAATCATAGGTTCATGTTGAATTGTGTCAAAAGCTTTCGCGAAGTCTAACTTTAGCAGACAGCAAGCACGGCCCGAAGCTTGACACTGGTGGATGTATTCGAAGGCCCAAGCCAGGCAATCTTGAATTGATCTCCCTTTAAGAAAACTGTACTGGTTTTTATGGATGATTTGGAGAATTACTTTCTGCAACCGATTAGCCAGGAGTTTGGTTATCAACTTCAGACAGCAATTCAGGAGGGTGATGGGCCTGTAATCATTTGCAGTCTCAGGCGAGTATGATTTCGGGATTAAGGTGATAAACCCCGAGTTTAGGCTCTGCAGATCCAGCTTTCCCTCATAGAAATCCGCACAAAGGGTGTAAAAATCATGCTTTACTATATGCCAGCATGATTTTAAAAAGCACCCGTTAAAACCATCTGGTCCAGGCGCACGGTCGGAGGGCATTTCTCGGACAACTTTATCGATCTCCTCATGTGTAAAAGGTTTTGTCAGGTCATCTAATCCTTCCACCTTTTTAATTAATCGAGGCAGATCAAATTTCATGTCATGCGGTTCCGCCTTGCCCAACCTGTTTTTGTATGTCTGGTAAATCTCAAGTGCTTTCCCTGCATGGTCCGAAACGATCGATCCATCAGATAATTTCAGAGAGGCGATCGAGTTTCTTCTGAAACGCTCACTCGCTGCGGAGTGAAAGAACTTAGTGTTGTCCCCCCCACACTGGAACAATCTAACCGTGTATCTCTTCTTCCAGTATTCTCGTTTATACCCAAGGAGGACAACTAAATGTTCCTTAAGAATAACACGGAAGTTCTTCTCTGGGATTGTGAGAGGCCTCAAATCCTCAATCCCATCCAATTCAAGAAGAGCCCAGTTGGAGTTATCTATACATAGATTTAGTCTGGAGATATTCTTGCTCCACTTCTTCAGAGCATATCTGAGATGCTTAAATTTTTTGCTCAACAAGGCAGCCGAGTTATGTGCAAAACAGCTTTTGTTCCAGGTGGACTGCACCACATCAAAGAAGCCAGGGTGTGATATCCAGAAATTTTCAAAACGAAAGATTTTCGATTTAGGGATAGAGGTCTCAATTGAGATCACACACGGCACATGATCCGAGACCGGTTTTGGTAGCGGTGCAACAGTCGTGTTGGGGTAATTGGAGGTCCAATTGGCCGAGGTGAAGAACCAATCAAGCTGTTCTAGGAGTGGATCTGTCTGCATGTTACTCCATGTAAACCTCCTCCCTTTAATCGGCAGTTCAACTAGGGCTTGCGATTGGATGAAATCATTGAAGGTTAGCATGTCATTAGCATTCCTGCCAGGCTTATTGCGATTGTCCGGTGCTCTGATATAGTTGAAATCGCCGCATAACAACCAGTCCTCATTGTTTGGAATATCTAGATCAAACAGCGAGGAGGTAAAGGTTGTCCTAACAGGGCCATCACATGGGCCATATATATTAAACAAGTTCCACGATTTGGCAGTTTGTAACGAGGTAAACTTAATGCCCAAAGCAAAAGATTCAGAGCAGATAAGATCGCCAATGAAGATCGAACTGTCCCATAAAGTGATCAGGCCCCCAGAAGCCCCTTGAGAGGGCACAACTTCAAATTTATCAAACCGTTTTGGACTGAAAGTTCTTACAAAAGACTTATCAAAAGAGACATGCTTAGTTTCTTGAAGACAGATAACAGAACAACCACTACTATCAATTGCATTGCACAACGCCAAAAGTTTCTGATCGGAGTTGATCCCCCGCATGTTCCAGCACAGCACCTTCCACGCCTTATGCATCAGCCTGGAGATCGTCACGCTCCTGCGCCGCCAAGGACGCGAGCTGTTTCTTCTTGCTTAACTGATTTGGGCGTAAGCCACACATATTAGTACCAATAGATTGTATGGTAGAAATAGGTGTGGGAGGGGGATCTCACTATGTACCTTGTTGTTTTTGTCTGAAGCACATGGCACTGTGGCAGAAGAAGAGCTTTGCACTTGAGGAACTTTGCGTGGTTTCACTTTGGACTGCACTAGTTTCTTGTCAGACATGGGCGGCACTTTAAAGCCATCGTACTTGTGAGAACGCGCACTTCGGCGCAACATAACAGTATCCACATGTGCAGGCTCATTAGCTAGAAGAGAGCTAATGTGATCAGCAATAGATCCAGATCTCTGCATGTTCTGCTCATCACCAGAAGAAGTTTCAACAGAAGCATTATCTTCCCCAATATCACTGCAGCAAACGTCCAAGAAGATACCCTCAAAGGAAGAGGCGAAAATGCGGCCAAGCACATCATCTTCAAGAGAAATGGATTCCATCATAGCACGGGCAATCCCATGTAGTTGCTGCTACAGGAGAGTAAACGGATTGAGCGGCAGATAAGCTCCATCAGGGTGGACAGCAGGAAGCAGAGTCTTTGTGTAGATCCTTTTTAGCATGCCCCCAATCCATCACAGAAGTTCCATGTCTGCAGTTATGAGGAAGGAGATAGATTCACCCCCAGCCCTGACAAACGCAAACTGAGCCGAAGGGACCCCATTAATAAAGTTGTCCGTCAGTTCTTCAACCTGAGAGAATTCAGACCAAACATCAGACAGATTGTCCACAATGTTGTTCTCTTGGTGTACTCCATCCATGAGAGAGGGACCATCATACTCAAAGAACGTCCTGAAACAGAACCCAGTGTAAGGGGGTGGGACAACCGGCCAAGCTGCCCATCCATTTTCCTGAACCTCTTCATGTACTTGTCCTGCAGCATTCCATATCTGTTCACTTGCCGCCTGCTGGGCCTCCATCTCATTTATCCTGGCTTGCTGCATCAGAGTATAATAAGGGAGTTGATATGGATGGGGGGAAGCATTGAGGAGGGGTGGAACATCCTCATTGTCAACCAGCCCAGGCACTGTGTCTCTGCCATTCATAACATAAACTGGGACTGACCAAGAACGGCCCAGACCTGGGAGCATGCCAACTCTGGACACTATCAGACTGTGCGGTACCTGCGCTATATCCTTAATGTGGCACTTAACTGAAACTCTGGCTTTGTTCTCATTGGGCCTTGGCCAAGCTATTAGCTTCCCAAAGTTAGATACAGCCTTATGCACATAGTGTTCTGTCATGTAATCCATTGGAAAAGCTAACATCATAATCCATTTGAAGAGGCTAGTTTGATATTCCCCTTATGGCAGCAAAACCCCATGGTCTCACGCTCAAACTTGTTTGCATAGCAGTGCTTGCAGTCTTCAACTGGCTTCAGCTTGTGTGTGTCTGTTGGGATATTGCTATACACCATGTCATAGGGATATGGAACACTTGCAACTGAGGCAGACTCGTTGTCAGACTCGTCCATTTCAACATCGTCATCGGTGTCAACCTCTGAAATGATAGTGAACATATGAGTACTAAAATCATGCACATGATGTACACGCTACAACGTGGAACATGTCGAAAGTACCAATCCCAGCAAACATGTAGCCTACCTCGTCTTTCTGAGTCTTCCTCCAAGATGACGCCCTCTTCACCACCTATATGTATAGTTATATATGAGCCCCATGCCTCAAATAGGTTGTGCAATGTTTTTTGTTCTAAAATTCTAAAAAAACTTACCATAATCATTGCCTTGTGAGTGTGTTGCGTGTTTTTGAGCAGTCTCGCGCGTTGGGGATGTGTTTTCTATTAATAATATAAAACATAAAGTTATGGTCATCACAACTATCAATGAATTCCATTAGAGAATTATAATAACGAAGGAAGAACATTACCATTATTAACAATGATCGATTGGGTTTGGTGTTCTCAACCATTTACGCCTTCTAAATTAATCGACAAGGTTTCATCCATCGATGCAGTCTCATTCTTCTTAGTACTTTCATAGAATGCTTCGTTTCGACGACATATCAATGCATGCCGTTCTCCATGTGTTACATGCTTTCTCCATGATATTTCACTCACATCCATATCATGGGTCTCCCCATCCGACATCTCCTCCGAAGCAGACTAAATATAAACAGGGGTTCCGCTGACTCCAGGAATAGACTAATCACATGTGGGTATGGAGCCATGAGGAACAATCTTAGGGATATACAATGGGTTCTCCATGGCTATGGAATCCTTGCTCACAGTATTGCGCGCTGACGCACACAATGCCATCTTTGTGTGCTTTTGCTTGGGAGTCATATTGGCATAACGTGCCCTATCCTTTGCACGTATTGATTCAAGTTTCTCTAATGAAATCACATGACAATGCTACAGTAAGAGTTGTGGTTGACATGGAAATATGATGATCAATTTGTGTTAAATCATATTACTGACACATTCTCTAATGAAATCACATGATAACGCTAAAGTAATAGTTGTGGTTGACATGGAAATATGATGATCAATCTGTGTTAAATGATATTACTGACATATTTGTCCAGTGTTAGGTAACTTTTACCTGACGATGATTTCCTTGCTTCACGTTGTCTTTTTAGAAGCTCATCTTTTTTCTTGCTATCTATCAATGCATATCGTTCCCTATCCCGTAGCCTCTTCCGCTCTTTGGAATCTACGGGTTGTGGTTGAATCATCAATGATGTGGGCCCATCATTACTGCAATTGTTGATGTCAATAATATCTACAAATGAAAAAAAGCACATATTTAGTACAGTACAGAATGAATTATTAACATAGTTGCTTCCATTGTAACGACTAATTAGTGGCCTTCATACCAGTCATGAGGTTTTCTTGCCCCTGGGATGGCAAATCAATTGATCCTCTTAGGTATGTGCCATTTCTATTTAACCACTCACTATCTTCATTAGGAACCAGATTTTCCTTGTTCCATCCAATGTCCCCTTGTTAAACAAATTATTAGATGGTTTAGCTAAAGTAGAGAACCAGCAAATGATATGACTGCGAATAATAAGCCGCCACTCGATGGTGAAGCACACCTTGACCAATTGTTGTTATCTGCACTTGGGAGAGCACAGATGGACTTTCCCCCACTTTCGCCTCTTCAGAACTAACTAATGGTCGAGCTCTTTTTGTTGATAGGCTTCGTGGCGCTTCCGTAGTAATTCATCTTTTTTCTGTTTATCCATTTGCGCATATCACTCCCCAGCACGGTGCCTCTTGCGTTCTTTTATATCTGTAGGTTGCCCTTCATTACTAATGTCGACAACACCTAAAAAGCACACAATTTAGCTAGTTGATGTGCATCAGATGGTACATTTACACGTAATCCACTCAATATTACTTGCGTTGGCGGAGTTGGATAGGTCTTTAAAGGGAGTGCGTTCACTGGAACATTTAGGAGACTCCATCTGCAAAGAAAATAAATGAGGAAATTAATAAAATAGTTCTTGTACATTTCAGAAAATTCATCACAATATCTTTTTACTAACAGCTACTTTCTCCGTCTCATAATGTAAGACGTTTTTTAACACTAGTGTAGTGTTGGACGGAGGGAGTATAATATAAACTGTTGTATGGACAAGGTGGATTATTCATAGGATTTTAGGCTAACAGTCTCTTGTGCAGCTGTGTTCTGCATATTCTGAGATGCACCTAACTGTTTAACTCATGTGCAAATAAATCATCTATGCTGGACATAAAATAGTTCAATGCCTAATTTTGCATAGCCGGGCAAACACATAATTCTGAAGCACATTTTCTGGCAAAAAGAACATGCAAGCAATTCTGTACATGCGAGAAAACAAACAAACAAATACTTCCGAAGGATACTACTATGAATTAGCAACATATAAGCGTCTCTCAAGTCTCACTACAAATGGTAGATTTCAGCTCATAATCAACTTCTGGCTCACGCAACAGAAGTTCAAGCATACAGAGATTTTTTTGAGTAACAAAACACATGCGAGGAGCTATGGTAAAACTTCAGTACACACAATATCTTCAGCATTAGATGTGAACAATATCTTCAGTATTAGCAGAAAACTTATGGCCGTTTGAGGTTCTAGAAGTATATAGAACCAAAACACCAGCAACACTGCATAAAGAATCTACTATTAGGAGTTTGAACTGGCAGCTTTCATTGTACTACGCCCGTGCATCCATTCATACATTTAGCCAGCTTGTTAAATGGGACGGGTAGAGTATATGGATCGTGAGACCAATAAGTTCAACAAGTGGTGCAGGTTTATCAATGAAATTGCAAGCCACTGCATTGGCAAATTATTGTATCTTTTTTATTCACATAGATCAGTAGTAAATTGTACATCTCCATGGATCCCTTAACCCAGGGTCACTATGCAATCAACATGAAAACACTGGTTGGTAGCAGATTACCAAAATTAACAAAAAGTTGATTGATGAATTTCTGAAGATTTATTCGTGATGCGAGATCCGAGAATATAAAACTGCAAGAAATAAGAATAACATGATGCAAGTAGGCACACGTGATCTATGGAGATGTAGATGGGCGTATGTGCTCGAGCCCAAGAACAGGTTGGACATGAGCAGCCGGTGGCAGTGGGCAGCGCATGCTAGATAGGGAGAGGCGGCTGGACGTGCAGGTCAGGGCGATGTACGAGCAGGGGAGGCGCGACTATGGAGAAGCTCGCCGACATGGCCGTGACAGACAGTTGGACGACACACATACCTGGTGCAGGCGGAGCTTGTCCGTCGTGCCATTCCCGCGGCAAGGCGTAGGCCGGCAGGGCGTGGCGTTGTCGTAGTCAATGAGGCGCAGTGCAGCCGCCGGGACGGGAGGATGATACAACCGTATCTAACGTGGAGAACAAGGAGGTCCAAGCATTGGGTACTGTTCTGGCGACATGTGCAACCGATGTGTATAGCTTGATGCATGTTCAAGAAGAGAATAGCAAAGTTGAGAATAACCACATCATGTGTGTATGTTCCATATTTTGCATGGATAAATGGAAGGAGAATGAAGCATATGAAGAGATTTACGTGGAGAGAAAATCTAAGCTGGCAAAGAGCACGTACAATGATAATTACTGCTACTTTGCCAGGGAATTCAGTTTGTTTATACTAATTATAATATTTATCCCATACAATTAGGATGTAAGAATCAGAAAGAAGTCCATGTATTTTGCTACTACTTTGGAAGGCTACGACCACTAGTGATACGTGAGATCATCAGGAGGCGCCGACCGATGGACGTGTTGTGCTTGTGTGCTACAGGATGGGGTCCACCAAACCAGCAGCTCACGTACGGCCAAGAGGTGGTAACCTTATCGGGCAGTGATCTGCGCCGGCGCACCGGCCTAAATTTGGGCCGGTCGAACCAGCGTCGTACGATTTACTGCACAGGAGCCGTACGATTGCCTCTTCCTCCCTCGTCTCTCTTCTTAATAGAAAAAGAAATCCCACCGCGCGGCCATCGACGATGAGACGCGAGCTCCCAAGCACCTCCTCACGCGTCTCCCTTGTTGTAGCCCTCGCCGTCGGTCGCCGTCGTCGCCTCCAGCTTTCTCCAAGCAAACATGCGCCCGCGGCTGTAGCTCCCCGTGGCGACGGTTGCAGCTCCGATGGGCGGGCCGCGCAGCTTCCGTGGTGGTCGCCGGTCGCAACTCCGGTGCCAGTCGCTGGTTGCGGCTCCGGTGCCGATCGCCGGTAGCAGCACGACCGGCGACATGCACGACAAGCACCTAGTCAGTTCATCATCGTTTTGAATGGACGTAGCAAAAAACATCATCGGTCGTAACAATAATGACAGACGATTGCAGCAAAAAATCGATGTCGCCACCGTCGCTAGGTCACAGCTTCGCGTGCTGGATGTAGCAAAACACTTTGCCGATGGTAGCAAAAATCCAAGGGCGCTTGAATCTTTATTATCTACGCTCGAAGCTTTTTAGCAAAAAAAAAAACGCCGCCGGAACTCGCCGCCGTGCTTGAAGCACCATGGCCTCGTGAATGGATGTAGCAAAACACGTCGCCGGTAGTAGCAAAAAACAAAGGGTTGTTGTAACAAAAACTGTCATCCTCGTTGTCGCCGGTCACATCTTAGTCGTAAAAATGCACCATGGCCTCATGAATGGATGTATCAAAACACAAAAGACGGTGGTAGCAAAAAATTTGAAACGGTTGTAGCAAAAATGGCCGAAGTTGCTGTCACCGGTCGCCAAAATGGCAGACTTTGCAAAACCAGAAGACGGTTGTAGCAAAAATCTAGGCTGCTTCCAGCAAAATTGAAATACGGTAGTAGCAAAACTTGGTCTGGTCTAGCAAATCAAAAAAGATGGTAGCAAAAAAAGTGTCTAGTTCCAGCAAAAAAAGACACTGGTTCCAGCAAATCGCGACGCCGGTTGAAACATTGGTGTGGCGTCCTCATATGAAGCCACCAGTGTTACCTTCCAGCTTTGTCTTGCCAGCTATGGTTTGCATGCCGTGTGCGGGGTAGCATCTCGCCGGTGAGCACTCCAGTTCGATCGTACTCCGGCCTTGTGGGGTAGCAGCTCGCCGCGAGCACTCCAGTTCGTACTCCGGCCATGTGTGGTAGCAGCTCGCCGGCGAGCACTCCAGTTCGTACTCCGGCCATGTGTGGTAGCAGCTCGCCAGCGTCTAGTCGGGCAGGGAAACAGCGGGGATAGCGACGGTTGACGCAGAAGCACCCGGGGAGCAAGAGGATGGGAGTGCGTCGGGGTAGCCAAAGTCAACGTAGAAAAAAACAAAAGGATAAGGTGGGGTCGCGCTCCTTTCTGGCCACATGATGCCCCCACGATCGAACGCCCCGCGCGCGTCCGGCCAAAAGTTCGGCCAGCACGCCGGGTGTAAACATTTACCTTAATTTTATGTGTGTCAAGTTTGAGTCGGTTTGTTAGTTTGAGAATAAAAGCAAGCTGCCGAGATGTAAAGGGCAAGTACTTTTATGTTTTTAGGAGAGTCCACGATTTATTTGAAGCTAGAGATAGGGTGGTGTCTTATTATGCAAGTCTATACGCAGGTTATAATATTATGATAGACACAATGTGCTTTTAGGGTAAATACCCGTATCGAGTTTTGGGGGAAGCTGTCTAAAAATCCCTAAGTTTTGGAGAAAGCTTTCGAAAACCTCTATGTTGCGATTTCTGTTTGTGGAAATTATTTTGTGCGTGAGTACCGTCGTCGAGATTGGTTTTCTCATGCTGAGCCGTAAGGTTCAAACCCTCTACTTCGTGTACATCGCATGCGTGGGCGAGAGGTTGCTACTACTGAAGGTGAAGTGTCGTGAAAGGTCGGGCCGCAACAACATGTCGGATCTCACCACGAGGTTCGGTCTATATCAGAGGACGTGGCGATCCCGAGCGTGGCGTTGTTGTAGGCGGAGAGGCGCGATGCAGTCACCCCCGGCGGACGACAGGGTGTCGGCGCGGAGTTGTTGTAGGTGGGTAGTGCGGTGCGGTCGCAGATGACGGATGGTGAGACGAGGGCGAGCACGGGGCAGCATGCACGGAGGCGGCGGTTTCCTTGTACCAATCATGGAAAGAACACAGATTAAGGAAGGGATTAGGGAGGCAAGTTAATGCTTAATAAAGGCTGTTTTAATTATCTCTACTAAGGAAAAAAATAACCATGGAGGGAGGGATTCATTACGTGGGGGGAGGGGATGTGGAGGTTAGACGAAGGGAGCGAACAAAATGGGAACGTTGCTCGTTTTTCAAGTAGTAGAGATTTAAGTAGTAGAGATAGAGATAGAGATATGCAAGGTTTACAGAAAGAGGGAGAATACAGGCAGCTGGATTTCTGGATGTGAAAAATCTACGTTAGACATACCTATTCTGCACATCTCCAAACGAGTTGTAATTTTACAGAAAATTATTTTGGAATATATAATAAATATTGGAGCAAATAACTACCAGTGGGGGCTTCCTAGTGCCCACAAGACACCAGGGCGCGCCCTGGTCGGTGATGGGCAGCCTCGCCCATCTCCGGTGCCCACCTTCTAGTATATAAGGTCCTTTGAGCTAGAAAAAAAGGAGAGGACATTCGGGACGGAGCGCCGCCGTCTCGAGCAGGAACTTGGGCTTGAGCACTTTTGCCCTCCGGCGGAGTGATTCCGCCGGGGGAACTTCCCTCCGGAAGGGGGAAACTCGAGCCATCGTCATCACCAACAACCCTCTCATCTTTGGGAGGCTAATCTCAGTCAACATATTCAAGAGCATCATCTCATCTCAAACCCTAGTTCATCTCTTATGTTCAATCTTTGTAACGAAACCCAGATTGGTGCCTGCGGCTGACTAGTAGTGTTGATTACATCTTGTAATTGATTACTATATGGTTTATTTGGTGGAAGATTATATATTTAGATCCATTATGTTATTTAATACCCCTCTGATCTTGAGCATGAATACCATTTGTGAGTATTTATCTTTGTTCTTAAGGTCACGGGAGAAGTCACATTGCAAGTAATCATGTGAATCTGATATGTGTTTGATATTTTGATGATATGTATGTTGTGATTCCCCTAGTGGTATTATGTGAACATTGACTACATGACACTTCACCATCTTTGGGCCTAAGGGAATGCATTATCACTGGTACGCGTCGGTGCTATACAAACGGTTTTTAACCCCTTTCCGCGACGGCATTTGGAACCGTCTCCTAGTGAGTGTGGGCAATAGGGCGTCTTTCCCACACAACCAAGAAACCGTCGGGGATATGCCCTCCTGGCACACACGCTCGGCAAAACGAGGTCGTGTGCGACCAGCGAGCGAGCAATACTGTTATACGTATAGTAGTGCTAAAAAACAGTTATACAGGCAAAATCATTTCCGGTTGTAAGTACACCCCACACAGGCAGTCCCCGCTAAACGTTTCCGTACGTATATACATCCCACATAGCCGCTACAAGCAAAACGTTTCCATTCATAGGTACATCACACACAATTTTCCCCGTTAAATCATATTTACGGATTTTCGGGCCTCTCCAAACGTCCGGGCTCCGGACGACCGACACGTCTCGGACGTCAATGTGCTGTGTAAAGATTCGTGGCTTATGTGTTCCCAGCGGCCGGACGACCAATATCTGTCGGACGTCCAGACATACTTGTGCCACTGGACGTCCGGGGTGTCCGGACGTCCGACCCCTTCTGTGCACTTAAGTGGCTCAAACGGTCACTTTTTCCACACCCACTATATATAGGGTTCTCCCTTCCACGGGATAAGGTTGACCATTCACTTTGAGCTTGCCAAGAACACTTTTCACTCTCTCTCTCAATCCTCTAAACCAAATCCTAGATCCCCAAGGGATTTAGGAACATTTGAGAGAAGTTCTCCAATCAAGTGATAGATCCACTCCTTCCCCTTCTTTGCACCAAAGGAATTTGTGATTTGAGCAAGTCTTGAGCTTTTCTCCAACGTTCTTATTACTCTTGGAGGTAGGAGACTCCTAGGCGGTAGGAGTCTTTCGGAGAGGAATCAACCTTTGTGATTACCCCCGGGAAAGTTTGTGAGGGTTTGGAGACCACCCCAAGGTCTACCACTAGTGGTTGAGAAACGCCTCCGTGGTGTTGTCTCAAAGGAAGAATAGGGTGAGCCTTCGTGCCGTTGGTGTGCCTTCATGGTAACATCCACCTCTCTAATGGTGACTAGCTTCCCTCCAAGGAAGTGAACATCGGCATACATCCTCGTCTCCCGGAGTTGCGGTTATTCCTAACCCTAACTTTCTACTTGTGGTTACTTGTCTCTTAGCACTTATTTATATCATATTGTGCTTGCTTACTTACATGCTCGTGTTACTTGCTTAGTACTTAGTACTTGATACGTCTCCAACGTATCTATAATTTTTTATTGTTCCATGCTATTATATTACCCCTTTTGGATGTTTATGGGCTTTATTTTACACATTTATATCATTTTGGGACTAACCTACTAACCGGAGGCCCAGCCCATATTGTTGTTTTTTTTGCCTATTTCAGTATTTAGAAGAAAAGGAATATCAAACGGAGTCCAAACGGAATGAAACCTTCGGGAGTGTGATTTTTGGAACGAACGTGATCCAGAGGACTTGGAGTGCAAGTCAAGAAGCAGCCGAGGCCTCCACGAGATAGGAGGACGCCCCCCCTATAGGGTGCACCCCCTGTCTCGTGGGCCCCTCGGGCGTCCACCGATGTACTTCTTCCTCCTATATAAGCCTACGTACCTCGAAAACATCCAGGGAGCAGACGAAACATAATTTTCACCACCGTAACCTTCTGTATCCGTGATATCTCATCTTGGAGCCTTCGCCGGCACTCTGCCGGAGGGGGAGTCGACCATGGAGGGCTTCTACATCAACATCCTTGCCCCTCCGATGAGTTCTGAGTAGTTTACCACAGACCTATGGGCCCATAGTTATTAGCTAGATGGCTTCTTCTCTCTTTTTGGATCTCAATACAATGTTCTCCCCCTCTCTTGTGGAGACCTATCTGATGTAAACTCTTTTTGCGGTGTGTTTGTCCAGATCCGATGAATTGTGGGTTTATGATCCAGTTTATCTATGAATAATATTTGAATCTTCTCTGAATTCTTTTATGTATGATTGAGTCATCTTTGCAAGTCTCTTCGAATTATCAGTTTGGTTTGGCCTACTAGATTGATCTTTCTTGCCATGGGAGAAGTGCTTAGCTTTGGATTCAATCTTGCGGTGTCCTTACCCAGTGACAGAAAGGGTTGCAAGGCACGTATTGTATTGTTGCCACTGAGGATAAAAATATGGGGTTTATATCATATTGCTTGAGTTTATCCCTCTACATCATGTCATCTTTCTTAATGCGTTACTCTGTTCTTATGAACTTAATACTCTAGATGCATGCTAGATAGCGGTTGATGTGTGGAGTAATAGTAGTAGATGTAGGCAGGAGTCCGTTTACTTGTTGCGGACGTGATGCCTATATACATGATCATGCCTAGATAATCTCATAATTATTCCCTTTTCTATCAATTGCTCGACAATAATTTGTTCACCCACCGTAATACTTATGCTATCTTGAGAGAAGCCACTAGTGAAACCTATGGCCCCCGGGTCTATCTCTTATCATATTTGCTTCCAATCTACTTTTATTTGCATCTTTACTTTTTTGCATCTATATTATAAAATACCAAAAATATATTTATCTTATCATCATATCTTTATTAGATCTCACTTTCGCAAGTGGCCGTGAAGGGATTGACAACCCCTTTATTGAGTTGGTTGCGAGTTCTTTGTTTGTTTGTGTAGGTGCGTGAGACTTTTGAGGAGCCTCCTACTGGATTGATACCTTGGTTCTCAAAAACTGAGGGAAATACTTATGCTACTATTGCTGCATCACCCTCTCCTCTTCGAGGAAAACCAACGCAAGCTCAAGACATAGCAAGAAGGATTTCTGGCGCCGTTGCCGGGGAGCTCTTCGCTCAAGTCAAGACATACCAAGTACCCATCATAAAACCATCTCCCTCGCATTTACATTATTTGCCATTTGCGTCTCGTTTTCCTCTCCCCCACTTCACCCTTGTCGTTTTATTCGCCCTCCTCCTCTCTTTTTCGCTTGCCTTTTTCTGTTTGCTTGTTTGTTGGATTACTTGTTGCCATGGCGCAAGATAATACCAAATTGTGTGATTTCTCGAATACCAATAATAATGATTTCCTTAGTACTCCAATTGCTCCTCTTAATGATGTTGAGTCTTGTGAAATCAATACTACTTGCTGAATCTTGTTATGAAAGATCAATTCGTCGTCCTTCCTAGTGAAGATGCCGCTACTCATCTAAAAAACTTTGTTGATTTGTGTGATATGCAAAAGAAGAAAGATAAGGATAACAATATTGTTAAATTTAAGTTATTTCCGTTTTCACTTAGAGACTGTGCTAAAGTTTGGTTTTCGTCTTTGCCTAATAATAGTATTGATTCTTGGAACAAGTGCAAAGATGCTTTTATCCCTAAGTATTTTCCTCCCACTAAGATTATCACTCTTAGGAACGATATTATGAATTTTAAAAAACTTGATCATGAGCATGTTTCCCAATCATGGTTTGAATTTATGGATGATCATACAAAAATTTTATGTCGGTTTGAACTTTGCTTCTAGAAACCTCTTAGATTCGGCCGCGGGAGGCACGTTTATGGAAATCACGTTAGGCGATGCTACAAAACTTCTTAATAACATTATGGCTAATTATTCTCAATGGCACACCGAAAGATCTTCTAGTAAAAAAGTGCATGCTACAGAAGAAATGAATGTTTTGAGTGGAAAGATGGATGAACTTATGAAATTGTTTGCTACTAAAAATACTCCTCTTGATCCCAATGATATGCCTTTGTCGTCTTTGATTGAGAATAATAATGAATCTATGGATGTGAATTTTGTTGGTAGGAATAGTTTTGGAAACAATGCTTATAGAGGAAACTTTAATGCCTCTAATAACTATGGAAATTCCTACAATAATTCTTATGGTAATTTCAATAAGATGCCCTCTGATTTTGAGAATAGTGTGAAAGAATTTATGATTTCTCAAAAGAATTTTAATGCTTTGCTTGAAGAAAAATTGCTCACGGTTGATGATTTGGCTAGGAACGTTGATAGACTTTCGCTTGATGTTGATTCTCTTAAACTTAGATCTTCTCCTCCTAAGCATGATATCAATGAGTCTCTCAAAGAAATGAGAATTTCCATTCATGAGTGAAAGGAAAAAACCGCTAGATTGCGTGCTAAGAAAGATTGCTTTATAAAGGCGTGTTCTTCTAGTTTCCATGAAAATAATGATGAGGATCTTAAAGTTATTGATGTGTCTCTTATTAGATCTATGTTTTGCAATATGAATCTTGATAGTTATGGGAATGATGATGAGTCAACTTTACCTAGAAGGCGTCCCAAGAATTCGGAGTTTTTAGATCTTGATGCTAAATTTGGTAAAAGTGGGATTGGAGAGGTCACAACTTTAAATAGCATTGAACCTACTATCTCGGATTTCAAGGAATTTGATTATGATAATTGTTCTTTAGAAGGTTGTATTTCCTTGTTCCAATCCGTTGTTAATTCTCCTCATGCTTATAGTCAAAATAAAGCTTTTACCAAACATATTGTTGACGCCTTGATGCAATCTTATGATGAAAAACTTAATTTGGAAGTTTCTATACCTAGAAAACTTAATGATGAGTGGGAACCTACTATAAAGATTGGAATTAAATATCATGAGTGTTTTGCTTTGTGTGATTTGGGTGCTAGTGTTTCCACGAATCCGAAAACTTTATGTGATATTCTAGGTTTCCATGATCTTGATGATTGCTCTTTAAATTTTCACCTTGCGGATTTCACCATTAAAAAGCCAATGGGAAGGATCAGTGATGTTCTCATTGTTGCAAATAGAAATTTGGTGCCCGTGGATTTTATCGTTCTTGATATATATTGCAATCTTTCTTGCCCTATTATTCTTGGTAGACCTTTCCTTAGAACGATTGGCGTGATTATTGATATGAAGGAAGGGAATATTAGATTCCAATTTCCATTAAAGAAAGGCATGGAGCACTTTCCAAGAAAGAAATTCAAATTACCTTATGAATCTATCATGCGGGCTAGTTATGAATTTAGTGCCAAAGATGGCACTCGTTAGATCTATCTTCGCTTTTATGCCTAGCTAGGGGCGTTAAACGATAGCGCTAGTTGGGAGGCAACCCAATTTTCTTTATGTTTTTTGTTTTTTCTCCTGTTTAGTAATAAATATTGCTTCTAACTTCTGTTTAGATGTGTTTTTACCTTTTAATTAGTGTTTGTGCCAAGTAGAACCTATAGGATAACCTATGATGATAGTTGATTTGATTCTGGTGAAAAACAGAAACTTTGCACGCACGAATATAATTTTGTTAAATCACAGAAACGTGCTTTTGCGTTGATTCTTTTTGCTGCTGATCAATAAACAAATTTTCCAGGACTTCCTATTTTGGTAGGATGTTTAGAGTTCCAGAAGTTTGCGTCAGTTATAGATTGCTACAGACTGTTCTGTTTTTGACAGATTCTGTTTTTCGTGTGTTGTTTGCTTATTTTGATGCATCTATGGCTAGTAAATTAGTTTATAAACCATAGAGAAGTTGGAATACAGTAGGTTTAACACCGAAATAAATAAAGAATGAGTTCATTACAGTACCTTATGTGCTGGTTTTGTTTTCTTTCACTAACGGAGCTCATAAGATTTCCTGTTGAGTTTTGTGTTGTGAAGTTTTCAAGTTTTGGGTAAAGCTTTTATGGACTATGGAATAAGGAGTGGCAAGAGCCTAAGCTTGGTGATGCCCAAGGCACCCCAAGATATTCAAGAATATCTGAAAGCCTAAGCTTGGCGATGCCCCGGGAAGGCATCCCCTCTTTCGTCTTCGTTCATTGGTAACTTTACTTGGAGCTATATTTTTATTCGCCACATGATATGTGTTTTGCTTGGAGCGTCGTGTATTATATTAGTCTTTGCTTTTTAGTTTACCACAATCATCCTTACTGTACACACCTTTTGGGAGAAGCCTATTTGATTAGAATTTGCTAGAATACTCTATGTGCTTCACTTATATCTTTTGAGCTTGATAGTTTTTGCTCTAGTGCTTCACTTATATTTTTTAGAGCACGGTGGTGGCTTAATTTTGAAGAAATTGCTAGTATCTCATGATTCACTTATATCTTTTTGAGAGTCTTTTAGAACAGCATGGTATTTGCTACGGTTATAAAATTAGTCCTAGAATGGTAGGCATCCAAGTTGGGAATAATAAAAACTATCATAGGAAGTGAATTGGATGCTATGATCGATTTGATACTTGATAATTGTTTTGAGATATGGAGGTAGTGATATTAAAGTCATGCAAGTTGGGTGATTATGAATTTAAAGAATGCTTGTGTTGAAGTTAGCAAGTCCCGTAGCATGCACGTATGGTTAAAGTTGTGTAACAAATTTGAAACATGAAGTGTACCTGGCTTGTGCATCCTTATGAGTGGCGGTTGGGGACGAGCGATGATCTTTTCCTACCAATCTATCCCCCTAGGAGCATGCGAGTAGTACTTGATTTTTTATGACTTCTAAATTTTTGCAATAAGTATATGAGTTCTTTTGACTAATGTGGAGTCCATGGATTATATGCACTTTTACCTTTCGGCCATTGCTAGCCTCTTCGGTAGCATGCATTGCCCTTTATCACCTTGAGAGTTGGTGCAAACTTTGCCGGTGCATCCAAACCCCATGATATGATATGCTCTATCACACATAAACCTCCTTATATCTTCCTCAAAACAGCCACCATACCTACCTATTATGGCATTTCCATAGCCATTCCGAGATATATTGCCATGCAACTTTCCACAGTTCCGTTCATCATCATCATGACATACTTTACTTTTGTCATATTGCCATTGCATGATCATGGAGTTGACATCGTATTTGTGGAAAAGCCACCATGCATTATTTTTCATACATGTCACTCTTGATTCATTGCACCATCCCGGTACACCGCCGGAGGCATTCATAGAGAGTCATATCTTGTTCTAGTTTCGAATCGTAATTCATATGTTGTAATCGATGAAAGTGTGATGATCATCATTATTAGAGCATTACCCAAAGAAAAAAAAAGGCCAAAAAGAAAAAAAAGGCCCAAAAGAAAAAAAAGAAAAAAGGGAAAAAAGAGAATAAATAAAAAGGGCAATGCTACTATCTGTTTTTCCACACTTGTGCTTCAAAGTAGCACCATGTTTTTCTTATAGTGAGTCTCATAAGTTGTCTTTTTCATACTAGTGGGAATGTTTCATTATAGAACTTGGCTTGTATATTGCTACAATGGGCTTCCTCAAATGCCCTAGGTCTTCATGAGCAAGCAAGTTCGATGCACACCCACTAGTTTTCTTTTGTTGAGCATTCATAGCTCTAGTGCATCCGTTGCATGGCAATCCCTACTCCTCATGTTGACATGAATTGATGGGCATCTCCATAGCCCGTTGATTATCCTCGTCAATGTGAGACTTTCTCCTTTTTTTGTCTTCTCCACACAATCCCCGTCATCATAATCTATTCCACCCATAGTGCTATATCCATGGCTCATGCTCATGTATTCCGTGAAGGTTGAAAAAGTTTGAGATTATTGAAGTATGAAACAATTTCTTGGCTTGTCATCGGGGGTATAGAAGTTGGGAACATCTTTGTGTGACAAAAATGAAGCATAGCCTAACTATATGATTTTGTAGGGATGAACTTTCTTTTAACATGTTATTTTGAGAAGAGATGATTACTTTGATTAGTATGCTTGAAGTGTTACTATTTCTTTTATCACTATGAACTTTTATTTTGAATCATTTGGATCTGAACATTCATGCCACAATAAAGAAAATTACATTGAGAATTATGCTACGTAGCATTCCACATCAAAAATTCTCTTTTTATCATTTACCAACTCGAGGATGAGCAGGAATTAAGCTTGGGGATGCTTGATACATCTCCAACGTATCTATAATTTTTGATTGTTCCATGCTATTATATTACCCCTTTTGGATGTTTATGGGCTTTATTTTACACATTTATATCATTTTTGGGACTAACGTACTAACCGGAGGCCCAGCCCATATTGCTGTTTTTTTGCCTATTTCAGTATTTCGAAGAAAAGGAATATCAAATGGAGTCCAAACGGAAGGAAACCTTCGGGAGCGTGATTTTTGGAACGAACGTGATCCAGAGGACTTGGAGTGCAAGTCAAGAAGCAGCCAAGGCCTCCACGAGAAAGGAGCGCCCCCCCTATAGGGCGCGCCCCCCTATCTCGTGGACCCCTCGGGCGTCCACCGACGTACTTCTTCCTCCTATATAAGCCTACGTACCCCAAAAACATCCAGGGAGCAGACGAAACACAATTTCCACCACCGTAACCTTCTATATACGCGAGATCTCATCTTGGAGCCTTCGCCGGTACTCTATCGGAGGGGGAATCAACCACGGAGGGCTTCTACATCAACATCCTTGCCCCTCCGATGAGTTGTGAGTAGTTTAACACAGACCTACGGGTCCATGTTTATTAGCTAGATGGCTTCTTCTCTCTTTTTGGATCTCAGTACAATGTTCTCCCCCTCTCTTGTGGAGATATATTCGATGTAAAATCTTTTTGCGGTGTGTTTGTCGAGATCCGATGAATTGTGGGTTTATGATAAATTTTATCTATGAATAATATTTGAATCTTCTCTGAATTCTTTTATGTATGATTGAGTTATCTTTGCAAGTCTCTTCGAATTATCAGTTTGGTTTGGCCTACTAGATTGATCTTTCTTGCCATGGGAGAAGTCTTAGCTTTGCTTTCAATCTTGGGGTGTCCTTACCCAGTCACAGAAAGGGTTGCAAGGCACGTATTATATTATTGCCATCGAGGATAAAAAGATGGGGTTTATATCATATTGCTTGAGATTATCCCTCTAAATCATGTCATCTTTCTTAATGCATTACTCTGTTCTTATGAACTTGATACTCTAGATGCATGCTGGATAGCGGTTGATGTGTGGACTAATAGTAGTAGATGCAGGCAGGAGTCGGTCTACTTGTTGCGGACGTGATGCCTATATACATGATCATGCCTAGATAATCTCATAATTATTCGCTTTTCTATCAATTGCTCGACAGTAATTTGTTCACCCACCGTAATACTTATGCTATCTTGAGAGAAGCCACTAGTAAAACCTATGGCCCTCGGGTCTATCTCTTATCATATTTGCTTCCAATCTACTTTTATGTGCATCTTTACTTTTCTCCATCTATATTATAAAATACCAAAAATATATTTATCTTATCATACTATCTTTATTAGATCTCACTTTTGCAAGTGGCCGTGAAGGTATTTACAACCCCTTTATTGTGTTGGTTGTGAGTTCTTTGTTTGTTTGTGTAGGTTCGTGGGACTTTTGAGGAGCCTCCTACATGATTGATACCTTGGTTCTCAAAAGCTGAGTGAAATACTTATGCTACTATTGCTGCATCACCCTCTCCTCTTCGAGGAAAACCAACGCAAGCTCAAGACGTAGCAGTACTCACTTGCAATTGTTAGGCTCACCTTCATATTCCGCATTATTGTCTAAAATTGTTAAGTAATAATTAAAATTGGTAATTGTACCTATTTACCCCCCCCCCCTCTAGGTCCATCTCGATCCTTTCAATTGGTATCAGAGCCTCGTGCTCTATTCTTGTGGCTTAACCGCCCTAGAGCGAGATGAACCCCGATGGGACTCCCCTGGTTGCAGATCCGACGGATAAAGGCGAGGTTTCTTCTGAAGTCAAGTCCTCTATGTTTGAGGATCTGGAACGGGGCCTTGCTAAGCAAAAAGAGGAGCATGATGCTTCTCTTGAGGCCTTGGTCCAAATGAGATTAGCCACGTTGTCCATGGTGCTTGCACCACTCTCGGGTGGTGCAGCTTCGAGGCCAACTATGTCTGCTCCGTCACTTGGTTAACAACCTTCTAGCAATGAATACTCCAGTGTTCCTTGGCTTTATGCAAGACCTCAGGTTGAGAAACCGAGATATAATCCTCAAGGCAAACCACCTTTACTTGATGCCACTTCCGATTTTGCCTTGTGGAGAGTTGCTATGCAGGATCATCTTCGATATGGAAACGATGAGATGCTGGAGATCTTGGAGTATGGTTGCCATGTGGTTGATCCAAAGAATCCTACACCAAGAGAAATTTATGACAAGAATCTCAATGACACTGCAATCATGTGTATAAGGAGAGGTATGGTTGAAAAGCAAAGGAGACCGTTCATACACATCACAAGTGCCAAGGAACTATGGGAAAGTATTATAAGATCCAAGACCGGCACCTCTACCCTCCGTAGTGCTCAATTTGAAATTGCCAACGGGCAATTGCAAAACTTTTGTATGGAGAAAGGTGAAACCCCCAATCAACTCCTTGAGCGTCTCATGACTCTCACTGCTGACATTGAGTCGTGTGAGTGTGACAAGACACAAGATGGATTCAACATGACTAAGCGATTCCTTGTGGATAAGTTGCTTCATGCTCTTGACCCATATCTCCATCAAATGGTGTGGGACATAAGACAACACCATGCCTTCAAGGAAATGACCACGGATGACATCATATCTACCTTCCAACTATTTGAAGAGTCAAAGGCTAATGCCACAAAACATCTTGCCATGCATGGTACCCCAACATCAAAGATCAATCTTGCATTGAAGGCCAAGCATGTATGTGAAGATGAGCAAAGTGAAGAAGAAGAAGAAGAAGAAGAAGAAGAAGAAGGTGATGATGATGAAGATGGTGATGAGATTTAATCCTATGAGGGCCCTTCATATGAAGACATGGCTCTCTTTATCAAGATGTTTAGCGCGGTAAAATTCAAGGGAAGATTTCAAAAGAAGAAAGTAAGAAAATGCTACAACTGTGAAGATACCAGCCACTTCTCCAACATGTGCCCTTATGAGAAGAGAGAGGATAAACCAAGGTTTCCCGAGACCTTTCGAAAGAAGAAGTTGCCAAATCCTTTGAACTCGAAGCTCAAGAAGAGAGATGGGAAAACAATGGTTGCTCAAGAAGAATCCGATCTGGATGATGTTAGTGGTGTTGCCGGAGTTGCTCAAGACTCTCAAAACACTTTGAGGTTAGTGAACAAGAGTGGTGGTGTGGTCACCTACAACTACATGAAAGACTACAAGGGCAATGCTCACAAGTGTCTAATGGCAAAGGCCGTGGTAGAAGATGGAGAGGACCAAAGCTCTCCTGACAAGGTCATGGTAACCCCATGATCAAATCCTCCTCTTTACACTCCGTCTACTCCTAGTGATGAGTATCTTGATGCGGAGGATAGTTATGAGGATGATGATCTAGATGATCCTATGCTTGCTAAACTTAATAAGTTGATGTGCTCCCTCAAAGGAAAGAAGCTCACTATGTTTCGTATCCACACCATCACCATTAAGGAACTCGAAACCCTCGTCGCCGAGGAAAAGGAAAAATGGGAAATCCTTGAGTGGAAAGTCCAATATGAGGAAGCACGAAATGATGAACTATGCTTAAAAATTGGTGCAAACATTGATGTTCATACTAAAGATCTTGCCTCCTTGAAAAAGGCTATTGACTCTTGCGAGGAGTTGATGAATGATAAAAGTAAGCTTGTGAAGTCTCATGCTTCTCTCTCTAAGGATTGTGAGCTTCTATCTGTGTCCCTCAAGACAAAGGAAGAAGAGCTCACCCTTCTTACAAAGAGTTTTAAGATGCTCAAACTTACTTATCTTGAATATCTAGCCAAGGCTTACTCTTCTCCTATTATCAATGTTGGTGCCTGTACTTCTAACTCTAGTAGTGATCTACCATCTATTCTTGAGGAAAATCGCTTTCTCAAGGCTCAAATCAAGAAAGGTATCATGACATGTGCTCAAGGGCAAAAGAACCTTCATGAGGTATTGAGCCAACACAATGAGGTGTTTGTCAAAGAGGGACTCGGTTTGACCCAAGCACAAGCAAGAAGAACACGTCCTCTCAAAAGTGCACAACCCCTCTAAAGGAAACATTTGTACGAGAAGGACACAAGGAGAAAGGTAAGGTTGTTAGTGGGAAGGCCACAAGGGGAATGCCCACTCTCAAAAGGCCTAAAGAGTTCATGCCTCCATCCTATGTACTTCGTAAGACTAAGGATGGAGAAGTTTATGCTAAATTTGTTGGTCCTCGAAATGCTTTCCGATTCTATGCTATTTGGGTCCCTAAGACCCTTGTGACTAACTTGAGAGGTCCCATTGCAAAATGGGTGCCTCTAACCAAGTCATAATTGTGTGTAGGTTTCCTTCTCTGGTGGAGTAAAATGGGTGATTGATAGTGGATGTACCAATCATATGACCGGAGATAGCAAATTGCTCTACGATTTCATGGAAGCTATTCAACCATTCATGAGCATTATGTTTGGTGGAGTTTCAAAAGGACAGGTACTCGGGTTGGGCAAGGTGGCTATCACAAATGACATGTCTCTTGCAAATGTCATGCTTCTCCAATCCCTTAAATACCATTTGCTTTCTGTTCTCCAATTGGCTTCTGTTGTCTATGATACACTTTTTGGACTAACGGATGTGAAAGCCTTTATGAGAGATACTCTCGAAGTGGCCTTTGTTGGAGAGTTGGACAGCAACCTTTACACGGTTGATTTCTCGAAAGAGAGCACATTCCATGCAACTTGTCTAATGGCCAAGGCCGACAAGGGGTGGCTATGGCATCGCCGGCTAGCCCATGTTGACATGAGAAATCTTCAAGATCTCTTAAAGGGTAATCACATCCTTGGACTAACCAATGTCTCTTTTGAGAAAGATCGTGTGTGTAGTGCATGCAAAGGAGGGAAGAAACATCAATCAAAGTACCCACCCAAGAACATTGTGTCTACTTCAAGGCCCCTGGAGCTCCTTCATGTGGGTCTTTTTGGGCCTCCTTCATGGGATAGTTTTGGTGGGAAAAAGTATGGACATGTCATTGTTGATGATTACTCAAGATATACATGGGTGTTTTTCCTCAAGTCCAAGGACGAGACGAAGATCACCTTCATTGATTTTGCCATGCAATCACAACGCAAGTTTGACAAAGAGATCTTGGCAATAAGAAGTGACAATGGCTCTGAGTTCAAGAACTATACCTTGGAAGAATTCCTTAGTGATGAAGGGATTGATCATCAATATTCAGCTCCATACACTCCTCAGCAAAATGGTGTAGCCGAAAGGAAGAACCGTACACTTGTGGAGATGGCAAGGTCCATGTTGGATGAATACATCAGAGTACAACATGATATAGCTTCAGCACTCAGCTACCCCATTACACAATTGCACCAGCAGCAAGTTCCACATGCAACATCTAGAACCTTTCAAAATTAGCATCATAGATGGTACATATATAGATGCATCTCATCGGGAAAACTGCTGAAGCGGAACGTGAATATTGAGCCTTCATTGACATTGAACGTCATTGCAACTTTAGGCCAGTTCCTGTGGATGATTGACCGTCCATCCTTCGTCCTCTGTAGGAACACTTCATATTGAACCGTGGGTGTTGTATGAATACCTTCTTCGCCTCCTGACAATACAGGTGGTTTGAGAGGTAATCATCGGTGAACTCTTTTGGAAAGGCCTAAAAACAAGGATGTGCATAAATATCTTCTCTACATTGGAAATGGGGCAAAGGAATAAAAAAGACAAGGTATAATAGTTTTACCATCTTGTAGTGAACTGATATCTTGTCCATTGTGCAGACAAAGATCTTGTTGTTTTTTGTCGCTAATTTCTTTATCCTAACAATATTTCTGAGTTTCTTGACTTGACAGATATTCATGGACAACTCATTTCCCCATATGCAAAAACAGACGAATAGTGGGTCAAAACCTCTGACAGCAGGGCCTACATGTGCAAGACAAAATTGTTTAAAACCTAAGTATTAGAATGGTTCCTACAATTGCATAATAATGTGCTATTAGACAAAGGACCATGCATGTGCGAACCTCGATTGTAAGCCTCATTGCTTCCCATTGCTTCCCTGCAACACATATAAGGTAATTGTTGATCAGGTTAAGTGAGGGTTCGCTTGCTATTAGTAAAATATGTTGATGAAAAATAAGCACATTGTAGATTAATCAGATTAATTCAAGACACATGGTAGACCCATTTATCCAAACCAAGCATCATTAAGAACTAGGAAATATAGCAATTGTATATGTTTCCCATGTATTAAGTGCAGCCAAATTCGATTATTCCTAACATGCACAACAGTACAAAATTATACCCACGACAATTGGACATTGCATTGCTGAATTGAACCAAGCAGTTAACTAAACACCACAACAAATGAACCAAACATTAACTGAGCACCACATTGCACAATATAACATACTCCTAATAGTAGATCAGACAGTTAACCAAACCAAGCATGCTTAACAACTTGGAAATATAGCAATTGTATTTGTTTCTCGTGTATTTAGTATAGCCAAATTCAATTTATTTCTCACATGGTATACAATAATAGAATGCACCCACAACTATTGAACATCGCATTGCAGAATGGAACCAAACAGTTAACTAAACACCACAACAAATGAACCAAACGTTAACTGAGCACCACATTGCACAATCTATAACATACTAGAAGATCAAACAGTTAACCAAACCAAGCATGCTTGACAACTTGTAAATATAGCAATTGGATTTGTTTCTCATGTATTTTGTAAAGAAAAATTCGATTTATTTCTCAGATGGAAGACAATACAAAATTGCAGCCTGAAGAATTGAACATCACATTTGCAGAATTGAACCAAACCGTTACCTGAACACGACAACTAATTAACCAAACATTTAATAAGTGAGCACCACATTGCACGACATATAGAACATATACACTAGAGCAACAGATTACATGGTAAAAGTAGATAGCACAATTCACTAGAATTTATTAAGGAAAGGAAGGAGTAGCACACGCAACGGGTAAACCGAGCATGCTTAACCAGGTAGCTAGCAAATGGCAAGGTGCTCCTCCAAGATCTGGGGGTCGTCATGAATGGCAGCCATCGCGACCTCATTCGCGCGTGCTGGTGCGATTTGCTTCTCCACTACCAAATGCTACTTGAGATCCTAGCTATACTGCACGCACCATGGCTTAGGGCGGCGCTTATTTGGTGGAGGAGTGGGTGATTTGGGTGGAAGGTGTTGCGCTCGCGCCGTCGATCGGGGCATGTCGGATGTGAAAGGAGGAGGAGGAGGATGGGGGTCGGGTGTGGATTACCTGCCTGGATAGGCGAGGCCGAGTAGCATGAAGGAGGGTCGCCAACGAGGGGGGCGGCATTGCAAGCAAGGAGTGAAAGTTTCAACTTGTAAAGGAAGGCGGAAACAGGGGAAATGTGGCTTTTGGTAAGGGGGAGGGGGCGGGGTGGTAGATATTTCTGCGGAAGCCAAAAATTTGGAATTGCATCACTACAAAATTGGTGCCCAAAGTGTCATCAGACACGGTCCCTTATTCAGAACTGTGTACGATATGTGAACATCACAAACGATTCAGATAGCTTAACCCATGTGCGATGAGTTTGAACGTCAAAAATTTTGGTTCCCATTTCCCTGGTTACAGTGCTCATCCACATCATTGCATAATTTTGGTACACAAAGGAGACTACAGCACACCCACAATTCTTAATCAAGAAAGTTCAGCAATTAAACAGAGCTAGCTGGCCTAAACATTACTCTAACAAATTAAAGACTGGCACTCTTAATTAAATAAAACAAAGAGTACTACTACAGCTGGTACTCGTCGATCTCTGCCGCCTCCTCCATGTCCAGTTCGCACCCGACGGCCGACTGGGGAAGGGGCTCCATGCCATCCGTCGCACCATACTCGGCAAGAATCTCACCATCCGTGTCTGCCATCTATTTGAAAAAGGCCTCCATGAGCTGGGCATGGGCGACCACCATCTGGGCTTTGGCGGGCTCCATCGTGAAGGTATGCCGCACAGGAACGGACGGCTGCTCGAATGCTCTCGATGATTGCCAACTCTTCGGCCGTGGGTTGCCGACCGTTGTCGGAGAAGCTTCTTTCAATTTATGCGGCGACCGCCATGAGCAGGGAGTGAGCGGCCTCGACACGGTCCTGGGCGGCCTCCATCAGCCCTAAGGCCGCCGCTACGGAACGTACAACTGTTGTGCCGCTCTCGCCAGTTGCTATGTTGTTGCCGCCGCGTGAGAAGCAACATCGGCCATGTGGGCTACCTTGGCCGCCCGGTCATAGATTCCGGTCTCCCTCACGAAGCTTGTTAGCACGCACCTAGTTGGTGCGGCCGCACTCTCGCCGGAGTGGGCGGCCGAAGTTTCCCTCGGGACACGGGTCCACGTCCCCATATTTCATCAGCGACGATTGAACAGTGAAATGATATTTGGGGAGCGAGCTAGTGTGCTTGACACGCCGGCTGTGGACTGTAGCCGACGAACCTTCTCGCGTAAGCCATAGGCATACTATACACAAACGGTGCTCTAGGATATTTTGTACTGCATCTCACACAGTTGGTGATAATAAACTGTGTGGGATCTACTTGATTATTCATCTTGATTTGAATTACATAATGGGGTCATAGCTGCAAAGGATGGTGTTTGAATTTCTAGAACTTCTATCTGTAGTGAACATGCAACTATAGGTGTGTCGTCAATTTTTTTGGAATTATTCATGGTTTGTTTGGAAATTTTTATACGGTAACTTGGTTTTCTAGGCATTTCAGGTGCACAATTCAAAACTAAACCACATGCACATGCTCCGGTGCACCAAAATGGGTTGTAAAATGATATACGTGTCCATGGGTTGATGCTTACATCCCATTCAAGAAATGGGGATGAATTTCAAACACCACGGCACCGTGGCTCTCCAGCAAACGTTGATGTGCTTGCTTTTGTAATTCTAGTAAATACAAAACTCGTCTGAAATTCATGAACCTTGGCATGCTATCATGGAACGACATCAAGATGTTGGGGTAAAAAAATATTGTCCCATTTGGGCCAGGTTATGGTATAAGCTTCTCGCAAACTAGAGCTTCTCTCACAACAAGCATGATGGTTTTGGTAGGGAACGTGCCACCTTGGGGGACGAAACGATATTTGTTGCATCTTCTTACCTTCTCATGTCAGCATAGAACAACATGAGTGTTTGCAATTTTTTGGGATCTTTCGGGGTTCGCGTGGACATTTTTATACATTAACTTAGTTTTCTATGCATTCATGTGCATAATTCAAATTTTAACTACATGTACATGCTCCAGTGCATATAGACGGGTTGAAAAATCAAATGTGTGTCCTTGGTTGCAACCTTAGGTCCCATGCAAGAAATGGGAATGAATGTCAAACACCTTTGCCACCGTCGCTCGGCTGCTAACATTGAGATACATGGTTTTAAAATTCTAGTAAATCGAAAACTTATCTGAAATCCATGAAACTTGACATGCTATCATGGAACAGCAGCAACATGTAGTGGTAAAACTATTGTCCCATTTGGGGCAGGTTGGGGTATAAGCTTCTCACAAACCAAAGCTTCTCGCAACAAGCCACATGGTTATGGTAGGGAACGTTTCACCTTTCTGGATGAAACGATATACGTTATCTCTTCTTGATTACAATTTTTGCTCTAGTGACAACATGGAACAACAGCAGTGTTGTGTTAAATTTTGGAATTTTTTAGGGTTCGTTTGGACAATTTTATGCATTAATTGACCTTTCAACGCATTTATGTGCATAATTCAAAATTGAACTACATGCACATGCTCTAATGCATATAAATTGGTTGAAAATTCAAATCTGTCTCCTTGGTTGCATGCTTAGGTCCCATGCAAGAAATGGGAATGAATGTCAAACACCCTGCCACCGTCACTCGGCCACAAACATTGAGATACCTAATTTTTAACTTCTAGTAAACCAAAACTCGTCTGTAATTCATGAAACATGGCATGCTATCATGGAGTGGCATCAACATGCCGTCGTTAATTGTTTGTCCCATTAGGAGTAGGTTTGGGTATAAGCTTCTCACAAAGCAGAGATTCTCACAACAAGCCTGATGGTTTAGGTGGGGAACGTTTCACCTTTCTGGACGAAACGATAGCCGTTGCCTCTTCTTGATTTCAATTTTTTCTCTAGTGTCAACATAGAACAACATGAGTGTTCTGTTAAATTTTAGAATTTATGGGGATCGTTACCACATTTCTTATGCATTAATTGAGTTTTCAATGCATTTATGTGCATAATTCAAATTTGAACTACATGCACATGCTCTAATGCATATAAATTGGTTGAAAATTCAAATATGTGTCCTTGGTTGCATGCTTAGGTCCCATACAAGAAATGGGAATGAATGGCAAAAACCCTGCCACCGTCAATCGGCCACAAACATTGAGTTACTTGGTTTTTAAATTCTAGTAAATCCAAAACTCGTCTGAAATCTTTTATTAGTCCTTTATTCTTCTTAGTTGTAGGTTAGACTCCTTTTTTTGGTAGTTTCTCTCCTGTTCTTCTTCTTTTTTTCTTTTCTTTTCTTTTGTTTGGGCTTACCTCAAGCCCACGAGACTTCTGTTGTTTGTTTCTTTATTTTAATAAAAGTTGCAGTGGGGTGTTTACCCTACTGTTTATAGTCAAAAAAAAACTCGCCTGAAATTCATGAAACCTAGCATGCTATCATGGAATGGCACCCAACATGCCATGGTAATTTTTTGTCCCGTTTGGGCCAGGTTTGGGTATAAGCTTCTCACAACAAGCTTGATGGTTTCGGTAGGGAACGTGCCACCTTTGCGGATGAAACGATACCCGTTGCCTGTTGTTGCTTTCAAAAAAATTCTAGTGTCAACATAGAACAACAAGAGTGTTATGTTCAATTTTGGAATTTTTCAGGGTTCGTTTGGACATTTTTTATATATTAACTGGGTTTTCTAGGCATTTTATGTGCATAATCAAATTTGAACTACATGCACATGCTCCAGTGCATATAAATTGGTTGAAAAATCAAATATGTGTCCTTGGGTGCATGCTTAGGTCCCATGCAAGAAATGGGAATGAATTTTAAACACCACCACTATTGACTGCCGGCAAAACGTTGAGATACTTTGTTTTTAAATTCTAGTAAATCCAAAACTTGTCTGAAATTCATGAAACTTGGCATGCTATCATGGAATGGCACCCGACATGATGTGGTAATTTTCGTGTCCATTTTGAGAGAAGGAGCACTCAAATAGCAGTCAAGAAAGGCATTTTGAAACAACGAGCTGCCACTCTAACATCGCAAACATTTTAGATAGAACGCCCGTATGTACACTGAGAGCTTCCCTAGTAAGCTAAGGGAAAATGTGCCGAGCAAGATTTGTGCAGCTCTTCATCGCAAAACATTTTAGATAGAACACTTGTATGAAAAGTGAGAGCTATGGTCTTTTGCAGTAAGCCATGGGAAAATTCGCTGCGCAGGATTTGTGCGTCTCTTCAACTCAAATGGTTTAGATTGAATAAGGTATGCAAAGCGAGACTTCGGCGCTAAGCCAAGATAAAATTTGGCAAGCGGGATTTCTACCTCCCTTCAACGCAAACGGTTTTTTCGGATGACCCATGTGCAACAACGTACAGACAATTTGGTAAGATTTGCATCTGTCATATTGAGTATATTGCCATTTGTCAAACTGGAAAGATTGACATTTGTTTGTCTAGTAACATTTCCATTTGTCAATCCTTGTAACTGTGATTTGTCAAAATATGCAGCTAAAAATCACTAGAACTATCTAATTTTTGCAACTAAAATTCAGTAATTAAGCATAGATTTCATTCATAGATTAAGCAGTCGTGCTTAATTTATACAAACAGTTCAACTTTACAGCCGAACCGACCAAAGTTTTCCCCAATTGTTGGCAACCACGTACTGAAATAGCTAGTTCAACTATATATACTAGCTAATTTTAAGAATGTTGTACAGTTCCTTCACATCTATAGTCAGATGAACTGAACAAAATAGCCCCTAAATACTACTACGGAGGGGCTTTGTACTACTTCCGGCAGCCTCTCCTCTGCCGAGCGTGCTCAGTAAGAGGAAGAGGAGGAGCCTACCGACGAGCTGGCAAACTGCAATATGGTGCCTGCCGCTGCTGCACCTTCAGCGACGCTCACCTTGAACGCCCTCTGCCGCTCCAGACGATCCCCCTCAAAGCGGTGGTTCTCCTCGTAGATCTCCTAATTCCTCGCCTATGTGTCGGTGTGTGCCACGGACACGGCGGCGGTAAGGCTCTTTGCATGCTCGACGAGGCGCTCCTCCTCCTCCCGTAGGAACTTGATGTAGAGCGCAAGGTCGCTGCCGCACGTGCGGGCCTCAACCTCCGCCTCCCTCCTACGGGCGGTGGTGGCGGAGCGGGTGATGATCCTGGCAGTCGATGCAGCCAAGGCGGACGACGATGGGGTGGCGGCCACGAGCACCACCTCCCAACTTCGGGCAGCGGTGGCGGAGCGGGTAATGGCCATGATGGCCGATAGTGGGGTGATGGCCACAGTGGCGGAGCCGGTGATGGCCATGGCGGCGGAGCGGGTGATGGCCCTGCTTTTGACGGAGCTATGGTGGCAACGGCGGCCGGCAACAGCTGCCGACGGGCACCGGCGGCCGAGCGTGTGGTGCGTGTTCCGCGCACACCCATCTAGGATGTCGCGCGCACTACACTACACCGGGGACTGTGATGTCTACTACGCAACCTTCTTCCTGTAGACGTTGATGGGCCTCCAAGTGCAGAGGTTTGTAGGACAGTAGCAAATTTCCCTCAAGTGGATGACCTAAGGTTTATCAATCTGTGGGAGGCATAGGATGAAGATGGTCTCTCTCAAACAATCCTGCAACCAAATAACAAAGAGTCTCTTGTGTCCCCAACACACCCAATACAATGGTAAATTGTTTAGGTGCACTAGTTCGGCGAAGAGATGGTGATACAAGTGCAATATGGATGGTAGATATGAGTATTTGTAATCTGAAAAATATAAAAACAGCAAGGTAACAACTGGTAAAAGTGAGCGTAAACAGTATTGCAATGCTAGGAAACAAGGCCTAAGGTTCATACTTTCACTAGTGCAAGTTCTCTCAACAATAATAACCTAATTGGATCATATAACTATCCCTCAACATGCAACAAAGAGTCACTAAAAGTCACTAATAGCGGAGAACAAACGAAGAGATTATTGTAGGGTAGGAACCCACCTCAAAGTTATCCTTTATGATCGATCTATTCAAGAGTCCGTAGTAAAATAACACGAAGCTATTCTTTCCGTTCGACATATCATAGATTTCGTACTAGAATAACACCTTAAGACACAAATCGACCAAAACCCTAATGTCACCTAGATACTCCAATGTCACCTCAAGTATCCGTCGGTATGATTATACGATATGCATCACACAATCTCATATTCATCTATTCAACCAACACAAAGAACTTCAAAGAGTGCCCCAAAGTTTCTACCGGAGAGTCAAGACGAAAACGTGTGCCAACCCCTATGCATAAGTTCACAAGGTCACTGAACCCACAAGTTGATCACAGAAACATACATCAAGTAGAACACGTGAATATCCCATTGTCACCACAGATAAGCACATGCAAGATATACATCAAGTGTTCTCAAATCCTTAAAGACTCAATCCAATAAGATAATTTCAAAGGGAAAACTCAATCCATTACAAGAGAGTAGAGGGGGAGAAACATCATAAGATCCAACTATAATAGCAAAGCTCGTGATATATCAAGATCGTAGCACCTCAAGAACACGAGAGAGAGAGAGATCAAACACATAGCTACTGGTACATACCCTCGGCCCCGAGGGTGAACTACTCCCTCCTCGTCATGGAGAGCGTCAGGATGATGAAGATGGCCACCGGTGATGGATTCCCCCTCCGGCAGGGTGCCAGAACGGGCTCCCAAGAGGTTTTCGGTGGCTATAGAGGCTTGCGGCGGCGGAACTCCCGATCTAGGTATATTTCTGCAGGTTTCTGTATTTATAGGAATTTTTGGCGTACCTCTCACGTCAGGGGGGTCGCCGAGTCGTCTGATACATCTCCAACGTATCTATAATTATTGCTTGTTCCATGCTATTATATTACATGTTTTGGATGTTTATGGGCTTTATTCTCCTATATATACCTACGTCTCCGACGTACTTCCTTCTCCTATATATACCTACGTACCCCGAAAACATCCAGAGAACCAACGGAACACATTTCCACCACCGTAACCTTCTGTAGCGAGATCCCATATTGGAGCCTTTGTCGGCGCTCCGCCGGAGGGGAAATCGACCATGGAGGGCTTCTACATCAACACCATAGCCCCTCCGATGTGTTGTGAGTAGTTTACCACAGACCTTCGGGTCCATAGTTATTAGTGAAGGAAATATGCCCTAGAGGCAATAATAAAGTTATTATTTATTTCCTTATTTCATGATAAATGTTTATTATTCATGCTAGAATTGTATTAACCGGAAACATAATACATGTGTGAATACATAGACAAACATAGTGTCACTAGTATGCCTCTACTTGACTAGCTCATTAATCAAAGATCGTTATGTTTCCTAACCATAGACATGTGTTGTCATTTGATTAACGAGATCACATCATTAGGAGACTAATGTGATTGACATGACCCATTCCGTTAGCCTAGCACTTGATCATTTAGTATGTTGCTATTGCTTTCTTCATGACTTATACATGTTCCTGTAATTATGAGATTATGCAACTCCCGTTTACCGGAGGAACACTTTGGGTGCTACCAAACGTCACAACGTAACTGGGTGATTATAAAGGAGTACTACAGGTGTCTCCAAAGGTACATGTTGGGTTGGCGTATTTCGAGATTAGGTTTTGTCAATCCGATTGTCGGAGAGGTATCTCTAGGCCCTCTCGGTAATGCACATCATTATAAGCCTTGCAAGCAATGTAGCTAATGAGTTAGTTACGGGATGATTCATTACGTAACGAGTAAAGAGACTTGCCGGTAACGAGATTGAACTAGGTATTGGATACCGACGATCAAATCTCGGGCAAGTAACATACCGATGACAAAGGGAACAACCTATGTTGTTATGCGGTTTGACCGATAAAGATCTTCATAGAATATGTAGGAGCCAATATGGACATCTAGGTTCCGCTATTGGTTATTGACCACGAATAGTTCCAGGTCATGTCTACAGAGTTCTCGAACCCGTAGGGTCCGCACGCTTAAGGTTTCGATGACAGTTATGTTATGAGTTTATGAGTTTTGATGTACCGAAGGAGTTCGGAGTCCCAGATGAGATCGGGGACATGACGAGGAGTGTCGAAATGGTCGAAACGTAAAGATCGATATATTGGACGACTATATTCGGAGTTCGGAAAGGTTCTGAGTGATTCGGTTATTTATCGGAGTACCGGAGAGTTACGGGAATTGGCCGGGGAGAAGTATTGGGCCTTATTGGGCCATACGGGAAAGAGAGAGGGGCTGCCTAGGGCAGGCCGCGCGCCCCCCCATGGCCTAGTCCGAATTGGACTAGGGGGAGGGGCCGCACCCCCTCCTTCCTTCCCTTCTCTCTTCCCCTTCCTTGTCTCCTACTCCTAATACATGGAAGGACTCCTAGTTGGACTAGGAAAGGGGGAATCCTACTCCCGGTGGGAGTAGGACTCCCCTAGGGCGCGCCATAGAAGAGGACCGGCCCTCCCCTCCTCCACTCCTTTATATACGGGGGTAGGGGGCACCCCATAGACACACAAGTTGATCTACGGATCGTTCCTTAGCCGTGTGCGGTGCCCCCTTCCACCATAATCCACCTCGGTCATATCGTCGCGGAGTTTAGGAGAAGCCCTGCGCCGGTAGAACATCATCATCGTCACCACGCCATCGTGCTGACGAAACTCATCCCCGACGCTTCGCTAGATTGGAGCCCTGGGGACGTCATCGAGCTGAACGTGTGCTGAACACGGAGGTGCCGTATGTTCGGTGCTTGGATCGGTCGATTCGTGAAGACGTATGACTACATCAATCGCGTTGTCATAACGCTTCCGCTTACGTTCTACTAGGGTACGTGGACGAACACTCTCCCCTCTCTTTGCTATGCCATCACCATGATCTTGCGTGTGTGTAGGAATTTTTTTGAAATTACTACGTTCCCCAATAGTGGCATCCGAGCCTAGGTTTTATGCATTGATGTTATATGCACGAGTAGAACACAAGTGAGTTGTGAGCGAGACAAGTCATACTGCTTACCAGCATGTCATACTTTGGTTCGGCGGTATTGTTGGATGAAGCGGCCCGGACCGACATTACACGTACGCTTACGCAAGACTGGTTTTACCGTCGTGCTTTGCACACAGGTGACTAGCGGGTGTCAGTTTCTCCAACTTTACTTGAACCGAGTGGGGCTATGTCCGGTCCTTGCGAAGGTTAAAACAGCACCAACTTGAAGAACTATCGTTGTGGTTTTGATGCGTAGGTAAGAACGGTTCTTTTTCAGCCCGTAGCAGCCACGTAAAACTTGCAACAACAAAGTAGAGGACATCTAACTTGTTTTTGCAGGGCATGTTGTGATGTGATATGGTCAAGACGTGATGCTATATTTTATTGTATGAGATGATCATGTTTTGTAACTGAAGTTATCGGCAACTGGCAGGAGCCATATGGTTGTCGCTTTATTGTATGAAATGCAAACGCCCTGTAATTGCTTTACTTTATCACTAAGTGGTAGCGATAGTCGTAGAAGAAATAGATGGCGTAAACGACAATGATGCTACGATGGAGATCAAGGTGTCGCGCCGGTGACGATGGTGATCACGATGGTGCTTCGGAGATGGAGATCACAAGCACAAGATGATGATGGCCATATCATATCACTTATATTGATTGCATGTGATGTTTATCCTTTATGCATCTCATCTTGCTTTGATTGACGGTAGCATTTTAAGATGATCTCTCACTAAAAATTATCAAGAAGTGTTCTCCCTGAGTATGCACCGTTGCCAAAGTTCGTCGTGCCCAGACACCACGTGATGATCGGGTGTGATAAGCTCTACGTCCATCTACAACGGGTGCAAGCCAGTTTTGCACACGCAGAATACTCAGGTTAAACTTGACGAACCTAGCATATGCAGATATGGCCTCGGAACACGGAGACCGAAAGGTCGAGCGTGAATCATATAGTAGATATGATCAACATAGTGATGTTCACCATTGAAAACTACTCCATCTCACGTGATGATCGGTTATGGTTTAGTTGATTTGGATCACGTGATCACTTAGATGACTAGAGAGATGTCTGTCTAAGTGGGAGTTCTTAAGTAATATGATTAATTGAACTTAAATTTATCACGAACTTAGTCCTGGTAGTATTTTGAAAATTATGTTGATCAATAGCTCGCGTTGTTGCTTTCATATGTTTATTTTGATATGTTCCTAGAGAAAATTGTGTTGAAAAATGTTAGTAGCAATGATGCGGATTGGATCCGTGATATGAGGTTTATCCTCATTGCTGCGCAGAAGAATTATGTCCTTGATGCACCGCTAGGTGACAAACCTATTGTAGGAGCAGATGCAGTCGTTATGAACGTTTGGCTAGCTCAATATGATGACTACTTGATAGTTTAGTGCACCATGCTTAACAGCTTAGAATCGGGACTTCAAAGACGTTTTGAACGTCATGGACCATATAAGATGTTCCAGGAATTGAAGCTAATATTTCAAGCAAATACCCGAGTTGAGAGATATGAAGTCTCCAACAAGTTCTATAGCTAAAAGATGGAGGAGAATCGCTCAACTAGTGAGCATGTGCTCAGATTGTCTGGGTACTTCAATCGCTTGAATCAAGTGGGAGTTAATCTTCCAGATAAGATAGTGATTGACAGAATTCTCTAGTCACCATCACTAAGTTACTAGAACTTCATGACGAACTATAGTATGCAAGGGATGACAAAAACGAGTCCCGAGCTCTTCGTGATATTGAAATCGACGAAGGTAGAAATCAAGAAAGAGCATCAAGTGTTGATGATTGATAAGACCACTAATTTCAAGAAAAGGGCAAAGGGAAAGAAAGGGAACTTCAAGTGGAAAGACAAACAAGTTGTCACTCCCGTGAAGAAGACCAAAGCTGGACCAAAGCCTGAAACTTAGTGCTTACATTGCAAAGAAAATGGTCACTGGAAGCGGAAATGCCCTAAATATTTGGTGGATAAGAAGGATGGCAAAGTGAACAAGGGTATATTTGATATACAGGTGTTTGATGTGTGCCTTACTAGTGTTTATAGTAGCCCCTGAGTATTTGATACTTGTTCGGTTGCTAAGATTAGTAACTCGAAACAGGAGTTACAGAATAAACAGAGACTAGTTGAAAGGAAAGTGACGATAAGTGTTGGAAGTAGTTCCAAGATTGATATGATCATCATCGCACACTCCCTATCCTTTCGGGATTAGTGTTAAACCTAAATAAATGTTATTTGGCGTTTGCGTTGAGCATGAATATGATTTGATCATGTTTATTGCAATATGGTTATTCATTTAAAATCAGAGAATAATTGTTGTTCTGTTTACATGAATAAAACCTTCAAATGGTCATACACCCAATAAAAATAGTTTATTGGATCTCGATCGTAGTGATACACATATTCATAATATTGATGCCAAAAGATGCAAAGATAATAATGATAGTGCAACTTATTTATGGCACTACCGTTTGGGTCATATCGGTGTAAAGCGCATGAAGAAACTCCATAAAGATGGATTTTCGGAATCACTTGGTTATGAATCATTTGATGCTTGCGAACCGTGCCTTTTGGGCAAGATGACTAAAACTCCGTTCTTCGGAACAATGGAACATGCTACTGACTTATTGGAAATAATACATACCGATGTATGCGATCCAATGAGTGTTGATGCTCGTGGCAAGTATCATTATTTTCTGACCTTCACAAGATGATTTGAGCAGATATGGGTATATCTACTTGATGAAACATAAGTCTGAAATAGTTGAAAGGTTCAAAGAATTCCACAGTGAAGTGGAAAAATCATCGTAACAAGAAAATAAAGTTTCTGCGATCTGATCGCGGAGACGAATATTTGAGTTACGAGTTTGGTCTACAATTAAAACAATGTGGAATAGTTTCACAGCTCACGCCACCTGGAACACCACAACGTTATGGTGTGTCCGAACGTCGTAACCGCACTTTATTGGATATGGTGCGATCTATGATGTCTCTTACTGATTTACCAATATTGTTTTGGGGTTATGCATTAGAGACAGCTGCATTCACGTTTAAAAGGGCACCATCTAAATCCGTTGAGACGACACCGTATGAACTATGGTTTAGCAGTAAACCCAAGTTGTCGTTTCTTAAAGTTTGGAGTTGCGATGCTTATATGAAAAAGTTTTTCAACCTGATAAGCCCGAACCCAAATCGGAGAAATGCGTCTTCATAGAATACCCAAAAGAAACTGTTGGGTAATCCTTCTATCACAGATCCGAAAGGCAAGATATTCGTTGCTAAATTCGGATCCTTTCTAGAGAAGGAGTTTCTCTCAAAAGAAGTGAGTGGGAGGAAAGTAGAACTTGATGAGGTAACTGTACCTTCTCCCGAATTGGAAAATAGTTCATCACTGAAATCAGTTCCAGTGATTCCTACACCAATTAGTGAGGAAGCTAATGATGATGATCATGAAACTTCAGATCAAGTTGCTACAGAACTTCGTAGGTCTTCCAGAGTACGGTCCGTACCAGAGTGGTACGGTAAACCTGTTCTGAAAGTCATGTTACTAGACCATGATAAACCTACGAACTATGATGAAGCGATGATGAGCCCAGATTCCGCAAAATGGCTGGAGGCCAAGAAATCTGAGATAGGATCCATGTATGAGAACAAAGTGTGGACTTTGGTGGAGTTGCCTGATGATCGGCAAGCCATGTTGTATAAATGGATCTTCAAGAGGAAGATGGACGTTGATAGTAGTGTTACTATCTACAAAGCTCGACTTGTCGCAAAAAGGTTTTTGACAATTTCAAGGTGTTGACTACAATGAGATTATCTCAACTGTAGCGATGCTTAAGTCTGTCCGAATCATGTTAGCAATTGCCACAATTTATGAAATCTGGCAAATGGATGTCAAAACTGCATTCCTTAATGAATTTATTAAGAGTTGTATATGATGCAACCAGAAGGTTTTGTCAATCCTAAAGGTGCTAACAAAGTGTGCAAGCTCCAGCGATCCATTTATGGACTGGTGCAAGCCTCTCGGAGTTGGAATATACGCTTTGATGAGTTGATCAAAGCATATGGTTTTATACAGACTTTTTGAGAAGCCTGTATTTACAAGAAAGTGAGTGGGAGATCTGTAGCATTTCTAATATTATATGTGGATGGCATATTGTTGATTGGAAATGATATAGAAATTCTGGATAGCATGAAAGGATACTTGAATAAGAGTTTTTCAAAGAAAGACCTTGGTGAAGCTGCTTACACATTGAGCATCAAGCTCTATATAGATAGATCAAGACGCTTGATAAGATTCTTTCAATGAATACCTTGATAAATTTTTGAAATAGTTCAAAATGAAATAGTCAAAGAAGGAGTTCTTGCTTGTGTTGCAAGGTGTGAAGTTGAGTAAGACTCAAGACCTGACCATGGCAGAAAATAGAAAGAGAATGAAAAGTCATTCCCTATGCCTCAGTCATAGGTTCTATAAAGTATGCTATGCTGTGAACCAGACATATTGTATACCTTGCTCTGAGTTTGGCAAAGGAATACAATTTTGATCTAATAGTAGATCACTGGACAGCGGTCAAAAATATCCTTAGTAAGGACTAAGGAGATGTTTCTTGATTATGGAGGTGATAAAAGGTTCGTCGTAAAGGGTTACGTCGATACAAGTTTTGGCACTGATCTAGATGACTCTAAAATCTCAATCTGGATACATATTGAAAGTGGGAGCAATTAGCTAGAGTAGCTCCGTGCAGAGCATTGTAGACATAGAATATTTGCAAAATACATATGGCTTTGAATGTGACAGACCCGTTAACTAAGCTTCTCTCACGAGCAAAACATGATCACACCTTAGTACTCTTTGGGTGTTAATCACATAAGCAATGTGAACTAGATTATTGACTCTAGTAAACCCTTTGGGTGTTCGTCACATGACAATGTGAACTATGGGCGTTAATCATATACAGATATGGATATTGGTGTTAAATCACATGGTGATGTGAACTAGATTACTGACTCTAGTGCAAGTGGGAGACTGAAGGAAATATGCCCTAGAGGCAATAATAAAGTTATTATTTATTTCCTTATTTCATGATAAATGTTTATTATTCATGCTAGAATTGTATTAATCGGAAACATAATACATGTGTGAATACATAGACAAACATAGTGTCACTAGTATGCCTCTACTTGACTAGCTCATTAATCAAAGATGGTTATGTTTCCTAACCATAGACATGTGTTATCATTTGATTAACGGGATCACATCATTAGGAGAATGATGTGGTTGACATGACCCATTCCGTTAGCCTAGCACCTGATCGTTTAGTATGTTGCTACTGCTTTCTTCATGACTTATACATGTTCCTGTAACTATGAGATTATGCAACTCCCATTTACCAGAGGAACACTTTGGGTGCTACCAAACGTCACAACGTAACTGGGTGATTATAAAGGATTACTACAGGTGTCTCCAAAGGTACATGTTGGGTTGGCGTATTTCGAGATTAGGTTTTGCCACTCCGATTGTCGGAGAGGTATCTCTGGGCCCTCTCGGTAATGCACATCATTATAAGCCTTGCAAGCAATGTAGCTAATGAGTTAGTTACGGGATGATGCATTATGTAACGAGTAAAGAGACTTGCCGGTAACGAGATTGAACTAGGTATTGGATACCGACGATCGAATCTCGGGCAAGTAACATACGGATGACAAAGGGAACAACGTATGTTGTTATGCGGTTTGACCAATAAAGATCTTTGTAGAATATGTAGGAGCCAATATGGACATCAAGGTTCCGCTATTGGTTATTGAGCACGAATAGTTCTAGGTCATGTCTACATAGTTCTCGAACCCGTAGGGTCTGCACGCTTAAGGTTTCGATGACAGTTATATTATGAGTTTATGAGTTTTGATGTACCGAAGGAGTTCGGAGTCCCAGATGAGATCGGGGACATGACGAGGAGTCTCGAAATGGTCGAGACGTAAAGATCGATATATTGGACGACTATATTCGGAGTTCGGAAAGGTTCCGAGTGATTCGGTTATTTATCGGAGTACCGGAGAGTTACGGGAATTCACCGGGGAGAAGTATTGGGCCTTATTGGGCCATACGGGAAAGAGAGAGGGGCTGCCTAGGGCAGGCCGCGCGCCCCCCCATGGCCTAGTCCGAATTGGACTAGGGGGAGGGGCCGCACCCCCTCCTTCCTTCCCTTCTCTCTTCCCCTTCCTTGTCTCCTACTCCTAATACATGGAAGGACTCCTAGTTGGACTAGGAAAGGGGGAATCCTACACCCGGTGGGAGTAGGACTCCCCTAGGGCGCGCCATAGAACAGGACCGGTCCTCCCCTCTTCCACTCTTTTATATACGGGGGTAGGGAGCACCCCATAGACACACAAGTTGATCTACGGATCATTCCTTAGCCGTGTGCGGTGCCCCCTTCCACCATAATCCACCTTGGTCATATCGTCGCGGAGTTTAGGAGAAGCCCTGCACCGGTAGAACATCATCATCGTCACCACGCCGTCATGCTGACGAAACTCATCCCCGACACTTCGCTGGATTGGAGCCCTGAGGACGTCATCGAGCTGAACGTGTGCTGAACACGGAGGTGCCGTACGTTTGGTCCTTGGATCGGTCGATTCATGAAGACGTACGACTACATCAACCGCGTTGTCATAATGCTTCCGCTTAAGGTCTATGAGGGTACGTGGACGAACACTCTCCCCTCTCGTTGCTATGCCATCACCATGATCTTGCGTGTGCGTAGGAAATTTTTTGAAATTACTACGTTCCCCAACAATTAGCTACATGGCTTCTTCTCCCTTTTTGGATCTCAATACCATGTTCTCCTCGATCTTCTTGGAGATCTATTCGATGTAACTCTTTTTGCGGTGTGTTTGTCGAGATCCGATGAGTTGTGGGTTTATGATTAAGTTTATCTATGAGAAATATTTGAATCTCCTCTGAATTCTTTTATGTATGATTGAGTTATCTTTGCAAGTCTCTTCGAATTATCTGTCACATCCCTAGTTCTGGTATGCTCAAGGCTAGCTAGTCATTTGAGCATCATGTTTAAATTCCATTTAAATTTGAATTGGGGATTTGTGAAACCCTCAGAATCATTTCTGGAAATGACCCAAATAAAAATTGCTCCAAAAAGGTCCAAGAAAATGCTCATGTTGTCCTCTGAAAATACTGGACAGAGATAAAAATCAAACCATTATTTTTTGGAGCTCATAAGTATTTATTTTGGGCATTTGGAATTAATGCATAATTATTTCCATTGGATATATAAATGTTATATATATATATATATATATATATTATATGTCCAAAAATTATGCCATTTGTTGAGGAGCTCTGGAATAATACCACTAGTTCCTACAAAAATTGGCATAAGTAAATAAAATGATTTAGTATTATTATTAAATCAAAACAAACATCAGAAAAATAGAAAAGAAAAAGAAACGGGAAAACATTACCTGGCGCTTACCTCCCTGTGCAGTCGGGCACTATGCAGCCCAGCGACCCAACAGGCCGGCCCAGCTGACTGGCCGACGCCAGTCATCGTCTCCACCGCTCCAGGAGGACAGGGGCGTGTGCCCACGGCACGCGCACACGTGCGTCGCCACCTCCTGCTTGCCGTCGATCGCCTGGAGTTGTCTGAGGACGCCATGCACATCCCTGAGCCCCACCCTCTCACTCTCACCCTTGTTCCCTGCCTCCTCCGCTCTCTCCCTCGCACACCCAAGCGCCATCGTCGCCGCCGCTCGCCGTTGCCGCGGCCACCGGCTACCCCTCGCCCTGCCACTGAGCCTAGAAGCTCCGCCGCGACTACCTTGCCCCCTCAACGGAGCTACGCGACGCCCGGAGGCCCTGCTTCATCGCCACCATCATCGTCTTTGCCTCGGCCGCCGTGGATCACCGCCGTCGATTCGCGATAGCCCACGCTTCCCCGACCCTGCCGTCTGCACCATCCACCTCCCCGTGAGCCCCTGCTTCATCTCCCCTCTCTCCCCTGGTCGCGCTCGCCCTCTAGCTGTCGTCTCCACCATGGCCGAACCTTCGCCACCGCCCGAGCTCACTGTCAACGCAGCTCCGGTGACCATTTGGTCACCCCGGCGAGTCCAACAAGCTCGTGGGGCCACGTAGAGCATCCCTAGCGCTTTGCTTCTCTCGTCTTCGAGCTCCAAACGCGCTCTCATGCACGACTGAACTCTGGAGGCCGCAACCGAGCTCACCGCTGTCGACTTCGTCCATCCCAGGCCCAGCCACGGCCACCGCCCGACGCGCCATCGAGCTAGCTCTCCAACGCGCCTAGCCGCGCGTCACTTGGAGCACCACAGAGGAAAACCGGGGCACAAGTACGCCGCGGATCTCGCTGGCGACTAACCGCCGGCGGGTTTGACTTGTTTGACCCGGGGTTTGACCCCCCAGGGTCACTGACGCGTGGGCCATGCCCCTGTTTAGTTTAGGTGTTAGTTTAGTTAGCGCTAATTAACACAGTTAATTAGTTGTCTCACTGACAGGCGGGCCCAGGCCCTAATTAACCTAGGTTAGTGCTAACCTAACACTAACTAACTCTGTTAGTTAGATGTTACGCTGACATGTGGGTCCCAGCCGTCAGGTTTGACCTGGGCTGGCGCCTTTGACCTGCTAACATCACGCTGACGTCAGGCTGACGCCATTATTTATATTCTGGAATTAGTTTAATTCTTTTAAATCAGGAAATTCCAGAAAATTAGCAAAACTTCAAAAAATCATAGAAATTCAACCGTAACTCAGATTGAAATAAGTTATATATGAAAAATTATCAGAAAAATGCAATCTATCCATCTGTACTAGTTTCATGCATGAAAAACCAACTTATACCTACTGTATAAGTGAAAACATGTAAATGGCATTTATAAGAGCTTAATTTGGAGTTGCATTTGAACCCTTGATTCAAATGGACTTCATTCAATTTGAATACTAGTTGCATTAGCTCAAACAACATCACATATTCATGCCATGTTCATGCATCATATTGTTGCATATGATTGTTTATTGATTGTTGGCACCGTTCCTTCTCGATAGGTCATGCTCCGGAGTCCGTTTCCAGAGTACCTGTCTGTGAAGCAGTGCCTCCTCTGTTGATCTACCAGGCAAGCAAACCCCCTTGTACATTCCGATACAATCCTACTCTCTCGCTCCTTCTCTCAGTTATTGCATTAGGACAACAACGATTCATCTGCTACTTTGTGCTGCGGTAGTTGAACCCATTCCTCTGCATGACCTGTCATTGCCACAGTAAATAGTTGAAACCCACTAGCATGTGTAGGAGTTGATTGAGCCATGTTGTGTTGCTACCATGCTATGCCTGCTATTGCGTAGAGTTGTGTCAGGTCTGATTCATTGGGAATGAATTGGAGTGTTATGAGTTGTTCTGGTGCTAAGAGTTAAGTGTGTGAACACGATTTGGTAAAGGTAGCGGTGAGAGGCCATGCAGGAGTACATGGTGGGTTGTCTCACTGGAACCGTCCATAAGCACTGAGTTCTGTTTATGTTGTCCAATGACTAGCTACTACCACACATTGGAATGCTTAAGTGCCCCTCTCGACTTACTAACCGACTTGATCTCTATCCAGGAGTCGCAACTAGTTTCTGGTGTTTGTAGGTAGTGTTAGTAGTCTACCAAGTGGCACCCGGCCAGGTGGGCTTGGGACAGACTAGGCACAAGTGGCACGGTGTACCAAGCATAGATCCATCCGGCGAGGTGGGCTTGGGAACCCTGCACACATCATTTGGGGCCGTGAGCGACACCCCGGCCGGATCTCCTTGCGGATGGAACCCGAATAGGCGATAAACCTGGACTAGAGTCTTGTGTGGTTAGTCAGGTCGTGGCCGACACCCTCGCCAGGCTTCCCTTGAAGGTTGTCGAGATACATGACGTGTACATGGCGGTAAGTGGCGAGAGCGTGTGTGAAGAAGTACACCCCTTCAGGATTAACATGATCTATTCGAATAGCCGGGTCCGCGGTTATGGACTTCTTGGATGCTTACATGGTACATAGACAACTTGAAGTGGATACTATAAAATGCTCAAGACAAGTGTGAGTGCTATGGATGGCCTTCTCGTAGGGAGACGGGGATGAATCCATAGTAGTGTATTGTGTGGTGATTAGTGGACTCGTGTGCGCCATATCACCTCAAAGAAGTTCTGGTAGTCGTAGAACAGGATAGCCACAGAGTCAAAGCTGGCTTGCTGCAACTAAACCCCACATTACCATCTTGATACAAATGCATGTATGATAGGACCTGATGTAAGTCTTGCTGAGTACCTTTGTACTCATGTTGCTTTATTTATGTTTTTGCAGTGGAGACTTCGGTCTTACTAGTGTTCCCGTGGCCTTCGACAAGTAGCTTGTACCTCAGCTACGATCTTGATCGGATGTTGTAGATAGTCAGGCTCTTCAGCCTTTTTCATTTGTAGATGTCTATACCCAGACATGTAATGCTTCCGCTTGTTGCTTGTATGCTCTGTATGATGGGTCTTGTGACCCCTGTTTGCAATAAATGCTATGATGGCTCTTTGAGCCTTATCTATATGAGTTGTTGAGTTATGCTGTGATGCCATGTTGTACAGCACATACTTTCATGTTATGCGTACGTGTAATGTGTATTGCTATGTGTGGGATCTGACTATCTAGTTGTTTATCCTTAGTAGCCTCTCTTACCGGGAAATGTCTCTTAGTACTTCCACTGAGCCATGGTAGCGTGCTACTGCTCCGGAACACTTAGGCTGGCCGGCATGTGTCCTTCTTCGTTCCTGTGTCTGTCCCTTCAGGGAAATGTCACGCGATGAATACCGGAGTCTTGTTAGCCCACTACAGCCCGGTTCGCCGGAGTCCTGTTAGCCCAGGGCTACAGCCTGGATTCACTCGCTGATGACCGACACGTTCGATGCTGGGTCATGGATGCCTGTCCCTGTAAGTTTGTGCCACTTTGGGTTTACGACTAGCCATGTCAGCCCGGGCTCCTTATCATATGGATGCTAGCGACACTATCATATACGTGTGCCAAAAGGCGCAAACGGTCCCGCGCAAAGTTAAGGCGACACCCGTGGGGATACCGTGCATGAGGCCGTAAAGTGATATGAGGTGTTACATGCTAGATCGATGTGGCATTGAGTCGGGGTCCTGACAGCTTTGGTATCAGAGCCTGACTGCCTGTAGGATTACCAAGCCAAACTGGTCGAAGTTGAGTCTAGAAATTCTTTAGTTATGTAAGGGAATTGATTGTGGGAAGGAATGTAAGGCTCTTTTTACTCCTTATACCTCATGGCCTTTTGATCTGAGTCATCCTATCTTTCCTACGGCGTTAAGGAACTAGGATTTCTCTTCCATCTATCAGGATCACGTGTTACTACTCCGTAGTACCATAGGATTGGTTGATCAGAATCATACTCCAGTTTTCGAGTACCTCCAGTGTAGCCTGTTTAGTACTATCTCAGAACCTAGAGTGATGATGTTCAGTATGTTACTACCCCATTTTAGCAGGATGTCTCATTCTGAGCATTTTACTGCCGTTATGCTGCCGGAATTGCCCTAGGAGTTCGAGATTTACTAATTTCCTTGTCCTACATTCTATAGCCTATAGTTGATGCTGATTCCGTCCTTAGTTTCGTTTATCAGGATGTCATCAGCTAGGCGAAGTTTTGTTGCTCATAGCCAGAACCACGGAGATGGTAGGGATGAGGATCCTCCCGACCAGCCTTCGTTGACAGAGTTCATGTTAGAGATGGAGTGGAACAAGCATGAGTCTACCGCTTGTTGGCACGTATCGAGGAGAACACCGCACATCAGTTCAAAGGGTCTGTAACCATTCATGACTTCATTCGCTTGCACCCACCTACCTTTCATCATTCTATCAAGCCACTCGATGCAGATGACTGGCTCCATAGCATCACTCATAAGCTGCGTTTTGCGAACGTAGCTGAAGATGACAAGGTCACCTATGCCACATACCACCTGGAAGGTCCTGCTAGTCTTTGGTGGCAGAACTATGAGGCTATGCTTCCAGCTGGCCAGACTCCTACCTGGAGGGATTTCATTGAGGATTTTCGCAAGCATCATATTCCCTAGGCCCTCATTGATCGCAAGAGAGAAGAATTCTGTAGTTTCACCCAGAGTAAGATGGCTGTTGATGCTTATAGTAGAGAGTTTGAGAACCTCGCCCGCTATGCTTTAGAAGAGGTGTCCACGGACGCCAAGAAGCAAGCTAGGTTCCGGAAGGGTCTCAACCCCAAGTTGCGTCGTGATCTCCACCTACATCATTGTGATACATTCCAAGCTCTTGTGAACAAGGCCATTAATGCAGAGACAGCTCAGCTCACTTACGAGGAGTCCCGTAAGCACACCCGTGATTTGGGATCTTCCTCCGGTTCTAGTTCTCAAAAGCGCCGGATTTGGGTTCCGAACTCCGCTCTTCCACCCAGATATGTACCGAGGCCATCTTATGTGGTACCTTGTCCAGTTAAGCAGTATGCTCCACCCAGGCCTGTTGGTGGACCGCCTGCCAATGTGGGTCCACGTCCTACCTCCAAGATTTGTTACAAGTGCGGAGAGCCAGGCCACATTGCCCGTATTTGTACTCAGACCAGTGTTGCTCCATCCCAGCCCGAGAAGTCTGTTGGTCATTGTAAGCCATCGCGCAAGATGATTAGTGACAAGTCAGCTCACCCTAAACATGGACGTGTGCATCACGTCTCAGCTAAAGACGCTCATGACGATCCAGATGTCGTTCTTGGTACACTCCTTGTCAACTGTCATCCAACATCGGTTATGTTCGATACTGGAGCATCTCATTCCTTCATTTCTGAAAGCTATGCCCGCTTGCACGACATGTCATTTTGTGATATTCCCTCCCCGCTACTTATTCAAACTCCTGGATCCAAATGGCAAACCTCTAGGATAAGTTATGGCAATGAAATCCATGTTGACAGACTTGTATTCCTTGCTTCCTTGATATCTCTCAAGTCTTCGGATATTAACATCATCTTGGGTATGGACTGGATGACAGCTCATCATGCCAAGATTGATTGTTTCACCAGGCCTGTTCAGCTTACACATCCATCTGGCAAGATAGTCACTGTCTCCACCAGAGTTGCAAAGCGCCAACTCTATTCTCTTAATGCCAGCCCTCTTCTAGACCTTGAAGATATCTCGGTAGTCCGTGACTTTCCGGATGTCTTTCCAGAGGAACTGCCAGGTGTTCCACCTGACAGAGATGTAGAGTTTGTCATAGATCTTATCCCAGGAACTGCTCCAATCTCTAGGAGACCTAACAAGATGGCACCCTTAGAACTAGCCGAGCTTAAGAAATAACTTGATGAGTCCTTGCAAAAGGGTTTCATCCGTCCTAGTTCTTCTCCTTGGGCTTGCCCCGTCCTGTTTGTCAAGAAGAAGGATGGTACGGATCGGACGGTTGTAGATTATCGTCCCGTTAATTTGGTCACGATAAAGAACAAGTATCCGCTCCCCAGGATCAACGATCTGTATGATCAGCTCGTTGGATCCTCAGTCTTCTCCAAGATGGATTTGAGGTTAGGCTACCACCAAATCAAAATCAGAAACGGGGACATCCCCAAGACAGCCTTTGTCACTCGTTATGGCCAGTACGAGTACACCTTCATGTCCTTTGGTCTAACCAACGCCCCAGCCACATTCTCCCGCTTGATGAACTCGATCTTCATGGAGTATTTAGATAAGTTCATCGTGGTTTACCTCGATGATATTCTTATTTACTCGAAGAACGAGGAAGAGCATGCCGAACATCTTAGACTTGTGTTAGAAAAACTCAGAGAGCACTGCCCTTATGCCAAGTTCTCCAAGTGTGAATTTTGGTTGCCAGAAGTAACCTATCTGGGCCACGTGATATCTGGTAAGGGCATTGCTGTCAATCCCGAGAGAGTTAAGGCCGTTCTTGATTGGACTCCACCTGAAACCGTTAAACAAGTTAGGAGTTTCCTTGGTCTAGCCAGCTATTGTAGCCGCTTTGTTGAAAACTTCTCTAAAGTGGCCAAACCCCTCACAGAACTTCTCAAGAAAGATAAAAAGTTTGAGTGGTCCCCACAGTGTGAGTACAGTTTTTAGGAACTAAAAAGACGCCTGACTTCTGCTCCCATACTTGTGCCACCGGATTTCACTAAAGACTTTGTTATCTACTGCGATGCCTCACGATAGGGACTAGGTTGCATTCTTATGCAGGATCGTCATGTGATTGCCTATGCATCTCGACAGTTGCATCCACATGAGGAGAATTATCCTACACATGATCTAGAGCTTGCAGCCGTAGTCTATGCACTCAAGACCTGGCGACATTACCTTCTTGGTAAACGTTGCGAGATCTACACCGATCACCAGAGTCTCAAGTATATATTCACCCAACCAGGTTTGAACCTTAGGCAAATACGTTCGTTGGAGTTGATCTCAGATTATGATCTAGGGATTACCTACACCCCAGGCAAAGCTAATGTCATGGCTGATGCGCTAAGTCGTAAATCCTATTGCCACAATCTCATGTTGCAGCTGGGCCAACCACTTCCCCATGAGGAATTTTGTAAGCTTAACCTTCACATTGCTCCTCACGGATTCCTTTCTACATTGGTGGCGAAACCTACCCTCGAGGATCAGATCATTACTGATCAGAAGTTTGATAAGGGTGTTATCCGCTTCAAGAGAAACATTAAGAAGGGAGTTTGTGGATGTTTCTCTATGGATGATCGCGGTGTCGTTTTCTTGGAGAATTGCTTGGTGGTTCCCAAGAATCAACATCTGCGACAATTGATTCTTAAGGAGGCGCATGAATCGCCTCTCACGATTCATCCCGGTAGTACTAAGATGTATCAGGACCTACGCCAGAGGTTCTGGTGGACTAGGATGAAGAGAGAAATTGCTCAGTTTATTGCTAACTGTGACGTTTTTCGTCGTGTTAAGGCAGAGCATCAAAGACCTGCTGGCACCCTTCAGCCTTTAGCTATTCCTGAATGGAAATGGGATAAAGTTGGTATGGATTTCATCACCGGCTTTCCCAGGACCAAGAAAGGGAATAACGCTATCTTCGTAGTCGTTGATCGTCTTTCCAAAGTGGCTCACTTCCTTCCTGTTCGAGAGAGTATCACCGCTAGTCAGCTCGCTGACTTATATATTTCTCGAATAGTGTCACTTCATGGTGTTCCACTAGAGATCAATTCAGACCGTGGCAGTCTTTTCACTTCTCATTTCTGGGAGAGTTTCCAAACTGTCATGGGAACCCATCTTTCCTTCAGTACTGCTTTCCACCCTCAATCAAGTGGTCAGGTGGAGCGGGTCAATCAAATTCTCGAAGACATGCTTAGAGCTTGCGTTATCTCATTCGGTATGGATTGGGAGAAATGTCTTCCTTTTGCCGAGTTTGCTTATAACAATAGCTATCAATCCAGTCTCAAGAAAGCTCCTTTTGAGATACTCTATGGACGAAGATGTCGAACAGCTTTGAACTGGTCAAAAACCGGTGAAAGACAATTCTTTGGACCGGACATGATCCAGGAGGCAGAAGAGCAAGTTCGCATCATTCGTGAGAATTTGAAAACATCCTAGTCTCGTCAAAAGAGCCAGTATGATCGTCATCATAAGGATATGACTTATGAAGTTGGCGACAAAGCTTACCTTCGGGTTACTCCTTTGAAGGGTACCCATCGTTTCGGTATCAAAGGCAAGTTGGCTCCTCGTTACATCGGTCCCTTTCGCATTCTCGCTAAACGAGGAGAGGTTGCCTACCAGTTGGAACTACCCCCACATCTTTCTCGAGTCCATGATGTCTTCCACGTCTCTCAACTCAGGTGTTGCTTCTCGGATCCTATCCGCGGAGTGGACCACGAAACGCTTGATCTCCAAGATAACCTCACTTATCGAGAGTATCTAGTTCGCATTCTTGATCAAGCAGAGCGTGTTACCCGACGTCGGAATATCAAGTTTCTCAAGGTCCAGTGGTCTCACCATTCCGAGAGAGAAGCTACTTGGGAGCGAGAAGACCGTCTTCGACTGGAGTACCCCACTTTCTTTCCGCCGACCCCTGAATCTCGAGACGAGATTCTTTCCAGTGGGGGCGAGTTGTCACATCCCTAGTTCTGGTATGCTCAAGGCTAACTAGTCATTTGTGCATCATGTTTAAATTCCATTTAAATTTGAATTGGGGATTTGTGAAACCCTCAGAATCATTTCTGGAAATGACCCAAATAAAAATTGCTCCAAAAAGGTCCAAGAAAATGCTCATGTTGTCCTCTGAAAATACTGGACAGAGATAAAAATCAAACCATTATTTTTGGGAGCTCATAAGTATTTATTTTGGGCATTTGGAATTAATGCATAATTATTTGCATTGGATATATAAATGTTATATATATATATTATATGTCCAAAAATTATGCCATTTGTTGAGGAGCTCTGGAATAATACCACTAGTTCCTACAAAAATTGGCATAAGTAAATAAAATGATTTAGTATTATTATTAAATCAAAACAAACGTCAGAAAAATAGAAAAGAAAAAGAAATGGGAAAACCTTACCTGGCGCTTACCTCCCTGTGCAACCGGGCACTGTGTAGCCCAGCGACCCAACAGGCCGGCCCAGCTGACTGGTCGACGCCAGTCATCGTCTCCACCGCGCCAGGAGGACAGGGGCGTGTGCCCACGGCGCGCGCACACGTGCATCGCCACCTCCTGCTTGCCATCGATCGCCTGGAGTTGTCTGAGGACGCCACGCACGTCCCTGAGCCCCACCCTCTCACTCTCACCCTCGTTCCCTACCTCCTCCGCTCTCTCCCTCGCACACCCAAGCGCCATCATCGCCGCCGCTCGCCGTTGCCGCGGCCACCGGCCACCCCTTGCCCTGCCACTGAGCCTAGAAGCTCCGCCGTGACTGCCTTGCCCCCTCAACGGAGCTACGCGATGCCCGGAGGCCCTGCTTTGTCGCCACCATCGTCGTCTTCGCCTCGGCCGCCGTGGATCGCCGCCGTCGATTCACGACAACCCACGCTTCCCCGACCCTGCCGTCTGCACCATCCACCTCCCCGTGAGCCCCTGCTTCATCTCCCCTCTCTCCCCTGGTCGCGCTCGCCCTCTAGCTGTCATCTCCACCATGGCCGAACCTTCGCCGCCGCCCGAGCTCGCCATCGATGCAGCTCCGGTGACCATTTGGTCACCCCGGCGAGTCCAACAAGCTCGTAGGGCCACGTAGAGCATCCCTAGCGCTTTGCTTCTCTCGTCTTCGAGCTCCAAACACGCTCTCATGCACGATCGAACTCCGGCAGCCGCAACCGAGCTCGCCGTCGTCGACTCCGGCCATCACAGGCCCAGCCACGGCCACCGCCTGACGCGCCATCGAGCTAGCTCTCCAACGCGCCTAGCCGCGCGTCATTTGGAGCACCACAGAGGAAACCCGGGGCACAAGTACGCCGCGGATCTCGCCGGCGACTAACCGCCGGCGGGTTTGACTTGTTTGACCTGGGGTTTGACCCCCCAGGGTCACTGACGCATGGGCCATGCCCCTGTTTAGTTTAGGTGTTAGTTTAGTTAGCGCTAATTAACTCACTTAATTAGTTGTCTCACTGACAGGCCGGCCCAGGCCCTAATTAACCTAGGTTAGTGCTAACCTAACACTAACTAACTCTGTTAGTTACATGTTACACTGACATGTGGGTCCCAGGCGTCAGGTTTGACCTGGGCTGGCGCCTTTGACCTGCTGACGTCAGGCTGACGCCATTATTTATTTTCTGGAATTAGTTTAATTCTTTTAAATCAGGAAATTCCAGAAAATTAGCAAAACTTCAAAAAATCATAGAAATTCAACCGTAACTCAGATTGAAATAAGTTATATATGAAAAATTATCAGAAAAATGCAATCTATCCATCTGTACTAGTTTCATGCATGAAAAACCAACTTATACCTACTGTATAAGTGAAAACATGTAAATGACATTTATAAGAGCTTAATTTGGAGTTGCATTTGAACCCTTGATTCAAATGGACTTCATTCAATTTGAATACTAGTTGCATTAGCTCAAACAACATCACATATTCATGCCATGTTCATGCATCATATTGTTGCATATGATTGTTTATTGATTGTTGGCACCGTTCCTTCACGATAGGTCTTGCTCCGGAGTCCGTTTCCAGAGTACCTGTCTGTGAAGCAGTGCCTCCTCTGTTGATCTACCAGGCATGCAAACCCCCTTGTACATTCCGATACAATCCTACTCTCTCGCTCCTGCTCTCAGTTATTGCATTAGGACAACAACGATTCATCTGCTACTTTGTGCTGCGGTAGTTGAACCCATTCCTCTGCATGACCTGTCATTGCCACAGTAAATAGTTGAAACCCACTAGCATGTGTAGGAGTTGATTGAGCCATGTTGTGTTCCTACCATGATATTCCTGCTATTGCTTAGAGTTGTGTCAGGTCTGATTCATTGGGAATGAATTGGAGTGTTATGAGTTGTTCTGGTGCTGAGAGTTAAGTGTGTGAACACGATTTGGTAAAGGTAGCGGTGAGAGGCCATGCAGGAGTACATGGTGGGTTGTCTCACTGGAACCGTCCATAAGCACGGAGTTCTGTGTATGTTGTCCAATGACTAGCTACTACCACACATTGGAATGCTTAAGTGCCCCTCTTGACTTATTAACTGACTTGATCTCTGTCCAAGAGTCGCAACTAGTTTCTGGTGTTTGTAGGTAGTGTTAGTAGTCTACCAAGTGGCACCCGGCCAGGTGGGCTTGGGACAGACTAGGCACAAGTGGCACGGTGTACCAAGCGTAGATCCATCCGGCGAGGTGGGCTTGGGAACCCTGCACACATCATTTGGGGCCGTGAGCGACACCCCGGCCGGATCTCCTTGCGGATGGAACCCGAATAGGCGATAAACCTAGACTAGAGTCTTGTGTGGTTAGTCAGGTCGTGGCCGACACCCTTGCCAGGCTTCCGCTTGAAGGTTGCCGAGATACATGACGTGTACATGGCGGTAAGTGGTGAGAGCGTGTGTGAAGAAGTACACCCCTGCAGGGTTAACATGATCTATTCGAATAGCCGGGTCCGCGGTTATGGACTTCTTGGATGCTTACATGGTACATAGACAACTTGAAGTGGATACTATAAAATGCTCAAGACAAGTGTGAGTGCTATGCATGGCCTTCTCGTAGGGAGATGGGGATGAATCCATAGTAGTGTATTGTGTGGTGATTAGTGGACTCGTGTGCGCCATATCACCTCAAAGAAGTTCTGGTAGTCGTAGAACAGGATAGCCATAGAGTCAAAGCTGGCTTGCTTCAACTAAACCCCACATTACCCTCTTGATACAAATGCTATGATAGGATCTAATGTATGTCTTGCTGAGTACCTTTGTACTCATGTTGCTTTATTTATGTTTTTGCAGCGGAGACTTCGGTCTTACTAGTGTTCTCGTGGACTTCAACAAGTAGCTTGTACCTCAGCTACGAACTTGATCGAATGTTGTAGATAGTCAGGCTCTTCAGCCTTTTTCATTTGTAGATGTCTGTACCCAGACATGTAATGCTTCCGCTTGTTGCTTGTATGCTCTGTATGATGGGTCTTGTGACCCCTGTTTGCAATAAATGCTATGATGGCTCTTTGAGCCTTATCTATATGAGTTGTTGAGTTATGCTATGATGCCATGTTGTACAGCACATACTTGCATGTTATGCGTACGTGTAATGTGTATTGCTATGTGTGGGATCTGACTATCTAGTTGTTTATCCTTAGTAGCCTCTCTTACCGGGAAATGTCTCCTAGTGCTTCCACTGAGCCGGAACACTTAGGCTGGCCGGCATGTGTCCTTCTTCGTTCCTGTGTCTGTCCCTTTGGGGAAATGTCATGCGATGAATACCGGAGTCCTGTTAACCCGCTACAGCCTGGTTCACCAGAGTCCTGTTAGCCCAGTGCTACAGCCTGGATTCACTCGCTGATGACCGACACGTTCGATGCTGGGTCATGGATGCATGTCCCTGTAAGTTTGTGCTACTTTGCGTTTACGACTAGCCATGTCAGCCCGGGCTCCTTATCATATGGATGCTAGCGACACTATCATATACGTGTGCCAAAAGGCGCAAACGGTCCCGGGCAAAGGTAAGGCGACACCCGTGGGGATACCGTGCGTGAGGCCGCAAAGTGATATGAGGTGTTACATGCTAGATCGATGTGGCATTGAGTCGGGGTCCTAACACTATCAGTTTGGTTTAGCCTACTAGATTGATCTTTCTTGCAATGGGAGAAGTGCTTAGCTTTGGGTTCAATTTGTGGTGTCCTTTCCCAGTGACAGTAGGGGCAGCAAGGCACATATTGTATTGTTGCCATCGAGGATAAAAGGATGGGGTTTATATCATATTGCATGAGTTTATCCCTCTACACCATGTCATCTTTCTTAATGCGTTACTCTGTTTTTATGAACTTAATACTCTAAATGCATGCTGGATAGCGGTCGATGTGTGGAGTAATAGTAGTAGATGCAGGCAGGAGTCGGTCTACTTGTCGCGGACGTGATGCCTATATACATGATCATGCCTAGATAATCTCATAATTATTCGCTTTTATATCAATTGCTCAACAGTAATTTGTTCACCCATCGTAATATTTATGCTATCTTGAGAGAAGCCACTAGTGAAACCTATGGCCCCCGGGTCTATCCTTTATCATATAAGCTTTCAATCTACTTTTATTTTCATCTTTACTTTTCCAATCTATATCATAAAATACCAAAAATATATTTATCTTATCATACTATCTCTATCATATCTCACTTTTGCAAGTGGCCGTGAAGGGATTGAGAACCCCTTTATTGCGTTGGTTGCGAGTTCTTTGTTTGTTTGTGTAGGTGCGTGGGACTTTTAAGGAGCCTCCTACTGGATTGATACCTTGGTTCTCAAAAACTAAGGGAAATACTTACGCTACTATTGCTGCATCACCCTTTCCTCTTCAAGGAAAACCAACGGAGCTCAAGACATAGCAAGAAGGATTTCTGGCGCCATTGCCGGGGAGGTCTTCGCTCAAGTCAAGACATACCAAGTACCCATCACAAACTCATCTCCCTCGCATTTACATTATTTGCCATTTGCCTCTCGTTTTCCTCTCCCCCACTTCACCATTGTCGTTTTATTTGGCCTCTCTTTCCCAATCTCCTCTCTCTTTCGTTTGCCTTTTTTCTGTTTGCTTGTGTGCGGATTACTTGTCGCCATGGCACAAGATAATACCAAATTGTGTGATTTCTCCAATACCAATAATAATGATTTCCTTAGTACTCCAATTGCTCCTCTTAATGAGGTTCAGTCTTGAAAAATCAATACTGCTTTGCTGAATCTTGTTATGAAAGATCAATTTGCCGGCCTTCCTAGTGAAGATGCCGCTACCAATCTAAACATCTTTGTGGATTTGTGTGATATGCAAAAGAAGAAAAATACAGATAACGATATTGTTAAATTGAAGTTATTTTCGTTTTCACTTATAGATCGTGCTAAAGTTTGGTTTCGTCTTTGCCTAAAAATAGTATTGATTCTTGGAACAAGTGCAAAGATGCTTTTATCTCTATGTATTTTCCTCCCGCTAAGATTATCACTCTTAGGAACGATATTATGAATTTTAAACAACTTGATCATGAGCATGTTTCCCAATCTTGGTAAAGAATGAAATAGATAATTTGCAATTGCCCTACTCATGGTTTGAATTTATGGATGATCGTACAAAAAATTTATGCCGGATTGAACTTTGCTTCTAGAAATCTTTTAGATTCAGCCGCGGGAGGCACGTTTATGGAAATCGCGTTAGGAGATGCTACAAAACTTCTTAATAATATTATGCCTAATTATTCTCAATGGCACAGTGAAAGATCTACTAGTAAAAAAGTGCATGCTATGGAAGAAATCAATGTTTTGAGTGGAAAGATGGATGAACTTATGAAATTATTTGCTACTAAGAGTGCTCCTCTTGATCCTAATGATATGCCTTTGTCTACTCTGATTGAGAATAATAATGAATCTATGGATGTGAATTTTGTTTGTAGGAATAGTTTTGGAAACAACGCTTATATAGGAAACTTTAATCCTAAACCGTTCCAGAGTAATTCCTGTAACAATTATGGAAATTCCTACAATAATTCTTATGGTAATTTTAATAAGATGCCCTCTGATTTTGAGAATAGTGAGAAAGAAGTTATGATCTCTCAAAAGAATTTTAATGCCTTGTTTGAAGAAAAGTTGCTCAAAGTTGATGATTTGGCTAGGAACGTTGATAGACTATCGCTTGATGTTGATTCTCTGAAACTTAGATCTACTTCTCCTAAGCATGATATCAATGAGTCTCTCAAAGCAATGAGAATTTCCATTGATGAGTGCAATGAAAGAACCGCTAGATTGCGTGGTAAGAAAGATTGCTTTGTAAAGGCGTGTTCTTCTAGTTTCAATGAAAATAATGATGAAGATCTTAAAGTTAATTATGTGTCCCCTATTAGATCTTTGTTTTGCAATATGAATCTTAATAATGATGGGACTGGAGATGAGTCAACTTTAGTTAAAAGGCGTCCCAATAATTCGGAGTTTTTAGATCTTGATCCTAATTTTGGTAAAGGTGGGATTGAAGAGGTCAAGACTTTAAATAGCATTGAACCCACTATCTTGGATTTTGAGAAATTTGATTATGATAATTGTTCTTTAGATGGTTGTATTTCCTTGTTGCAATCCGTTGTTAATTCTCCTCATGCTTATAGTCAAAATAAAGCTTTTACCAAACACATTGTTGATGCCTTGATGCAATCTTTTGATGAAAAACTTAATTTGGAAGTTTCTATACCTAGAAAACTTAATGATGAGTGGGAACCTACTATAAAGATTAAAATTAAAGATCATGCGTGTTTTGCTTTATGTGATTTGGGTGCTAATGTTTCCACGATTCCGAAAACTTGATGTGATATTCTAGGTTTCCATGATCTTGATGATTGCTCTTTAAATTTGCACCTTGCATATTCCACCATTAAAAAGCCAATGGGAAGGATCAATGATGTTCTCATTGTTGCAAATAGAAATTTGGTGCCCGTAGATTTTATCGTTCTTGATATAGATTGCAATCTTTCTTGCCCTATTATTCTTGGTAGACCTTTCCTTAGAACGATTGGCGCGATTATTGATATGAAGGAAGGGAATATTAGATTCCAATTTCCATTAAGGAAAGGCATGGAGCACTTTCCAAGAAAGAAAATTAAATTACCTTATGATTCTATCATGCGGGCTACTTATGAATTGAGTGCCAATGATGGCACTACTTAGATCTATCCTCGCTTTTATGCCTAGCTTGGGGCGTTAAACGATAGCGCTAGTTGGGAGGCAACCCAATTTTATCTCTGTTTTTTGTTTTTGTTTCTGTTTAGCAATAAATTTTGCATCTACCTTCTGTTTAGATGTGTTTTTATGTTTTAATTAGTGTTTGTGCCAAGTAGAACCTATAGGATAACCTATGGTGATAGTTAATTTGATTCTGCTAAAAAACATAAACTTTACGCGCACAAATTTAGTTTTGTTAAGTCACAGAAACGAGATTTTGCATTGATTCTTTTTGATGTAGATCAATATACAAATTTTCCAGGACTTCCTATTTTGGTAGGATTTTTAGAGTTACAGAAGTATTCCTAGGTTACAGATTGCTACAGACTGTTCTATTTTTGACAGATTCTGTTTTTCGTGTGTTGTTTGCTTATTTTGATGCATCTATGGGTAGTATTAAGTGGTATGAACCATAGGGAACTTTAAATACAGTAGGTTTAACACCAATATAAATAATGAATGAGTTCATTACAGTACCTTATGTGGTGGCTTTGCTTTCTTTCACTAACGGAGCTTATGCGATTTCCTGTTGAGTTTTGTGTTGTGAAGTTTTCAAGTTTTGGGTAAAGATTTGATGGACTATGGAATAAGGAATGGCAAGAGCCTAAGATTGGGGATGCCCATGGCACCACAAGATATTCAAGAATAGCCAAAATGCTAAGCTTGGGGATGCCCCCGGAAGGCATCCCCTCTTTCGTCTTTGTTCATTGGTAACTTTAGTTGGAGCTATATTTTTATTCTCCACATGATATGTGTTTTGCTTGGAGTGTCTTGTATGATATTAGTCTTTGATTTTTAGTTTACCACAATCATCCTTGCTGTACACACCTTTTGGGAAGAAGCCCACTTGATTAGAATTTATTAGAATATGCTATGTGCTTCACTTATATCATTTGAGCTTGATAGTTTTTGCTCTAGTGCTTCACTTATATTTTTTAGAGCACGGCGGTGGATTAATTTTGTAGAAATTGCTAGTCTCTCATGCTTCACTTATATTATTTTGAGAGTATCTTAGAACAGCATGGTATTTGCTATGGTTATAAAATTGGTCCTAGAATGGTAGGCATCCAAGTTGGGTATAATATAAACTATCATAGAATGTGAATTGGATGCTATGATCAATTTGATACTTGACAAATGTTTTGAGATATTAGAGGTGGTAATATTAGAGTCATGCTAGTTGGGTGATTGTGAATTTAAATAATACTTGTGTTGAAGTTTGTGATTCCCGTAGCATGCACGTATGGTGAACCGCTTTGTGATGAAGTTGGAGCACAATTTTATTTATTGATTGTCTTCCTTATGAGTGGTGGTCGGGGACGAGCGATGGTCTTTTCCTACCAATATATCCCCCTAGGAGCATGCGCATAATACTTTGTTGTTTATGACTTGTAGATTTTTGCAATAAGTACATGAGTTCTTTTGACTAATGTTGAGTCCATGTATTATACGCACTCTCACCCTTCCACCATTGCTAGCCTCTCTTGTGCCGCGCAACTTTCGCCGGTACCATACACCCACCATATACCTTCCTCAAAATAGCCACCATACCTACCTATTATGGCATTTCCATAGCCATTCCGAGATATATTTCCATGCAACTTTCCACCGTTCCGTTTATATGACGGGCATCATCATTGTCATATTGCTTTTTGCATAATCATGTAGTTGACATTGTATTTGTGGCAAGGCCACCTTCATAATTTTCATACATGTCGCTCTTGATTCATTGCATATCCCGGTACACCGCCGAAGGAATTCATATAGAGTCATATCTTGTTCTAAGTATTGAGTTGTAATCTTGAGTTGTAAGTAAATAAAAGTGTGATGATCTTCATTATTAGAGCATTGTCCCAGTGAGGAAAGGATGATGGAGACTATGATTCCCCCACAAGTTGGGATGAGACTTTGGGCTAAAGAAAAAAGAAAAAAAAGAAAAAAAAATAGAAAGGCCAAAAGAAAAAGAAAAAGAAAGGCCCAAAAGAAAAAAAGGGAAAGAAAAAATAAAAAATGAGAGAAAAAGAGAGAAGGGACAATGCTAGTATCCTTTTTACCACACTTTTGCTTCAAAATAACACCATGATCTTTATGATAGAGAGTCTCCTATTTTGTCACTTTCATATACAAGTGGGAATTTTTCATTATAGAACTTGGCTTGTACTCCCTCCGTTCCAAATTACTCGTCGCTGAAATGGATGTAACTAGAACTAAAATACATCTAGATACATCCATACGTGAGACAATTAACTCAGAACGGAGGGAGTATATTCCTATGACGGGCTTCCTCAAAATGCCCTAGGTCTTCGTGAGCAAGCGAGTTGGATGCACACCCACTTAGTTTCTTCTGTTGAGCTTTCATACATTTATAACTCTAGTGCACCCGTTGCATGGCAATCCCTACTCACTCACATTGATATCTATTAATGGGCATCTCCATAGCCCGTTTATAAGCCTAGTTGATGTGAGACTATCTTCTCCTTTATTGTCTTCTCCACAAACACTATTCTATTCCACATATAGTGCTATGTCCATGGCTCACGCTCATGTATTGCGTGAAAATTGAAAAAGCTTGATATTGCTAAAGTATGAAACAATTGCTTGGCTTGTCATCGGGGTTGTGCATAATTAAATACTTTGTATGATGAAGATAGAGCAACAGCCAGACTATATGATTTTGTAGGGATAACTTTCTTTAGCCATGTTATTTTGAGAAGACATGATTGCTTTGATTAGTATGCTTGAACTATTACTATTTGTTATGTCAATATGAACTTTTATTTTGAATCATTTGGATCTGAACATTCATGCCACAATACAGAAAATTACATAGAGAATTATGCTAGGTAGCATTCCACATCAAAAATTCTGTTTTTAGCATTTACCTACTCGAGGACAAGTAGGAATTAAGCTTGAGGATGCTTGACACGTCTCCAACGTATCTATAATTTTTTATTGTTCCATGCTATTATATTACCTATCTTGGATGTTTATAGGCTTTAATTTACACATTTATATCATTTTTAGGACTAACCTACTAACCGGAGGCCCAGCCCGTATTCCTGTTTTTTTGCCTATTTTTCAGTATTTCGAAGAAAAGGAATATCAAACGGAGTCCAAATGCAATGAAACCTTCGGGAGCATGATTTTTTGAACGAACGTGACCCAGAGGACTTGGAGTGCAAGTCAAGAAGCAGCCGAGGCGGCGACGAGGGTGGAGGGCGTTCCCACCCCTGTAGGGCATGCCCCCCTATCTCATGGGCCCCTCGGGCGGCCACCGACCTACTTCTTCCTGTTATATATACCCACGCACCCTGACAACATCAGAACAAGTCACGAAAACCTAATTCCACCGCCGCAACCTTCTGTATCTGCAAGATCGCATCTTGGAGCCTTCGCCGGCGCTCCGCCGGAGGGGGAATCGACCATGGAGGGCTTCTACATCAACACCATAGCCCCTGTGATGAGTTGTGAGTAGTTTATCACAGACCTTCGGGTCCATAGTTATTAGCTTGATGGCTTCTTCTCTCTTTTTGGATCTCAATACCATTTTCTCCTCGATCTTCTTGGAGATCTATTGATTGTAACTCTTTTTGGCGTGTGTTTGTCGAGATCCGATGAATTGTGGGTTTATGATGAAGTTTTTCTATGAGAAATATTTGAATCTCCTCTGAATTCTTTTATGTACGATTGAGTTATCTTTGCAAGTCTCTTTGAATTATCAGTTTGGTTTGGCCTACTACATTGATCTTTCTTGCAATGGGAGAAGTGCTTAACTTTGGGTTCAATCTTGCGGTGTCCTTTCCAAGTGACAGCAGGGGCAGCAAGGCACGTATTGTATTGTTGCCATCGAAGATAAAAAAGATGGGGTTTATGTCATATTGCATGAGTTTATCCCTGTACATCATGTCATCTTTCTTAATGCATTACTCTGTTCTTATGAACTTAATACTCTACATGCATGCTAGATAGCGGTCGATGTGTGGAGTAATAGTAGTAGATGCAGGCAGGAGTTGGTCTACTTGTCGCAGACGTGATGCCTATATACATGATCATGCCTAGATAATCTCATAATTATTCACTTTTCTATCAATTGCTCGACAATAATTTGTTCACCCACTGTAATACTTATGCTATCTTGAGAGAATCCACTGTTGAAACCTATGGCCCCCGAGTCTATCTTTTATCATATAAGCTTTCACACTACTTTTATTTGCATCTTTACTTTTCCAATTTATATCATAAAATACCAAAAATATATTTATCTTATCATACTATCTCTATCAGATCTCACTTTCGCAAGTGGCTGTGAAGGGATTGACAACCCCTTTATTGCGTTGGTTGCGAGTAATTTGTTTGTTTGTGTAGGTGCGTGGGACATTTGAGGAGCCTCCTACTGGATTGATACCTTGGTTCTCAAAAACTGAGGGAAATACTTATGCTACTATTGATGCATCACCCTTTCCTCTTCAAGGAAAACAAACGCAAGCTCAAGACGTGGCATCGTCCATGAGGGTGGAGGGCACACCCTACCCCCTGGGCTCGCCCTCCTATCTCGTGGATGGCTCGAGACTCTTCTGGTCCAACTATTTTACTCCGGGGGCTTCTTTTGGTCCATAAAAAATCATCAAAAGTTGGCACATCAATTGGACTCTGTTTGGTATTCCTTTTCTCTAGAACTCAAAAACAATGAAAAAACATAAACTAGCACTAGGCTCTAGGTTAATAGGTTAGTCCCAAAAATCCTATAAAATAGCATATAAATGCATATAAAACATCGTAGATGGATAATATAATAGCATGGAACAATCAAAAATTATATATACATTGGAGATGTATCAAGCATCCCCAAGCTTAATTCCTGCTCGTCCTCTAGTAGGTAAATGATAAAAACAGAATTTTTGATGTGGAATGCTACCTAACAAATTTATCAATTTAATCTTCTCTATTATGGCAAGGATATTCAGATCCATAAGATTCAAGATAAAAGCTTAATATTGACATAAAAATAGTAATACTTGAAGCATACTAAAAAGTAGTCATGTCTTATCAAAATAACATAGCCAAAGAAAACTTATCCCTACAAAATCATATAGTTAGGCCATGCTTCATTTTCGTCACACAAAATACTCCCATCATGCACAACCCCGGTTTCAGCCAAGCAATTGGTTCATACTTTTTAACGCACTTCAGCTTTTTTAACCCTCATGCAATACATGAGCGTAAGTCATGGATATAGCACTATCAGTGGAATAGAATATGATGATGGAGGTTGTGTGGAGAAGACAAAAAAGGATAAAGTGTCACATTGACGCAGCTAATCAACGGGATATGGAGATTTCCATCAATTGATGTCAGTGTGAGGAGTAGGGATTGCCATCCAACGGATGCACTAGTGCTATAAATGTATGAAAGCTCAGCAAAAGAAACTAAGCGGGTGTGCATCCAACTCACTTGCTCACGAAGACCTAGGGCATTTTGAGGAAGCCCATCATTGGAATATACAAGCCAAGTTCTATAATGAAAAATTCCCACTAGTATATGAAAGTGACAACATAGGAGACTCTCTATAATGAAGATCATGGTGCTACTTTGAAGCACAAGTGTGGTCAAAGGATAGTAACATTGTCCCTTCTCTCTTTTTATCTCATTTTTTTATTTTGGTGGGCTTCTTTGGCCTCTTTTTTTATTTGGGCTTCTTTGGTCTCTTTTATTTTTCATAAAGTCCGGAGTCTCATCCCGACTTGTGGGGGAATCATAGTCTCCATCATCCTTTACTCACTTGGGACAATGCTCTAATAATGAAGATCATCACACTTTTATTGATTTAGAACTCAAGAATTACAACTCAATACTTAGAACAAAATATGACTCTATGTGAATGCCTCCAGCGGTGTACCGGGATATGCAATGAATCAAGAGCGACATGTATGAAAGAATTATAAAGGTGGCATTGCCACAAATACGATGTCAACTACATGATCATGCAAAAGCAATATGACAATGATGGAGCGTGTCATAATAAACGTAATGGTGGAAAGTTGCATGGCAATATATCTCGGAATGGCTATGGAAAATAGGTAGGTATGGTGGCTGTTTTGAGGAAGATATAAGGAGGTTTATGTGTGATAGAGTGTATCGTATCAGGGGGTTTGGATGCACCGGCAAAGTTTGCACCAACTCTCAAGGTGAGAAAGGGCAATGCACTGTACCGTAGAGGCTAGCCAATTGTGGAAGTGTAAGAGTGCGTATAATCCATGGACTCACATTAGTCATAAAGAACTCATATACTTATTGCAAAAGTTTATTAGCCCTCGAAGCAAAGTACTACCACGCATGCTCCTAGGGGAAGGGTTGGTAGGAGTTAACCATCGCGCGATCCTGACCTCCACTCATAAGGAAGGCAATCAAAAGAACATCCCATGCTACAAATTTGTCACACAACTTTCACCATACGTGCATGCTACTGGACTTGCCAACTTTAACACAGGTATTTATCAATTTCATAATTACCCAACTTTCACGACTCTAACACTACCACCTTTATTCTCAAAAAAATTATCAAGTATCAAATTTATCATAGTATTCAATGCACTTTATATGAAAGTTTTTATTATATCCCTCTTGGATGCCTATCATATTAGGACTGAATTCATAACCAAAGCAAATTACCATGCTGCTCTGAAGACTCTCAAAATAATATAAGTGAAGCATGAGAGTTCATCTATTTCTTTAAAATAAAACCACCGTCGTGCTCTAAAAGATATAAGTGAAGCACTAGAGCAAATGACAAACTACTCCGAAAGATATAAGTGAAGATCAATGAGTGGTTGAATAATTATGCAACTATGTGAAGACTCTCTAACATTTAAGAATTTCAGATCTTGGTATTTTATTCAAACATCAAGCAAAACAAAACAAAATGACATTTCAAGGATAGCACACATTATGTGAAGAAGCAAAAACATAGGTTCAACCGATACTAACCGATAATTGTTGAAGAAGAAAGGTGGGATGTCTACCGGGGCATCCCCAAGCTTTAGATGCTTGAGACTTCTTGAAATATAAATTAGGGATGCCTTGGGCATCCCCAAGCTTGAGATTTTGTGTCTCCTTAATTCCTTTGATATCACGGCTTCCCTACATCTTAAAAACTTCATCCACACAAAACTCAACAAGAACTCGTGAGATAAGTTAGTATAAATCAACGCAATAACCTTATCATTCTCTACTGTAACAAATCACTAAAATTATTATTCATCATTTCATACTAAATGCCTCTACATATTTAATACTCCTATCCTCACATAGAATCATTAAACAAGCAAACATATGCAAACAATGCAAACATAACAGCAATGTGCCAAAACAGTACAATCTGTAAAGAATGCAAGATTCATCATACTTCCCTAACTCCAAAAATTATGAGAAAAATACTACACTGTAGAAAAAATTTCAGGGCTTATTTTTCAAAAAGTTTCAACAATTTATCATATTCTTAATTTTCTAGGGAATTTTTGCAACATCGATAAACTTTCTGTTTTCAAACAGCAACAAGTATACTTGCAAAATAAGCATGGTAAAGGCTATTGTCGGTGTCAAAACTGGCGGATCTCGGGTAGGGGATCCCAATCTGTGCGTCTAAGGCTAATGTTAACAGGAGGCAAGGGACACGATGTTTTACCCAAGTTCGGGCCCTCTCGATGGAGGTAAAACCCTACTTCCTGCTTGATTGATCTTGATGATATGAGTATTACAAGAGTTGATCTACCACGAGATCGTAGAGGCTAAACCCTAGAAGCTAACCTATGATGATTATGATTGTCCTTCTACGGACTAAACCCTCCGGTTTATATAGACACCAGAGGGGGCTAGGGTTTACACAGAGTCGGTTACAAAGAAAGAGATCTAATATCCGGATCGCCAAGCTTGTCTTCCACGCAAAGGAGAGTCCCATCCGGACACGGGACAAAGTCTTGAGTCTTGTATCTTCACGGTCCAACAGTCCGGCTAAAGTATATACTCCGGCTGTCCCGATACCCCCTAATCCAGGACTCCCTCAGTAGCCCCTGAACCAGGCTTCAATGACGATGGGTCCGACGCGTAGATTGTCTTCGGCATTGCAAGGCGGGTTCCATCTCCGAATACTCCAAGGCAGATTTAAGGATTGCGTCCGGCTCTGTGAGATAATTCCCGCACACAACCGTAGAGGGCATAACACTTCACAAATCTGATCTGCTGATAATTTTTCTTACGGGGTGCCCTTACGCCGTGGCCTGTCTCAATACGAACCGGTTTTCTCGGCCTGCCTCGACATGCATTGCGAGGCTGTTTTATTGGCATGCCTTGCCAAAGCAGAGATCATGTTCCCCTTATCGCGTGATCCTCCATCAATACGAGCGCGTGCAACCCCACGATGCCCGTTGGTATGACTCTGTGTTTTTAGGAAAGCCCCAAACGGTTACGCTGAGGACGCTTGATATTCACCCCCTTTATAGAGGGGCCGAGGCCTATCCCTCGTTTCTACCATGCTTGCGCCTTTCCACATCTCGAGTTCAAACACCCGAAGCCCAAACTTAAGCACTTCGGACCTTCAATCATATCCGGATCCAACCTTCAAGGCCGGTGGATGACCTCCTCTGTCACAGAGGAGGACATCGCGAAGCTTAGGGAGGTCAGATACCTGACCGCCGACATCAAGCACAGGCTTCCTGCTCCAGGGCAGGTCATCCCTACTCCCGAGCCCAACGAGAGCGTCGTATTCATTTCTCACTTCGTCCGCGGCTTAGACTTCACCCTTGATCCCTTTGTGAGAGGGCTCATGTTCTATTACGGACTAGATTTCCATGATCTAGCTTCGGACGCCATCCTTCACATCTCGTCGTTCATCGTTGTGTGCGAAGCCTTCCTCCACATCGCCCCACACTTCGGCTTATGGCTCAAGACCTTCAATGTGAAGCAGAAGATGATTGAGGGGCGACACGCGGAGTGCGGAGGTGCTGCAATAAGCAGGAACGCCGACGCCCCATGGCCAGAGGGCTTCTTCCTGGAGGTGTCTGATCTATGGCATCGGAGGTGGTTTTATGTCACGGCTCCCAGAGGCACAAAGTGGGTGGCTGCCCCAGACTTCCGTTCGGGCCCTCCGCCTCAACTGGCGTCATGGGCCAATGTAGGACTGGATTGGGGGCCTGCTAATGATGTACCAATATTGCAGAGCCTCATCCGGGAGCTTCTTGACAGGGAATTTAGCCTTGTCAGCGTAATTCAGGTAATTCTAGTCCGACGGATGGTGCCGTGTAAACGCCGGCCTCTCCAGATGTGGGAGTTCAATCCGGAAGATCCGCGGACTATTCTGCACTTCTTCGGCATGACGCTCGAAGGAATGTGTAAGTTATTCTTTGGACCACAAGTAAATTGTCTGGACACCGTCGAGGATGCGGGCCTGAGCTGCAACCGCCTAGATACCCGAGTAAGTAACCCAGAAACTGAACACTTCGTTTATATTTATCATAACATTATTCTGAAACCATCCGCGACCAGGAATGGCTCAGCAGGGCGGAGAGAATCAGGTGTCCGGCGCCAATTCCCGAAGGCTCGCCTAGCCCTGCCATAGCCAAGAGTCTTAGTCGTGTGCTAAGTCAAGTGCCCTCGGGGAAAGACGAAGGGAAGGACAGAGAAGCAGAACTTCACACATTGCACATCCAAACCGGGGGAATTACTACCTCCACGAAGGAGGATAGTCGGGCAGGGGAATCTAGGGTCTCCTCCCCCCGCAGGAAGAAGAGGGCCGCCTCCGAAGACTTGGAGACGGAGGTGCCCAAACAAGGGAAGAAAACTTCACCAGGGGGCCCTGCCCCAAAGGGTGTCCTCACCGCGCCATGCCCGCAAACGGGCCAGCCCTCAGCCGAGCTGTAAGTTAATCGTAAATACAAAGCTTCTGCTTCCTCCTCCGAAAACAATAACCAGGATCCATTCTTTGCAGTCCGGCTAGCAGCTCTTCTCGACAGAGTTCGTCTTCTGGGGATCTCCTTCCAGAGATGATGGAGAGTGAAACCCCACCAGCCTCTCTGCCTTATGGGGCGGGCGACCCCGAGGTGTCTTCACGGAGGAGTCCAGTTTTGCCGAGGCCAAATGCTAGTACTTCGGCCGCCCTGAGCCCGGAGCGCTTGGCTCCCACGGGGGGCGATAAGAAGGGTCCGGCACAGTTCGGCAACCGTCCGGACACACTGACGGGCCTTTTGGAGCAAGCTACTCTCTCGGAGGATCACCATTCATTAATGAGTACGGTGCTTGAGAAGATTTCATCCGCCACAAGCGGATTGAATGAAGCTTTTACAAGCCTGCTCAAAGGCTTTGAGGTATGTAAGAAAATACATATTTTTTTTGTTGTGGCGCACGCGCTAGGTGTGCTCCGTATAGATAGTAGGCCCTGAGACTCTGGTTGCCAGTCCTAGGCAGCAAATGGAGGATCGCATTGTTAAGTAATGATCACACCGAATTCATGTGCAGGTGGCTAATGGTCCGGCGGCCGACCGGACCGTTGAAGTTGTCGAACTGCGGCGACAGATTGATGTTGCCGATGCCGACATCACGCTCGTGAACGAGCGGCTTGACGATTCGCAGAGTATGTGCTCTGTTTGCCTTGTTTTTATAGGACATATTAAGAAGAGCATAATGTTAATATGATATGCTTTGACTGCAGGTGGAGCTTCTGCCGTGGAGGTCCTGAGGGCGGAGCTTGCCCTAGCAAAGGAACAAGCCTGGGCTAGCAATGCAGTTGCCCTGAAGGCGGCCGAAGAGTTGAGAGCCGAATAGGCTACTCATCGCCAAAGCAAAGATAAAATAGACGAGATGGCTGTGGAGCTGAAGGATGCCGCCAGCCGGTATCAGCTCCTTGAAAAAGAGAATCAGGTGAAGTCGGCTGACCTGGAGAAGGCCCTTGATGCGGCCAAGGAAACGCGTTCCGAAATTAGGGATGCGCGGGAGGAGCTTCGACAGGCCAGAGAAATCGCGGCTGGAAACCTCTATTTGTTGCGGATGAAGTTCTTAGATCCAAAGTACGCTCCTCTAGATCGGCGCTGGAGCCCTGCAGACGCGTATGCGGATCTGGCGAAGAGTACGGCCGATGCGGCCAAGTTTTTTGAGGACCAAAAAGATAATGAAGTGGAAAAGTTGTTCTGGTCGCAATTCAGTGCTCCAATGTGCCCGTTGCCATTAAGTGAAAGGATGGCTGCTATGGCCGAGCTCCATAGGTTGTCCGATCTTGCGATGAGATCTGTAATAGACCATCTATGGCCAAAGGGGCCGAAGCCGGACAGTTATTTTGGTTTAGTGCAACAATTCCTTGGTGCCGTATCACGAATCGATGCCATGAAGAGGTCGGCGTGCATAGAGGGTGCGCGAATGGCTCTTGCCCATGTTAAAACATACTGGACAGATATGGAGGCCACCATCATTGCAACCCAGAATCCAGCGGGGAGCCAGGATCCAGCCGAGCACAACTTGGAGCAGGTAACAGAAGGTGCTTGTTTAATAGAGGCTCAGTGCTCGAAGAATGTCATGTTCGAGTGACAAATCGTTTCATTGTAAAAACAATTTTATTTTAATTATGGAGGCTATGTTTACACTTTTCGCCCAAAAGTGTTATTGTACCTCCTGTGTGGCCGTTTGATGTATGTATGTAATCTGAAAGTTAGCAGTCATTGGCATCAGCCCCCACGCATACAATGTGGGGGTGTTCACAAGAATATGCATAATCACACTTGATCCAACGTCTTGGTCTATTAAGGAGGTGATCGCACGTCGAACTAGGCAACTGGACTATATAGCTTTAACACTTTCACTTAGCCATAAGAGTTTGACGGTGGGGCTACTATGTAGCCCCTGGTACCCTTGCATGCATCCGAATACGGGCGAGTGTGTACATGGCCGGGAAACGGTCCTTCGTTAATGCGGAGGAATCCTAAAGATTCCAATGAGTCCTCGAGTGGTTAACCAGTCTCTCGCTATATCATGACAGTCAGTTTTCGGCTTTCTCTACTGAGGTGCTCATCCGGAATAACCAGGGCACAATCGCAGTATTTCTCCTTTGGCCGCCTTAGCCGATAAGAACGGAACGTAAGGCATCAAATCCAGGAGCCGGGCAAATCCAACATTTGACCAAAGACATGATTCGGAGCTGATGCATATAATTTCAAACTCGCGACGCCGAACACTCCCGAAGGTATTCGTACTTTAGAACATATACTGGGTTGAATAACACCCTTTATTATGAACCCTTTATTTCCAGGTACGTGCATTAGTCTGTCGTGGCGAAATGCCAATAACGGCAGTATCCCCTGTGGGTGTAGTACCCATGGGATGTGTAAGCAACAAGAGACAATAAAGAAGGTTTACACAGGGGCTTAATCTAAAGAGAAACCTTTGAGTGGGGCCCTGCTGCAATTCTACGCCTTTGTCTCCGTTGTGCCATGTCCTGGGAGGGTATCGCACGAATGGTGTCTGTAAAAAGGAAAACTCATGTAGAAGAGTATGACGTAAGCGTGCGAAGAGTTGGCTATTATCAATGGATAGTATAAGTGTAAGACATTGGCCTGTTAATACGGTCAAGCCAAAAGCCATGAGGGTGGACGGCGTGCCCTACCCCCTGGGCTCGCCCTCCTATCTCGTGGATGGCTCGGGACTCTTCTGTCCCAACTATTTTACTCCGGGGGCTTTTTTTGGTCCATAAAAAATCATCAAAAATTGGCATGTCAATTGGACTCCGTTTCGTATTCCTTTTCTGTAGAACTAAAAAACAAGGAAAAAACAGAAACTGGCACTGGGCTCTAGGTTAATTGGTTAGTCCCAAAATTCCTATAAAATAGCATATAAATGCATATAAAACATCCCTACATGGATAATATAATAGCATGGAACAATCAAAAATTATAGATATGTTGGAGACGTATCAGACTTCGCCACCGCCGCGGTGTAGCCTCCCAGCCAGAGCTGTGCTCTGATGACGGCGGAATGGCTGAGCGACGACGATGGTCCGGTACCATTGCCGATTTTGGGAGAAGCAGATGAGATAAGCTACAGGGAGGGAGGGTTAGACGTGATGCAGGACTCGCTGGCCGTGAGGTTTTATATAGTAGGCTGATAAGCATTGGGATTTTGGGGGATTTCACCGAGTCGGGCGAGAAGCTTGCTCGGGAACCTGCGTGGGAACGGGCTCAGCACCGTTTGGCCAAAAGAATGCCCCCACGCGCTGCTCAAGCTTGCGCTCAAACCGTCTGCGGCGGCGGGGTGACAAGACGTGCGAGAGAAGGAAGAAAGGACACGTACACATATGTTTAATAAAAAACATTTGCAATTTAGTTAATTACTATACGCCCATCCTGGTTTATTAGTAGGATTTAATTAATAAAATATGAATGTATGTTGCCAAAGATTATATTGTCGGATTCGTATTTGTAGTTTCCAGTTATATAATTCTTGTAACATGCATTATCATTTTGTTGGTTAAATTTGAGGTTATATACCAGCAAGCTTTTGCCCACAACACACATGGCGCCGGTCTCTGCTCACGTCCCTCGGCAAGCTCTGCTCAACGTTAGGCGCTGCAGCGTGCTGCGCTCGCTGTTAGGCGCCGCGGCATGCTCTGCTCGTGTACGTCGGCGCGCTCGGGTTGTGGACAGCTTTTCCTTGCGTGTTCAACTGCTATATGCATATATATGGTTGCTCGCCATTGAGGTGACTGTGGAGCGCTCTGCTTGCATCCCTCCGCGCACGCTCTGCCAGCGGTTCGCTCTACGCACGATCACGTCGGGGCCCCATATGCATGCGGTTGCGACGCATGCGTTGCCACGCGATGCAGTTACATGCGGCACAATGAAGGTACGTGATGCGAATTAGAACTGCCATCAGGGCTTGCCTATCCATATTCCAGGCCGTCTGGCTTCCCCTTTAATTCCCGCGGCCATTATAACCTTAGCCTCTTAAACCTTTCGATCACGCCCCACAACACAACAAGCACACCCATGACGACACATAGAGAGGGGATGTCTAGCGGCGCTCCGTTGGAGTTTGGCGAGCATAAAGTGGAGACCCACGCGAGGGAGACGGATCTCTCGGTGGTGTACACCATCGACCGGCCGTGGTGGACGACTACATCAAAACCGTTGAGTAGTTGCTTTCTGGAGACAAGTACAAGGTTCTCGGCATCGACCTACAGTACACCGTCGGTCGTCACGGCATAGATCATAAGGTTGTCATTGCCCAGTTGTGCGTGCGCCATAAGTCCTCATCTACCACTACTGCATGGCCAGAGAGCCTGGTGACCGTTTCAACAGGTTTGCCAATAGCATCGACTACAAGTTCGCCATGGTGGCAACCACCGACGATGTAAAAGCGCTCAGTGTTATGGGCATGGCCTGCCAGAGCCTTATTGAAATCCCTGACCACTACTGGGTCTGGGGCAGCACGAAGAAGGACTCCCTGGTCGAACTCGTCTCGGCCATCATCGACCCCTACTATGAAAAGATGAAGCGGGATGCCCAGAGAACAAATGTCGTATCCTGGCACACAGCCTGGATGCGGCGACTGGATGAACCTCACCTCAGGTTCGCGGCCAAGAGCGTGTACACATGCTATGAGATGCACGGGCGAATCGTTCACATGAGGAAGTGCCTCGTTACCCAAATCGACAAGCCCGGATCGAGCCGCAGGCAGAGCAAGCATCACAAGAATTAGATGATGATCAGATGATTGTTTATGCTAGTTAATCATGCATGTAATATATAGTTTACTTTATTGGTGTGTGGAGGTGTCATGTGTGTAGTAGCCACCTATGAAATTATGCATGTAATAGTTTACTTTGGTGTGTTCAAATGCCATGGTTGTAGTAGCCACCTATGTAATTCGATGTTTACTTTGGTTAATCATGCATGTAATATATATGTTGTTGTTCTGTATGCAATCCCATCGCACAACACACATGTCATATTAGCCGCCGTTTGTGTTATTATCGGTCTTCGCACACATTTCTGATTACAGACCTGTTTGCCGCGTGTCACACACATCTTGTTATATTGAACCGTTTATGTTCTCTTGTCTCAACACAAACAGTTCATCTGAGTGAACCGCATGCTGTATATCGCACACACCTTGATCTGGCTGACCGTTTCTTTTGTGTTGCCTAATCACAAACAGTTCATCCTAGTGAACCATATGATGTGTATCGCACACGCCTTCATCTGGCTACCCGTTTCTTTTGTTACTCCTCATCGCAAATAGTTAATTGAACTGAACCATATGCCCTACATCGCACACACAACTTAAATCTGAATCGTGTTTGATGCATCCGTCATCGCAAACATTTTAGACATTTTTGACGGTTCTTTGACACCATCGTTTGCGATTATTGCATCACACACAGTTTCTCGAAGGGTCTCTGATCGTAGTGTCGCGTTAGCATCGTACTGCACTAGTGTATGGAGTAGTTATTAGATGATGGGTTGCTAGAGTGATGGAAGCTTAAACTCTAGTTTATGCGCTACTTCATAAGGGACTGATTTGGATCCATATGTTTAATGGTATGGTTAGATTTTATTTTAATACTTTTCTCGTAGTTGTGGATGCTTGTGAGGGGTTAATCATAAGTGGGAGGCTTGTTCAATTAAGAACAACACCCAAGCACCGGTCCACCCACATGTCAAATTATCAAAGTAGCGAACGTGAACCAAACCAACATGATGAAAGTGACTAGATGAAATTCCCGTGTGCCCTCAAGAACGCTTTGCTTATTATAAGAGACCATTTTGGCCTGTCCTTTGCTAGAAAAAGGATTGGGCTACCTTGTTGTACTTTATTTACCGTTACCGTTACTTGTCCGTTACAAATTATCTTGCTATGAAACTACTTGTTACCGACAATTTTAGTGCTTGCATAAATTACCTTGCTGAAAACCACTTGTTATTTCCTTTTGCTCCTCATTGGGTTCGACACTCTTACTTATCGAAAGGACTACGATTGATCCCCTATACTTGTGGGTATCAAGTATCTTTTCTGGCACCGTTGCCAGGGAGTGAAGCGCACTTAATAATTGGAAATCAGTAAGGAAAAATTTAAACTACATGCTAAAATTTATTGCCACTTGTTACCATGGAAAACAATCCTTTGAGGGCTTTGTTCAAGGTATCTTCACCTCAACCGGAAACACAAAGAGTTGCCCCTCAACCTACTGCACCTACTAAAAATATTAGTTATGAAATTGCTTCAGGTATGATAGAACAACTTCTAGCTAATCCTTATGCAGGAGATGGAACGGAACATCCTGATATGCTCTTGATCCATGTGGATGAAATTTGTGGATTATTTAAGCTTGTAGGTTTACCCGGAGGTGAAGTTAAGAAGAATGTTTTCCCTTTATATTTGAAGGGAAAAGCATTGACATGGTTCATCGTGATCGGAATTATATATGTAATTTTTGGCCTCGTGAAGGAGAAAGTAACGCTCTAGCTTCAGGGAGGCTTAAGTTAATGTTATATTCATGCCCCCATCGTGAGCTTTCTCGTGGTGATCAATCCATACTCACTACTTCTTCTATTGGTTCTGTTATGAAGAAGACTATTGAATTCAGTGGTATGTTTTAGAAAGAATTAAATGCAGTTCTGAAGATTGGGAACTCGATGAAGGTAAAGAGTCAGGTATTAAGCTTGAGTTTGATTGTGTTAAATCTTTTATGAATACCGATGCTTTTCACAAATTTAGCACTAAATATGGACTTGACTCTGAGATAGTAGCCTCTTTTGTGAATCATTTGCTACTCATGTTGATATCCCTAAGGATAAGTGGTTTAAATATCACCCCCTATTAAAGAAGAAATTAAAGAACTGGTTATATCTAAAGATTAAACTATCATTTACAATATTGATCCAGTTGTGCCTACTAATTATATTGAAAAACCTCCTTTCCCTGTTAGGATAAAGGAACATGCTAAGGTATCAACCATGGTTCGAAAAAGTAATATTAAAGCACCTAAACCCTCTGAACAAATCAAAGTAGAACCTAGTGTTGCTATGGTAAACGATCTCTTGGTTAAAAACATTGATGGGCATGTTATTTATTTCTATGATGAAGCTGCTAGAATTGCCAAACCCGATGAAGAAGAGAAAAATAGGCCTATTGTTGGCATGCTTGTTGTCTCAGTCAAAATAGGAGAACAATGTTATCATGGCTTATGTGATTTGGGTGCTAGTGTGAGTGCTATCCCTTTTACCTTATACCAAGAAATTATGAATGATATAGCACCCGCTGAAATAGAAGACATAGATGTAACTATTAAACTTTCTAATAGAGATACCATCACACCACTTGGGATTGTTAGAGATGTTGAAGTATCGTGTGGGAAAATAAAATACCCTACTAATTTTCTAGTCCTTCGTTCCCCACAAGATCCCATAATCTTTTGTAGACCTTTCTTGAACATTGTCAATGATACGGTAGATTCCGAAAAGAATCTGTCAATGTTAACTTTGGTGATGTGTCTCATGAGTTTAATTTTTCTAGGTTTTGAAGACAACCTCATGATAAAGAATCATCTAGTAAAGATGAAATAATTGGTCTTGTTTCTATTGTCGTACCTCCTACTGATCCACTAGAACAATGTTTGCTAGACCATGAAAATGATATCACTTGCATGAAAGAAATGAAATAGATAAAATATTCTTTGAACAACAACCTCTCCTTAAACACAATTTGCCTATGGAAACTCTAGGAGGACCTCCTCCACCTAAAGGTGATCCTCTGTTTGAATTAAAGCAATTGCCTGACACTTTGAAGTATGCTTATCTTGATGAGAAAAAGATATATCATGTTATTATTAGTGCTAACCTTTCAGAACATGAAGAAGAAAGGTTATAAAAATTTATTACGAAGCACCGTGCTTCTATTCGATATACTCTTGATGATATTAAGGGCACTAGTCCCACTCTTTTCCAGCACAAGAATAATATGGAACCTGATGCTAAACTCGTTGTTGATCACCAACGACGATAGAATCCTAAGATGAAAGAAGTGGTAAGAACTGAAATTCTGAAGCTTCTTGAAGCAGGTATAATCTATCTCATAGCTGATAGTAGATGGGTAAGTCATGTTCATTGTGTCCCTAAGAAAGGAGGTATTATTGTTGTTCATAGTGATAAAAATGAACTTATTCCACAAAGAATAGTGACTAGCTATAGAATGGTAATTAATTCTAGAAAATTAAACAAAGCTACTAGAAAATATCATTACCCTCTAGCTTTTATTGATCAAATGCTAGAAAGATTATCTAAGCACACACACTTCCTTGATGGATATTCTGGTTTCTCTCAAATACATGTTTCACAACCTAATCAAGAGAAACCCACTTTTTCTTTCCCTTTTGGAACCTATGCTTATAGACATATGCCTTTTGGTTTATGCAATGCACCTGCTACCTTTCAAAGATGTATGGCTTCTATATTCTTTGATTTTTTTTGAAAAGATTGTTGAGGTTTCATGGATGAATTTTTCGTTTATGAAACTTCTTTTGATGATTGTTTAAGCAACCTTAATCGAGTTTCACAGAGTTGTGAACAAATTAATCTTGTCTTGAATTGGGAGAAGTTCCACTTTATGGTTAATGAAGGCAATGTCTTGGGGCATAAAATTTCTGAACGAGGTATTGAGGTGGATAAAGCTAAATTTGATGCAATTGAGAAAATGCCATCTCATAAGGACATCAAAGATATTTGTAGTTTCCTTGGTCATGCTGGTTTCTATAGGAGGTTTATTAAAGAGTTCTCTAAAATTTCTAGGCCTCTCACTAATCTTTTACAAAAGGATGTTCCAATTATTTTTGATGATGATTGTGTAGAAGACTTCGAAACACTTAAGAAAGCCTTAACTTCTACACCTATTGTTCAACCACCTGATTGGAACTTGCTATTTGAAATGATGATTATGCTGTTGGTGCCATTCTAGGACAAAGAGTTAAAAAGAAACTAAATGTTATCCACTGCTAGCAAAACTCTAGACAGTGCCCAAAGAAATTATACTACTACTAAAAAAGAATTTCTAGCACTTGTGTTCACTTGTGATAAATTTAGATCTTACATTGTTGATTCCAAAGTAATTGTTCACACCAATCATGTTGCAATTAAATACCTTATGAAAAAAAAGATGCTAAGCCTAGACTCATTAGGTGGGTTCTTTGGCTACAAGAATTTGATTTACATATCACTGATAGGAAAGGAGCTGAGAACCCCGTAGCTGATAACTTGTCTAGGTTAGAAAATATTCTTGATGACCCACTACCTATTGATGATAGATTTCCTGATGAACAACTAGCTATAATAAATGCTGACTATCACTACTGCAGGATGCTGCTAACGCGACACTACAATCAGAGACCCTTAGACGAAACTCTGTGCGATGCAATAATCGCAAACGGTGATGTAAAAATTCGTCAAAAAAGATGCAAAACTTTTGCGATGACGGATGCATCAAACATGGTTCAGAATTTAGTTGCGTGTGCGATGAGGGGCATACGGTTCAGTTCAATGAACTGTTTGCGATGAGGCAGAAGAACAGAAATAGGCAGCCATATGAAGGTGTGTGCGATATATGGCATGCGGTTCACTCAGATGATCTGTTTGTGGTTAGGCGGAACAAAAGAAATGGTGAGCCGGATCAAGGTGTGTGCGATAGAGGGCAAACAATTCACTCGGATGAACTATTTGTGTTGAGCCAAGATAATAGAAAATGTTCAATTTAACAAGATGTGTGTGATACACGGCAAACAAGTCTGTAATCAGAAATGTGTGCGAAGAACGATAATAACACAGATGGTTGGTGTTAATAAGACGTGTGTGTTGTGCATTGCGATTGCATACAGAACAACAATATATATAGGGTGGGTCTATTATGATAACACCCTTAAGACTCTTATTCTACTAACACCCAGCTTATTCTGCTAACAAAAACGAACTGCCAGGCCAAACAAATAGAACGTACTACCCACCCACAAACCTCACCCCACCACCCATCTTCCCCAGCCCACCTACATCTCCCTACCCAGAACCCAACCACCACCTCAACCTCCCACCTCCCATAGCAGCTTCCCCTCCACCTGCCACCGTGCTCACCGCCCCGCTGTGCGCTGCCGCGGCCCTCGTCTCCTACGTCGAGCTGCCCCCTCCATCAGGGTGCTGGCCATGTTTGGCGCTGCCGACAGCTCTCCTGGCACGATTCCTCCCCCCCCCCCTGTTGTTCGAGCTAGGCCGGATGCTCCGAGATTAGATCCGGGCAATCCTGTCCATGAGCCTCGTTCCTTCCCCTGGATCTGGCTAGAGGGGATCCGTGCTACTCCGACAACCTAGTGGCCCAACACGGCGAGCGTGCCGCCACCCACGTCGTCCTTGCATGATGCCGGCACTCCTCTCCAACTCCCCGTGCATCGTCGGTGCTCCTCCCCAACTCTGTGCATGGCCACTGGTGGAGACCGAGTACCGCCTACATCCGAGCGCGCGGTGGCCTTCCAGTGTGGTTCCCTATGGGCGCCTGCGTCAGGATCCCTGCTAGCCACGGCGGCCTCCCTGTTGCGCTCCACCCCATGCTGCCCTAACCAGCCACACTTGCCGCCTCCTTTCATGACGGTCGACCCTGGTGACAACGACAAGGATCCATCCCCCTGCTCGTGCACCACTGGCAATCTTGGATCCACTGCGCGCCGTCGCTGTTTTGTGTCACCGAGCTAGTTGGTGGTCTCACACCAGCGAACCCCCCTATGCAGTTCGCTTTTGCCTTCCTGGGGCATAGGTCCCAACCGCCCACGACATGTAGTACGGATGGTGATGCCGTATAGAACATCGTGCTAAACCCATCCATGGCTGTTGCTATTCAGAAGCATTTTGTAGTGTTTTTAATTTGGCACGATGTGTAGTTCTCTCGCGAGCATTCGGCGGGCATGTACCGTGCAGTGCATTAAACATGTCCTTGCAGTGCCCCGACGATCTCTTTAAACCTTCTTGGTATGCTCCGCATCATAAGATCCGTCTCCCCCTCTTTGCAACTCCTTCCATTTTTTGCAGCTCATTGAATATTTGTTTGCAGTTCATTGTGAGAATCCATGGTGTTGGTCGCGTCGCTCTTTTTCCTGCTGCTACATCTGAGGCAAGGATGGGCTCTGCTGCACCGGGAACCATGGTGTTGCGCGACATCGATGAAGACGACGTGGTGGTTCCCTTCTTCCCCAACAACGCAAGTTGGGGTGCGACTATGTAATAGTTGAAGTTCAGGAATATTTTTGTTGCCTTTTCAGATTTTGTTTGGGCGCAACACTACAGTTCGCCTGGGTTGTCGCTGCGGTGTGGCTGGGTGTGTAGTCCACCGGCGAGGGTGCTTGTTGTGCACTGCCGTGATTTAAGACGAAAAAAAGTAGTTCACTTCATTTGTGTAGCAGCTCATTGCCCCTCTATATGAAGTGAAATTTGTTCCGTGTGTCTCAAAATCCAGTCGACTACATAACACTTGTAGTGCATTTGGTCCTTGGATGTGGTTCACGTTTGAGAGTGATTTTGTTCACTTGTGCCCAACATGAAATAGCGAAAATTTTAGCAAAACAACAAGATAGTAATGCGGTTCACTTTGATATATGCCGTGGTTCATTTCCCGCCGTCTCTGTGGTCCACTCTCGTTCTTATAAAATATTGAACAAAACTCATGTGAGAAAGTCTATGTCCGGCAAAAGTATTCATGAATTTCACTTTCCCGTCTGATGCAGTGCGCTTTTCAGTACGAAAGCAGTGCGGTTTTCTGCTGATGCGGTTCACTCGTCGATTTTGCTGTCGCGAGAAGCAGAGTGTCTGCATTTCGGTAAATTCAAAATTGCTCTTAAACGGCAAGGAATTAGAGAGCATGTTCTACATGAAAAAGTTGCGCCTCGTCGATATCTTTCCAACGGCGTATAATTTGAATCATTCCAATCAACGATTTATAAAGTTTTCGTGAAAAACGACCACTGCCTCTCGTCGTCAGCCACACGATTTTCGAAATTAACTAAAAACAGTAAGGAATCTTAAACATTTCAACTTATGAAAGTTTCCCTCATCCATAGCTTTTCTATGGTATATTACACGCCTCGTTTCGACAAACGCTTAGAAAACTGGAGCGAAAACAATACCAAAAAATTGAAAAAACTAGAAAAACAAAATTCCGCATTTTAGTAAATTTGAAACTGCTCTTAAACTGTAATGAATTCGAGGAAATAATACATATGAAAAAGATGAGCGTCGATGATATCTTTCCAAAGGTGTGTCATTTGCTTCATTCTGACGAGCGGTTTAGAAAAAAACGCGAAAAACGCTCGCTGCCACTCGTCATGCGCCGCACCATTTCCAAAACTGCTCTTAAACCGGGAGGAATATCGAAAAGTGTTCAATATGGCGAAGTAGCGTTTAATCCATAGCTTTTCAATGGTATATTACACACCTCGTTACAATAAATGGTTAAACAATTAGAGCAAAAAAGGTACCGAAAAAACACAGCATGCAATTTTTTTGCGACGGAAGTTCACTCGCTGTAGCACACTTGGTTCAAACAATGATGTGCACTTGTGTTGAGCATGCAATGCGGAAGTGTTATCAGAATAGTTATTCTGCTAATATTAGCAAAATAGACCGGCTATATATATATGACAATCATTTGGGACACCTAAATGCCCAGACTCCTTACCTAGATGCCGTTGGATCATACTTCATCTCTTTGTTAAAATAGGTATAGACTTTGCATGCATACCCGCATTATTTTCCTATTTGTTTGCATGACCATACTTGTATGGAAAGTAATGAAGTTTGACTAATTGGTATGTGTCATTATTTTCCCTTCATGATAGTAAATTGCAATTAATTATTTAGCATACTCGTTGCCATGTATGGCATGTGCATAATAATTAATTAGAAAAATACCATGCAACTTTTTACCATGTACACCAATATGTACATATTTTCATTGGGTATAACACTAACATGTATATAGTTTCATTGGGTATGACACCAGCACACATATTTTCATTAGGTATAATACCCATTAACTGGTATCATGATCTAAAAATGTACACGTGGGTATCTCAGGTACATATACCACTTATAAAATGTGTGACATTGATGGGTATATACAAAAAAATTGACATCGAGGTATGTATATTTATGTTTATATTTTTATTGGGTATACACGTGTATATTTATTTGTATATTCGCATCGAGGTATATTTATGTGTATATTTTCATTGGGTGTAACATCAACACATACTTATTAAAATGTATGATATTTATGTGTATATTTTCATTGGGTATAACATCAATGCATACGAATTTGCATTAGGTATAATACCCACTAACTAGTATGTCGATCTAATACCATATACACATGGGTATCTCGGGTACATGTACATATATACGTACCCAAGCATAAGAAGCCCACTATCCCTCATTGTAAGATTACAATGTGTCGAGGTATTTTTACGACTCTGCACGCTTGCCCCACCTCCCCACCTCCCCGTCCTTTTCTAATCTATTGTGGACGGGTTTTTTGGGAGAAAGAAGAAGTTGTGAACGATTTTGAGAGTAGCGACGGCGAACGGCAGCGTCGTGCTCAGCGGGATGGCTTGAAGGCAAGTCATCAGTATGCTGGCTGGGGGGCAGTGTGCTGCTCGGCGGGTGATGAGTAGCTGGTGGGCTCGAGGTTGTGTTGGTCGCTGGGTAGGTGGGGTGGCATGTTGTCAGGCTGCTCCTAGGTCTTTGGTAGCACTGTGGTTGTGAGCGTAGTAAAACTAGATGGGATGGTCGTGCATGGTCTGCTTCGTGACAGTATTGTTTTGCATTCGGATTGAATTTTGGTTGGCTGTGTGAGCGCACATGAGGAGGTGAGCATCTCCAATTCTAATATTTTTTCCAAATTTCCATTAGTAAGGGTTCAGTTAACTACCAGATTTGTTGTGATGTGATTGTTACCTTGGAGTTCATGATGTTTTTCCATTTGGAAAGTGTTCATATGACCAACAAAGCCAAAGTTTTACAGCAGTTTTGGGGGACAAGGAGAAAACAACGAAGGGAGGGGATTGGCACCTATGCTTCTGGAACATTTTTTGATTTAACGGTTGTTATGTGTGTGTGTGCAGTGTGCTCGGAGGTCCATGAAGTTCTTCTCAGCAGCAGTGATGCCTCTCAATTTGGTTACAAGATCCAGGCAGATTGCTTCATCACTGACTGTAGGATTTATGCCTCTTCTACCCAGAATTTTAGTCAGCTGCAAAATTAAACAATAGAAAGGGTACAAAAACATCAAGCATGACACTGACCTAATATGGTCCAGATTGTATCCAAGTTTTGATCAAGTTCTACCCTGGATGTCGTTCCATGGTTATTAGATGTGTTTTGTTACAAGAGAGTTTTGAATATTACATGCATGGTTATTTTGCAGGTTGAGGAGCTTGAAGAAATTGTACTTATTTCTCATGTGTGTATACCTCTTAGATTTATTTAGTGAGAATTGAAAGATTCGGCTTTCAGTTTAATCTTCATGATAATACTACTTGTCCTATACAGATAAAAGAAATCTATGTATATCAGTACTTGTAGTATTTTTCTTGAGTATTACTTTTCTTTTCAATTAGGAAATTTCGTACTTAGTTGCCTTGTTTTCTGGCAGGGTTGGTGTGTTCAGAATATCTTTTTCCTACATAATGTTGTGACTTAGGGAAATTTTAGTGGTAAGTCCCACAATTTTGTTTCTTACTCCAGTTATCTGAGTTTTGGTTTCTTGTTTGAAACTGATGGGTGTCCATATTCCTAAAGCTTCAGCATCCAGTGAAGAATGGATGCATCAACTCTCATCTCATTCAAGCAAATGAGATATTGTCATGTCTCTATTTTAATTTTCCATTTTAGGTACTATTCATGTACTGTCTTACAAATTTTAAATTAGGATCCTTTTTCCAACTTCAAAATACATACTCTATGCAGCTAAACATTAGTCCAAATGACGAACATGTGTGTGGCTTTTTCTTCAACACTATAAAACATGTCATTACCTTCTGTTTGTTCAACAATATCCTCATAATTGCATAGATCCTAAAAGAAGTGTGTAGAACAAGAAGAGTGACCTACAAAATGACCCGCCTGCTGAACCACCACACGTAGAAGCTGGTTGTACGGTAAGGCATAAATCATATATTACTGAAACAAGATTTTTATTTGTCCAATTTCTACTTTGTATTGGAGCTTGCACATTTTATATTTACTTTTTTGCAACAAATATAATTTTCTCTTCCTTGGGTTTTTCTTCAGATTCTTATGTACCGTGACGTGTTGGTTTTGCTCATGTTTTTAACCCATTCCTTCTATCTTGGAGAGCTAACTATCCAAATATGATTAATAACTTCTTCCTAGGGGGTTTCTTAGCGCTGCCATCGACAAGTGTTTATTAGTTCATTGTCATATTTATATAGTCCCTTGTAATATGTGGCTGATGGATTATTCAGAGTACCTTTCAAACTAATGTTCCTCTTTCAGCTCACAGTTTTCCTTGCTTACATTTTGCCAAGCATCTCCGATAAAGAAACAGGACAGAGGAATCACAAGGACCTGCAATGATATGTGTATACATGTAATATTTTCCCAGGCCCTGGAACTTTTTCGGTAATCGTAGCTGAAACTGTGGGGTCATCCAGATAAGGATGTTGCCAAGGCTAACTAGAAATACATCTTCATAGAAACTGTAAAGTCATCCAGATGGGAATTTTGCAGCCTCTAATTTGAAATATAAATGTCCCTAGTGTTCTATCACGCCCAATATGCGTCTCTATCCTAAAGGAACTCGAAGGTCCCACCAAGGATAGAAGCGCATATTGGAAACACTTTTGCAAGGTGGATATCATTACATTGTACCATTACATAATAGTTGGGGATACATACAAAAGGCATACAATGCCACATGAATACAAAAACATCATACATAAGATCAACATCCAAATACGGATGAAACACAAACATAAACTCCAACGACATCCACCCTGCTAGCCTAGGCTGCTGACCAGGAACCTAACCCCTGATCGAAGAAGAAGCAGAACTCCAAAACAAGCAAACATCGCTCTCACGTCATGATCATCGCATTACCTGCACCTACAACTGTTGTTGTAGTAATCTATGAGCCACGAGGACTCAGCAATCCCATTACCATGGGTATCAAGACTAGCAAAGCTTAATGGGTATGGAATCGATAAGTGGTGAGGTTGCAGCAGCGACTAAGCATGTTATGGTGGCTAACTTACGAATACAAGAAATAAGATGAGAAGCTACACAAATGGGCGCAAACTAGTAGTGATCAAGAAGTGATCCTGAAACTACTTACGTCCAAACATAACCCAAACCGTGTTCACTTCCCAGACTCCGCCGAGAAGAGACCATCACGGCTACACACGCGGTTGATGCATTTTAATTAAGTCAAGTGTCAAATTCTCTACAACCGGATATTAACAAATTCCCATCTGCCACATAACCACGGGCACGGCTCTTCAAAGTTTATACCATGCAGGGGTGTCCCAACTTAGCCCATCACAAGCTCTCACGATCAGTGAAGGATATTCCTTCTCCCGGGAAGACCCGATCAGACTCGGAATCCCGGTTACAAGACATTTTGACAATGGTAAAACAAAATTAGCAAGACCTCCCAACGTGCCGACACCCTGATAATAGCCGTGCGTATCTCGTCTCAGGCCACGATCGGATTGACCAAACTTCTGGTAGGCCAATCGCAAAGTTGCCCCTGGCGGCCACCGATGGTTGATAGGTTGGACCAACACTCAGAGGAGCACTGGCCCTGGGGTTGATAAAAAATACTAGGGGTCCGGCAAAAATGCCCTATTTAAGTTTAAGTTGTTATTAGGCAAGTGGTAAAACCAATGTTGGGCCTTGCTGGAGGAGTTTTATTTAAAGCGAACTGTCGACGGGTTCCCATAAACCCGACCGCGTAAGGAACACAAAATCAAGTAACATAACACCGGTATGACGGAAACTAGGGCGGCAATAGTGGAACAAATCACCAGGCATAAGGCCGAGCCTTCCACCCTTTACCAAGTATATAGATGCATTAATTAAAATAAGAGATATTGTGATATCCCAACAAAAACATGTTCCAACATGGAGCAATCTTCAACTTCACCTACAACTAACAACGCTATAAGAGGGCCTGAGCAAAAGCAGTAACATAGACAAACAACGGTTTGCTAGGAAGGGTGAAAAAGGTTATAGGCTGACATGGCAATTTGGAAGGATTGATAAACAAGTGATAGGTAGTGCAGCATAGCGATAGAACGAAGCAATTAGCATAGCAATGATAGTAGTGACATCCAGGGTAACAGTCATCTTGCCTGAAATCGCGCTAGGAAGAAGAACGAATCCATGAAGAAGACGAACGGGCGAAGATGAACCAAGCGTAGACGAACGAATCCTCACGATCGCAACGAAACAAGAACTATCAAGAAGAAGCACATCCGGAAAGAAGCAAACAACATGGTAAACACAAGCATGAACAAGACATGATGCTCAACCAAATATGATGCATAACAAGATTAAATGTTGGTTAACATGGCAAGAGGTGAAACATAATAAAACTACCTATCTAGACAAGTTTAAATGAGGCCGAAACAACAAACAACAATTCCGGAAAATCCCCATGTGCATATTTCGAATTTGGTACTGTTCTGCCCTAAAACATATTTTTAAAGTTGTTAAACAGCAAAATAAAGTGCACCAAATTTTTCTAGACTAGTTATATATATAGTTTATTTAAAATGGAGCTACGGTTATTTAGTTATGAATTAAACCATATTAATATGTCATTTGAGCAAATTTAATGAAATAGCAAGGTTAACCATTTTAAACATGGATGAATGTTGCAAATTATGGAAGTAAATGAAATTCTAAGCATACCACATATAAAGTTTGTTTTAATCTGATGCACGGTTATTTAGTTATTAGCAATTCAAAATGATGGCATTTATGTGAATATGCAAAACAAAAGGAAAAGGAAAAGGGACACGGGCAGGTGCAGCTACTGTCAATGATTAGGGGGCCCGGGGGTGCTGAGGTGGCAGGAGTGTGGCTGTGTAGGGGTGTATGTTGACAGAGAGTATGACAAGTGGGACCTGGATGTCATCGGCATAGAGGCAAATTTACTAAAGGCAAAATTAAAAAAAAAGGGCCAACCTAAGTTTCGAACACAAGATCCCTTGGGTGGAGACTTGCCGCGCTAGCTAGCTCGGCTGGTCTCTGCCTGTGACAGTTCAGAGGAAATGAACGCATTTATAGCCGGGTGCAGATTTGCTGCGTGCATAAGAGCATAACAGAGACGAAGGCCTTCTTGCCCATGGCTGTGTGAGAGAAAGGAAACAGGGCAACAAAAAGGAATAGGAGACGCCTGGGATTTGATCCCAGGCCCTCCTGGACAGAGGAGCAGAGCTCTGATCAGTTGGCCTAAATGGATGTGTGTGATTACTAAGGGGGCATAGCCCCTTTTGAACAGGCAACGCCCAGTCTTGGAAACACCATGAACGAGCATCAACTTGTCAGCGACGACGGCAAGCAAAGTAGCGGATGTGGGTGTAGAATAACACCAGCGGGGGTGCGGGTTTGGTCAGTGAGCACAGGAGCGAGCGGCTTGGTTGCGAGGGAACTCGAGGTTGAGCAGGACCTCGTCTCGGGCGCGCGGCATGGCGATGATCAGGCAAGGCATTCGGGTGATCAAACATCGAGAGGAAGGAACAGAGAGGAAGGGGCATCACCCAGGTCACCATATGACACGATGAGGTCGACGGTGTTAGATAATAACGAGAAATAAACAAGACAGAGAGACACGGATTTTTACGTGGAAACCCTTGCGGGAGAAAAACACGGACGCACAAAGGCGCAATCACTATGATGGAGGAGTATGACAAGCACGAGACGACAGACCGTCTTAGGTCTGACTACATGGGGTATATATGAGGGGCAACACATAGGAGTCCTTGTAGGACAAGTAAACAAGTTGTACTCGTACGGGTCGGTACCAACGCAAAGGCCCACACCGTATGTACTACGTCTAGTCCAATATGGTACTGGAATTTGGATCACAATTTAACAATCTCCACCTTGAGCCAAATTCCCTCCAGTAGTCGAAGAAAGTGAATAACTCCATCCAAATCATCATAAACACCTTGTGCGTCAAAGTCCATAGGACTAATGAGAAATACCAACTAAGCCTGAGCAAAGCTCAAACTTATTGGTTGGAATTGGCTTTGTCATCATATCAGCAGGATTATCACGAGTACTTATCTTGCATACCTTCAAATCACCTTCAGCAACAAAATATCGAATATAGTGATATCTGACATCAATGTGCTTTGTTCTCTCATGGTACATTGGATTCTTGGCAAGATATATAGCACTTTGACTATCACTAAATATGGGAGGGCAAGATGAATCTCCACAAAGCTCAGTGTACAAACCTTTCAACCAGATAGCTTCTTTGCATGCCTCAGAAATAGCCATATACTTGGCATCAGTAGTGGAACAAGCCACAATAGACTGCAAAGTTGCTCTCCAACTCACAGCACAACCACCAATGGTGAAAACATAACCTGTGAGTGATCTTATCTTATCCAAATCACCAGCAAAGTCAGAATCAACAAAACCAACAAGTCCATCTCCAGTTTTCCCAAACTGTAAATAAGCATTAGAAGTACCTTGCAGGAATCTGAAAATCCACTGAACTGCATTCCAATGCTCTTTTCCAGGATTAGCCATGTATCTACTAACAACACTCAATGCATATGATAAATCCGGACGAGAACAAACCATGGCATACATAAGTGAACCAACTGCACTTGAATAGGGAACTCTAGACATGTACTCAATATCAGAATCTGACTTAGGACATAAAGCTGATGATAATTTGAAGTGTGCAGCTAACGATGTACTCACCGGCTTGGCATTACGCATATTAAAACGACGAAGAATTTATCTATATATCCCTTCTGACTTAGATATACTTTTCCAGATGGTCTATCTCTAGATATTTCCATGCCAAGAATTTTCTTTGCTGCACCCAAATCCATCATCTCAAATTCATTACTCAATTGCTTCTTTAGTTCATTAATCTCTGACATACTCTTTGTAGCAATAAGCATATCATCAAAATAAAGGAGCAAATAAATAGTTGAACCATTGATAGTTTTCAAATAAACACAACTATCATAATTAGACCTTTTGAAACCTTGAGAGAGCATAAAAGTGTCAAATCTCTTGTACCACTGTCTGGGGGGATTGCTTCAATCCATAAAGAGATTTCTTTAACTTGCAGACAAGCTTTTCTTTTCTAGGAATAACAAAACCTTCAGGTTTTTCCATATAAATATCCTCTTCTAATTCTCCATGTAAGAATGCAGTTTTAACATCCAATTGTTCAAGCTCAAGATCATGCATGGCAACAATACTGAGTAAAGTGCGAATAGAGCTATGCTTCACAACAGGAGAAAAGACTTTGTTATAGTTGTTGGAAATATGACCTAGAGGCAATAATAAATTAGTTATTATTATATTTCCTTGTTCATGATGATCGTTTATTATCCATGCTATAATTGTATTGATAGGAAACTCAGATACATGTGTGGGTACATAGACAACACCATGTCCCTAGTAAGCCTCTAGTTGACTAGCTCGTTGATCAATAGATGGTTACGGTTTCCTGACCATGGACATTGGATGTCATTGATAACGGGATCACATCATTAGGAGAATGATGTGATGGACAAGACCCAATCCTAAGCCTAGCACAAAGATCGTGTAGTTCGTATGCTAAAGCTTTTCTAATGTCAAGTATCATTTCCTTAGACCATGAGATTGTGCAACTCCCGGATACCGTAGGAATGCTTTGGGTGTACCAAACGTCACAACGTAACTGGGTGGCTATAAAGGTGCACTACAGGTATCTCCGAAAGTATCTGTTGGGTTGGCACGAATCGAGACTGGGATTTGTCACTCCGTGTAAACGGAGAGGTATCTCTGGGCCCACTGGGTAGGACATCATCATAATGTGCACAATGTGACCAAGGGGTTGATCACGGGATGATGTGTTATGGAACGAGTAAAGAGACTTGCTGGTAACGATATTGAACAAGGTATCGGTAAACCGACGATCGAATCTCGGGCAAGTACAATACCGTTAGACAAAGGGAATTGTATATGGGATCGATTGAGTCCTTGACATCGTGGTTCATCCGATGAGATCATCGTGGAACATGTGGGAGCCAACATGGTTATCCAGATCCCGCTGTTGGTTATTGACCGGAGAACGTCTCGGTCATGTCTACATGTCTCCCGAACCCGTAGGGTCTACACACTTAAGGTTCGATGACGCTAGGGTTATAAAGGAAGTTTGTATGTGGTTACCGAATGTTGTTCGGAGTCCCGGATGACATCCCGGACATCACGAGGAGTTCCGGAATGGTCCGGAGGTAAAGATTTATATATGGGAAGTCCTATTTTGGCCACCGGAAAATGTTCGGGCTTTTTCGGTATTGTACCGGGAAGGTTCTAGAAGGTTCCGGAGTGGGGCCCACCTGCATGGGGGACCCACATGAACGTGGGTAGTGGGGTCAAGGCCCCACACCCCTGGTCAAGGCGCACCAAGATTCCCCTTAGAAGGAATAAGATCATATCCCGAAGGGATAAGATCGAGATCCCTAAAAAGGGGGATAGCAATCGGTGGGGAAGGAAATGATGGGATTTCTTTCCTCCCACCTTTGCCAACGCCCCAATGGACTTGGAGGGCAAGAAACCAGCCCCCTCCACCCCTATATATAGTGGGGAGGCGCATGGGAGCTTCACCTTTCCCCTGGCGCAGCCCTCCCCCTCTCCCAAGTCCTCCTCCTCTCCCGCGGTGCTTGGCGAAGCCCTGCAGGATTGCCACGCTCCTCCACCACCACCATGCCGTCGTGCTGCTGCTGGATGGAGTCTTCCTCAACCTCTCCCTCTCTCCTTGCTGGATCAAGGCATGGAGACGTCACTGGGCTGTACGTGTGTTGAACGCGGAGGTGCCGTCCGTTCGGCACTAGGATCTCTGGTGATTTGGATCACGACGAGTATGACTCCTTCAACCCCGTTCTCTTGAACGCTTCCACTTAGCGATCTACAAGGGTATGTAGATGCACTCTCCTTTCCCTCGTTGCTGGTTTCTCCATAGATAGATCTTGGTGACACGTAGGAAAATTTTGAATTTCTGCTACGTTCCCTAATAGTGGCATCATGAGCTAGGTCTATTGCGTAGATTCTTTGCACGAGTAGAACACAAAGTAGTTGTGGGCGTTGATTTTGTTCAATATGCTTACCGTTACTAATCCAATCTTGTTTCGATGGTATTGTGGGATGAAGCGGCCCGAACCGACCTTACACGTACTCTTACGTGAGACAGGTTCCACCGATTGACATGCACCAGGTGCATAAGGTGGCTAGCGGGTGCCAGTCTCTCCCACTTTAGTCGGAACGGATTCGATGAAAAGGGTCCTTATGAAGGGTAAATAGCAATTGACATATCACGTTGTGGTTTTGCGTAGGTAAGAAACGTTCTTGCTAGAAACCCATAGCAGCCACGTAAAACATGCAAACAACAATTAGAGGACGTCTAACTTGTTTTTGCAGGGTTTGCTATGTGATGTGATATGGCCAAGAAGAATGTGATGAATGATATGTGATGTATGAGATTGATCATGTTCTTGTAATAGGAATCACGACTTGCATGTCGATGAGTATGACAACTGGCAGGAGCCATAGGAGTTGTCTTTATTTATTGTATGACCTGCGTGTCATTGATCAACGCCATGTAATTACTTTACTTTATTGCTAACCGGTAGCCATACTAGTAAAAGTAATAAGTTGGCGAGACAACTTCATGGAGACACGATGATGGAGATCATGATGATGGAGATCATGGTGTCATGCCGGTGACGATGATGATCATGGAGCCCCGAAGAAGGAGATCAAAAGGAGCAAAATGATATTGGCCATAACATGTCACTTTTTGATTACATGTGATGTTTATCATGTTTATGCATCTTGTTTACTTAGAACGACGGTAGTAAATAAGATGATCCCTTACAACAATTTCAAGAAGTGTTCTCCCCTAACTGTGCATCGTTGCTAAAGTTCGTCGTTTCGAAGCACCACGTGATGATCGGGTGTGATAGATCCTTACGTTCACATACAACGGGTGTAAGACAGTTTTACACATGCAAAACACTTAGGGTTAACTTGACGAGCCTATCATGTACAGACATGGCCTCGGAACACAGAGACCGAAAGGTCGAGCATGAGTCGTATGGAGGATACGATCAACATGAAGATGTTCACCGATGATGACTAGTCCGTCTCACGTGATGATCGGACATGGCCTAGTTGACTCGGATCATGTAATCACTTAGATGACTAGAGGGATGTCTATCTGAGTGGGAGTTCATAAGATGAATTTAATTATCCTGAACATAGTCAAAAGATCTTTGCAAATTATGTCGTAAGCTCGCGCTTTAGTTCCACTGTTTATATATGTTCCTAGAGAAAATATAGTTGAAAGTTGACAGTAGCGATTATGCGGACAGTAGAAAGCTTATGTCCTTGATGCACCGCTCAGTGTGCTGAACCCCAAACGTCGTTTGTGGATGTTGCGAACATCAGACATACACGTTTTGATAACTACGTGATAGTTCAGTTAAACGGTTTAGAGTTGAGGCACCAAAGACTTTTTTTGAAACGTCGCGGAACATATGAGATGTTTCGAGGGCTGACATTGGGATTTCAGGCTCGTGCCCACGTCAAGAGGTATGAGACCTCCGACGATTTTCTTAGACTGCAAACTATGGGAGAAAAGCTCAATCGTTGAGCTTGTGCTCAGATTGTCTGAGTGCAACAATCACTTGAATCGAGTGGGAGTTGATCTTCCAGATGAGATAGTGATGTTTCTCCAAAGTCATTGCCACCAAGCTGCTAGAGCTTCGTGATGAACTATAACATATCAGGGATAGATATGATGATCCTTGAAGTATTCACGATGTTTGACACCGCGAAAGTAGAAATCAAGAAGGAGCATCAATTGTTGATGGTTGGTGAAACCACTAGTTTCAAGAAGGGCAAGGGCAAGAAGGGATACTTCATGAAACGGCAAATCATCTACTGCTCCAGTGAAGAAACCCAAGGTTGAACCCAAACCCGAGACTAAGTGCTTTTGTGATAAGGGGAATAGTCACTAGAGCGGAATTACCCTAGATACTTGGTAGATGAGAAGGCTGGCAAGGTCGATAGAAGTATATTGGATATACATTATGTTAATGTGTACTTTACTAGTACTCCTAGTAGCACCAGGGTATTAGATACCGGTTCGGTTGCTAAGTGTTAGTAACTCGAAATAAAAGAGCTACGGAATAAACGGAGACAAGCTAAAGGTGAGCTGACGATATTTCCAAGTTTGATGTGATCAAACATCGCACGCTCCCTCTACCATCAAGATTAGTATTAAACCTGAATAATTGTCATTTGGTGTTTGCGTTGAGCATAGACATGATTGGATTATGTCTATCGCAATACGGTTATTCATTTAAGGAGAATAATGGTTACTCTGTTTATTTGAATAATACCTTCAATGGTCTTGCACCTGAAACGAATGGTTTATTGAATCTCGATCGTAGTGATACACATTTCATGCCAAAAGATATAAGATAGTAATGATAGTACCACTTACTTGTGGCACTGCCATGTAAGTCATATTGGTATAAAACGCATGAAGAAGCTCCATGTTGATGGATCTTTGGACTCACTCGTTTTGAAAAGTTTGAGACATGCGAACCACGTCTATTGGTGTATACGCATGAAGAAACTCCATGCAGATGGATCGTTTGGACTCACTTGATTTTGAATCACTTGAGATATGCAAATCATACCACATGGGCAAGATGACTGAGAATCCTTGTTTTTAGTAAGATGGAACAAGATAGCAACTTGTTGGAAGTAACACATTTTGATGTGTGCAGTCCAACGAGTGCTGAGGCACGCAGTGGATATCGTTATGTTCTTACTTCACAGATGATTTGAGTAGATACTGAGTATATTTACTTGATCAAACATAAGTCTGAATTATTGAATGGTTCAAGTAATTTCAGAGTGAAGTTGAAGATCATCGTGACAAGAGGATAAAATGTCTATGATATGATCATAGAGATGAGTATCTGAGTTACGAGTTTTGGCACGCAATTAAGACATTGTGGAAATTGTTTCACAATTAATACCGCCTGGAACACCATAGTGTGATGGTGTGTCTAAACATCATAGTTGCACCCTATTGGATATGGTGCGTACCATGATGTCTCTTATCGAATTACCACTATAGTTCATGGGTTAGGCATTAGAGACAACCGCACTCACTTTATAGGGCACCACGTAATTCCGTTGAGATGACACCGTTTGAACTATGGTTTGGAGAAACCTAAGTTCTCGTTTCTTAAAGGTTTGGGGCTGCGACGCTTATGTGAAAAAGTTTCAGGTTGATAAGCTTGAACCCAAAGCGGATAAAATGCATATTCATAGGACACCCAAAACAGTTGGGTATACCTCCTAGTTCAGATCCGAAAGCGATAGGGATTGTTTCTTGAATCGGGTCCTTTCTCGAGGAAAAGTTCGTCTCGAAAATTGAGTGGGAGGATGGTGGAGACTTGATGAGGTTATTGAACCGTCACTTCAACTAGTGTGTAGCAGGGCACAGGAAGTTGTTCCTGTGGCACCTACACCAATTGAAGTAGAAGCTTATGATAGTGATCATGAAACTTCGGATCAAGTCACTACCGTACCTCGTAGGGTGACAAGGATGCGTACTGCTTCAGAGTGGTACAGTAATCCTGTCTTGAAGGTCATGTTGCTAGACAACAATGAACCTACGAGCTATGGAGAAGCAATGGTGGGCCCAAATTCCGACAAATGGTTAGAAACCATGGAATCCGAGATAGGATCCATGTATCAGAACAAAGCATGGACTTTGGTGGACTTGCCCGATGATCGGCAAGCCATTGAGATAAGTGGATCTTTAAGAAGAAGACGGACGTGGACGGTAATGTCACCGTCTATGAAGCTCAACTTGTGGCGAAGAGTTTTTTCACAAGTTCAAGGAAGTTGACTACGATGAGATTTTCGCGATGCTTAAGTCCGTCGGAATCATGTTAGCATTAGCTGCATTTATGAAATCTAGCAGATGGATGTCAAAACGAGTTTCCTTACCAGTTTTTGTAGGGAAAGGTTGTATATGATACAATCAGGAAGGTTTTGTCGATCCTAAGGATGCTAAAAGGTATGCTAGCTCCAGTGATCCTTCTAAGGACTGGAGCAAGCATCTCGGAGTTGGAATGTACGCTTTGATGAGATGATCAAAGATTTTGGATTTATACAAAGTTTATGAGAAACTTGTATTTCCAAAGAAGTGAGTGGGAGCACTATAGAATTTCTGATGAGTATATGTTGTTGACATATTGTTGATCAGAAATGATGTAGAATTTCTGGAAAGCATATAGGGTTATTTGAAAAGTGTTTTTCAATAGATAACCTGGATTAAGCTGCTTGAACATTGAGCATCAAGATCTATAAGGATAGATCAAAACACTTAATGGTACTTTCAAATGAGCATATACCTTGACATGATCTTGAAGGTGTTCAAGATGGATCAGTCAAAGAAGGAGTTCTTGCCTGAGATGTAAGGTATGAAGTTAAGACTTAAAGCTCGACCGCGGTAGAATAGAGAAAAAGGATGAAGGTCGTCCCTTATGCTTCAGACGTAGGCTCTATAGTATGATATGCTGTGTACCACACCGGAAGTGTGCCTTGCCATGAGTCAGTCAAGGGGTACAAGAATGATCCAGGAATGGATCATTGGACAGCGGTCAAAAATTGTCTTCTCGATTATGGAGGTGATAAAGAGTTCGGCATAAAGGGTTACGTCGATGCAAGCTTTAACACCTATCCGAGTGACTCTGAGTAGCAAACCGGATACGTATGGTGGAGCAACCATTTGGAATAGCTCCAAGTGGAGCGTGGAAGCAGCATTTACAATATGACCTAGAGATTTGCAAAGTACATACGGATCTGAATGTTGCAGACCCGTTGACTAAAACCTCTCTCACAAGCAAAACATGATCAAACCCCAGAACTCATTGAGTCTTAATCACATGATGATGTGAACTAGTTTAATGACACTAGTAAACTCTTTGGATGTTGGTCACATGGCGATGTGACCTGTGAGTGTTAATCACATGGCGATGTGAACTAGATTATTGACTCTAGTGCAAGTGGGATACTGTTGGAAATATGCCCTAGAGGCAATAATAAATTAGTTATTATTATATTTCCTTGTTCATGATAGTCGTTTATTATCCATGCTATAATTGTATTGATAGGAAACTCAGATACATGTGTGGGTACATAGACAACACCATGTCCCTAGTAAGCCTCTAGTTGACTAGCTCGTTGATCAATAGATGGTTACGGTTTCCTGACCATGGACATTGGATGTCATTGATAACGGGATCACATCATTAGGAGAATGATGTGATGGACAAGACCCAATCCTAAGCCTAGCACAAAGATCGTGTAGTTCGTATGCTAAAGCTTTTCTAATGTCAAGTATCATTTCCTTAGACCATGAGATTGTGCAACTCCCGGATACCGTAGGAATGCTTTGGGTGTACCAAACGTCACAACGTAACTGGGTGGCTATAAAGGTGCACTACAGGTATCTCCGAAAGTATCTGTTGGGTTGGCACAAATCGAGACTGGGATTTGTCACTCCGTGTAAACGGAGAGGTATCTCTGGGCCCACTCGGTAGGACATCATCATAATGTGCACAATGTGACCAAGGGGTTGATCACGGGATGATGTGTTACGGAACGAGTAAAGAGACTTGCCGGTAACGAGATTGAACAAGGTATCGGTATACCGACGATCGAATCTCGGGCAAGTACAATACCGTTAGACAAAGGGAATTGTATACGGGATCGATTGAGTCCTTGACATCGTGGTTCATCCGATGAGATCATCGTGGAACATGTGGGAGCCAACATGGGTATCCAGATCCCGCTGTTGGTTATTGACCGGAGAAAGTCTCGGTCATGTCTACATGTCTCCCGAACCCGTAGGGTCTACACACTTAAGGTTCGATGACGCTAGGGTTATAAAGGAAGTTTGTATGTGGTTACCAAATGTTGTTCGGAGTCCCGGATGAGATCCCGGACGTCACGAGGAGTTCCGGAATGGTCCGGAGGTAAAGATTTATATATGGGAAGTCCTATTTTGGCCACCGGAAAATGTTCGGGATTTTTCGGTATTGTATCGGGAAGGTTCAAGAAGGTTCCGGAGTGGGGCCCACCTGCATGGGGGACCCACATGAACGTGGGTAGTGGGGTCAAGGTCCCACACCCCTGGTCAAGGCGCACCAAGATCCCCCTTAGAAGGAATAAGATCATATCCCGAAGGGATAAGATCGAGATCCCTAAAAAGGGGGATAGCGATCGGTGGGGAAGGAAATGATCGGATTTCTTTCCTCCCACCATTGCCAACGCCCCAATGGACTTGGAGGGCAAGAAACCACCTACATGGGGGACCCACATGAACGTGGGTAGTGGGGATCTTGGTGCGCCTTGACCAGGAGTGGGGCCCACCTGCATGGGGGACCCACATGAACATGGGTAGTGGGGTCAAGGCCCCACACCCCTGGTCAAGGCGCACCAAGATCCCCCTTAGAAGGAATAAGATCATATCCCGAAGGGATAAGATCGAGATCCCTAAAAAGGGGGATAGCAATCGGTGGGGAAGGAAATGATGGGATTTCTTTCCTCCCACCTTTGCCAACGCCCCAATGGACTTGGAGGGCAAGAAACCAGCCCCCTCCACCCCTATATATAGTGGGGAGGCGCATGGGAGCTTCACCTTTCCCCTGGCGCAGCCCTCCCCCTCTCCCAAGTCCTCCTCCTCTCCCGCAGTACTTGGCGAAGCCCTGCAGGATTGCCACGCTCCTCCACCACCACCATGCCGTCGTGCTGCTACTGGATGGAGTCTTCCTCAACCTCTCCCTCTCTCCTTGCTGGATCAAGGCATGGGAGACGTCACCGGGCTGTACGTGTGTTGAACGCGGAGGTGCCGTCCGTTCGGCACTAGGATCTCCGGTGATTTGGATCACGATGAGTATGACTCCTTCAACCCCGTTCTCTTGAACGCTTCCGCTTAGCGATCTATAAGGGTATGTAGATGTACTCTCCTTTCCCTCGTTGCTGGTTTCTCCATAGATAGATCTTGGTGACACGTAGGAAAATTTTGAATTTCTGCTACGTTCCCCAACAATAGTCAATACGTGGAATCTGGCTATAACCTTTAGCAACTAACCTTGCTTTATATCTTGTCTCATCATTAGGAGAAACACCTTATTTCCTCTTGAAAACCCACTTGCAACGAATAGGTTTCTTCTCTCTAGGCAATTTTACTAAATCCCAAGTGCCATTCTCTTCATGTGATTCCATCTCATCATGCATAGCGGTCATCCAATTATTACTATCACCAGAAATAATAGCCTCGGAATATGAAGAAGGCTCGGCATTACCTTCAATTTCTTCCGCAACAGATAAAGCAAAAGAAACAATATTGCACTCTTCAATTAACCTGTCAGGTTTATTAATACCCCGCCTAACTCTGTCACATGCAAGATTCCAACTAGATGGAACAATAGGCTGATTTGGAGTGGGAGTGACATATTCATCATCAACGACGGGTTCATCATGCGCATCAACAAATTCATTACCAGATGTATCACCTGTTTCAATAACATGCTCCACCTGAACAGTACGCTCCTGAACAATAGGTTGTTGTTCACTCTCATCGGGAACATTAGTAGATGAAACATCATGTAACATAGCAGATTCATTAAAGATAACATTTCTGCTAATAACAACCTTCTGGGTTCCAGGATTCCACAATTTAAAACCATTAACACCAGACTTATAACCAAGAAAGATGCACTTAACAGCCCTAGGCTCCAACTTTCCATTATCAACATGAGCATAAGGTGTGCAACCAAAAACTCTCAACTGTGAATAGTCAGCAGGTGAACTAGACCATACCTCAATTGGAGTTTTCTTATTAAGAGCAATAGATGGTGAACGGTTAATGAGATAACAAGCAGTGGAAGTGGCCTCAGCCCAAAAACGCGTATGCAAACCTGCATTGGACAACATGCAACGGGCTCTGGAAATAATGGTCCCGTTCATACGCTCAGCAACACTGTTTTGTTGATGAGTATAAGGAACGGTGTAGTGTCTGACAATGCCTTCAGACTTGGAATAATTTTTAAATTCCTTAGAACAGAATTCCATACCATTATCAGTGCGAAGTATTTTTACCTTCTTTTCAGTTTGCCTTTCAATCATAATCATCCACTCCATAAATGCTGAGAATGCTTCATATTTATGCTTCAAGAAATAAGGCCAAACTTTTCTCGAATAATCATCAATAATAGTCAGCATGTAACTAGCACCACCTAGTGACTTCTTGCGAGATGGTCCCCATAAATCAGAATGCACATAATCAAGAATACCTTCAGTTGTATGAGTCGAAGTGTTGAACTTCACCCTCTTGTGCTTGCCGAAGATACAATGCTCACAAAACTTTAATTTACCAGGTTCATATCCATCAAGAATACCTCTCTTATTTAACTCTACTAAACCAAGTTCACTCATATGTCCAAGACGCATATGCCAAAGGTTAGCAGCATCACAATCAGAAATCTTTCAAATAACTGTAGTAGCATTACCTGAAACGGTCGAACCTCGAAGGTAATAAAGACCATTGGTCGAACTTAAGTCACCTTTCATCGCAACAAGGGAACCTTTGGTGACTTTCAAAACATTATCTCCACCTGAATACTTGTACCCCTTTGCATCAAGGGCACTCACGGAAATAAGATTTCTCTTCATCTTTGGAATATACCGAACATCTTTCAAATTCTGATTGTGCCATCAAACATCTTGATTCCAACGGAATCTATGCCTTCAATCTTGCATGGTGAATTATCAAAACCCAAAACGGAACCAGCAGAAGTAGTGGAATCAAAAGTAGTAAACTGATAACCCACAAGTATAGGGGATTGCAACAACTTTCGAGGGTAGAGTATTCAACCCAAATTTATTGATTCAACACAAGGGGAGCCAAAGAATATTCTTGAGTATTAGCAGTTGAGTTGTCAATTCAACCACACCTGGATAACTTAGTATCTGCAGCAATGTGTTTAGTAGCAAAAGTGGTATGATAATAATAGTAATGGTAGCAAAAGTAAAGATAAATGTTTTTGGGTTTTTTGTAGTAGTTGTAACAGTAGTAACGGAAAAGTAAATAAGCAAAGAAGAATATGTGAAAAGCTCGTAGGCAATGGATCAGTGATGAATAATTATGCCAGATGCGATTCCTCATGCAATAGTTATAACATAGGGTGATGTAGAACTAGCTCCAATTCATCAATGTGTAGGCATGTATTCCGTAAATAGTCATACGTGCTTATGGAAAAGAACTTGCATGACATCTTTTGTCCTACCCTCCCGTTGCAGCGGGGTCCTTACGGAAACTAAGGGATATTAAGGCCTCCTTTTAATAGAGAACCGGAACAAAGCATTAACACATAGTGAATACATGAACTCCTCAAACTACGGTCATCACCGAGAAGTATCCCGATTATTGTCACTTCGGGGTTGTCAGATCATAACACATAATAGGTGACTATAGACTTGCAAGATAGGATCAAGAACACACATATATTCATGAAAAGATAATAGGTTCAGATCTGAAATCATGGCACTCGGGCCCTAGTGACAATCATTAAGCATAGCAAAGTCATAGCAACATCAATCTTAGAACATAGTGGATACTAGGGATCAAACCCTAACAAAACTAACTTGATTACATGGTAAATCTCATCCAACCCATCACCATCTAGCAAGCCTACGATGGAATTACTCACGCACGGCGGTGAGCATCATGAAATTGGTGATGGAGGATGGTTGGTGATGACGACGGCGACGAATCCCCCTCTCCGAAGCCCCGAACGGACTCCAGATCAGCCCTCCCGAGAGAGATTAGGGCTTGGTGGCGGCTCCGTGTCGTAAAACGCGATGAAACTTTCTCCTTGATTTTTTTCTCCCCGAGACGGTATATATGGAGTTGGAGTTGAGGTCGGAGGAGGTCCAGCGGGCCCATGAGATAGGAGGGCGCGCCCTAGGGGGGCGCCCCCTGTCTCATGGACAGCCCGTGGGCCCCTGGCCTTGATTCTTTTTCCAAAAATTCTTATTAATTCTGAAAAGTGCCTCCGTGGATTTCCAGGACATTCCGAGAACTTTTCTTTTCTACACATAAAACAACATCATGGCAGTTCTGCTGAAAATAGCGTCAGTCTGGGTTAGTTTCATTCAAATCATGCAAGTTAGAGTCTAAAACAAGGGCAAAAGTGTTTGGAAAAGTAGATACGTTGGAGACGTATCAACTCCCCCAAGCTTAAACCTTTGCTTGTCCTCAAGCAATTCAGTTGATAAACTGAAAGTGATAAAGAAAAACTTTTACAAACTCTGTTTGCTCTTGTTGTTGTAACATGAAAAGCCAACATTCAAGCTTCAGCAAATATTACGAACTAACCATACTAACAATAGCACATAGGTCTCACAATTACTCATATCAATGACATAATCAGCTAGCGAGCCATAATAATAAAACTCGGATGACAACACTTCCTCAAAATGATCATAACATGATATAACAAAATGGTATCTCGCTAGCCCTTTCTGAGACCGCAAACCATAAATGCAGAGCACCTTTAAAAATCAAGGACTGACTAAACATTGTAATTCATGGTAAAAGAGATCCAGTCAAGTCATACCCAATATAAACCAATAATAATGAATGCAAATGACAGTGTGCTCTCTAGCGGGTTCTTTTTAATAAGAATGGATGATGACTCAACATAAAAGTAAATAGATAGGCCCTTCGCAGAGGGAAGCAGGGATTTGTAGAGGTGCTAGAGCTCGATTTTAAAATAGAGATTGAATAACATTTTGAGCGGCATACTTTTGCTGTCAACGCAACAACTATGAGATGGCTGTATCTTCCATACTACATGCATTATAGGCAGTTCCCAAACAGAATGGTAAAGGTTTATACTCCCCCAACCACCAACAGGAATCAATCCATGGCTTGCTCGAACCAACGAGTGCCTCCAACATACAATAGCCCTGGGGGAGTTTTGTTTAATTATTTTGATTTGCTTTGATATTTTTGGATCATGGGACTGGGCATCCCGGTTACCGGCCCTTTCTCGTGAATGAGGAGCGGAGTCCACTCCTCTTGAGAATAACCCACCTAGCATGGAAGATATAGGCAGCCCTAGTTGAAACATGAGTTGCTCGAGCATACAAAACAGAATTTCAATTGAAGGTTTGGAGTTTGGCACATGCAAATTTACTTGGAACGGCAGGTAAATACCTCATATAGGTAGATATAGTGGACTCATATGGAACAACTTTGGGGTTTAAGGAGTTTGGATGCACAAGCAGTATTCCCGCTTAGTATAGGTGAAGGCTAGCAAAAGACTGGGAAGCGACCAACTGAGAGAGCGACAACAGTCGTAAACATGCATTAAAATTAATTTACACCGAGTACAAGCATGAGTAGGATATAATCTACCATGAACATAAATATCATGAAGGCTATGTTGATTTGATTCAACTACATGCGTGAACATGTGCCAAGTCGAGTCACTTAATACATTCAAAGGAGGATACCATCCCATCATACCACATCATAATCATTCTAATAACATGTTGGCACGCAAGGTAAACCATTATAACTCATAGCTAATCAAGCATGGCACAAGCAACTATAATCTCTAAATGTCATTGCAAATATGTTTACTTCATAATAAGCTGACTCAGGAATGATGAATCATCATATTTACAAAAACAAGAGAGGTCGAGTTCATACCAGCTTTTCTCATCCCAATAAGTCCATCATATATCGTCATTATTGCCTTTCACTTGCACGACCAAACGATGTGTATAATAATAAGAATGCACATGCATTGGACTAAGCTGGAATCTGCAAGCATTCAACTCAAGAGAGAAAACAAGTAATATGGGCTCTGAATTAAATAAACAATCAGGCATATAAGATCCACTAAGCATTTTCAATAAAGTCTTCTCGACCCCCAAAGGAAAGAAAAGAAAATAAACTATTTACACGGGAAAGCTCCCAACAAGTAAGAAGAAGAACTAGAAATATTTTTGGGTTTTCATTTTAATTTCTACTACAAGCATGGAAATTAAACTAACTAATTTTTTTAGTTTTTCTTAAGGTTTATCAAACACAAAGAAGAAAACTAGAAAAAGAAATTTAAACTAGCATGGATAATACAATGAAAGAGTATGAGCACCGACGACTAGTGTGTGAACATGAATGTAAAGTCAGTGAGAAATATGTACTCCCCCAAGCTTAGGATTTTGGCCTAAGTTGGTTTAATACCAAGGACCGCTGCTACTCTTCCCGGTGTAGTGGGAGGTGTAATCAGGATACCATTGGCTGGTCATCTCCGGATCCCACTGGACAAATGATGCACGATAAGGGTCCAGTTCAGGTTCCGGCTCAGGTTCAGGTTCCGTATTAAAAGCTTGGGCTAGATGGTTGTTCACCGCCTCCGGCGTGATAAGACGATTTTCTGCAAGCAAATCAAATAACAGAGGTGCAGGCAAAATAATGAACTCAAAGTGTTTCTTATTGAATCTAAGTCAATACAAGAGCATCTTCTCTTTGTTGTCAACAATAAACTTGTGTGCTACCATGCTCTTGTAATCTAAAATGTGAGGAGGTAATTTTGTCTCCTCCTCATCATAGTGCCCAATGGGTATCTGAAAATGTTCAGCAAGGCGTGCAACATAGATACCTCCAAATATTGGGGCCTTTTGTACGATTTAGGGCTAGCCATTTAGCAACGACGGCACCCATCCTAAAAGTATTGTCTCCCGGCAAAGCATGTTGAAGAACAATAATATCTGGAATGCTCAAATTTCCACTATTCCTACGACCAATCAAGCATCTACTAGCAAATATAGCAAAGTAGCGTAAAACAGGAAAGTGTATGCTAGAGACTTTTGCCTTAGAGCCCTTCTTTGGCTCTTCTACAGCAATAGTTTTAATGAAGCCATCCACATCTTCACGATGGGGTTCCTCTAATTCTCCATCATAAGGTATCCTACATACCGCGCAAAAATGACGTAAAGACATTTCTTTGAAATCATCATATAAATGAAATGATACTACGGGCGGTGACTTCTTAGGATAATAATAAAAGTTTTGCACGAAAGTATTGGTAAGTAAGAGATACTGATCGATTCGGTCGTTCATGAAACCGGTGAGGCCTGCAGTCCCGATTAAAGCATAAAAGTCTTCATGAATTCCGGCTTCTTTCAAGAAATCCTCACACGGCCATTCACATGACCGTACTTCCGCTAAGCGAGGAAGATTATACTTGGGTTTTTCCTTCTCTTTGTCTTGTTTTTCCTTAGAGCTTTGGCTAGAAGAGCCTTTAAAGAGCCTCCTTAACATTTTCTGAAAATTTCTGAAATTTTAGTGACTTCAAAATAAAAGTGAATAAAACTAAAGAAGATTGATAGCAACTACTCCTACAAGTGCCTAGAGTCTATATCATGCATTGGAATTGCTTGGGACGTCAAAAATTTAACATGAAACCTCAAGAACATGGTCACCTATGAAGCAAATATTTGCAATGAATAAAGCACTAGAACAAAAACTAATTGGACCAATGGAGGAGTCACATACCAAGCAACAATCTCCCAAAGCAGTTTTGTGAATGGAGCTTTAAGCTAAGAGATCGAAAATCGCAGCAAAACATGCTAGAACTCGGGCTTGAGCTGGATGGGGATTTTTTTGGGTAGAAGATGAAGTGTGTGGGTGCTGGCATAAGTGGAGGGGAGCCACCAGGGGCCCACGAGACAGGGGGCGCGCCATACAGGGGGGCGCTCCCTCCTCTCTCGTGGCCTGGTGCTTGGCCCTCCTGCAGTGTTTTTAGTGCCTAAAATCCTCAAATATTCCAAAAAAATCATACTAAATTTGCAGTGCATTTGGAGCACTTTTATTTTCAGACTATTTTTTAATGCACGGATAATTCAGGAAACAGACGGATAATACTATTTTTGCTTTATTTAATCTAAATAACAGAAATTAAAAAGAGTATACAGAAAGTTGTGCCTTCTAGTTTCATCCATCTCGTGATCATCAAAATGAACCCACTAACAAGGTTGATCAAGTCTTGCTAACAAACTCATTCCGAATAACACGGAACCGGAGAAATTCCGAATAACACTAAGTTACCTCAACGGGGATATGAAAATCCCCAACAATAAGAATATCATACTTTTTCTTGACACTCGGTAGAGGAAATTCAAAACCCTCCAAAAATGATAGTCGGAACTTTTTCAATAGAATTGATGCTATGAACTTGAGATTGTTTCCTCGAAAAGTGTATCGTATGCTCATTACCATTAACATGAAAAGTGACATTGCCTTTGTTGCAATCAATAACAGCCCCAACAGTATTAAGAAAAGGTCTACCAAGGATAATATACATACTATCGTCCTCAGGAATATCAAGAATAACAAAGTCTGTTAAGATAGTGACATTTGCAACCACAACAGGCACATCCTCACAAATACCAACAGGTATAGCAGTTGATTTATCAGCCATTTGCAAAGATATTTCAGTAGGTGTCAACTTATTCAATTCAAGTCTACGATATAAAGAGAGAGGCATAACACTAACACCGGCTCCAAGATCACATAAAGCAGTTCTAACATAATTTCTTTTAATAGAGCATGGTATAGTTGGTACACCCGGATCTCCCAGTTTCTTTGGTATTCCACCCTTATAAGTGTAATTAGCAAGCATGGTGGAAATTTCAGCTTCCGGTATCTTTCTTTTGTTTGTAATGATATCCTTCATATATTTATCATAAGGATTTACTTTAAGCATATCAGTTAAGCGCAAACGTAAGAAAATAGGTCTAATCATTTCAGCAAAGCGCTCAAAATCCTCATCATCCTTTGACTTGGATGGTTTAGGAGGAAAGGGCATGGGTTTCTGAACCCATGGTTCTCTTTCTTAACCGTGCTTCCTAGCAACAAAATCTCTCTTATCATAACGTTGATTCTTTGATTGTGGGTTATCAAGATCAACAGCAGGTTCAATCTCTACATCATTATCTTTGCTAGGTTGAGCATCAACATGAAAATTATCATTAACATTATCACTAGGTTCATGTTCATCACCTGATTGAGTTTCAGCATCAGAAATAGAAATATCATTAGGATTCTCAGGTGTCTCTACAGTAGGTTCATTAGAAGCATGCAAAGTTCTATCATTTTTCTTTTTCTCCTTTTTAGAAGAACTAGGTGCCTCTAAATTATTTGTCTGAGAATCTTGCTCGATTCTCTTAGGGTGGCCTTCAGGATACAAAGGTTCCTGAGTCATTCTACCAGTTCTAGTAGCCACTCTAACAGCAAAGTCATTTTAATTATTTAATTCATCAAGCAATTCATTTTGAGCTTTAAGTACTTGCTCATCTTGAGTAGCAACCATAGAAGCATATTTGCTAACGCGGTGAAGTTCATCTTTAACTCTAGCCAGATTATCACCTACACATCCTATCTCGAAAGCATTATTCTTTAACTCTCTACCAACATAAGAATTAAAACTTTGTTGTCTAGCCATAAAGTCATCAAATTCATCTAAGCATGGGCTATGAAATTTAATAGAGGGTATTTCAACTTTGTCATATCTATAGAGAGAATTTACCTTTACTACCTGTGTCGGATTATCAAGACAATGTAGTTCTTCAGGCGGTATATTAAGACCATGTATTTCTTCAATAGGTGGTAAATTCTTAACATCTTCAGTTTTAATACCTTTTTCTTTCATTGATTTCTTTGCCTCTTGCATATCTTCAGGACTGAGAAATAAAACACCTCTCTTCTTCGGAGTGGGTTTAGGAATAGGCTCAGGAGTTGGCTCAATTGGTTCAGGAATTACTTCAGGAACTGGCTCGGGAAAAGTCCAATTATTTTCATTAGTCAACATATTATTCAATAATATTTCAGCTTCATCGACTGTTCTTTCCCTGAAAACACAACCAGCACAACTATCCAAGTAGTCCTTGGAAGCATCGGTTAGTCCATTATAAAAGATATCAGGTATTTCTTTTTTCTTAAGAGGGTGATCAGGCAAAGCATTAAGTAACCGGAGAAGCCTCCCCCAAGCTTGTGGGAGACTCTCTTCTTTGATTTGCACAAAATTATATATTTCCTGCAAGGCAGCTTGTTTCTTATGAGCAGGGAAATATTTAGTAAAGAAGTAATAAATCATATCCTGGGGACTACGCACACAAGCAGGAGCAAGAGAATTATACCAAGTCTTAGCATCACCCTTTAATGAGAACGGAAATATCTGAAGGATATATAAATAGCGAGACTTCTCATCATTAGTAAATAGGGTAGCTATATCATTCAACTTGGTAAGATGTGCCACAACAGTTTCAGATTCAAGGCCATAAAAAGGATCAGATTAAACTAAAGTAATAATATCAGGATCAACAGAGAATTCATAATCCTTATCAGTAACACAAATAGGTGAAGTAGCAAAAGTAGGATCAGGTTTCATTCTAGCATTAAGAGACTGCTACTTCCATTTAGCTAATAATTTCTTATGATCATTTGTATCATTGCAAGCAAGAATTTCCATAGCAGTTGTTTAATGCATAACATAACCTTTAGGAACAACAGGTAATACATAATCATTGTGGGGACCTTCATCATCATTATCATCAGTAATAGGATCTTCAGTAATTTCATTCCCGCTAAATCTAGCAAGTTGTTCATCTAGAAATTCACCTAATGGCAAAGTAGTATCACGCACAGAAGTTGTTTCATCATGCATAGCAAAAGTGGCATCATCAATACCATGCGACATATCAGAATTCATAGCGGTAGCAGGTTTAGGTGTCGCAAGCCTACTAATAAAGGAAGGAGAATCTAGTGCAGAGCTAGATGGCAGTTCCTTACCTCCCCTCGTACTTGAGGGCAAAATAGTAGTTCGATCGTCTTTCAAGTTCTTCATAGTGATCAACAGATATAAATCCCAAGTGACTCTGAGAATAGAGCTATGCTCCCCGGCAACGGCGCCAGAAATTAGTCTTGATAACCCACAAGTATAGGGGATCGCAACAGCTTTTGAGGGTAGAGTATTCAACCCAAATTTATTGATTCGACACAAGGGGAGCCAAAGAATATTCTTGAGTATTAACAGTTGAGTTGTCAATTCAACCACACCTAGATAACTTAGTATCTGCAGCAAAGTGTTTAGTAGAAAAAGTGGTATGATAATAATAGTAACGGTAGCAAAAGTAAAGATAAATGTTTTTGGGTTTTTTGGAGTAGTTGTAACAGTAGTAACGGAAAAGTAAATAAGCGAAGAAAAATATGTGAAAAGCTCGTAGGCAATGGATCAGTGATGGATAATTATGCCGGATGCGATTCCTCATGCAATAGTTATAGCATAGGGTGATATAGAACTAGCTCCAATTCATCAGTGTAATGTAGGCATGTATTCCGTAAATAGTCATACGTGCTTATGGAAAAGAACTTGCATGACATCTTTTGTCCTACCCTCCCGTTACAGCGGGGTCCTTACGGAAACTAAGGGATATTAAGGCCTCCTTTTAATAGAGAACCGGAACAAAGCATTAACACATAGTGAGTACATGAACTCCTCAAACTACGGTCATCACCGAGAAGTATCCCGATTATTGTCACTTCGGGGTTGTCGGATCATAACACATAATAGGTGACTATAGACTTGCAAGATAGGATCAAGAACACACATATATTCATGAAAACATAATAGGTTCAGATCTGAAATCATGGCACTCGGGCCCTAGTGACAAGCATTAAGCATAGCAAAGTCATAGCAACATCAATCTCAGAACATAGTGGATACTAGGGATCAAACCCTAACAAAACTAACTTGATTACATGGTAAATCTCATCCAACCCATCACCGTCCAGCAAGCCTACGATGGAATTACTCACGCACGGCGGTGAGCATCATGAAATTGGTGATGGAGGATGGTTGGTGATGACGACGGCGACAAATCCCCCTCTCCGGAGCCCCGAATGGACTCCAGATCAGCCCTCCCGAGAGAGATTAGGGCTTGGTGGCGGCTCCGTGTTGTAAAACACGATGAAACTTTCTCCCTGATTTTTTTCTCCCCGAGACGGTATATAAGGAGTTGGAGTTGAGGTCGGAGGAGGTCCGGGGGGCCCACGAGATAGGAGGGCGCGCCCCCCTGTCTCGTGGACAGCCCGTGGGCCCCCTGGCCTTGATTCTTTCGCCAAAAATTATTATTAATTCTGAAAAGTGCCTCCGTGGATTTCCAAGACATTCTGAGAACTTTTCTTTTCTACACATAAAACAACAACATGGCAGTTCTGCTAAAAACAGCGTCTGTCCGGGTTAGTTTCATTCAAATCATGCAAGTTAGAGTCCAAAACGAGGCAAAAGTGTTTGGAAAAGTAGATACGTTGGAGACGTATCATAAACCAATCTCTATGTGGACACATATGAAAAGTGCATGAAGTGTCAAGTACCCACTCATCATTGGTCTCAGCACATCCAGCAATAACGACAAGAGCATCATCGGAACTATCATCACGAGCCACGTTAGCAGAATTTTCACCTTGTTTGTTACCTTTCCTCTTTTCCTTGTTCTACAACTTGAAACACTCTAAGATGTCATGCCCGTCTATCTTGCAATATCTGCAATACTTCTTGTCTCTGGATTGCGACCGGCCCCTGTAGCCGTTCTTACTTTTGCCTCTATTTCCATTATTAGAGTTCTTCTCCTTTGTCCTGCCACGAACAGATAATCCCTCGTCTTGGGATGAACTCGAACCATCATGAGGCACCATTAATTTCAACTTCTCCTTAGAGTTCAAAGCTTCATAAACTTCATTAAGCTTGAGAGTATCGCGACTGTATAATATGGTGTCTCGAAAATTGGTATAAGAACTTGGAAGTGAACAAAGTAACATTAAAGCAGTATCTTCCTCTTCATACTTAACCTCCATTGCAGCTAGATCAGATATGATCTCTTTAAATTATGAAATATGATTCAAAACATTACCTCCCTCGGGTAACCTGTGCAGGAATAATTTTTGCTTCAGATGCATCTTGCTGGTGAGATCTTTAGTCATGCAAATCCCTTCCAGCTTTAACCATAGAGCGGCAGCAGTTTTCTCGCTCAAAACTTCCTGCAAAATAATATTATGCAAATGGAGTTGAATTTTTGACAAAGCCTTACAATCAATTATTTTCTCCTCATCAGTCCAGTCCTAAATTCAGTTCTTTCCAAAACTATCCAGTGCTTCATCATAGTCGGACTGTGCCAACAACACCCGCATCTTGACTTGCCATAGGGTAAACCTTGTGTCACGGTCCAGCAGCGGAAGATCGTACTTCATGGATGCCATGAGTAGATTAAATCTGTGTTCACAAAGTAGTACAAGCCGATAGAAAAATTCTGGATAGAATTAATTTGCGGTCAAACAAAGTAAATAGCACCTGGTATGTCTTGGTAGAGAAAGGCCTTCATGTGAACTGAGTAGTACTAGTTGTAGTAGTACGTGATCAATCAGATCTCGGGAGACGAGTAAGGGAATTAGCACATCACGGCAACTTGATTGGGTGGCAGCGCCTTGATGCATGAGCAGCAACAGCTTTGGTTGATCCCTTGTGATGACGTGGAGCAGCAGCAATCGGATCTCTTTCACCTCGGGACTTGAACGATTAGCAACAGCAACGCACGGCTCGGCGGATCGTACAAGGATGACCGCAACTTGTAGCGATTTGTACGCGTGCATACGAACAGGGCTTCTGTCGGTCTCGGCTTCATAGGCGAATCGATCCAGCTCCGGATTCAAGGGATCGCCAGAGACGCTTGCAGCGGTGCACATGTCGGAACCCTAATCTCCCGTCTCAAATCTCGTATCTATACCTCAGCTCTGTATACCACTTGTTAGATAATAACGAGAAATAAACGAGATAGAGAGACACGGATTTTTACGTGGAAACCCTTGCGGGAGAAAAACACGGACGCACGAAGGCGCAATCACTATGATGGAGGAGTATTACAAGCACGAGACGATAGACCATCTTAGGTGCGACTACATGGGGTATATATGAGGGGCAACACATAGGAGTCCTTGTAGGACAAGTAAACAAGTTGTACTCGTACGCGTCGGTACCAACGCAAAGGCCCACACCGTATGTACTACGTCTAGTCCAATACGATACTCGAATTTGGATCACAATTTAACAGACGGAGACACGCCGGAGACGATGGGAGGGAGCTCTGAACCTTGGCGAAATTCTGACCGTGAAGGAAGAGGAAGCAGACGAGGGAGACGACGTGGCCGATGGCGTGACGGCGAGATGGTGTCCGTTCCATGACGTAGAGGAAGCAGCCGACGTCGAGGAAGAAGATGGTCGGGGTCGCGGGGCGTGGGGACGAAGGAGAGCACACCGACGATGAAGCGCGATGCTTCGGTGCGCGCTCTCTCTCTCCGGTCTTCCTTGGAGGAGGAGAAGGAGGGCAGGGGAGAGCCCCTTGGGTGGCGGCGGAGAGGGGGAGACCCTAGGGTGCGCGGGTTGCTGGATTTATAGGAGGGCCAGGAGGTGTCGAGTGTTGGAAATATGCCCTAGAGGCAATAATAAAAGGATTATTATATTTCAATGTTCATGATAATTGTCTTTTGTTCATGCTATAACTGTATTATCCGGAAATCGTAATACACGTGTGAACACTTAGACCCAATGAGTCCCTAGTGAGCCTCTAGTTGACTAGCTCGTTATGATCAATAGATAGTCATGGTTTCCTGACTATGGACATAGGATGTCGTTGATAACGGGATCACATCATTAGGAGAATGATGTGATGGACAAGACCCAATCATAAGCATAGCATAAAAGATCGTATAGTTCGTTTGCTAGAAGCTTTGCCAATGTCAAGTATCTATTCCTTCGACCATGAGATCGTGTAACTCCCGGTTACCGTAGGAGTGCCTTGGGTGTATCAAACGTCACAACGTAACTGGGTGACTATAAAGGTGCATTACAGGTATCTCCGAAAGTATCTGTTGGGTTGACACGGATCGAGACTGGGATTTGTCACTCCGTATAACGGAGAGGTATCTCTGGGCCCACTCGGTAATGCATCATCATAATGAGCTCAATGTGACCAAGGTGTTGGCCACGGGATCATGCATTACGGTACGAGTAAAGTGACTTGCCGGGTAACGAGACTGAACAAGGTATTGGGATACCGACGATCGAGTCTCGGGCAAGTAACGTACCGATTGACAAAGGGAATTGTATACAGGGTTTGATAGAATCCTCGACATCGTGGTTCAACCGATGAAATCATCGAGGAGCATGTGGGAGCCAACATGGATATCCAGACCCCGCTGTTGGTTATTGCCCGAGAGTCGTCTCGGTCATGTCTGCGTGTCTCCCGAACCCGTAGGGTCTACACACTTAAGGTTCGGTGACGCTAGGGTTAGTAGGAAGTCAAGTATGTGACTACCGAATGATGTTCGGAGTCCCGGATGAGATCCCGGACGTCACGAGGAGTTCCGGAATGGTCCGGAGGTAAAGATTTATATATGGGAAGTCCTGTTTCGGGCATCGGGACAAGTTTCGGGGTTATCGGTATTGTACCGGGACCACCGGAGGGGTCCCGGGGGCCCACCGGGTGGGGCCACCTGCCCCGGGGGGCCACATGGGCTGTAGGGGGTGCGCCTTGGCCTGCATGGGCCAAGGGCACCAGCCCCACATAGGCCCATGCGCCTAGGGTTCAAGGGGGCAAGAGTCCTAGGAGGGGAAGGCACCTCCTAGGTGCCTTGGGGGGGAGGGAAACCCCCCTTGGCCGCCGCCCCCCTAGGAGATTGGATCTCCTAGGGCCGGCCACCCCCCCCTTGGCCCTCCTATATATAGTGGGGGAGAGGAGGGACTTCATACCTTGAGTCCTTGGCCTTTGGTTGCCTCCTTCTCCCTCCCCAACACCTCTCCTCCTTCGTTGTGTGCTCGGCGAAGCCCTGTCGGAGTACTGCTTCTCCACCATCACCACGCCGTCGTGCTGCCGGTGGAGCTGTCTTCCTCAACCTCTCCTTCCCCCTTGCTGGATCAAGAAGGAGGAGACGTCGCTCGTCCCGTACGTGTGTTGAACACGGAGGTGCTGTCCGTTCAGCACTTGGCATCGGTGATCTGAATCACGTTCGTGTACGACTCCATCATCACCTTGCAAGCTTCCGCACGCGATCTACAAGTGGTATGTAGATGCAAGCTCTCTCCCATGACTCGTTGCTTAGATGAACTCATAGATGGATCTTGGTGAAGCCGTAGGAAAAATTTTAATTTTCTGCAACGTCCCCCAACAGTGGCATCATGAGCTAGGTCTATGCGTAGTTCTCTAATGCACGAGTAGAACACAATTTGTTGTGGGCGTTGATCTTGTCATCTTACTTGCCTCTACTAGTCTTTTCTTGCTCAACGGTATTGTGGGATGAAGCGGCCCGGACCAACCTTACACGTACGCTTACGTGAGACCGGTTCCACCGACTGACATGCACTAGTTGCATAAGGTGGCTGGCGGGTGTCTGTCTCTCCCACTTTAGTTGGAGCGGAATCGATGAACAAGGCCCTTATGAAGGGTAAATAGAAGTTGACAAAATCACGTTGTGGTGATTCGTAGGTAAGAAAACGTTCTTGCTAGAACCCAATCGCAGCCACGTAAAAGATGCAACAACAACTAGAGAACGTCTAACTTGTTTTTGCAGCGATTGATCATGTGATGTGATATGGCCAGAAGTTGTGATGAATGTTGAATTGTGATGTATGAGATCATGTTCTTGTAATAGGATTCACGACTTGCATGTCGATGAGTATGACAACCGGCAGGAGCCATAGGAGTTGTCTTTATTTTTTTGTATGACCTGCGTGTCATTGAAGAACGCCATGTAAACTACTTTACTTCATTACTAAACGCGTTAGTCATAGAAGTAGAAGTAGTCGTTGGCGTGACAACTTCATGAAGACACGATGATGGAGATCATGATGATGGAGATCATGGTGTCAAGCCGGTGACAAGATGATCATGGAGCCCCGAAGATGGAGATCAATGGAGCTTGATGATATTGGCCATATCATGTCACAACCATATAATTGCATGTGATGTTTATTATGTTTATGCATCTTGTTTACTTAGGACGACGGTAGTAAATAAGATGATCCCTTACAAAATTTCAAGAAGTGTTCTCCCCTAACTGTGCACCGTTGCTACAGTTCGTCGTTTCTAAGCACCACGTGATGATCGGGTGTGATGGATCCTTACGTTCACATACAACGGGTGTAAGACAGTTTTACACAGCGAAAACACTTAGGGTTAACTTGACGAGCCTAGCATGTGCAGACATGGCCTCGGAACACGGAGACCGAAAGGTCGAACACGAGTCGTATGGAAGATACGATCAACATAAAGATGTTCACCGACGATGACTAGTCCGTCTCACGTGATGATCGGACACGGGCTAGTCGACTCGGATCGTGTAACACTTAGATGACTAGAGGGATGTCTAATCTAAGTGGGAGTTCATAATTTTGATTAAGAACTTTATTATCATGAACTTAGTCTAAAACCTTTGCAAATATGTATTGTAGATCAATGGCCAACGCTCATGTCAACATGAACTTCAACGCGTTCCTAGAGAAAACCAAGCTGAAAGATGATGGCAGCAACTATACGGACTGGGTCCGAAACCTGAGGATCATCCTCATAGCTGCCAGGAAGCAATATGTCCTAGAAGGACCGCTAGGTGCCGCTCCCGTCCCAGAGAACCAAGACGTTATGAACGCTTGGCAAACTCGTGCTGATGATTACTCCCTCGTTCAGTGCGGCATGCTTTACAGCTTAGAACCGGGGCTCCAAAAGCGTTTTGAGCATCACGGAGCATATGAGATGTTCGAAGAGCTGAAACTAGTTTTCCAAGCTCATGCCCGGGTCGAGAGATATGATGTCTCCGACAAGTTCTACAGTTGTAAGATGGAGGAGAACAGTTCTGTCAGTGAACACATCCTGAAGATGTCTGGGTTGCACGCACGTATGACCCAGTTGAACATTAACCTCCCAGATGAGGCGGTCATTGACAGAATCCTCCAGTCGCTCCCACCAAGCTACAAGAGCTTTGTGATGAACTACAACATGCAGGGGATGGTAAAGACCATTCCTGAAGTGTTCTCGATGCTGAAGTCAGCAGAGGCTGAAATCAAGAAAGAACATCAAGTGTTGATGGTCAATAAGACCACTAAGTTCAAGAAGGGCAAGGGTAAGAAGAACTTCAAGAAGGACGGCAAAGATGTTGCCGCGCCCGGTAAGCCTGTTGCCGGGAAGAAGTCAAAGAATGGACCCAAGCCTGAGACTGAGTGCTTTTATTGCAAGGGGAAGGGGCACTGGAAGCGGAACTGCCCCAAATACTTAGCGGATAAGAAGGCCGGCAACACCAAAGGTATATTTGATATACATGTAATTGATGTGTACCTTACCAGTACTCGAAGTAACTCCTGGGTATTTGATACCGGTGCCGTTGCTCACATATGTAACTCACAGCAGGAGCTGCGGAATAAACGGAGACTGGCGAAGGACGAGGTGACGATGCGCGTCGGGAATGGCTCCAGGGTCGATGTGATCGCCGTCGGCACGCTGCCTCTACATTTACCTACGGGATTAGTTTTAAACCTCAATAATTGTTATTTAGTGCCAAGTTTGAGCATGAACATTGTATCTGGATCTCGTTTAATACGAGATGGCTACTCATTTAAGTCTGAGAATAATGGTTGTTCGATTTATATGAGAGATATGTTTTATGGTCATGCTCCGATGGTCAATGGTTTATTCTTGATGAATCTCGAGCGTAATATTACACATGTTCATAGTGTGGATGCCAAAAGATGTAAAGTTGATAACGATAGTCCCACATACTTGTGGCACTGCCGCCTTGGTCACATTGGTGTCAAGCGCATGAAGAAGCTCCATGCTGATGGACTTTTAGAGTCTCTTGATTATGAATCATTTGACACATGCGAACCTTGCCTCTTAGGCAAAATGACCAAGACTCCGTTCTCCGGAACAATGGAGCGAGCAACCAACTTGTTGGAAATCATACATACCGATGTGTGCGGTCCAATGAGCGTTGAGGCTCGCGGAGGATATCGTTATGTTCTCACTCTCACTGACGACTTGAGTAGATATGGGTATGTCTACTTAATGAAACACAAGTCTGAGACCTTTGAAAAGTTCAAGGAATTTCAGAGTGAGGTAGAGAATCAACATGACCGTAAGATAAAGTTCCTACGATCAGATCGTGGGGGCGAATACTTAAGTCACGAATTTGGTACACACTTAAGAAAATGTGGAATCGTTTCACAACTCACGCCGCCTGGAACACCTCAGCGAAACGGTGTGTCCGAACGTCGTAATCGCACTCTATTGGATATGGTGCGGTCTATGATGTCTCTTACCGATTTACCGCTATCATTTTGGGGATACGCTCTAGAGACAGCTACATTCACTTTAAATAGGGCACCGTCTAAATCCGTTGAGACGACACCGTATGAATTATGGTTTGGGAAGAAACCTAAGCTGTCGTTTCTAAAAGTTTGGGGATGCGATGCTTATGTCAAGAAACTTCAACCTGAAAAGCTCGAACCCAAGTCGGAAAAATGCGTATTCATAGGATACCCTAAGGAAACTGTCGGGTATACCTTCTACTTAAGATCCGAAGGCAAGATCTTTGTTGCCAAGAACGGATGCTTTCTGGAGAAAGAGTTTCTCTCGAAAGAAGTAAGTGGGAGGAAAGTAGAACTCGATGAAGTACTACCTCTCGAACGGGAAAGTGGTGCAGCGCAGGAAACCATTCCTGTAATGCCCACACCAACTGAAGAGGAAAATGTTGATGATGATCAAGGTACTTCAGATCTAGTTGCTACTGAATTTCGAAGGTCCACAAGGACACGTTCTGCACCAGAGTGGTACGGCAACCCTGTCATGGAAATCATGTTGCTGGACAACAATGAACCTTCGAACTATGAAGAAGCAATGGCGGGCCCGGATTCCAACAAATGGCTTGAGGCCATGAAATCCGAGATAGGATCCATGTATGAAAACAAAGTATGGACTTTGACAGACTTGCCCGATGATCGGCGAGCGATAGAAAATAAATGGATTTTTAAGAAGAAGACGGACGCGGATGGTAATGTTACCATCTATAAAGCTCGACTTGTCGCTAAGGGTTATCGACAAGTTCAAGGGATTGACTACGACGAGACATTCTCTCCCGTGGCGAAGCTTAAGTCCGTCCGAATCATGTTAGCAATTGCCGCATACTATGATTATGAGATATGGCAGATGGACGTCAAAACGGCATTCCTTAATGGACATCTTAAGGAAGAGCTGTATATGATGCAGCCGGAAGGTTTTGTCGTTCCTCAGAACGCTAACAAAGTATGCAAGCTCCAGCGATCCATTTATGGACTGGTGCAAGCATCTCGGAGTTGGAACATTCGCTTTGATGAGATGATCAAAGCGTTTGGGTTTACGCAGACTTATGGAGAAGCCTGCGTTTACAAGAAAGTGAGTGGGAGCTCTGTAGCATTTCTCCTATTATATGTAGATGACATACTCTTGATGGGAAATGATACGAAACTCCTGGACAGCATTAAGGCCTACTTGAACAAGTGTTTTTCAATGAAGGACCTTGGAGAAGCTGCTTATATATTAGGCATCAAGATCTATAGAGATAGATCGAGACGCCTCATAGGTCTTTCACAAAGCACATACCTTGATAAGATTTTGAAGAGGTTCAAAATGGATCAGTCCAAGAAGGGGTTCTTGCCTATGTTACAAGGTGTGAGATTGAGCTTGGCTCAGTCACCGACCACGGCAAAAGATAAAGAAGAGATGAGTGTCATCCCCTATGCTTCAGCCATAGGGTCTATTATGTATGCCATGCTGTGTACCAGACCCGATGTAAACCTTGCCGTAAGTTTGGTTGCAAGATACCAAAGTAACCCCGGCAAGGAACACTGGACAGCGGTCAAGAATATCCTGAAGTACCTGAAAAGGACAAAGGACATGTTTCTCGTTTATGGAGGAGATGAAGAGCTCGTCGTAAAGGGTTACGTCGACGCTAGCTTCGACTCAGATCTGGATGACTCTAAGTCACAAACCGGATACGTGTATATGTTGAATGGTGGAGCAGTAAGCTGGTGCAGCTGCAAGCAGAGCGTCGTGGCGGGATCTACATGTGAAGCGGAGTACATGGCAGCCTCGGAGGCAGCGCATGAAGCGATTTGGATGAAGGAGTTCATCACCGACCTAGGAGTCATACCCAATGCGTCGGGGCCGATCAAACTCTTCTGTGACAACACTGGAGCTATTGCCCTTGCCAAGGAGCCCAGGTTTCACAAGAAGACCAGGCACATCAAGCGTCGTTTCAACTCCATCCGTGAAAATGTTCAAGATGGAGACATAGAGATTTGCAAAGTGCACACGGATCTGAATGTCGCAGATCCGTTGACTAAACCTCTCTCGCGTGCAAAACATGATCAACACCAGAACTCTATGGGTGTTCGATTCATCACAATGTAACTAGATTGGTGACTCTAGTGCAAGTGGGAGACTGTTGGAAATATGCCCTAGAGGCAATAATAAAAGGATTATTATATTTCAATGTTCATGATAATTGTCTTTTGTTCATGCTATAACTGTATTATCCGGAAATCGTAATACACGTGTGAACACTTAGACCCAATGAGTCCCTAGTGAGCCTCTAGTTGACTAGCTCGTTATGATCAATAGATAGTCATGGTTTCCTGACTATGGACATAGGATGTCGTTGATAACGGGATCACATCATTAGGAGAATGATGTGATGGACAAGACCCAATCATAAGCATAGCATAAAAGATCGTATAGTTCATTTGCTAGAAGCTTTGCCAATGTCAAGTATCTATTCCTTCGACCATGAGATCGTGTAACTCCCGGTTACCGTAGGAGTGCCTTGGGTGTATCAAACGTCACAACGTAACTGGGTGACTATAAAGGTGCATTACAGGTATCTCCGAAAGTATCTGTTGGGTTGACACGGATCGAGACTGGGATTTGTCACTCCGTATAACGGAGAGGTATCTCTGGGCCCACTCGGTAATGCATCATCATAATGAGCTCAATGTGACCAAGGTGTTGGCCACGGGATCATGCATTACGGTACGAGTAAAGTGACTTGCCGGGTAACGAGACTGAACAAGGTATTGGGATACCGACGATCGAGTCTCGGGCAAGTAATGTACCGATTGACAAAGGGAATTGTATACAGGGTTTGATAGAATCCTCGACATCGTGGTTCAACCGATGAAATCATCGAGGAGCATGTGGGAGCCAACATGGATATCCAGACCCCGCTGTTGGTTATTGCCCGAGAGTCGTCTCGGTCATGTCTGCGTGTCTCCCGAACCCGTAGGGTCTACACACTTAAGGTTCGGTGACGCTAGGGTTAGTAGGAAGTCAAGTATGTGACTACCGAATGATGTTCGGAGTCCCGGATGAGATCCCGGACGTCACGAGGAGTTCCGGAATGGTCCGGAGGTAAAGATTTATATATGGGAAGTCCTGTTTCGGGCATCGGGACAAGTTTCGGGGTTATCGGTATTGTACCGGGACCACCGGAGGGGTCCCGGGGGCCCACCGGGTGGGGCCACCTGCCCCGGGGGGCCACATGGGCTGTAGGGGGTGCGCCTTGGCCTGCATGGGCCAAGGGCACCAGCCCCACATAGGCCCATGCGCCTAGGGTTCAAGGGGGCAAGAGTCCTAGGAGGGGAAGGCACCTCCTAGGTGCCTTGGGGGGGAGGGAAACCCCCCTTGGCCGCCGCCCCCCTAGGAGATTGGATCTCCTAGGGCCGGCCACCCCCCCCTTGGCCCTCCTATATATAGTGGGGGAGAGGAGGGACTTCATACCTTGAGTCCTTGGCCTTTGGTTGCCTCCTTCTCCCTCCCCAACACCTCTCCTCCTTCGTTGTGTGCTCGGCGAAGCCCTGTCGGAGTACTGCTTCTCCACCATCACCACGCCGTCGTGCTGCCGGTGGAGCTGTCTTCCTCAACCTCTCCTTCCCCCTTGCTGGATCAAGAAGGAGGAGACGTCGCTCGTCCCGTACGTGTGTTGAACACGGAGGTGCTGTCCGTTCAGCACTTGGCATCGGTGATCTGAATCACGTTCGTGTACGACTCCATCATCACCTTGCAAGCTTCCGCACGCGATCTACAAGTGGTATGTAGATGCAAGCTCTCTCCCATGACTCGTTGCTTAGATGAACTCATAGATGGATCTTGGTGAAGCCGTAGGAAAAATTTTAATTTTCTGCAACGTCCCCCAACATCGAGGGGTCGTGGTGAAACCACGGTGGCCATGTGCGGGCATCCCCTGGAGGTTTTACTGTGAGAGAAAAGAAATCGGGAGGAGGAAGGAAAACAGGGGAAGGAGAGGTTGCAGGTGGGGCCTGGACGGGTGTCCAGCGTGGATTCACCACGAGGAGGCTGCGGGAGGAGAGCTGGGCTGTGGGAGGCGCTGGAGCTGGGCCGGGCTGCTGCTGCACTGGGCTGCTCTCTCCTTCTCTAATTCTTCAACCAGAAATAAAAGATCAAAAGCACCAAGGAATTGGAGAGTGTTGTGAGAGATATGAGAATATCCCTGGAGTCCAGAATTTGTGCATAATTTGAATAAATTGCTTTGGGCATTTTTAAGGACAGAAAAATAATTCAAGTTTGAATCTAATTCAAACTTGAGTCATTTTTGAATCCAACCAAATCAAGTCCAATTGAGATCAAATTTTTCAGAGAGATATAAGGCATTGAGTAAGATCACCAGGAAATAAATGAACTTTAATGGAAGAGGGAATAATGTCACTTGCAAAAACATGAGGATGAAGGAAGGGAGAGGTGATGATACATGGGCCTATGGCTTGAGAGAGATAGCAAGGGCTGATGCACACACAACATGAAGAATGCAACCCACATGATGAGCATGATGAAATGCAAAATGACAAGGGTACAATGCAACATAACAAGTGAGATGAGCATGGTGCAAGAAGCAAATATATGACAAGGCACTCAACATGAACATGGCATAAACATATAGTAATGAAATATGCAAAACAATTATGATAATGCAACAAACATAATAAACACACAGCAACCAATAAAATAAATAGAAGGCATCTGGAGCATCGGTCTCGGGGCGTCACATTTTTGCCCAAAAACAATGCCCATCTTGAGATCAACGGGAGAGTTTTCGCAACAGAAAGATAGTTGTCTATAGATATTTATCTTTTCAGATGCTACTTTGTCAAGCAGCGTATTGAATATATTGTTTTTATGATTTATGTGTTATGAACTCACATCGTCTTTCTTCATTGTAAAGCATGTCATCAAATCCAACTGCTTCCTGAGTAGTTCTGATGTCGTGTAATGCACTATTCCAGTAATTCTTATGTCTTGTCGTCTAGGCAACAACGCGTAGGAATCTTTCTATGTGTGATCTAGAGCTAATGAGGAATCATTCTTTGTGTGATCTAGAGCTAATGAGGAATCTTCCCATGCGTGTTCTAGAGTTAACAAGGTGAACACACGCTGTGATGATCTAGCAGACAAGTGTTGTGCAATGACTTGGAGGAAGATGCAGAGCAGGAATCCAAAACTAGGATTCAACATGATTTTTCTCAGATACACTTAACATCACACTTACTGACAATCCTATCGCAATCTTCTGAAAACGCACACAACAACAACAACAACAACAACAACAACAACAACAACAACAACAACAACAACAACAACAAAGCCTTTAGTCCCAAGCAAGTTGGGGTAGGCTAGAGGTGAAACCCATAAGATCTCGCAACCAACTCATGGCTCTGGCACATGGATAGCAAGCTTCCATGCACCCTTGTCCATAGCTAGCTCTTCGGTGATACCCCAATCCTTCAGGTCTCTCTTAACGGACTCCTCCCATGTCAAATTCGGTCTACCCCGCCCTCTCTTGACATTCTCCGCACGCTTTAGCCATCCGCTATGCACTGGAGCTTCTGGAGGCCTGCGCTGGATATGCCCAAACCATCTCAGACGATTTTGGACAAGCTTCTCTTCAATAACTCATAAGGTAACTTCAGTCGGTCTGAAAACGCACACAAATTAGAAGAAAAAATTTCTAGTGGTACTTATACACGGAAATTTGATAAGCACAATTTATCGACAGAATAACTCATAAGGTAAATGTGTTGCAGCCCAGATCAAGTATTCATTATACATCATGAAAACGACACGCAACGTAATGTTTGCCTTCCTGATACAAATTTCACTTATATCCAATTCTTTTGTCAGACCGAATAACCAAAGACTAGATTAATGACATGTTCCATCCATGGCATAATAATTTAGAGTTTTTCTATATTCTTGTGGCATTGGTAACTTCAGTCGGGCTTTACTGAATTCACGGCGAGCATCGATAGGTCGGGGGCTGGACGTGGTTGTGGTTATGTTCGTTCTCATAGGTTAAATGAGAATCACAGCGTTCTCGTGACTCCACTCCACGTGCTTCCTCACGGCAGTCCTTGATGTTGCTGCATCTGTAGAACCTCTGCACTCTATTAGTTCATACTGAATTTCTTGATTCAATTACCACCTACAATGAAAGCTTGCAGATTTCACAAAAGGCTAAACAACAAGCATGCACAAAGCTACACAAGAATGAGAATGAAAATTTGATCTCTTTCCTGTATGCCTTTCATATCAGGAGAATATATTTGGAATTGTGCTAAACTGTAACTGTCACAAGGAAACTTGACAAGATTTTAACAAGCAAATCTGTGAATATTCAAAACCAACAGAAGATCATTAACACCTTGAACAACAGTTTCTTGTCATGTTCAGTTGCAACCCGATGACACTATGTGAAACTAAAGATCATTTTTTTAGATGCAACTAAAGATTAATTGATCATCTAATGAAACCTGATTGAACACAACAGGCGATATAAAAGCGGCATCCAAGATCTAAACCATTTAATTCCAAAACAAAACCCGACGTATTGACAATTATGTATGTTCTTTTTTTATTTCTTGACAAAAATCTTCTTGATATAGGCAACAACATTTTAAATCATGTAATCAAGTGTTGCACACACAATTAGTACCTTTTTTCTTTCAAGAACTCCATAAATGAACCTGTGATTTATTATGAACATGCAGACCACAATTTCAGAAAAAAAAAGCTTGCCATGTTTGTTATTTCCAAACAGAATAATTCTGAGCACTAGATTGTAGACTGACAAAAATACTATTGCACAGCAGTAGAGAGCCTAGCATGTAGGCAAGCTTCCCAACGCAATCACCTCAGTAGATGCAATAGTTCATGTCAGAAGATACAAAATATAAAAGACAATGATGAAGCTACTTATGCATTCCGCAAGTGTATCTGACAAAAGGGGGGCAGCCCCAGTGCATGTAGCTCCCGCTTGCGCAGGGTCTGGGGAAGGGTCCGACCACTTTGGGTCTATTGTACGCAGCCTTTCCCTACATTTCTGCAAGAGGCTGTTTCCAGGACTTGAACCCGTGACCTCATGGTCACAAGGCAGCAGCTTTACCACTGCGCCAAGGCTCCCCTTCGCAAGTGTATCTGACAACATTAAACAAATTAGCTTCTTTATTGTACAAATAAATTTGTCAGTAGCCACCATATGGAATTGTGGAGTGGCGACCGAGTCCTGTGACAAAATCAATAGGTTAGGAAAACATCATGGTTTGCAACACATTCCCCTCAACTTCTTCACATCAAATAGGCCATAACTTTTCTGCACTTGCCCACTGCAATAACACATGCAGCAATATACCAGTTAATTACTCACGAAAGAAAGAGGCGAGTGGATGAGCACATAATTGATCTGGCTGGAAGCCGCCGGAATGAACTGGATCAAAATCAATGTGGATGGCTCTATCATCAGGGCAACAGGAGCTGCGAGTGTGGTGATGGTTTTACAAGATAATCGGAAAGGTTTTGCTTTCTGTAGGCAGAGTGCTTCAAGCGTGCACTGATGCTAAAAAACTTGAAGCTATGTCTTGCCTGGATGGCCTGAGATTAGCAGCGACATGGTCATTTGTATGAACCGATATCAATTTAGTCTGAGAAAGTAACTGAATGTTAAAACTGTCCTTCCACAACAAAATGAGCTACTGATTTCTCACTAATTTCAAAAAGAATCGACCTGGTCTAATATTATAACCTTAGCATAAGCAGTATAATTTCATATAATATGGTCATTTCATTCTGCTGTTACTACAACAAGCACAAGTGATTCCCTGACAAGTAATGTCCCCATCATAACTTACGACCCCCATTTAGATGCCAAACTGAAAACACACAAATTCTGCCGACACAAACAAACTTCAGGCTATAAAAAACAGAAAGGGATTTTAGTATTTTACCAGGGGATGGAGGCGGCCAAGTTAGAGGGAGGTAAGGGGCGGGGCCTGAGCTCATGGGCGCGTGAAGTGAGCCAGTGACCAAGCTTGAAAACGAGGTCAATCATACTCATACCTAGTCAATGAAAAATTGACCCAGATCAATGGGCCTAGATCAATCAGGGAGGCCAGGATCAATCAAGGATACGAGGATGGGAGAGGAGAGACAATACACTTCTCAAGCTCATGGAGCGCGTCGCCGCGGCCGAGCGCCGCTCCGCAGCCGAAATCGTGATCCAACTTGGCACCGTCGCTTCAGTTCAACCGCATCCCGCCGGTGGGATGACCTCTTCCCCTTCTGCAGTACCACCGCAGCCAGCTCCAGCGGCGGATCTAGGATTTTGATACAGGGTGGTCCACCCTAAAATTTCTTTTACAACAAATATGACATGCGAATGTACTAAATAATTTACAATTAGGACAATAGAAACTGATCAGTATGGTCTTAAAAACTTATTAAAATTAATCAAGTAAGTCTTAATTTTGCAAAAAAGAAGCATGCATACCTTTACAAGTTCAAATAAGTCTATGTGCATGTGTTCCTTCTTCCACGTTTGATACATATATGTAATCCTGTGATCCTGGTTGACATTTTGTTATTAAATCTGACAATGACATTCATTTGATTCAAAAAATGGGAACATTGTATCAATTGTTTGACCCAAACTGAAACAATCCAGTAGTAAGTACAGTAGTAACAATTCTGGACAGAGTTTATTAGTAATACATTGCATTTTACAAAGAAGCACAGCAAGCCTAAATTCGTAATGACTAATGAGCATTAGTGGCAGGTAGCACCTAGCAGCACGACGAGCAATAAGTAAACTGGAATTGGGGAAGGGGCAGAAATCTCATGGAACGTACTACCTCAAATCGGGCTAGGCGGCTGGCGGCTGGCCTGCTGCAGATGCACAACGACGGTAGCCAGGCGCCGACTGGTTGCGGCGGTCGGCCTGCTGGGTGCGGTGGCGCCGGGTAGGGGCGGGGCAGGGTGGGCAGAGTCGCCGGCGAGGCATGGAGCAAGGCGGCAAGATCAGCGGGAGCGCAGAGCAGTCATGAGGGGAATCGGGGATGGGAGACAGTGTGCAGCTACGCGACGAGTTTATGCTCTGTTTGCTGGGCTTTTTTTCTTTCTTCCAGCCCATCCCTTAGTCTCTCCCTTATGGGCTATAGTATATATATATATGGGTTAACCAAAAATCTCAGGGTGGGCCGCGGCCCACCCTGTCCACCCTGTAGATCCGCCATTGGCCAGCTCGCAACCGCTTGGATGGAGCGGCCTGCTCTGTTGGCCTACAGAGAAGGGGAACCGCCATGGCTTCGTGTCGAACAGCGCGGGGCAGCGTAGTTGGACTAGTTGAGATGGTGCGGGAAATAGCAGAGCCCTCCCACAGTATGTAGAGTGGGTTTTCTCCCGATAAAAGCATCTCCGACAGCCGCGCTAAGCGCCGCGCGCAAAACACCTGTTTGTTGCATGCACTTCGGCTGGTTTAGCGCGGCCGCCAGCGCTGGCTCCAGCAGCCGCGCTATAATGCAGCGCGCGCGCCGCTCCAGCAGCGCGCAAAAATACAGCGCGCGCGCCGCACAACCACTTATACATTTCAAAAAAGTGGAGCAAAAATGATCAAACAAACAAAATAAATCAACAATAAATAGTTCAATTTCGTTATCATTACAACTCAAACAAATAGTTTATCGTTCAGTACAACAAATAATGCAATAAACACAACAAATAGTTCATGAACAATACAATGTCGAATGCAGAAATCATGCTCTTTGTCGTCCATGCCATGCCCACCACTCTTCAATCAGATCATTCTGAAGTTCATTATGCGTTGCGGGACGCCGAATGGCATGATAGGAGGCAATAAGACGGGCTACCCTTTCAGCCCTCCGTCGCACTCTCACGGGATGTCCCAAGAGCTCATACTGTGAGTAGTCTAAATCTTGGCCACCTCATTCTTGATGATCATGTTGTGCATGATCACACAAGCGTGCATGATGTACCAAAGCATTTTTTGATCTCAAAATCTAGCCGGTCCTCTCACAATAGCAAATTGGGCTTGCAAAATCCCAAATGCTCTCTCCACATCTTTTCTAGCCGCCGCCTGAGCATTGTGGAAATCAAGATTTTTCTTACCTTCCGGCTTTTTCAACGGCTTCACGAAGGTTTGCCACTTTGGATAGATGACATCCGCTAGATAATAGCCATAGTTGTACATACGACCATTTGCTACAAACTACATCGGTGGCAACTCACCGTTTGCAATCTTATTCATCAGTGGTGACCGGTTGACAACATTAATGTCATTCAAAGATCCAGGCATTCCAAAGAATGCATGCCAAATCCAAGTTTCCTAATCGGCCACCGCTTCAAGGATTATAGTGGAACCCTTTTTTTGGCCGTGGAATTGCCCATGCCATGCCTTTGGACAATTCTTCCAACTCCAATGCATGCAATCTACTGAGCCAAGCATGCCAGGAAAGTCGCGCGCTTTGTTCATCGCCAATAGCCTTGCAGCGTCTTCAGTAGTGGGAGATCTCAAATACTCCTCGCCAAACACTTGCACAATTCCCACTACAAAGCGCTTGACACACATGATGGCTTGGCTCTCACCCATAGCCAAGTGATCATCAATTAGATCAGCCGGCATACCGTATGCCAACATACGCAAAGCGGCTGTCACCTTTAGAAAGGTGCTATGCCCGAGCTCTCCGGCGGCATTCCTCCTTTGCTGGAAAAACCGGTCATGGCTCGCTAGTTTCTCTGCAATGCGCCTGAACAAGTCGGTGCTCATCCTAAACCGGCGACGAAAATACGACTCCGGGTATGTGGGATTCTCCACGAAATAGTTCTTCATCAATCTGTTATGGGCATCAATCCTATCTCTCCAAATTTTCTCCCGACCCATAACCGAACCACCGTGCTTCGGTTTTTTATTGATATGCATAGCTATGATCATTGCAAGATCCTCCTCCTCTTCCATATCAAATTCTTCTTCAGAAGAATCATACGACGAACTCATCTACAATGTTCAATACTATACTATAAAAACTACAATTCAAAACATGCACCAATTCATGAAGTTTGAGCAGTACATACCTTGTAGGCGTTTTGTCGAACACCTTGCGGGCGCGGCGCGGCAGCGAGCGCTCGGGCGCTGTTCCACGGAAGACGGAGGCGCGCAAGGGCCGGTGGGACTAGGAGGGGACGGGGCGGAAGCGCGGCGGCGCAGGGATAGGCCGGGGAAGCGCCTGAACGGTCGCCAGGGGGCGCGGGCGGCGGCGGCGGCGGCGCGGCCGGATGGGGGTGGAAGTGGGAGAGGAAGTGCGAGAGCGAGCACTCGAGTGTGCCGCGTGCTGTAGCGGGCGCCCGAAATACACCGCGCGGGGTAGTGTTTCCGACAGCGCGCCCAACTCGTTATAGTGCTCGCGCCGTTTTTTGCGCGCCCGCTGGAGCGACCCGCCGCATTGCACGCGCGCTAAAACGGACTAATTTGCGGCGCGACGCTAGTTTAGCGCGGCTGTTGGAGATGCTCTAAGTTCGGTAGGTGTCGTGGAATTCTCACGTCAGATGTCCTAGTGTAAGGACTTAGTCGTGAGGCCAACGTATCTATGTGGTAGCTTGAAAGGGGTTGAGCGGAATCGAGAGACGCAACACAAGACAGGGATTTAGACAGCTTCGGGCCCCGGGAAACATCATCCAGTAACAACCCTACATGTTGTTTGAGGCTAGGTCTCATTAGGGAGTCGCCGTAAACCGGCTCTCCTCTTTGTGTCTAGCCCTAAGATTGTATCTTATTGCTTGTAGCTTGTCCCTCTTTGGGGAGCCCTGCCCCTCCTTATATATGTTGAAGGGGCGGTTTACATGACTAGTCCTAGTTGGATTAGGATTACTCTATTACAAGTGGAGTCCTAGTCTTGCTTCCTTTGTAGGAGAATAGTCCTTATGCTTTCCTCATAAACCGGCCCACCATTAAACGTGAACCGGCCTTCTGGGCCTTGGGCCTCGTCATCCATCTAACCCACCCACCGGGTTACTAATGAACTGCCAAGACCAGGCGGGTAGCCCGTGAACCGCCAAGCTCCAGGCGGGTTACCAGTGAGTCGTCCAGTCCGGCCGGGTTATACTTCCGGCCGGTTTACGCCACGGGGTATATCCCCGACATTAGCCCCAGTTTAATTTGGATTTATCCATGTTAAACTGATCCTGATCATCCTTAAGTCCTTGTCACTTCCTTCTTCTAGAAAATCCGGTTTAATAGGCCAGCTTCATAATCAACTTGCTGACATTAGTTTCTCATAGAAAATATATTGTGAAGAATAACTCCTTTGATTCACCTCCCAATGCTTAACAAAAATAATGGTCCTTGAAATCCTCATCTGATCTTCAGTCGGTTTAAGAATGTAAAACTTGCCGGTTTATAAATATTGATAGTACCGGTTCATACTTGTAATTGACCTCCAGCTTGAAAATATACCTCTTATAAGACTATCACTTGTAGCCCTCAAGTCTTAAGAAGGTAGCATAGCAATAGCTTAAGACTTGCTTCAATATAAATATCACAATCTTGAAGAAATCCAGGTTGTTCATCTCAATCACTAGTCAGAATTGAGTATTCCCCATATGTAGCCCCCAAGTGTCGGGTTGTCATGCTTGCAGTAACCTGGGACTTGTAATTTCCTGATGCTCATAAAAACTTCAACCAGTGTAGCCCCCAAGGGCCGGGTCATTATGTAAATAATGAGCAGGGACTTCGAAAATATGATCATGTAGACTTTAATAGCAACGTGTAGCCCCCAAGGGCCGGCTCAGTAAGATAATATTGAGTTGGGACTTTATATATTCTTCATTGAGAATAACATTACATTATGTAACTCCCATCATGGGGCTTGAACCCACGTCCACAAGGTTGAGAGCTTTGTGCTTTACCAACTGAGTAGTGGATCCTTCAATAATGGATGAAAATTATGTACCTTGAATTGTTGACAGGAGCAATTGGTAGCCTCCAAGGGCCGGCTCATTATAATGTGATGAGTCGGGTCTTCAAGAATATGAGCAAAAAATGACTTTACATTAGCCCCCAAGTGTCATGGTGCATGCTTGCAGCGACATGAGACTTGCATATTTGATATAATCTCAACTTAAATACTATAGCCCCCAAGTGTCGGGTCGTAAGCCTGCAGCAACTCGGGACTATTCCTTCAATTGTAGAATAAATCATATCCATTGATAAAATGATAGCCATTGCGCTAAAGCGACTTTGAAAACCTTAATCATAATACTGGTTATTGATAACCATAATAGAAATCCAGCCATGTTGGCTATTTGAAGACTTGAATAATATAATCCAATGATTTATGAGTGCATGATTCCAATGACGCAATCCAAATATATGCTGGCGACTTATAGTCGAAACCAGACCGGGTTAACAAACACCGGATAATTTCTCATCATATACTGGCGACTTATCGTCTAAAGCCAGGCCGGGTTAATAAACGCCGGTGATTTATAATCATGCTTTATTCAACCTGTTTCTGCATACGACAAGTTTAAAGTGTCCTGGCAGTTTACCGCCGGACGGGTCATAATGCCCAACATATAACCTGGGTTTATAACCAAGGCTGCACATAAGAATAATCAAATATGAAATATATCATACCTGTGACATTGAATCACATCGTTGGTTTACCAAATTTTTGTAGTAAGAGTGATAACCCCAATCTTGAGTAATGATAACTCCTTTCATACTGTGTCGGTTTATGATAAAACCATACCGGGTTGTGATGAACACCGGTTTAACCATATATAATATTGGCGACTCGTAGTCAAACCAGACCGGGCTGATAGTCTCCGGATTATAACTTGATCGTGTATTGACAACTTGTAATTGAAAGTCAAGCCGGGTTAATGAACACCGGTTTACTCCATAATAAGATGGTAACATAAAATCAAAAAATCAAACCGGGCAAATAGTCTCCGGATTAAGAATTGACCGTGTTTCGTCAATTGACAGTCGAACCGGCCTGCGAATTTTGTCGGTTTAAGAACGCAACAAAGAAGAAATATTTATTAAAGAAAATTTCAAGCAAAGGCAATGATAAAACCATTTGCTAAAGAGGCTATTGAGCCGATCAAGTGGCATTACCATGGTCGGACACAACCAAACCCCCAGTAGGCGTGGCTATGGTTCAAGTCAGCCAGGTTCCCAAATGATGCATTGGCATTATGCCGATCAAGAGGGGTGACGATGGTTCGGGTTCGACCAAAGCCCCCAAGTGATTCTGTGGCCTTAGGCCGATCAAGAGGCGTGACTATGGTTCAGACGTGACCACAAGTCCCCAAGTGATGTTGTGGCTTTTCGCCTATCAAAAGGTGTTGCTATGGTTCGGACACGACCAAAAAGCCCCCAAGTGATGTTGTGGCATTGCGTCGATCAAGAGGTGTAGCTACGGTTCGGATACGACCAAGCCCCCAAGTGATCAATAATATGATAAGCCAATAAGGCATGATACCCATGTTTGAACCGCGCATCATGGCAGCAGGTCCTCTTTGGCACCCTTTAACTTTTTGCAAGAGATAAATCCTTCTTGAACCGGGATTTTGAACCGGATATTGAGAGCTTCAAAGCTTTGTGGGAGACATCTTTCCCTTGAACCGGATTGTAAACCGGAATCTTCATTTTCAGCCGGAAATTTTATGACGGCCTTTAAACTCGAACTTGCGAGAAGTTAATTCATTTTGAACCGGAAATTCTTAAACCGGATTTGAGAGCTTCAGAGCTTTGTGGGAGACAGATTTCCCTTGAACCGGATTGTAAACCGGATATTTGAGAGCTGCAGTGAGACTGACTTCCCTTGAGCCGGATTTTCAACCAGAATCCTTTCTGATGATCCGGAACGTCTTCATTGAGCCGGGATTTTCTAACTGTCATATACTTTTTAAGTCGGAAATTTTCTGATGGCCTTCAAATAACAGTAGCCGCCGGGTCCGGGTTATCTTTCCCTCCATCATTCTGGGGTTCTTTAAATTTGCTAAAACTGGCAAGATCTGCTGAGTCATGTCATCGTAGCCCCCGAGTCTCAAAGGTGACTCGAGGAGTTGGCTTGAGACTCTCCATATGTGACCGTGATGAAACTGGCATAACTTGTATATCATCGGTGTTGATAGCCTGATGTGAATCCACAGAAGATTGAGGTGACTGCGGCGGGTTATAAATGATCCCGTATGAGCCGTGTCAGCAACTCGGCCAATGGTTCCTTCCAACTGGTGATTTGAAGTTAACCAAACTGTAGTGGCAGCGACTTGTGCGCCTGCCCATTGAGCCATCCAGTGCAAACGGCGGTTGATAGTATATGATAATTTGCCTCCAATTTGTTGAAAGAAAAACGGGCTTCCCAAGCTATGACTTGCTCATACTCAATAAACAGCTCATGCAGACAGGTGCGGCCCGGTATGTTGATGTAGACCAGGCCTCACTAGATGGACGGTAAAGACTTCCACAGTATTAGAGGTGGTTCGGACAGATGAACCGGCCGCAGCATTGTAAGTCAGTGCGAACGGGGAAAATCGGCACCGAGCGAGTTAACCACATCATATTGAACAATGCGCTATGGTTGGATGCTGGCGCTTGATAATATTGGCACGAGTTTTATATCCGTGACATAATAATCATTTTTGTAGCGAATAATTGTCCTGCATAAACAATATTGCAGACCAAGTCAAAGATAAACTATTCTTTGATAAAACAATAAGTGCTAATAAAATAATTTTAGATGGATATCACCTGATATTTGGGAATGATAGATGATAGTAATGCTCCATATGGTCGGGCGAGTTAATTGCGGGCGCGGTAAACTGCGCGGACGGCGAGTCAATCGTGGGCGCGGTCCCAGCAAGTGTATGTAAACCGGCGTGGACGAGGGGAATCAGCAGCGGCGTTGTAAGCCGACGCGGACGCATGAACCGGCCGCGAGGGCGGACGGGCGAGTCATTCGTGGCGTCATAAGGCGGTGCGGACGGCCGAGTCGGCCGGTGCATTGATGTAAACTGGACCATGACATGCGTGTCCGTGAAGCTGTTGGAAATATGCCCTAGAGGCAATAATAAAAGTATTATTATATTTCTTTGTTCATGATAATTGTCTTTTATTCATGCTATAACTGTATTATCCGGAAATCGTAATACACGTGTGAATACATAGACCACACTATGTCCCTAGTGAGCCTCTAGTTGACTAGCTCGTTGTGATCAACAGATAGTCATGGTTTCCTAGCTATGGACATTGGATGTCGTTGATAACGGGATCACATCATTAGGAGAATGATGTGATGGACAAGACCCAATCCTAAGCATAGCACAAAGGTCGTTTAGTTCGTTTGCTAGAGCTTTGCCAATGTCAAGTATCTCTTCCTTCGACCATGAGATCGTGTAACTCCCGGATACCGTAGGAGTGCCTTGGGTGTATCAAACGTCACAACGTAACTGGGTGACTATAAAGGTGCATTATAGGTATCTCCGAAAGTATCTGTTGGGTTGACACGGATCGAGACTGGGATTTGTCACTCCGTATCACGGAGAGGTATCTCTGGGCCCACTCGGTAATGCATCATCACAATGAGCTCAAGGTGACCAAGGTGTTGGCCACAGGATCATGCATTACAGTACGAGTAAAGTGACTTGCCGGTAACGAGACTGAACAAGGTATTGGGATACCGACGATCGAGTCTCGGGCAAGTAACGTACCGATTGACAAAGGGAATTGTATACAGGGTTTGATCGAATCCTCGACATCGTGGTTCATCCGATGACAACATCGAGGAGCATGTGGGAGCCATCATGGGTATCTAGAGCCCGTTGTTGGTTATTGACCTGAGAGCGTCTCGGTCATGTCTACATGTCTCCCGAACCCGTAGGGTCTACACACTTAAGGTTCGGTGACGCTAGGGTTATTAGGAAGACTAGTATGTGACTACCGAATATTGTTCGGAGTCCCAGATGAAATCCCGGACGTCACGAGGAGTTCCGGAAGGGTCCGGAGGTAAAGATTTATATATGGGAAGTTGTCAAACGGGCATCGGGAAGTTTCGGGGTCATACCGGTATTGTACCGGGGCCACCGGAAGGGTTCCGGAGGTCCACCGGGTGGGGCCACCCCTCCCGGGGGACCACATGGGCTGCGTGGGGCAGGGAGCCAGCCCCTAGTGGGCTGGGCGCGCCTCCCCACCCAGGCCCATGCGGCTAGGGCAAGGGGAGGGGAAACCCTAAAGGGGGCGCCCCCCTAGCTTGGGGGGCAAGCCACCCTCTCCCCCTCTCCCTTTGGCCGCCGCCCCCCCTAGGGTTTTCCCTAGAGGGCCGGCCCCCCTTGCCCCCTTCCCCTATATATAGAGGGGTAAGGGGAGGGCTTCAAGATACAAGCCAAGGCGCAGCCCCTCCCCTCCCCAACATCTCTCCTCCTCCGCGTGTGCTTGGCGAAGCCCTGTCGGAGTACTGCTGCACCAACTACACCACGCCGTCGTGCTGCCGTTGGAGCGATCTTCCTCAACCTCTCCTCCCCCCTTGCTGGATCAAGAAGGAGGAGACGTCTCCCGTCCCGTACGTGTGTTGAACGCGGAGGTGCTGTCCGTTCAGTACTTGGTCATCGGTGATCCGAATAACGTCGAGTACGACTCCATCATCACCATCCCCTTGCAAGCTTCCGCACGCGATCTACAAGTGGTATGTAGATGCAAACTCACTCCCTTGACTCGTTGCTTAGATGAACTCATAGATGGATCTTGGTGAAACCGTAGGAAAATTTTTAATTTTCTGCAACGTTCCCCAATAGTGGCATCATGAGCAAGGTCTATGCGTAGTTCTCTTTGCACGAGTAGAACACAATTTTGTTGTGGGCGTGGATCTTGTCAACTTACTTGCCTCTACTAGTCTTTTCTTGCTTCAACGGTATTGTGGGATGAAGCGGCCCGGACCAACCTTACACGTACGCTTACGTGAGACCGGTTCCACCGATTGACATGCACTAGTTGCATAAGGTGGCTGGCGGGTGTCTGTCTCTCCCACTTTAGTTGGAGCGGATTCGATGAAAAGGGCCCTTATGAAGGGTAAATAGAAGTTGACGAAATCACGTTGTGGTTATTTGTAGGTAAGAAAACGTTCTTGCTAGAACCCAATTGCAGCCACGTAAAAGATGCAACAACAATTAGAGGACGTCTAACTTGTTTTTGTAGCGATTGATCATGTGATGTGATATGGCCAGAAGTTGTGATGAATGATGAATTGTGATGTATGAGATCATGTTCTTGTAATAGGATTCACGACTTGCATGTCGATGAGTATGACAACCGGCAGGAGCCATAGGAGTTGTATTTATTTTTTGTATGACCTGCGTGTCATTGAAGAACGCCATGTAACTTACTTTACTTTATTGCTAAACGCGTTAGCCATAGAAGTAGAAGTAGTCGTTGGCGTGACAACTTCATGAAGACACGATGATGGAGATCATGATGATGGAGATCATGGTGTCAAGCCGGTGACAAGATGATCATGGAGCCCCGAAGATGGAGATCAATGGAGCTATATGATATTGGCCATATCATGTCACAACTATATAATTGCATGTGATGTTTATTATGTTTATGCATCTTGTTTACTTAGGACGAAGGTAGTAAATAAGATGATCCCTTACAAAATTTCAAGAAGTGTTCTCCCCTAACTGTGCACCATTGCTACAGTTCGTCGTTTCGAAGCACCACGTGATGATCGGGTGTGATAGATTCTTACGTTCACATACAACGGGTGTAAGACAGTTTTACACAGCGAAAACACTTAGGGTTAACTTGACGAGCCTAGCATGGACAGACATGGCCTCGGAACACGGAGACCGAAAGGTCGAACACGAGTCGTATGGAAGATACGATCAACATGAAAATGTTCACCGACGATGACTAGTCCGTCTCACGTGATGATCGGACACGGGCTAGTCGACTCGGATCGTGTAACACTTAGATGACCAAAGGGATGTCTAATCTAAGTGGGAGTTCATAATTTGATTAGAACTTAATTATCATGAACTTAGTCTAAAACCTTTGCAAATATGTCTTGTAGATCAAATGGCCAACGCTCATGTCAACATGAACTTCAACGCGTTCCTAGAGAAAACCAAGCTGAAAGATGATGGCAGCAACTATACGGACTGGGTCCGGAACCTGAGGATTATCCTCATAGCTGCCAGGAAGCAATATGTCCTAGAAGGACCGCTAGGTGACGCTCCCGTCCCAGAGAACCAAGACATTATGAATGCTTGGCAAACTCGCGCTGATGATTACTCCCTCGTTCAGTGCGGCATGCTTTACAGCTTAGAACCGGGGCTCCAAAAGTGTTTTGAGCATCACGGAGCATACGAGATGTTCAAAGAGCTGAAACTAGTTTTTCAAGCTCACGCCCGGGTCGAGAGATATGACATCTCCGACAAGTTGTACAGTTGTAAGATGGAGGAAAAAAGTTCTGTCAGTGAGCACATACTCAAGATGTCTGGGTTACACAACCGTATGACCCAGCTGAATATTAACCTCCCAGATGAGGCGGTCATTGACAGAATCCTCCAGTCGCTCCCACCAAGCTACAAGAGCTTGGTGATGAACTACAACATGCAGGGGATGGAAAAGACCATTCCTGAAGTGTTCTCGATGCTGAAGTCAGCAGAGGCTGAAATCAAGAAAGAACATCAAGTGTTGATGGTCAATAAGACTACTAAGTTCAAGAAGGGCAAGGGTAAGAAGAACTTCAAGAAGGACGGCAAGGAAGTTACCGCGCCTGGTAAGCCTGTTACCGGGAAGAAGTCAAAGAATGGACCCAAGCCTGAGACTGAGTGCTTTTATTGCAAGGGGAAGGGTCACTGGAAGCGGAACTGCCCCAAATACTTAGCGGATAAGAAGGTCGGCAACACCAAAGGTATATTTGATATACATGTAATTGATGTGTACCTTACCAGTACTCGTAGTAACTCCTGGGTATTTGATACCGGTGCCGTTGCTCATATTTGTAACTCACAGCTTGAGCTGCGGAATAAACGGAGACTGGCGAAGGACGAGGTGACGATGCGCGTCGGGAATGGTTCCAAGGTCGATGTGATCGCCGTCGGCACGCTACCTCTACATTTACCTACGGGAATAGTTTTGAACCTCAATAATTGTTATTTTGTGCCAAGTTTGAGCATGAACATTGTATCAGGATCTTGTTTAATTTGAGATGGCTACTCATTTAAGTCTGAGAATAATGGTTGTTCGATTTATATGAGAGATATGTTTTATGGTCATGCTCCGATGGTCAATGGTTTATTCTTAATGAATCTCGAGCGTAATGTTACACATGTTCATAGTGTGGATGCCAAAAGATGTAAAGTTGATAACGATAGTCCCACATACTTGTGGCACTGCCGCCTTGGTCACATTGGTGTAAAGCGCATGAAGAAGCTCCATGCTGATGGACTTTTGGAGTCTCTTGATTATGAATCGTTTGACACATGCGAACCATGCCTCATGGGCAAAATGACCAAGACTCCGTTCTCCGGAACAATGGAGCGAGCAACCAACTTGTTGGAAATCATACATACTGATGTGTGCGGTCCAATGAGCGTTGAGGCTCGCGGAGGATATCGTTATGTTCTCACTCTCACTGATGACTTGAGTAGATATGGATATGTTTACTTAATGAAACACAAGTCTGAGACCTTCGAAAAGTTCAAGGAATTTCAGAATGAGGTGGAGAATCAACGTGACTGAAAGATAAAGTTCCTACGATCAGATCGTGGAGGAGAATACTTAAGTCACGAATTTGGTACACACTTGAGGAAATGTGGAATCGTTTCACAACTCACGCCGCCTGGAACACCTCAGCGTAACGGTGTGTCCGAACGTCGTAATCGCACTCTATTAGATATGGTGCGGTCTATGATGTCTCTTACCGATTTACCGCTATCATTTTGGGGATACGCTCTAGAGACAGCTACATTCACTTTAAATAGGGCACCGTCTAAATCCGTTGAGACGACACCGTATGAATTATGGTTTGGGAAGAAACCTAAGCTATCGTTTCTAAAAGTTTGGGGATGCGATGCTTATGTCAAGAAACTTCAACCTGAAAAGCTCGAACCCAAGTTGGAAAAATGCGTCTTCATAGGATACCCTAAGGAAACTGTCGGGTATACCTTCTACTTAAGATCCGAGGGCAAGATATTTGTTGCCAAGAACGGATGCTTTCTGGAAAAAGAGTTTCTCTCGAAAGAAGTAAGTGGGAGGAAAGTAGAACTCGATGAAGTACTGCCTCTCGAACGGGATAGTGGTGCAGCTCAGGAAAATGTTCCTGTGATGCCCACACCAACTGAAGAGGAAACCAATGATGATGATCAAGGTACTTCGGATCAAGTTACTACTGAACTTCGTAGGTCCACAAGGACACGTTCCGCACTAGAGTGGTACGGCAACCCCGTCCTGGAAATCATGTTGTTAGACAACGGTGAACCTTCGAACTATGAAGAAGCGATGGCAGGCCTAGATTCCAACAAATGGCTTGAAGCCATGAAATCCGAGATAGAATTCATGTCTGAAAACAAAGTATGGACTTTGACAGACTTGCCCGATGATCGGCGAGCGATAGAAAACAAATGGATCTTTAAGAAGAAGACGGACGCGGATGGTAATGTTACCATCTATAAAGCTCGGCTTGTCGCTAAGGGTTATTGACAAGTTCAAGGGATTGACTACGACGAGACATTCTCTCCCGTAGCGAAGCTAAAGTCCGTCCGAATCATGTTAGCAATTGCCGCATACTATGATTATGAGATATGGCAGATGGACGTCCAAACGGCATTCCTTAACGGGCATCTTAAGGAAGAGCTGTATATGATGCAGCCGGAAGGTTTTGTCGATCCTAAGAACGCTAACAAAGTATGCAAGCTCCAGCGATCCATTTATGGGCTGGTGCAAGCATCTCGGAGTTGGAATATTCGCTTTGATGAGATGATCAAAGCGTTTGGGTTTACACAGACTTATGGAGAAGCCTGCGTTTACAAGAAAGTGAGTGGGAGCTCTGTAGCATTTCTCATATTATATGTAGATGACATACTCTTGATGGGGAATAATACAGAATTTCTGGACAGCATTAAGGCCTACTTGAACAAATGTTTTTCAATGAAGGACCTTGGAGAAGCTGCTTATATATTAGGCATCAAGATTTATAGAGATAGATCGAGACGCCTCATAGGTCTTTCACAAAGCACATACCTTGATAAGATTTTGAAAAGGTTCAAAATGGATCAGTCCAAGAAAGGGTTCTTGCCTATGTTACAAGGTGTGAGATTGAGCGCAGCTCAGTCACCGACCACGGCAAAAGATAAAGAAGAGATGAGTGTCATCCCATATGCTTCAGCCATAGGATCTATTATGTATGCCATGCTGTGTACCAGACCTGATGTAAACCTTGCCGTAAGTTTGGTAGCAAGATACCAAAGCAATCTCGGTAAGGAACACTGGACAGCGGTCAAGAATATCCTGAAGTACCTGAAAGGACAAAGGACATGTTTCTCGTTTATGGAGGAGACGAAGAGCTCGTCGTAAAGGGTTACGTCGACGCTAGCTTCGACTCAGATCCGGATGACTCTAAGTCACAAACCGGATACGTGTATATGTTGAATGGTGGAGCAGTGAGCTGGTGCAGCTGCAAGCAGAGCGTCGTGGCGGGATCCACATGTGAAGCGGAGTACATGGCAGCCTCGGAGGCAGCGCATGAAGCGATCTGAGTGAAGGAGTTCATCACCGACCTAGGAGTCATACCCAATGCGTCGGGGCCGATCAAACTCTTCTGTGACAACACTGGATCTATTGCCCTTGCCAAGGAGCCCAGGTTTCATAAGAAGACCAGGCACATCAAGCGTCGTTTCAACTCCATCCGTGAAAATGTTCAAGATGGAGACATAGAAATTTGCAAAGTACATACGGATCTGAATGTCGCAGATCCATTGACTAAACCTCTCTCACGAGCAAAACATGATCAACACCAGAACTCTATGGGTGTTCGATTCATCACAATGTAACTAGATTGGTGACTCTAGTGCAAGTGGGAGACTGTTGGAAATCTGCCCTAGAGGCAATAATAAAAGTATTATTATATTTCTTTGTTCATGATAATTGTCTTTCATTCATGCTATAACTGTATTATCCGGAAATCGTAATACACGTGTGAATACATAGACCACACTGTCACACCCTAGCTAGTCATGCATTAGAGTGTTGCATCATGTTTACTCTTTCATCAGAAACTTGAAATGGGGATCTGTGAAACCCTCAGAATCATTTTGAAAATGACCCAAATAAAAATTTCTCCAAAAGGGTCCAAGAAAATGCTCATGTTGATCTCTGAAAATATTGGACAGAGATAAAAAAAAATCAAACCAATATTTTTAGTGGCTCATGGACATTTATTTTGGGCATTTGGAATTAATGCATAAATATTTGCTTTGGAAATATATTTCTATATATAATGATATATGTCCAAATATTATGCCAATTATAAAGGAGCTCTGGAATAATATATCTAGCCCCTGAAAAATTTGGCATAAGTTAAATAAATGATTTAATATATTATTTAAATCAAAACAAATGTCAGAAATTAGAAAACAAAAAAAAAATAAAAGGGAGAAGCTTACCTGGGCTCCTCCACTGTGCAGCCCATCCAGCTGGCCGGCCCAGCCAGCAGGCGGCCCAGCCCGTCTCCCTCCTCTGTCGTCTTCGTCCCGACAGAGGGAGGGGAGTGTGGCCGGCGCGCGCACGCGCCACCGCGCCACGCCACCTCTCTCCCTGCCTGCCTGCCCTCCCCTCCTCGCCTCGATGCCCTGGACGACGCCACGCCTCCCCCCCTGCTCTCTCTCACTCGCCCTCGGCTCTTCCCTCCTCTCCCTCGCTCTCTCTCTCACGGCCGAACACCACCGTCGCCGCCGTTCGCCTTAGCAGCCGTCTCCGGCCACCCCTCGCTCCCCCGACTAGCTCAGAAGCTCCGCCACAACCCCCTCTTCCTCCCCACCGCTCCACGGGCCTCCGGAAGCCCTGCATCGCCGCCACGTCGCCGTTCCCCTCTTCGGGCTCCGACCATCATCGCCGTCGAATTCGCCGTCTCCAGCGCGTCCCCGAGCCCGCTTCGACGCCCACTGCAACCGCGGTGAGCTACGCCACCGTTTCCCCCTCTTCTCCCCCTCGTTCCCTCACCGTAGCCTCCTCCCCACCACGGCCGAACCTCCGCCGTCGCCGAGCTCGCCGTCGACGCAGCTCCGGTGACCATTTGGTCACCCCGGCGAGTCCAACGAGTTCGTAAGGCTCCATAGAGCATCCCTAGCGCCTCGCTTCGCTCGCCTTCGAGCTCTAACCCCGTTTCCGTGCACGACCGAACTCCGGCGGCCGCAGCCAAGCTCGCCGCCGTCGACTCCGGCCACCTCAGGCACGGCCACCACCACCGTTCGACGCGCGGGAGCAAGGGCTCTCCAACGAGCCCAAGCACAGCCTCGCCCGTGCCCTGTAGCGCGATCCCGCTTCACGCCGCCGTCTCGGACCTCGCCGGCGTCATGTCGCCGGTGGGGTTTGACTTGTCCGACCTGGGGTTTGACCCCCCAGGGTCACTGACGCGTGGGCCCCGTCGGCCAGGTGGACATCATCAGCGCTAACCACTGTTAGTTAACCCCCTGACACTGACCAGTGGGCCCCAGCGCCACTAATTAGTAATTAGGATTAATTTAACCCTGTTTAACCCCTCTGTCACTGACGTGTGGGCCCCACACGTCAGGTTTGACCCGGGGCAGCCCGGTGGACTCGCTGACGTCATGCCTCTGTAATGCTGACGCGGTAATTGTTTTCTGGATTTAAAATAATTCAGGAAATTCCAGAAAATTGCTAAAACTTCAATAAATCATAGAAATTCAACCGTAACTCCAAATCAAATAAATTATATATGAAAAATGATCAGAAAAATTCAAGGAATCCATCTGTACCATTTTCATGCATGTTAGAACAACTTATGCCTACTGTTTAGCACAAATCATATTAGTGGCATTTAAACCTTCACATGTGGAGTTTGAATTTGAACCTAGGGTTCAAACCAACTTCATTTAACTTGTTGCTAGGTGCATTAGCCCAAAACACATGCATATTGCCATGTCATAGCATGCATCATATTGTGCATTGCATTGATCGTGTTTCCTCTGTGTTTTGCCGGTGTTGCTCCCCCCCTCGGTAGACGTTGTACCGACGATGTGATCATTGACACTGATGAAGACTCAATGTTATCTTCAGAAGTGCCAGGCAAGCAAAACCCCCTTGTTCATTCCGATACAATTCCACTCTCTCGCTCCTGCTCTATTTTACTGCATTAGGACAACAACGATTCATCTGTTACTTGCTGCGGTAGCTGAACCCCTTTATCCTTTGCATGACCTGTCAATCCACAGTAAATAGATGAAACCCACTAGCATGAGTAGGAGTTGTTTGAGCCCTGTTGTGCCTACTCATTCATGCTTGTTTGTCATGCCTGCTACTGCTTAGAGTTGAGTCGGGTCTGATTCATCGAGGATGAATCAGAGGTGCGTGAACATGTCCTACTGTGTGTGAGCTAAGTGTGTGAACACGATTTGGTAAAGGTAGCGGTGAGAGGCCATGTAGGAGTACATGGTGGGTTGTCTCATTACAGCCGTCCTCAGGAACTGAGTTCTGTGTTTGTGATCCATGATTCAGCTACTACCACACATTGGAATGCTTAAGTGCCCCTCTCGACTTATTAGCCAACTTGATCTCTGTCCAGGAGTCGCAACTAGTTTCTGGTGTTTGTAGGTAGTGTTAGTAGTCTACCAAGTGGCACCCGGCCAGGTGGGCTTGGGACAGACTAGGCACAGTGGCACGGTGTACCAAGTGGCACCCGGATGGTGGGCTTGGGAACCCTGCTCACATCGTTTGGGGCCGTGAGCGACACCCCGGCCGGATCTCCTTGCGGATAGAACCCGAATAGGCGATAAACCTGGACTAGAGTCTTGTGTGGTTAGTCAGGTCGTGGCCGACACCCACGTTGGGCTTCCGCTTGAAGGTTGCCGAGTACATGTCGTGTAAACGGCGGTAAGTGGTGAGAGCGTGTGTGAAGAAGTACACCCCTGCAGGGTTAATGTCATCTATTCGAATAGCCGTGTCCGCGGAAAAGGACTTCTGGGTTGCCTATAACAGTTCATAGACAAGTGAAAGTGGATACTCTAAAATACGCAAGATAAGTGTGAGTGCTATGGATGGCGTTCTCGTAGGGAGACGGGAGCGGATCCATAGTGGTGTATTGATATGGTGAATATGTGGACTCGTGTGCGCCATCTCAAAAGAGTTACTTGCATTCGTAGTTTAGGATAGCCACCGAGTCAAAGCTGGCTTGCTGCAGTTAAACCCCACCATCCCCTTGTTGATAATGATGCATATGTAGTTGGTTCTGATGTAAGTCTTGCTGGGTACATTTGTACTCACGTTTGCCTATTTTATGTTTTGCAGAGAGACTTCGGTCTCGATAGTAGTTCCGCGTGGACTTCGACGTTTAGCTTGTTACCTCAGCTACGATCTTGTGCCCTCGGCAGGATCTGGTAGATAGTCAGGCTTTCAAGCCTTTTTCATTTGTAGATGTCTGTACTCAGACATGTTAGCTTCCGCATGTGTTTGATTTGTATGCTCTGAATGTTGGGTCATGAGACCCCTGTTTGTAATATCTCGCTCCTCGGAGCCTAATGAATAAATACTTGAGTCGTAGAGTCATGATGTGATGCCATGTTGTATTTGCACATATCGAGCAAATTGTGTGTATGTTATTGAAATGCTTGGTATGTGTGGGATCTGACTATCTAGTTGTTTATCTTTAGTAGCCTCTCTTACCGGGAAATGTCTCCTAGTGTCTCCACTGAGCCATGGTAGCTTGCTACTGCTCCGGAACACTTAGGCTGGCCGGCATGTGTCCTTCTTCGTTCCTGTGTCTGTCCCTTCGGGGAAATGTCACGCGTTGAGTACCGGAGTCCTGTTAGCCCGCTACAGCCCGGTCTACCGGAGTCCTGCTAGCCCAGTGCTACAGCCCGGAACTTACTCGCTGATGACCGACACGTTCGATGCTGGGTCATGGATGCCTGTCCCCGTAAGTTTGTGCCACTTTGGGTTTACGACTAGCCATGTCAGCCCGGGCTCCTTATCATATGGATGCTAGCGACACTATCATATACGTGTGCCAAAAGGCGCAAACGGTCCCGGGCAAAGGTAAGGCGACACCCGTGGGAATACCGTGCGTGAGGCCGCAAAGTGATATGAAGTGTTACATGCTAGATCGATGTGGCATTGAGTCGGGGTCCTGACAGCTTTGGTATCAGAGCCAGGCTGCCTGTAGGATTACCAAGCCAAACTGGTCGAAGTTGAGTCTAGAAATTCTTTAGTTATGTAAGGGAATTGATTGTGGGAAGGAACGTAAGGCTCTTTTTACTCCTTATACCTCATGGCCTTCTGATCTGAGTCAACCTCTTCTTTTCTACGGGGATTAAGAACTAGGCCTTCTCATCTATCTATCAGGATGACGTGTTACTAATCCATAGACTTGTAGAATTGATAGTTTCAAGTCTCAATTCAGTTTTTACTACTTCCGTATGTTCATAACTGTTGATCTCGAAACCTTGATATTGTGCTTCGGAGTGGCTATGCCACCATTTTTGCAGGATGTCTCAAATCTTTTTGAGCATTTACAGCCGTTATGCTGTCCGAGTCATCCCAGGTTTCTAAATAGTCTGATGCATTTGCAAAATCCCTTCCTCCCATTCCGATGTCCCTTTGGGCCAGATTAACCACACTAACCGGTGAGTTGAGGTACTCTGTTGCCTTAACATATATGTCGGAGTTATTATTATGACCCTAGGTGTTTTAGGGGATCATCTAGTGGTCTAGCCATGAATCTGTGTTTCCAGTGTGATGATTCTGGCCATCATTCTCGAAAGCATCTCGTGATGCCATTTAGTAGTAGGTATTCTATCTCTGGGTTTTGAACCCAAGACTCACTCTACTTACCTCATGTTGATAGTGCTTGCTCGTTCCTTTAGGTTATTAGTAACCTTTGCATTAGTCCTCGAGGTCCGTGGTATTTCCTTCTTCCAAATACTATGAACCACTTATGGCAGAAGTTCCTCGCTGAACCGAAGGATCACAATCAGAGTACTCTTGAGGAGTTCTCCATTCATAATTGTGAATCTGCCAGTTCTACCCTTTCCGCATGGGTTATCCGGAAGAAATGTTGAGCTTCGCTCGACATACTAATCTATGCATCCACAACTCAGAAAGTTATATGTTCCTTTGAGTTGTTCTCTTTAGTTGTGTCCTGACCCTCGTCTGTCAATTGATAGTCAAGAGTATGTGTGCATTCGTTCATCGGTGCCTATTATTCTTGTGGTCCGTCAAGCCATTCTATTCTAGAATGACTAGGAGAAACGAACTCCAGTACCTTGTCCATTTCCAGGATTGGGTCAAAGCAGTCGTACTCCACAGATCAAATACTAATCCAGCTTTTGTTCTGCTCTACCTTGGAGTAATACCATCTTTATATCGAGAATGTCATGGGAATTGCACACCATCCTATGAATTCTTTATGTAGTAATACTCCTCGCCATCATTGTTCATTCCTCGGTTTCTGTGTTATTGTAACCGGAATGCCGACAAGTGAATCGTGGTGTGTGAAATCAATACTGCTAGCAACTCCGTTGCTTGGTAGTTAAATGGACGATAACCTCATTCTTAGCGTGTTGATTATTGAATCATCATCCTAGGATTGATCGTGCTACCTAGTCCTTATTCTGGTGCACTCCTCGATCAATGAGTTAGGATTATTCAGTCCCCTGCTTATTTGATCATATCGTTTTGCCCTGAAAAGCAAGATTGCTCTCGGGCTTAGTAACATACCGGTGGTTTGTGATTTAATAATTATCTTCTCAGAAGTATCACCAGGTCATCACCTGACCGCTATGTTGAGTTCGTGATCAAGTTGGTTTCCTGTAACCACCCCTTCTCCAAGAATCTGTATCGAGTACCCCTGAGCTAGTTGGCTAAGCTAAACAACAACTTGGAGAGTTGGAAGATAAAAGCTTGTCCGACTTAGCTCATGTTAAGGGATGTCTTGTGTGTGTGTTGAAGAAAGATGATATCTTCATCAATTGATCTTCGAAACCAGTTGTTGGAGCTATCGTCTTGCGAAAACTTTGATTTGAGTGTGGGCTATTCTCAAATCAAATCAGAACCAACGATGTTCGTAATGTTGTCTTACTCGTGGATTTTCCTCGAGCATACACCATTATATCTTTTAGGTCTGACCAATGCTATCACCTTGTTCACATAATTGTGGAATTCCACTTATATGGAAACCTGGATGAATTGTTGTTGAGTCCATCAGCAACATTTTTATCTTGTCCATAATTTTGTTGAACATTAAGCTAATGTTGGAAACTTTTTAAAGCATTTGTTCATGCTAGTTCATGAAGCATATGTAAGGATGTAAGAAGTGACTTCCTCTAGTTCATGTGCATTTGATGCAAGTTGCCGCCGTGGATTCGAGAAAGTCAATGTTGCTTCCTTTGGAATCATCCCAAATCAGTCATGCACACGTGCGAAGTATTCTGTGGTCTGGAGACTTGCAACCTTCATTCCATATGTGTCCCGAGCACACCAAGCCACTGATTGATTTGTTCAAGGAGAAGAAGTTCCTTCATAAGAGCTAATCATATGACTTATGTTAGGACTTCGCTATCCTCGTTGATGGTTCCCCACCTGAACTCGGTAGTGTTTTATTATAAGACTACCATGGGATAATGTTTGTCTGGGACAACGTGTTCGCATGTTTGTAGCAGAACCAGCTCATGTTTTGGAGCTTACTATCGTAGCTCATTTCCCGAGAATCTCGCAACGTCATCTCGTCGGATTGTGTTGCAAACTTTCATTTTTCTTTCTAAGACTCGATGAGTCTAAATTATTCCGACACCAACCAGATCTGAATCTCAGGCAGATATGATGGTTGGAACGTTTCCCAAGAACTATAATATTGGTCTCTCTGTAACCCGGTAAAATGGATGTCGTGGCCAACACACCCAGCCGGAAGACCTGTTATTGTAACATCTTGGTTAAAGAAGTTGGCCACCTCCCCATAAGGACTTCGTAGGATTTACTCCCTAGTTATTCCTTATGGATTCTTGTGCTCCCGAAGTCCGACCTCTTACTTGATGTTCTGGGTACCAAACCTTTTTAATTAATGGGTTGCACCAGCACATCAAGGAGAACATTAGAAGCGGAGTGCTAAATGTCTCTCGGTCGATCATCCAGATTTTGATTCCTTGGCCTCGCTTAGGTGAAATCTGAGAAGGTGTTATCTTTCTTTGCATTTGCATCGTCCATCGTTGTTCATCATGGTAGTATGTTGTGTTGCCAGGATCCTTGACACGGATGTTGGTAGAACCTTGATGATTATGGAAATGCTCAAGTTCCTGAGAGCACGCACAAGCATTAGGTGCTATCCTAGTTACTAACCGGGATTGCTCTCAGTTTCCTCGGCAATGCTACGACCTTTCAAACAGTGAATTCACTCTCTATTGTTGGGTTTTTCCCCAGTTACCAGAATCATTCCCAGCATTTGCATTTTGTTCCCAGCTTGCACCGCCAATGTGCCATTCTACCATGGGTCTCTTTCATTTTCCGGTGGTAAGCAAATTCATCCATTACATTGTCTTCAACAAGGTAATCCACATCATCCATTCTGATTCGAGTATGCCATTCTACCGAACCCCTCCAAACGATCGCTCGAGATTTTCCTTAGGCTGGTATAAAGAGTTTCAATGATCTCTGAATCAAAGGTAATTCTTTTTGCCACTTAAGGGGATATCTCTACGAGTCTCCTCTACCAAGGTGCCCCGTTATGGAATCATGGCAGTTTATCCTCGCTACTTGAAACCCTCGACGAATTGCCTTCCTCTAAAATGTCTCGCTGTGGTATCATGGCAATTCAACTCCTCGCTACGTTGACAACCGATCACCACATTCTTAAGTCTGGAATTGTTGTCTACCTAGTGAACCTTTGTCATCTGCTTCACTCCATTCCTATGGATGTGTGCTTCGTCTCTCAGCTCGAGAGATGTTGCTATGTTTCATTCCGTGAGCTGATCCTAACCTGTTTGATCTCCGAGAAGATCGATTCTTTTAGAGTTTCCTTTTCCTCTCATTGTCATGTTAGTTGGAGTTCTCAGAGCAAGACTTCGAGACAATGTTGGTGGTCGAATCAACGTTCATTTGAAGTGCAACTTGGATCGTGAAGATTATTTTAGTTTGCGTTTCCCTTTTATCTTACCCTACGCTTCAATCTCGGGACGAGATTCTTTTGAGTGGGGGTGAGTTGTCACACCCTAGCTAGTCATGCATTAGAGTGTTGCATCATGTTTACTCTTTCATCAGAAACTTGAAATGGGGATCTGTGAAACCCTCAGAATCATTTTGAAAATGACCCAAATAAAAATTTCTCCAAAAGGGTCCAAGAAAATGCTCATGTTGATCTCTGAAAATATTGGACAGAGATAAAAAAAAATCAAACCAATATTTTTAGTGGCTCATGGACATTTATTTTGGGCATTTGGAATTAATGCATAAATATTTGCTTTGGAAATATATTTCTATATATAATGATATATGTCCAAATATTATGCCAATTATAAAGGAGCTCTGGAATAATATATCTAGCCCCTGAAAAATTTGGCATAAGTTAAATAAATGATTTAATATATTATTTAAATCAAAACAAATGTCAGAAATTAGAAAACAAAAAAAAAATAAAAGGGAGAAGCTTACCTGGGCTCCTCCACTGTGCAGCCCATCCAGCTGGCCGGCCCAGCCAGCAGGCGGCCCAGCCCGTCTCCCTCCTCTGTCGTCTTCGTCCCGACAGAGGGAGGGGAGTGTGGCCGGCGCGCGCGCGCGCCACCGCGCCACGCCACCTCTCTCCCTGCCTGCCTGCCCTCCCCTCCTCGCCTCGATGCCCTGGACGACGCCACGCCTCCCCCCCTGCTCTCTCTCACTCGCCCTCGGCTCTTCCCTCCTCTCCCTCGCTCTCTCTCTCACGGCCGAACACCACCGTCGCCGCCGTTCGCCTTAGCAGCCGTCTCCGGCCACCCCTCGCTCCCCCGACTAGCTCAGAAGCTCCGCCACAACCCCCTCTTCCTCCCCACCGCTCCACGGGCCTCCGGAAGCCCTGCATCGCCGCCACGTCGCCGTTCCCCTCTTCGGGCTCCGACCATCATCGCCGTCGAATTCGCCGTCTCCAGCGCGTCCCCGAGCCCGCTTCGACGCCCACTGCAACCGCGGTGAGCTACGCCACCGTTTCCCCCTCTTCTCCCCCTCGTTCCCTCACCGTAGCCTCCTCCCCACCACGGCCGAACCTCCGCCGTCGCCGAGCTCGCCGTCGACGCAGCTCCGGTGACCATTTGGTCACCCCGGCGAGTCCAACGAGTTCGTAAGGCTCCATAGAGCATCCCTAGCGCCTCGCTTCGCTCGCCTTCGAGCTCTAACCCCGTTTCCGTGCACGACCGAACTCCGGCGGCCGCAGCCGAGCTCGCCGCCGTCGACTCCGGCCACCTCAGGCACGGCCACCACCACCGTTCGACGCGCGGGAGCAAGGGCTCTCCAACGAGCCCAAGCACAGCCTCGCCCGTGCCCTGTAGCGCGATCCCGCTTCACGCCGCCGTCTCGGACCTCGCCGGCGTCATGTCGCCGGTGGGGTTTGACTTGTCCGACCTGGGGTTTGACCCCCCAGGGTCACTGACGCGTGGGCCCCGTCGGCCAGGTGGACATCATCAGCGCTAACCACTGTTAGTTAACCCCCTGACACTGACCAGTGGGCCCCAGCGCCACTAATTAGTAATTAGGATTAATTTAACCCTGTTTAACCCCTCTGTCACTGACGTGTGGGCCCCACACGTCAGGTTTGACCCGGGGCAGCCCGGTGGACTCGCTGACGTCATGCCTCTGTAATGCTGACGCAGTAATTGTTTTCTGGATTTAAAATAATTCAGGAAATTCCAGAAAATTGCTAAAACTTCAATAAATCATAGAAATTCAACCGTAACTCCAAATCAAATAAATTATATATGAAAAATGATCAGAAAAATTCAAGGAATCCATCTGTACCATTTTCATGCATGTTAGAACAACTTATGCCTACTGTTTAGCACAAATCATATTAGTGGCATTTAAACCTTCACATGTGGAGTTTGAATTTGAACCTAGGGTTCAAACCAACTTCATTTAACTTGTTGCTAGGTGCATTAGCCCAAAACACATGCATATTGCCATGTCATAGCATGCATCATATTGTGCATTGCATTGATCGTGTTTCCTCTGTGTTTTGCCGGTGTTGCTCCCCCCCTCGGTAGACGTTGTACCGACGATGTGATCATTGACACTGATGAAGACTCAATGTTATCTTCAGAAGTGCCAGGCAAGCAAAACCCCCTTGTTCATTCCGATACAATTCCACTCTCTCGCTCCTGCTCTATTTTACTGCATTAGGACAACAACGATTCATCTGTTACTTGCTGCGGTAGCTGAACCCCTTTATCCTTTGCATGACCTGTCAATCCACAGTAAATAGATGAAACCCACTAGCATGAGTAGGAGTTGTTTGAGCCCTGTTGTGCCTACTCATTCATGCTTGTTTGTCATGCCTGCTACTGCTTAGAGTTGAGTCGGGTCTGATTCATCGAGGATGAATCAGAGGTGCGTGAACATGTCCTACTGTGTGTGAGCTAAGTGTGTGAACACGATTTGGTAAAGGTAGCGGTGAGAGGCCATGTAGGAGTACATGGTGGGTTGTCTCATTACAGCCGTCCTCAGGAACTGAGTTCTGTGTTTGTGATCCATGATTCAGCTACTACCACACATTGGAATGCTTAAGTGCCCCTCTCGACTTATTAGCCAACTTGATCTCTGTCCAGGAGTCGCAACTAGTTTCTGGTGTTTGTAGGTAGTGTTAGTAGTCTACCAAGTGGCACCCGGCCAGGTGGGCTTGGGACAGACTAGGCACAGTGGCACGGTGTACCAAGTGGCACCCGGATGGTGGGCTTGGGAACCCTGCTCACATCGTTTGGGGCCGTGAGCGACACCCCGGCCGGATCTCCTTGCGGATAGAACCCGAATAGGCGATAAACCTGGACTAGAGTCTTGTGTGGTTAGTCAGGTCGTGGCCGACACCCACGTTGGGCTTCCGCTTGAAGGTTGCCGAGTACATGTCGTGTAAACGGCGGTAAGTGGTGAGAGCGTGTGTGAAGAAGTACACCCCTGCAGGGTTAATGTCATCTATTCGAATAGCCGTGTCCGCGGAAAAGGACTTCTGGGTTGCCTATAACAGTTCATAGACAAGTGAAAGTGGATACTCTAAAATACGCAAGATAAGTGTGAGTGCTATGGATGGCGTTCTCGTAGGGAGACGGGAGCGGATCCATAGTGGTGTATTGATATGGTGAATATGTGGACTCGTGTGCGCCATCTCAAAAGAGTTACTTGCATTCGTAGTTTAGGATAGCCACCGAGTCAAAGCTGGCTTGCTGCAGTTAAACCCCACCATCCCCTTGTTGATAATGATGCATATGTAGTTGGTTCTGATGTAAGTCTTGCTGGGTACATTTGTACTCACGTTTGCCTATTTTATGTTTTGCAGAGAGACTTCGGTCTCGATAGTAGTTCCGCGTGGACTTCGACGTTTAGCTTGTTACCTCAGCTACGATCTTGTGCCCTCGGCAGGATCTGGTAGATAGTCAGGCTTTCAAGCCTTTTTCATTTGTAGATGTCTGTACTCAGACATGTTAGCTTCCGCATGTGTTTGATTTGTATGCTCTGAATGTTGGGTCATGAGACCCCTGTTTGTAATATCTCGCTCCTCGGAGCCTAATGAATAAATACTTGAGTCGTAGAGTCATGATGTGATGCCATGTTGTATTTGCACATATCGAGCAAATTGTGTGTATGTTATTGAAATGCTTGGTATGTGTGGGATCTGACTATCTAGTTGTTTATCTTTAGTAGCCTCTCTTACCGGGAAATGTCTCCTAGTGTCTCCACTGAGCCATGGTAGCTTGCTACTGCTCCGGAACACTTAGGCTGGCCGGCATGTGTCCTTCTTCGTTCCTGTGTCTGTCCCTTCGGGGAAATGTCACGCGTTGAGTACCGGAGTCCTGTTAGCCCGCTACAGCCCGGTCTACCGGAGTCCTGCTAGCCCAGTGCTACAGCCCGGAACTTACTCGCTGATGACCGACACGTTCGATGCTGGGTCATGGATGCCTGTCCCCGTAAGTTTGTGCCACTTTGGGTTTACGACTAGCCATGTCAGCCCGGGCTCCTTATCATATGGATGCTAGCGACACTATCATATACGTGTGCCAAAAGGCGCAAACGGTCCCGGGCAAAGGTAAGGCGACACCCGTGGGAATACCGTGCGTGAGGCCGCAAAGTGATATGAAGTGTTACATGCTAGATCGATGTGGCATTGAGTCGGGGTCCTGACACACACTATGTCCCTAGTGAGCCTCTAGTTGACTAGCTCGTTGTGATCAACAGATAGTCATGGTTTCCTGGCTATGGACACTGGATGTCGTTGATAACGGGATCACATCATTAGGAGAATGATGTGATGGACAAGACCCAATCCTAAGCATAGCACAAAGGTCGTTTAGTTCGTTTGCTAGAGCTTTGCCAATGTCAAGTATCTCTTCCTTCGACCATGAGATCGTGTAACTCCCGGATACCGTAGGAGTGCCTTGGGTGTATCAAACGTCACAACGTAACTGGGTGACTATAAAGGTGCATTACAGGTATCTCCGAAAGTATCTATTGGGTTGACACGGATCGAGACTGGGATTTGTCACTCCGTATCACGGAGAGGTATCTCTGGGCCCACTCGGTAATGCATCATTACAATGAGCTCAAGGTGACCAAGGTGTTGGCCACGGGATCATGAATTACAGTACGAGTAAAGTGACTTGCCGGTAACGAGACTGAACAAGGTATTGGGATACCGACGATCGAGTCTCGGGCAAGTAACGTACCGATTGACAAAGGGAATTGTATACAGGGTTTGATCGAATCCTCGACATCGTGGTTCATCCGATGACAACATCGAGGAGCATGTGGGAGCCATCATGGGTATCCAGATCCCGCTGTTGGTTATTGACCTGAGAGCGTCTCGGTCATGTCTGCATGTCTCCCGAACCCGTAGGGTCTACACACTTAAGGTTCGGTGACGCTAGGGTTATTAGGAAGACTAGTATGTGACTACCGAATATTGTTCGGAGTCCCGGATGAAATCCCGGACGTCACGAGGAGTTCCGGAAGGGTCCGGAGGTAAAGATTTATATATGGGAAGTTGTCAAACGGGCATCGGGAAGTTTCGGGGTCATACCGGTATTGTACCGGGGCCACCGGAAGGGTTCCGGAGGTCCACCGGGTGGGGCCACCCCTCCCGGGGGACCACATGGGCTGCGTGGGGCAGGGAGCCAGCCCCTAGTGGGCTGGGCGCGCCTCCCCACCCAGGCCCATGCGGCTAGGGCAAGGGGAGGGGAAACCCTAAAGGGGGCGCCCCCCTGGCTTGGGGGGCAAGCCACCCTCTCCCCCTCTCCCTTTGGCCGCCGCCCCCCTAGGGTTTTCCCTAGAGGGCCGGCCCCCCTTGCCCCCTTCCCCTATATATAGAGGGGTGAGGGGAGGGCTGCAAGATACAAGCCAAGGCGCAGCCCCTCCCCTCCCCAACATCTCTCCTCCTCCGCGTGTGCTTGGCGAAGCCCTGTCGGAGTACTGCTGCACCAACTACACCACGCCGTCGTGCTGCCGTTGGAGCGATCTTCCTCAACCTCTCCTCCCCCCTTGCTGGATCAAGAAGGAGGATACGTCTCCCGTCCCGTACGTGTGTTGAACGCGGAGGTGCTGTCCGTTCAGTACTTGGTCATCGGTGATCCGAATCACGTCGAGTACGACTCCATCATCACCATCCCCTTGCAAGCTTCCGCACGCGATCTACAAGTGGTATGTAGATGCAAACTCACTCCCTTGACTCGTTGCTTAGATGAACTCATAGATGGATCTTGGTGAAACCGTAGGAAAAATTTTAATTTTCTGCAACGTTCCCCAACAGAAGCCGCGCGGCACAGCCAAACGTACATCCGCGGTACAACACCACTCCTTTTTTTTAGTAGTCGTCCTGTGTAAAAATATTACAAGCCAGAGTGATCGTTCTCGGATGAATTAATATGCTCATAAAATACAGAAGAAAGATATCACCTGATGTTCTCTTGGGTAAATGCCATATTCCAGCAATTATAAACTTGTAGTCTCATTTCTCTATTTGATGTGACACCCATCGGAATAATATATACTAGTAGTGCACTAGTAGTTGGTCTCTTTGACGTCCATCTTGTCTATATCTCAAAAAGGCAGAGGCATCCCGCGGCGCAATGGTGTAGCCAGCCAAGGCGGTTTAACTGTGAAACCCAGGTTCAGCGGCTCGTAGTCCGCTCGCAGACAGCCCACGGCTGAGGCGACTCAGGTGAAGTTGAGCTGCAGTAGGGGTGGAAGCAGCAGAGGCAGGCCGTCAGGTAGAACTACAGCGACATGCAGCCGTACCTGGGCGGGCAGTGATGTATTGTCTGGTGAATAAAACATCCGTCCGATCAAACTGTACTCACTTCTTCCACCGCTGAATATTGAAAACGATGGATATATTTTTCCTTGCGTGGCTCCATTAGAAAACATAAAGGTTGGTTTTTGGAAACTGTGCATGTACTAGTACATTTTTCCCAAATGATGACGGTGCTTGTAGTACTAATCCTCAATACTTCTTTGGATGGATGCTCATACTAGTGCTGACTTTTGGTGGCTCCCGCGTCGCTTTACCCAGCTGCCCATACTAGCCTGCATTGGGCACGGCTGCCCCAGTACACGCGGCTCTGTTGTATTAGTATTGTAATATACAATTTGCCGTGCGTAGCTGACATCTCAGGCTTCTTCAGGCAAGAATCCCCTAATGATTGTTACGTCGCTGTCGTCTCAGGACATGAGCCAGTAGAAAGTACACGTCAGCGGATTTGGACAGGTCCCGGTCGCTTGCAGACTTTGCGGTGCATTCAACGGATATCGATCGGCTCAAACTTCCGTCTGGACCAACCATCAATCTCGGCGACTCGGCTTCTTCGTAAGGCAGCATATCCGAAATCGACCTGGATGTTTCTTCTGACGCGTGGCCGCACAACAACTAAAATCAAATTCGACGGATCGCCCAGCAAGGCCTGTGGCGAAATATGTAAAAAGAAATTTCAACAGCGACGAGGCGGGTTGACTCGGAGGTGGCTTAACGTGCTGGAATCTTCCCTTAATGCTTCAGACGTCTTCTCATGACAAACGGGAGCTGATCTTGTTCTGATTAGAGCTCACGTGTTACTAGTAACAGCAGCACTATTAATCAAAACAGATCTCGTAAACCGTGCAACTACTAGTCCTAATACTTGGCCATGACTTTTCCGTGAGCGCAGCAACATCAATGATCAATCCAATCTTCTTGGGAGCTGCTCCTGTCGCTGCTTGTTGCCTTTTATTTAATCCGGCGAGTATCAAAGAGTCCGGCCAGGACACGGCTAACTTGCTAAATTAGATATCATCTCAGTTTGTACGGCAACCGCTGTAATAGGTGTCGATCTGTCTTCAGCTTTGACCCATGTCCGCCGCACAGAACGCAAACCTAATTTTCTGTGAAACTTTGTACTCCCTCCGGTCCTTTTTACTCTGTACATTAGGTTTGTCTGAAGTCAATCTCATCCAACATTGACCAAGTTTATATAAAAAATTATAGACATTCACATAACAGCACCAATATCATTAGATTCATCTTGAAATATATTTTCATATTATATTTATTAGATATTATAGATGCTAATAATTTCGAATATAAATTTGGTCAAACTTAACAAAGTTTGACTGTCGACAAATCCAATGTGCAGAGTAAAAAGTACCGGAGGGAGTACTGCCAATTCCAAAGTTAACTATGAGTCTGACTGCAAAACAACGAATTTTGCTGGTTTTGCTCAATCTTGTATACACCGCCGCTGAAAACTTTTCCGATCTTGACTGATGATCTTTGTACTTTGCATTAGTTCTTCTAGACCGGCTCTTGCTGATCCGACGGGTCGCAGCTTCTCTATCCCAGAAAGAGATCCCTTCAAGAACTCAACACCACCGTGCGCAAGCCCCACGGTGGGCGCCAACTGTCGTGGAATTGTCACGTCAGATGTTCTAGTGTAAGGACTTAGTCGTGAGGCCAACGTATCTATGTGGTAGTTTGAAAGGGGTTGAGCAGAATCGAGAGACGCAACACAAGACAGGGATTTAGACAGCTTCGGGCCCCGGGAAATATCATCCGATAACAACCCTACATGCTGTTTGAGGCTAGGTCTCATTATCATCACGACGGAGTCGCCGTAAACCGGCTCTCCTCTTTGTGTCTAGCCCTAAGATTGTATCTTCTTGCTTGTAGCTTGTCCCTCTTTGGGGAGCCCTGCCCCTCCTTATATATGTTGAAGGGGCGGTTTACATGACTAGTCCTAGTTGGATTAGGATTACTCTATTACAAGTGGAGTCCTAGTCTTGCTTCCTTTGTAGGAGAATAGTCCTTATGCTTTCCTCATAAACCGGTCCACCATTAAACGTGAACCGGCCTTCTTGGCCTTGGGCCTCATCAACCATCTAACCCGACCACCGGGTTACTAATGAACTGCCAAGACCGGGCGGGTAGCCCGTGAACCGCCAAGCTTCAGGCGGGTTACCAGTGAGTCGTCCAGTCCGGCCGGGTTATACTTCCGACCGGTTTACGCCACGGGGTATATCCCCGACAGTAGGGGAGAGAGAGTAAATTTACTGCGCCTTTTTCTTTTGCGCACATGGTCTCCATGCTGTAATATCTAGCAATGTGTGAGGTAAATTTATGTTCCATACTTTGTTTCTTTGGCCCCCGGTGTGTGGTTTCGCTTGGGTGAGGAATAACAATTCTTTCACCCTGGGTGACGAATAGCGCGACCATGTATATAAACACACACACTTATAAGGACATGGTTGTATGACCAAATGAAACATCCAATTACATAGGTGGCTACTACACACACGACATTTTTCACAAACCAAAGTCAACTGTATATTACATGCCTAATTAACTAGGATAAACGATCATCTGATCATCATCTACTTCTTGTGATGCTTGCCGCCACTACTCTGCTTGTGGCTCGATCCGGCCTCGTCAATTTTGGTAACGAGGCACTTCCTCGTGTCAACGATCCGTCTGTGCGTCTCGTAGCATGTCTACACGCTCTTGACCGCGAACCTGAGGTAAGGTTCATCTAGTTGCCGCATCCAGGCCCCGTGCCAGGATACGGGATGTGTCCTGTTGGCATCCTGCTTCATCTTTTTGTAGCATGCGTCGATGATGGCCGAGGCGAGTTCAACCAGGGAGTCCTTCTTCGTGTTGCCCCAGACCCTGTAGTGCTCAAGGATTTTGACAAGGTTCTTGCATGCCAAGTCCGTAACCCTAAGCGCTTTTACATCATCGGTGGTTTCCACCGTAGCGAACTTGTAGTAGATGCTGTTGACAAACCTAGCGAAATGGTTGCAAGGCTCTATGGCCATGCAATAGTGGTAGATGAGGAGATGATGGCGCACACACAACTGGGCGACGACAAACTTCTGATCTTTGCCGGGAAGACCGGCGGTGTACTGGAGGTCGATGCCGACCATCGTGTACTTGTCTCCAGCAAGCAACTGCTCCACGGTGTTAATATAGTCCTCTACCACAGCAAGGTCGATGGTGTACACCACCATGAGATCCGTCTCCCTCACGTGGGTCTCGACTTTATGCTCGCTGAACTCGAGCACCGCTAGATATCCTCTCTGTATGTGTCGTCATGGGTGTGCTTGATATGTTGTGGGGCGAGATCGAAAGGTTGAAAAGACTAAGGTTATAATGACCATGTGAATTAATGGGGAAGCCAGACGGGATGGAATACCCGCTTGCCCAGATGGCAGTTCTAATTTGCAGCGCGTAACACCATCCTGTCGCACGTAACTGCATCATGGCGATGCACGCGATGCAATCACATGCATATGGGCCCCCATCATGATCGTGCGCAGGCCCCGACGGCTGGCAGAGTGCACGCGCAGGGACACGAGCAAAGCGCTCCGCGGCTCCTCAACGGCGAGCAACATATATATGCATATAGCAGTTGAACACGCAAGGAAAAGTTGTCCACAAGCTGAGCGCGTGGAGGTACGCGAGAAAAGCACACCAACGGACAGCAGAGCGCCCTGACGGACGCGAGCAGAGCGCGCTGCGGCACCTAACGGCGAGCACATCATGCTGAGGGACGTGAGCAGAGGCCGGCACAGAGATATGTGGAAAATAAGACGAACTATGAGTGGCGGAGACCTCAAGAACAAATCAGATTAGAGTTGCATGTGTGATACGTGGCATACGGTTGATCCATCCGAGCTGTTTGTGATCGAGTAAGTCGTGTGTGTTGTGGGAAAACGCTTGCTCGTATATAACTGTTTGCGATAGATGAATTCATCACCGACTGGTTACCTAGTGTGATCCATGTGCGATGTGATATGCTCTATCTGCAGAACATCTATGCTCTGTGTATAGAAGAACAACATATATATACTTGTAACAGGACATGATTGCAAGACCAAATTAAACATTCAATTACATTATATAACAAATACCATAAATATTGCAAGATTCAAATTCCAGCATTAAAAGGCCCAAATTAAAAGACTACAAGGTTCAAACTATTCAGACACATAAAATTCATCTTCTTTAGAATCTTTTTCATGCATTACTTATGCGAAAGGATCAGCCACCGAGAAGTTATATAGCAGCTTGATACAGTGACTTCTGCATAATCTGTCATATGAAGTTACAAACTGAAAGCCAACTTGTGCAGAGCCTTTTCCATTCAGTTGTAGACGCCTGCGCTCTTTAGCAATCCATTCACCTCTGCGCACTAAATATAGGGCAAACCTCATTACCTTGAGCAACCTCGCTTCTCAACAAAGAACCTAGCGAATTTAATTTCTGTTTTGGTGCCTCGGTACTCGTTAAAAGTAATTTATGTCAGATGAAGATCAAACCACTCAATGGGATTGCTATATTCCTCAACATTTTCTACTTTCGGGCATTCTAGTATCTGCGAATGAAGACAACATATTAGTGCATAGCTGTAGATTTGAACACTTCGGGGCTCTTTGATTTGTAGGATTCCTAAAATACATGAAAAGAGTAAAATGCCATCTTCAATCTTTCATTATAAAGTTTTATCATGAAAGCATGTTGGGCGAAGGAATAAAATGCGTAAAACACTAGCATCTCAAACAATATATGTATTGAAATCCTCCAAATTTCCTTTAGAAACATTCTACATTTGTCATTGTAATCATGGTTAAAAGTAAAAAAAAATTGAGCTCCGTTGTGGTTAACAATTAACAGGAAAGGAGCATCACCTCGATGTATAGCTTCTCCATGCAAGGAAAGCATCTAAGGAATCTAACAACTTCATCCAAATCGAGGCCAACAGATTGTAGTGCCAAGATCTTCACTGTGCGCAGAGGCCGAGTCAAGCTTGTGGGAATCATTTTTTGGATGACAGGAGAACATATAGATCAACAACAATTAGATAAAATGTAATATCCGATAATATATAAGAAGGATAATAAGAAGATTGTTGTACCTGAACAGATAATGATCCCATAACAAGTTCATTGAATTCAGCACACGAATAGCTCAACACTGTCAATTTCGGTGTGTGAATGACCCTGATTCTTGCTGGACCTACTTTATTATGTACATACAATCTCTCGAGGAAAGGCGCATTCTCAATGACAATATCGTGAAACACCTCAACCGACAGCCTTGGGAAGTGCCAGCAATGCACCTAAATCGCATGGACATTCATCGAGGTGATGTGGAGGCTATCGGATATTGGGTTCCGGCAGACCCTTAAGGTTCAAAGTCTGGGGTGCGCACGAAGATCTCTCCCCTACCGATCTACGTCCGATCTCCTCGTGAGATCTAGGCTGAAAATGATGAGCAACACGAGGGACACAAGATTTATACTGGTTCGGCCCACCATTGTGGTGTAATACCCTACTCCAGTGTGTGGTGTGGTGGATTGCCTCAGGGGCTGATGATGAATAGTACAAGGAAAGAACAGCCTCACGAGAGGTGTTCTTGAGCTGGTGTGATGAACTGCTTGTGCGAGTTCGATCGCCTCTCTATCTCTCTGTCTCCCAAAATCTGGATCCGATCCCCCCTACTCTGTGGTGGCTAGCTCTATTTATAGAGGCCCTGGGCCTCTTCCCAAATATTGAGCGGGAAGGGTGCCAACAACGGCCATTTCGAAGGGGAACATCTAGTACAAGTTATCCTAACTAAAGTTGGTCTTCGATTGCCAAAAGCACTGGCGATGACGCCGTCTTGGGCTCCACGGTGACCTCTATCCTGCCGCTCCGCTGGTCTTGGTCTCGTTGCACTGAAATGGCAACCTTTGTCTGATGCCTTGGTACTCCGCGCCTGTGCTTGCCCCATTTGCACCAAAGAGGAAACAAGGACACTGCGCAGGCCGGAGCCCGCCTGGCGCCGGCCTGGTCCTGATCGTCTTGGCTTGCATCACAAACACCTCGCGAGGTACCCTGCCTTGATTTCTCCACCTCCTCGCGAGCCTTCCTGGTGAGGCCGTTCTTGAGGAAGCCTTGCGTCGTCCGCCCCACGAGGCTTGGCCCCTCATGAGGGTCTTGAATCTTGTGCTGATGAGGATGGGCCGTACCAGGCCCCCACTTGAGCCACGCCGCAGGCCGCAGGCAGGAAGTCTGGGGACCCCCGTTCCCAGAACACCGACAGTAGCCCCCGGGCCCAAGGCACGCTCGAACTTGGTTTAGCGGAGAAGCGAAGGGGCAAGTGCGGAGCGCCGCGGGCCCCATCAGCCTGCGGCCTTGGGCGCCGCGTGGCGGTTGATTGGACGTGGGCGTCTCCGCTTCCCCACGCTCCCTCGGCAACTGCTCGGCTGACAAAAGGCTGGCTCTGGGTTAGCCTTACCTCATTACCCTCGTTCTCCTTGCTCCTGATCCCCTTTCTTGTTCTCCGCCTACCTGCCTCCAAAATCTCCAGATCTGCTGCATTCTTTCTCCTCCAACGAACTATGCCCCCCCCGCAAGACTCCGGCTGGGGCTGCATTGGCCTGGTACTCGCCGGCCCTAGTCTCTCCCAATGTTACGGAGAAGAATCTTGCCCTCACACGCCGGATGGCGGCATCGCAGATCAACGAGATGGGGGAGACTGCACTCCGTCTTGGCTCTGCCCAGCCGGAGGACAGGGGGAGCACCTTCTATCCCCTCTTCATGAACGCCGTCATTGCTGGTCTGGTTCCTCCCTTCTCTGAGTTCTTCCTTGCCGTCCTCCACCGGTATCAGTTGCATGCTCTTCGTATCCACCACAACTCCATCCTCCTCTTGTCGATCTTCGCCTACTACTGTGATGCGCACGTCAGGGTGGTGCCCTCCGTGGCCTTGTTGCGCCACTTCTTCTACCTCCGGGTCTCCGGCGGCAATATCTTGGCGTGTGCGAGTTTTGTTGTGTAGTCCAACTCCAACGCCATCTCGAAGGTCGGGAAGAGGTCCGAGGGCTACCGGAGCAAGTGGGTCATGGTGGACGCTAGGCGCCGCAACCCCCTGCTGGAGCTGACGACAAAGCAGCCCGAGGCTGTTGAGGCGTGGTCCCGCGCGAAGCTCGATGATCGATGGGCGAAGCTGGTGTTGGAGAAGATGAACGCCGACCTCAGGCCGGGCAGTCTGAGGGCGGCGAAGCTGACCGGGGCCTCGCTCCTGAGGGAGTTTCTGTCGCAGTGGGTGGCCCCTCTTCAGTCGCACTCGCGCCTTCTGTGGAGGCTCGCGGACGCGGATGTTGTCCTCCGCCTGAGCTTGGATGCCCTGAGCGACGAGGATCTGACCGTGGCTCTCCACTGCTTGGATGGAGAGAAAGTGGCAGGTCCGGTGGATGCTCCGATCCCTTTGTTCCTCTGTGATGACTGGGAGGCAGTGGTGGACGCCATGCCCACCTTTGACGGGGTCGGCCTGGTGCCAGCGGAGGATCCTGAGGGTCAGGCGGTGACGGTGATGGTGAACCTATCCTCCGGTGAATCCAGCGGAGAAGAGGAGGGAGATGACGACGAGGACGAGGAGCGTGACTCGGAGGCGACCTTCTAGGGGCGGGGGAGACTTCTCCCCGGCGTAGGGCGACCACCCTCCGCTCCATGCCTGACGACGACGAGGCCGACGCCAGGCGGGGAGGGGCGGACGCGCCCCTTGTCCCGAGGATGGACAGGTCCGGGCTGATCTCCCGAGGGGCTTCACCAGCCTGTGCATCGGCCGGTGCCATCTTTAGCTCTGCAGGTGCACCTTTGTCTGCGGCCGGGCCTCCTGAGGCTGAGCCTCGCAAGAGGCTTTCGGGCTTCAAGCTTGGCCGGAGTCCGTGGGATCCCGCGACAGTCAACAAGTAAGTATCCGAACTTTGCCTCGCCGCTGCCTTTTTTGCCATCAAATCCTGACATCTTCCATTGGGTAGGTTGCTACTCGCAGCGAAGAGGCTGAAGGGAGGCGCGGTGACCCCGCCTAAAACGGGCTCGTCAGCCGTGGCCGCGTCCCCCGCCCGATCATCCTCGCGAGGCCAGCAGGAATGCTCCAGCGAGGAGTCAGACCCCGTGGCCCCGCCGACTCTGGAGGCATCCGTGCTTGACGCTGTCACCGAGGTTGCCAAGACCCAGGAGGTTCCTGCCTCCCAGGTTGTGATTACGCTGCTGTCTGCTCCTCCTACTCCACCGGCCCCTGTCTCCTCTGCTTCCTCCGCCACCTTTGACCGTGCTGCCGACTTACTGAGTCGGCTGCGGGAGGATCTTTGGAGCGCGGACCCCCGCCTGGCGATCGGGCTCCTGGAGTTGGTCTCCGGCTGGGTTCGTTCTGACGCCTCCATCGGAGCGACGCTGAGCCAGGCTGTGATGGCTTCCGAGGAGGGGAAGCAAGCCACCTCCCAGGCCCTGGCCGCTCATGATGCAGCACTGAAGGATGCCTCGACCGTCAATGGCCGCTGCGAGAAGCTAGAGGGCGAGATGGGAGAGCTGGGTGCTGAGCTTGCCAAGGAGGTTCGCGACCGCCAGGTGAAGGAGGAGGAGATGAAAGCTCGGGAGGCTTCTATCAAGGAGCGCAACGCCAAACTGTCAGCCGACCGCGACCAGCTAAAGACGCTAGAGCAGGCGCTGAAGGTGGAGAGGGTCGTGCTGGATGCCGAGGCAAAGATTCTGGCCGAAGACCGCATGGCCTTCGTGCTCTACGAGGAGAGGGCCCCCGTAGCGCTGAAAATGCTCTACGACGAGGGCCTGGAGAAGCCACTGGCCGGAGCTAAGGAAGGCCCCGCTAAGATGGTTCCCTTCCTCGTCGAGGCGCTTGAGGAGGTCGTGATCGGCATCGGCCCCATGGCTGAAGTCGAGGCTCGCGTCCTCTCCCCCGCAGCGCTGACACTGATCCTCAGCCACGTCTACCTCCGCAACCCCGATGCCAACCTCGATGACCTGCTGGAGCCCGTGGACGCCAAGCACTCCGCCATTGCTACTGAAGCCGTCAAGGGTCGAGCGGAGGCCTTGCTGTCGAAGTATCGCACCTTCAACACCACGCCCAAGCGAGGTGCTGCCGGCCCCGCAACTCCAGGAGGTGGGGCTACCAAGCGCGACTCTACCACGAGCGGTGGCGCGGCCCAGGGGTGATCTTCTCGCGGCCTTTTTCTTGCTTTGATTCCTGCAACATGCAACCTGCCTCGTGGAGGCGTTTAAATTTGTGTCTGGTACTGTGAGAACAATTTATGGTCTGTAATATTTGCTTCTAGATTTGCTAGATTTAGCAATTTCCTTCCTATTTGCTTGTGTTCTACGTCGGCAGAGCCCGGCCCCGCGCATACCTCAGCCGCTTTTAGCCCCGACCGGATCACCAGGATAGGACTAGGGAGTGAGGGGCTACGTGACAAGTTAGGCTCCTGAGTTGCGATGCTCAGCAGTCCCCCTTGACGCGCAAACAACAAATAGGGAGGGGATGGAGGAGAGGATTTGTCGTCCTACGTCGGCAGGGCCCGGCCCCGCGCATACCTCAACCGCCGTTAGCCTTTCGGAACTAAGGAGTGAGGGGCTACGTGACCAGTTAGGCTCCTGAGTCGCGATGCTCAGGAGTCCCCCTTGACACTCAAGCGGGTCTTCATACCTTGGTTCCGCTCGGGGAGGGAGCGCGACGACCAGGTCCGAGGGACCTGGCTGGGTGGCATGTGCTCGGGCGTGGCCCGGGCGCAGCCCCCGTGTCCAGCCCCCTCGTGCGACAATCCCGAGGGGAGGCTTTGCAATGGTGCCAGACACTGAGCTCTGGGCTCCCTGAGGTTGATACAGCCGTGGGCTGCCCTCAGTTGTTTATCACCAGCATGGAGCATAGTGCTTCCGTGTGTGTACGGGCATAGCCGCTCCTCAGCAGTGTCGCCAGCCAGCGTGGAGCATGGTGCTTCCACTTGTGCATGGGAGGGGGGCTCCCCTCCAGGAGGAGCCCCCGGGGCGTGTACAGCCCCGCCCTGACACGTGGCCAGCACGGTAGGGCTAGGAGAGGTGTATCTGGGCACCCGTGAGCCAGCACGGGACCCACGGGGCCCTACCTCGAGGCGGGTTGCGCCTGGCTCTGGGCCTTTGTTAGTGGTATGTTCCTGCAAGGTGGTTAGAATGCAAATGCTCTACGTCCTTAGGTCCCGGCCCTCGAGCAAGCTTAACCGCCGCTGGTATGACAGGTCGCAATGCCGTGGGTCAAGGCCAGGGGGTGAGGGCTGGAGAGCCAGTAAGAGCCCATGAGTCGCGATGCTCAGGCACCCCCCTTTTAACGTGCAAGCTCTTTGCATGAGAGTGGAGAGGTCCGTGGTAGGCAGCAGGCGATAATCATGAGTAGGTTAAGCATGAAGAAGCAAATCGACTTGGATATACACAGAGAAAGCAAACACCACTGGGTCAGGCCTGAGCGGCTTGGGGATGATGCAGCCCGAGGGGCGCCCCCAATCGAGGTAAACAGAAGACATAAGGAAAACGGATACATGCCGCAAGGATGGACCCACACGACCTGGGAATGATGCAGCCCTGGGGGCGCTCCCAGCTGAAACAAAAACTGAAAAGAAGTCACCTGATACTGTTGTAGAACGATTGTCAGAGCAGCTGGCGGTGCGGGGTGAAGAAGCCGATCCTCACGAGCCCTCGGGACTCCGAGCCTCGACAGGCTCAGGATGTCCGAGTGGCCCGCTGAGGTCCATCTCCATCTCCTCCAGGAACGCGCGATGCTTGGCCACCTGAGCTTCAAGAATGCTTCTCATCAAGCGCTGGTGGGCTGCAGCCACGTTTGGCAAGCCGAAGGGCATGCGAATGAAGCTGTGCGGTGGGCCTGTGCAATGCCCCACGCGCGAAGGCCAGAAGCACTCCTAAGAAGCGACTCGATTGAGCCCTGTGTAGTCGATGCAGACGCGCAGCCCGCCATCCTCGCCTGGATGGGGAGCTACGCTGGGCAGGCGGCAGTTGCCGCGCACGACTCTCGATTCCTCCAACTCCTGAGCGGCCTTGGTGATGAAATTTTGAGGGTTGGGTCCTTCTTTCCTTATGCCTTCCTGAGGGAAGCATGCCGTGAAGCACGCCTCCTAGTGGTGCCCAAGCGCCTCCCTCGTGATCTTGGCAAAGTCGATGGCTCCCCAGGAGAGAGCCCCCGTGCCCTGCCCGAGGAGGGTGCCGGGCGCACCTTCCTATGCGATGGAGGGTGGCGCCCCTTGAACGGGCGGATGTCCAGATGTGGCGCCTCTGGAGGTGCCTACCTCCTGAGGCCTTGAACCAGGTGATGTCTTCTTCTTCTTGGGAGCTGCTCCAGGGAGGTTTCCACTCTTGCTGCCTGGGTCCTCGATCGACGCGGCCTGGAAGGCGCGCTCGAGGGAGCACACAACATCCTTCTCTTCACAGGGGACCGTGATGACCCCACTGCTTCCTGGCATCTTGAGGACGTTGTAGCCATGGTGAGTCACTGCCATGAACTTGGCCAGGGCTAGGTACCCGAGGATGGCATTGTATGGCAGGCGAATGTGGGCGACGTCAAAGTAAATGAGCTCGGTGCGGTAGTTGTTGTGCTGTCCAAAGTTGACAGGAAGGCGAACCTGCCCTATCGGGGCAGTGGAACCATCAGTGACTCCTGAGAAAGGCTTGGTTGGCTGAAGCTGATCATATGGTACTTGGAGATTGTTGAACATCTCGACGGACAGGACGTTGAGCCCTGCCCCGCCATCGATAAGGGTCCTGGTAACTTGCACGTTGCTGATGACTGGGGAGCAGAGCATTGGGAGGACACCGGCCATTGCCGTGCACTTGAGCTGATCCGCTGAGCTGAATGTGATGGCGCACGCAGACCACCTAAGAGGGCGCGTGGCCTCAAGCTTGGGGAGGACTGCATTCACCTCGCGAGCAAACTGCTTGAAGATGCGCTGTGAGGCTGGGGCCTGAGCGCCGCCCAAGATGCAAGCGATTGCACGTGGCTCCTGGAAGCCCCCAGCCCCTTGTCCTGATGATGGTCTTCATTCCTTCTTGGTGGTGGTGGCACAGGAGGAAGGCCTGCGTTGCCTTGCGGGCGATCCTCACGAGGCTGATCTCTCCAAGCTTCCTCGGGAGGCTGGTCCTGCCAGCGTCCTCGCGAGGTCGGTCACGCCACCCTTGGCGAGGGCCATGGTCGTCCCATCGCCATCCACCTCGTGCTCCGCCTTGGCCGTAACCCTGGTTGTTGCGCTCGGGGCGTCGACCGACGCGGCCTTCTCACACGGCCCTGAGCTCTTGGCATTTGTTGGTGTTGTGAGTATGGAGGTCGTGGCACACACAGTACCGGCTGCCCTTGGACAACTCCGGCTGGTCCCTACCGCGCATTGTGTCTGGCTCTGCTGGAGCACAGTCGCTCCCTTGCGCTTCACATCCTTGGCCTTGGCTTTCTTCTCTTCTGGGTCTGCTGCCGGGAGCTCAAGAAGGGAGAGGCGTCCTTCCTTAGCCCCTGCGCACTTTGTCGCCAGGTTGAACAGCTCCAGTGACGTACACAAATCTTCAAGGATCGCCAGCTCCTCCTTCATCTTGACACCGCAGATGCCATCTGAGAATGCCGAAATGATGGCCTCCTCAGTCACCCTGGGAATCTTGAGGCAAGCGTTGTTGAAGCGCTGGATGTACTTCTGCAAGGTCTCTCCGGTCTGCTGCTTGATGCGGCACAGGTCACCCATGGCCGGCGGACGGTCACGAGTGCCCTGGAAGTTGGCGATGAAGCAGGTGCGCATCTCGTCCCAGGAAGAGATCGTGCCAGGAGCTAGGTTCAGGAGCCAGGTGCGGGCGCCGTCCTTGAGTGCCATGGGAAACCAGTTCGCCATGACCTTTTCGTCCCCGTTGGCGGCTTCGATCCCCAACTCGTAAAGCTGTAGGAACTCCGCGGGGTCTGCAGTGCCGTCGTAGCGAGGAGGCAGGTCCGGCTTGAACTTGCGTGGCTAGGCGACACTGCGTAGCTTGGGGGTGAAGGCGCGGCAGCCTGCGGTGGCCACCAGAGCCCTCTGCTGATGCTGGGCTTGCTCCTGGGGATTCCCGTGCACCGCTTCCTAGAGCAGCACGGGGTATTGACGTGGTGGTGCAGGAATGTGGTCATGGCGCACCAGCGCCGGGAGCACGCGAGCACCATCTTGGGGACGGGGGATTTCTTCGCAGCTCTGTTGGGGAACGTTGCAGAAAACAAAAAAAATTCCTACTCGTTTCACCAAGATCCATCTAGGAGTTCATCTAGCAACGAATCATTGGATGCATCTACATACCTTTGTAGATCGCGTGCGGAAGCGTTCAAAGAACGGGGATGAGGTAGTCGTACACGACGTGATCCAAATCAGCGATGACCAAGCGCCGAACGGACGGCACCTCCGCGTTCAACACACGTACGGGACGGGAGACGTCTCCTCCTTCTTGATCCAGCAAGGGGGAAGGAGAGGTTGATGAAGATCCAGCAGCACGACGGCGTGGTGGTGGATGCAGGGCGTCACACTAGCAGGGCTTCACCTATACTACGAGAGAGAGACGTAACGGGGAGAGAGGGAGGCGCCAGGGGCTGGTGTGTGAAGTCCCTCCTCTCCCCCACTATATATAGGGGTTCTAGGGGGGGCGCCGGCCCTAGGAGATGGAATCTCCTAGGGGTGGCGGCGGCCAAGGGTGGGAGGCTTGCCCCCCAATCAAGGGGGCGCCCCCTTTAGGGTTTCCCCTCAACCCTAGCCGCATGGGCCCTAGGGGAGTGGCGCCCCAGCCCACTTTGGGCTGGGTTCCCTCCCACTTCAGCCCATGGGGCCCCCCCGGGATAGGTGGCCCCACCCGGTGGACCCCCGGGACCCTTCCGGTGGTCCCGGTACAATACCGGTGACCCCGAAACTTGTCCCGATGGCCGAAACAGCACTTCCTATATAATTCTTTACCTCCGGACCATTCCGGAACTCCTCGTGACGTCCGGGATCTCATCCGGGACTCCGAACAACATTCGGGTTACTGCATATACACATCTTCACAACCCTAGCGTCACCGAACCTTAAGTGTGTAGACCCTACGGGTTCGGGAGACAAGCAGACATGACCGAGATGACTCTCCGGTCAATAACCAACAGCGGGATCTGGATACCCATGTTGGCTCCCACATGCTCCACGATGATCTCATCGGATGAACCACGATGTCGAGGATTCAATCAACCCCGTATGCAATTCCCTTTGTCAATCGATATGTTACTTGCCCGAGATTCGATCGTCGGTATCCCAATACCTCGTTCAATCTCGTTACCAGCAAGTCACTTTACTCGTACCGTAATGCATGATCCCGTGACCAGACACTTGGTCACTTTGAGCTCATTATGATGATGCATTACCGAGTGGGCCCAGTGATACCTCTCCGTCATACGGAGTGACAAATCCCAGTCTTGATCCATGTCAACCTAACAGACACTTTCGGAGGTACCCGTAGTATACCTTTATAGTCACCTAGTTACGTTGTGACGTTTGGCACACCCAAAGCACTCCTACGGTATCCGGGAGTTACACGATCTCATGGTCTAAGGAAAAGATACTTTGACATTGGAAAACTCTAGCAAATGAACTATAGGATCTTGTGCTATGTTTAGGATTGGGTCTTGTCCATCACATCATTCTCCTAATGATGTGATCTCGTTATCAATGACATCCAATGTCCATAGTCAGGAAACCATGACTATCTGTTGATCAACGAGCTAGTCAACTAGAGGCTTACTAGGGACATGTTGGTGTCTATTATTCACACATGTATTACGATTTCCGGATAACACAATTATAGCATGAATAAAGACAATTATCATGAACAAGGAGATATAATAATAATTCTTTTATTATTGCCTCTAGGGCATATTTCCAACAGTCTCCCACTTGCACTAGAGTCAATAATCTAGTTACACTGTGATGAATCGAACACCCATGGAATTCTGGTGTTGATCATGTTTTGCTCTAGGGAGAGGTTTAGTCAACGGATCCGCTACATTCAGGTCCGTATGTACTTTACAAATCTCTATGTATCCATCTTGAACATTTTCACAAATGGAGTTGAAGCGACGCTTGATGTGCCTTGTCTTCTTGTGAAACCTGGGCTCCTTGGCAAGTGCAATAGCTCCAGTGTTGTCACAAAAGAGTTTGATTGTCCCCGATGCATTGGGTATGACTCCTAGGTCGGTGATGAACTCCTTCACCCATATTGCTTCATGTGCTGCCTCCAAGGCTGCCATGTACTCCGCTTCACATGTAGATCCCGCCACGACGCTCTGCTTGCAACTGCACCAGCTTACTGCCCCACCATTCAAAATATACACGTATCCGGTTTGTGACTTAGAGTCATCCAGATCTGTGTCAAAGCTGGCGTCGACGTAACCCTTTACGACGAGCTCTTCGTCACCTCCATAAACGAGAAAAATTTCCTTTGTCCTTTTCAGGTACTTCAGGATATTCTTGACCGCTGTCCAGTGTTCCTTGCCGGGATTACTTTGGGACCTTCCTACCAAACTTACGGCAAGGTTTACATCTGGTCTGGTACACAGCATGGCATACATAATAGAACCTATGGCTGAGGCATAGGGGATGACACTCATCTCTTCTATATCTTCTGCCGTGGTCGGACATTGAGCTGAGCTCAATTTCACACCTTGTAACACAGGCAAGAACCCCTTCTCAGATTGATCCATATTGAACTTCTTCAATATCTTATCAAGGTATGTGCTTTGTGAAAGACCTATGAGGCATCTTGATCTATCTCTATAGATCTTGATGCCTAATATATAAGCAGCTTCTCCAAGGTCCTTCATTGAAAAACTCTTATTCAAATAGGCCTTGATGCTGTCCAAGAGTTCTATATCATTTCCCATCAAGAGTATGTCATCTACATATAGTATGAGAAATGCTACAGAGCTCCCACTCACTTTGTTGTAAACGCAGGCTTCTCCATAAGTCTGCGTAAACCCAAATGCTTTGATCATCTCATCAAAGCGAATGTTCCAACTCCGAGATGCTTGCACCAGCCCATAAATCGAGCGTTGGAGCTTGCACACCTTGTCAGCATTCTTAGGATCGACAAAACCTTCCGGCTGCATCATATACAATTCTTCCTTAAGGAAACCATTAAGGAATGCCGTTTTGACGTCCATTTGCCATATTTCATAATCGTAGAATGCGACAATTCCTAACATGATTCGGACGGACTTCAGCTTCGCTACCGGTGAGAAAGTCTCATCGTAGTCAACCCCTTGAACTTGTCGATAACCCTTAGCGACAAGCCGAGCTTTATAGATGGTCACATTACCATCCGCGTCTATCTTCCTCTTAAAGATCCATTTATTTTCTATGGCTCGCCGCTCAACGGGCAAGTCAGTCAAAGTCCATACTTCGTTTTCGTACATGGATCCTATCTCGGATTTCATGGCTTCTAGCCATTTGTCAGAATCCGGGCCCGCCATCGCTTCTTCATAGTTCGAAGGTTCACCGTTGTCTAACAACCTGATTTCCAAGACAGGGTTGCCGTACCACTCTGGTGCGGAACGTGTCCTTGTGGACCTTCGAATTTCAGTAGGAGCTTGATCAGAAGTATCTTGATCATTATCATTAACTTCCTCTCTAGTCGGTGCAGGCACCTCAGGAACATTTTCTTGAGTTGCGCCATTTTCCGGTTCAAGAGGTAATACTTCATCAAGCTCTACTTTCCTCCCACTTACTTCTTTCGAGAGAAACTGTTTTCTAGAAAGGACCCATTCTTGGCAACAAAGATCTTGCCTTCGGATCTGAGGTAGAAGGTATACCCAATAGTTTCTTTTGGGTATCCTATGAAGACGCATTTTTCCGACTTGGGTTCGAGCTTTTCAGGTTGAAGTTTCTTGACATAAGCATCGCATCCCCAAACTTTCAGAAACGACAACTTAGGTTTCTTACCAAACCATAATTCAAACGGTGTCGTCTCAACGGATTTCGACGGAGCCCTATTTAAAGTGAATGCGGCAGTCTCTAAAGCATAGCCCCAAAAAGATAGCGGTAAATCGGTAAGAGACATCATAGATCGCACCATATCTAATAGAGTGCGATTACGACGTTCGGACACACCATTACGCTGAGGTGTTCCAGGCGGCGTGAGTTGTGAAACTATTCCACATTGTCTTAAGTGTGTGCCAAATTCGTGACTCAAGTATTCTCCTCCATGATCTGATCGTAGAAACTTGATTTTCCTGTCACGTTGATTCTCAACCTCACTCTGAAATTCCTTGAACTTTTCAAAGGTTTCAGACTTGTGTTTCATTAGGTAGATATACCCATATCTACTCAAATCATCAGTGAGGGTGAGAACATAACGATAGCCACTGCGAGCCTCAACACTCATTGGACCGCACACATCAGTATGTATGATTTCCAATAAGTTGGTTGCTCGCTCCATTGTTCCTGAGAACGGAGTCTTGGTCATCTTACCCATGAGGCATGGTTCGCACGTGTCAAATGATTCGTAATCAAGTGACTCTAAAAGTCCATCTGCATGGAGCTTGTTCATGCGTTTGACACCTATGTGACCAAGGCGGCAGTGCCACAAGTATGTGGGACTATCATTATCAACTTTACATCTCTTGGTACTCACACTATGAATATGTGTAGCATTACGCTCGAGATTCATTAAGAATAAACCATTCACCATAGGAGCATGACCATAAAACATATCTCTCATATAAATAGAACAACCATTATTCTCGGATTTAAATGAGTATCCATCTCGAATTAAACGAGATCCCGATACAATGTTCATGCTCAAAGCTGGCACTAAATAACAATTATTAAGGTTTAAAACTAATCCCGAAGGTAAACATAGAGGTAGCGTGCCGACGGCGATCACATTGACCTTGGAACCATTCCCGACGCGCATCATCACCTCATCCTTTGCCAGTCTCCGCTTCTTCCGCAGCCCCTGTTTTGAGTTACAAATGTGAGCAACTGCACCGGTATCAAATACCCAGGAGCTACTACGGGTACTAGTAAGGTACACATCAATTACATGTATATCATATATACCTTTTGTTTTGCCGGCCTTCTTGTCCGCTAAGTATTTGGGGCAGTTCCGCTTCCAGTGACCACTTCCCTTACAATAAAAGCACTCGGTCTCGGGCTTGGGTCCATTCTTTGGCTTCTTCCCGGCAGCTTGCTTGCCGGGCGCGGCAACTCCCTTGCCGTCCTTCTTGAAGTTCTGTTTACCCTTGCCCTTCTTGAACTTAGTGGTTTTATTGACCATCAACACTTGATGTTCCTTCTTGACTTCTACCTCTGCTGATTTCAGCATTGCAAATACCTCAGGAATGGTCTTTTCCATTCCCTGCATATTGAAGTTCATCACAAAGCTCTTGTAGCTCGGTGGAAGCGACTGGAGGATTCTGTCAATGACCGCATCATCCGGGAGATTAACTCCCAGCTGAGTCAAGCGGTTATGTAACCCAGACATAGTGAGTATGTGCTCACTGACAGAACTATTTTCCTCCATCTTACAGCTGAAGAATTTGTCGAAGACTTCATATCTCTCGACCCGGGCATGAGCTTGGAAAACCATTTTCAGCTCTTCGAACATCTCATATGCTCCATGTCTCTCAAAACGCTTTTGGAGCCCCAGCTCTAGGCTGTAAAGCATGCCGCACTGAACGAGGGAGTAGTCATCGGTACGTGCCTGCCAAGCATTCATAACGTCTTGTTCTGCAGGGAGAACAGGTGCGTCACCCAGCGGTGCTTGTAGGACATAATCTTTCTTGGCAGCTATGAGGATGATCCTCAGGTTCCGGACCCAGTCCGTATAGTTGCTGCCATCGTCTTTCAGCTTGGTTTTCTCTAGGAACGCGTTGAAGTTGAGGACTACGTTGGCCATTTGATCTACAAGACATATTGTAAAGATTTTAGACTAGGTTCATGATAATTAAGTTCATCTAATCAAATTATTTAATGAACTCCCACTTAGATAGACATCCCTCTTCTAGTCATCTAAGCATAACATGATCCGAGTCAACTAGGCCGTGTCCGATCATCACGTGAGATGGACTAGTCAACGTCAGTGAACATCTTCATGTTGATCGTATCTTCTATACGACTCATGCTCGACCTTTCGGTCTTCTGTGTTCCGAGGCCATGTCTATACACATGCTAGGCTTGTCAAGTCAACCTAAGTGTTTGCATGTGTAAATCTGTCTTACACCCGTTGTATGTGAACATTTTGAATCAAACACCCGATCATCACGTGGTGCATTGAAACAACGAACTGTCGCAACGGTGCACAGTTAGGGGGAACACTTTCCTAAAATTATTATGAGGGTTCATCTTATTTATTACCGTCGTTCTAAGTAAACAAGATGCAAAACATGATAAACATCAAATGCAATCAAATAATAATAGTGACATGATATGGCCAATATCACATAGCTCCTTTGATCTCCATCTTGGGGCTCCATGATCATCTTGTCACCGGCTTGACACCATGATCTCCATCATCATGATCCCCATCATCGTGTCTCCATGAAGTTGCTCGCCAACTATTACTTCTACTACTATGGCTAACGCGTTTAGCAATAAAGTAAAGTAATTTACATGGCGTTTCTCAATGACACGCAGGTCATACAAAAATAAAGACAACTCCTATGGCTCCTGCCGGTTGTCATACTCATCGACATGCAAGTCGTGATTCCTATTACAATAGCATGAACAACTCATACATCACATATAGATCATTCATCATTCATCACAACTTTGGCCATATCATATCACAAAGCACTTGCTGCAAAAACAAGTTAGACGTCCTCTAATTGTTGTTGCATGTTTTACGTGGCTGAAGTAGGGTTCTAGCAAGAACGTTTTCTTACCTACGTGAAACCACAACGTGATTTGTCAACTTCTATTTACCCTTCATAAGGACCCTTTTCATCGAATCCGCTCCAACTAAAGTAGGAGAGACAGACACCCGCCAGCCACCTTATGCAACTAGTGCATGTTAGTCGGTGGAACCGGTCTCACGTAAGCGTACGTGTAAGGTTGGTCCGGGCTGCTTCATCCCACAATACCGTTGAAGCAAGATAAGACTAGTAGCGGCAAGAAAGTTGACGACATCTACGCCCACAACAAATTGTGTTCTACTCGCGCAAGAAGAACTACGCATAGACCTAGCTCATGATGCCACTATTGGGGAACGTTGCAGAAAACGAAAAAATTCCTACTCGTTTCACCAAGATCCATCTAGGAGTTCATCTAGCAACGAATCATTGGATGCATCTACATACCTTTGTAGATCGCGTGCAGAAGCGTTCAAAGAACGGGGATGAGGTAGTCGTACACGACGTGATCCAAATCACCGATGACCAAGCGCCGAACGGACGGCACCTCCGCGTTCAGCACACGTATGGGATGGGAGACGTCTCCTCCTTCTTGATCCAGCAAGGGGGAAGGAGAGGTTGATGAAGATCCAGCAGCACGACGGCGTGGTGGTGGATGCAGGGCGTCACAGTAGCAGGGCTTCGCCTATACTACGAGAGAGAGAGACGTAACGGGGAGAGAGGGAGGCGCCAGGGGCTGGTGTGTGAAGTCCCTCCTCTCCCCCACTATATATAGGGGCGCTAGGGGAGGGTGCCGGCCCTAGGAGATGGAATCTCCTAGGGGGGGGGGCGGCCAAGGGTGGGGGGCTTGCCCCCCAAGCAAGGGGGCGCCCCCTTTAGGGTTTCCCCTCAACCCTAGCCGCATAGGCCCTAGGGGAGTGGCGCCCCAGCCCACTTTGGGCTGGGTTCCTTCCCACTTCAGCCCATGGGGCCCCCCCGGGATAGGTGGCCCCACCCGGTGGACCCCCGGGACCCTTCCGGTGGTCCCGGTACAATACCGGTGACCCCGAAACTTGTCCCGATGGCCGAAACAGCACTTCCTATATATAATTTTTTACCTCCGAACCATTTCGGAACTCCTCGTGACATCCGGGATCTCATCCGGGACTCCAAACAACATTCGGGTTACTGCATATACACATCTTCACAACCCTAGCGTCACCGAACCTTAAGTGTGTAGACCCTACGGGTTCGGGAGACAAGCAGACATGACCGAGACGACTCTCCGGTCAATAACCAACAGCGGGATCTGGATACCCATGTTGGCTCCCACATGCTCCACGATGATCTCATCGGATGAACCACGATGTCGAGGATTCAATCAACCCCGTATGCAATTCCCTTTGTCAATCGATATGTTACTTGCCCGAGATTCGATCGTCGGTATCCCAATACCTCGTTCAATCTCGTTACCAGCAAGTCACTTTACTCGTACCGTAATGCATGATCCTGTGACCATACACTTGGTCACTTTGAGCTCATTATGATGATGCATTACCGAGTGGGCCCAGTGATACCTCTCCGTCATACGGAGTGACAAATCCCAGTCTTGATCCATGTCAACCCAACAGACACTTTCGGAGATACCCGTAGTATAACTTTATAGTCACCCAGTTACGTTGTGACGTTTGGCACACCCAAAGCACTCCTACGGTATCCGGGAGTTACACGATCTCATGGTCTAAGGAAAAGATACTTTGACATTGGAAAACTCTAGCAAACGAACTATAGGATCTTGTGCTATGTTTAGGATTGGGTCTTGTCCATCACATCATTCTCCTAATGATGTGATCTCGTTATCAATGACATCCAATGTCCATAGTCAGGAAACCATGACTATCTGTTGATCAACGAGCTAGTCAACTAGAGGCTTACTAGGGACATGTTGGTGTCTATTATTCACACATGTATTACGATTTCCGGATAACACAATTATAGCATGAATAAAGAAAATTATCATGAACAAGGAAATATAATAATAATGCTTTTATTATTGCCTCTAGGGCATATTTCCAACAAGCTCCTCTCTGGTCGCGCGGGCGCTGGACGCGGTGGATCTCATCCTGGGACCGCGCGCCTTGGAGCTAGGGCGCCTTCTTGGGGTGGAGGCGGCGGAGGCACCTCCTGGTCTGCGCCTCCTGCACAGGACGGAGGGCGAGGCAGTGAGAGGGACAGCATAGGAGGGCCCCCTGTAGCGCTGACGATCTCGGTGATGCGGGCGAGCCAGTCCTCGTAGAGTTCGTCGACGGGACAATAGTGGAGGAGCTCACGCGCCAGGAGCAACGTGGCGTGCACGTCCGTGGGGGCGCAACGGGCATGGGACGACGAACCGGCTGGAGTCAGCGACGGGGTGGCGGTGCGGCCTTCCCGCCGCACCGAAGGATGCAGAGACGAGGCCTGCTGCTCGTTCCCCGCCGGGCCAGTGGCTGCGTTGGCGGCAGGCGACGGGGAACGACGGGGACACCCGCTGACGGGAGCCATCTGGGCGATGCGGACGGCAAGAGCAGCCCCGCACTCGGCGCGAGCCCGGCGAGCGTCAGCCATGGACAGGACGGAAGATCGAACACGGAATGGCGGAAGAAAGATTCCGGCGCACCCCTACCTGGCGCGCCAAATGTTAGATGTTGTGTTCCGGCAGAACCTTAAGTTTTGAACTCTGGGGTGCGCACGAAGATCTCTCCCCTACCAGAACACCGACAGAGGCTACTGGACCGATCCATCGCATGAAGACAAAGGTACTCGAGCGTTGTACAGCCGATGAGCAGGCGCGCCAAATCCTCCTTCGAGATGCGGATGGCAATGAGCTCGAGGTGCTTAAGTTTAGAGAGATGAAGAGCGTGTGCAGCATTGATCCGGGGAAAAATGCACTGCCTAAATGTAGCACGGCGCAGCGTGGGCGCGAGGGGGAACACGGACAGCGGCAGCGAGCAAGGACGTCTAGCATGAAGGGTGAGCTCCTTGAGACGATTCAGGGCTGGGGATAGGAACCAGTAGTGCAACCTGGGTTCGGTCTTGTTGTGGGGACTGAGCCTGCCGATAGCAAGGCGTCTGACCGGCCCAGGGTGCATGGCGAGGAAGTGGGACAATGCGTCCAGGCATTGCTGCTCCCTGCTTGTGGGGACCCCGACTCATGAGTCGAGATGACCGAATGCACGTGTACAGTGATCCCAGAGATCAATGCTCACTGAACACACAGAAGCTAATTAACAAGAGTCTTACATCCATACATACCGTCTTACACAAATTATGACCATTATGGTCAAGTCTTACATTGATAAAGCCTTAAGGGCTGAACATCAAATGAAACACAAGCAGCGGAAATCTTCGTCGATAAGTAGAACCCATGCCATCTGCCTTAACCCTACAGGCATTCTGACTGGGAAACGTCCTAGTTCGCATGTTCGTCTCCAAAGAACTCTTCTTCGAACTCCGGTTCTTCCATGCCTGGTCAATTAAATAACCAGTGGCAAGCCAATGAGTACTTTGAATGTACTCGCAAGCAACCCATGTTTTGGTTCAATATACAACAATCCATGATATAGGTAAATTTTTGCGGAAAGCTAGTTTTGTGTGCAATGACATGTTCAACAACTTGTAAGACATGCATCAAGTAACCATGAGGACATGTTTACAAATATCAACATAAATAGAGTGGGCACCAACCAAACTCAATTATGTCTAGTCCTTTGAGTTGACCCAAGTAGTTTTATCAACACACACACACACACGGTTGAAAACTCTGGACGTAGTTTAAGCAGCACCGCCCAACTGTCGTTGACCGTGGACACGGCTATTCGAATAGTTTTACACTCTGCAGAGGTTGCAAACTGTACCCACAAGATCCGTGGAACTTCCATGTCATCCACGACCCGCGGTACCTCAAGTACCCGGGGTAACCACCTGATCACTACCTTTCCCTAGACGACACTAACAAGGAGTCCACTCGTTGTTCCGTATCCTCACGATGTACATCATACGAGACTCACTCGAGATCGTAACATCCGAGAGGGGACACAACGGTGTGTCCGGTGCCCTGTAAAGACAGTCATGGCCGCCCTACCTGGCACGACCCCGTCCGGAGAGAGAGCACCAACTCTCCCCCGTCACTAGTAATGCGGGCTCCAAGCTAGTATCAACCTAGGTAATCAATAATGCCCTTTCCCATATAAGGGTAGAGTGGTTGCGCATGTAAGGTTGGGACGGTCGACAAATCTTAAATCTAATCCGTTTTCGAAAACAACACACACACTTGCCTCGGTACACCACTTCGTCGTCAAGTGGTTACCCATCTCATCATCTCCCTCGGGCATAAGTGGCACCCGACGGGGTTTTTGAAAAGTCTTTTGAAAATACTTTGCCTCCTTCGCCATGCATATACCCGTCCCTTTTTGCGTAGCACTACCTTAGCATCCTATCTACTCCCACCGGCATAACCCTCATAAGAAGGTAGGGTCATGCACAATGCAGGTATCAACGAGGAAGTACGGTGGCAACCATCGAAGTGGTTATCACCCCATCATGATTCCGTTGCAACAATGATAAGGTACTATATGACATGCATAAAAAGGTTTCATAGACATGGTCAAAGGGCTGCTTGCCTGGCTCAACAAAGTCTCCTGGGTCTTCAAAGTCCTCTGGTCCAACTCCTTCGTCAGCAACGCAGTCTATCATTGCAAAATAATAACGAGAAAGAAATAAGGCAATAATAAAATAGAAAAATCAAAGTGCCCAGAAAAATGTCAACCTATTTTTGATAAATACTAGGGAGAAATCTAAGAAGGGGAAAATTCCTAGTTTTGGATTTGGAGTTAAGGAACAGTGGAAATAGATTTCCAAAGGAGGATTTAAATGCTGAAATTTGAATTTAAATTTGAACAATGCAGAAAAGTTTGATGGATATTTATGAAAATTACACCATTAAATAGGTGGGATTTTTAGAAAAATATGGGAGTTGGAATTATTGCATTTGGATGAATATTTTATCCTGTCGAATATTTGGAAAAGTGACAGAAAAAGAAAAGGAAAATGGCACTGTGCCACTGGGCCAGAAAGGCCACATTGCAGCAGGCCCAGATGGGTTTTAGCCGACGCGAGGCTGCCACGTCGAAGGCGTAAAGGCAAAATACGCCTTCAGCCGACGCAGCGAACCGGTACGCGCGCGCGTGTGTTTTAAACCTGACGGGTGGGGCCCACCCGTCAGTATGTGAGGCTGACTGATGGGCCCCATGGCCGTCGTCTTCAACCTCGGGCTAGAGATGGAGGCGAGCTCACCGGCGTCGCTATGGTCGACGGCGAGGCGATCCGAGGGCACCGGTGTGCTCAGGGCGGAGTCGCCGTTCTGGTGGAGGTGGATTTGGTCGCCGGGATGCAGGGGTTCGCCGGCGACGAGGAAGCCGGCGGCAGAGCTTCGGGAGGAGCTTGCCCCGGTCGATTCCAGCTGCGAAAGAGAGGGGAGACAGAGGGGAAATGGTCAGTGGGCTCCTGCGGTTCCAGATCGAGCGAGAGTGGGAGCAGAGAGGGCCCGTACCTCGCAAACTCCGGCGAGTCGAAGCGGCGGAGCTCGAGCTCGATCTCGAGCTCGGGCGGCTCTAGAGAGGAACTGGGGGTGCAGGGGGAGGGTTTGGTGGTGCAGAGAGCGATTGGTGAGGGGAGGAGGGCTCGCGGAGGCCTTTAAATAGGCGAACGGCAAGGTCCCGTAGACCCATGCGCCGGCGAGCTCACGCTCGTCGCTGCAGGGCTCGGGGGAAGAGGGCGTGGTGTCTGGGGTGTTCCTGGACATCGACTACGTCGGGAGGGATAGAGAGAGGGAGTGGGGAGAGGTCAGAGACGCGCGCGTGTGAGCCGCACCATTGGCGCGCTCGGGCGGCCTCTGTTTGCTAGCGCGGAGGCGAGGGGAGGAGGAGAGAGGAGGGGGCCGACCGCGTAGCATGCTGCGGACGCCGAGGTGCATCGGTAGGCGCGCGGGGGAGGCCCGAGGTGGCCGGAGCTGCTTGGCAGGGGGCGGCTACAGTGCGGGAGCGCACTGTAGCGCGCTCCAGAGCGCGTCTATGGCTGCCCTGGCATTGTTTAAGAGGCAGGGGGCGTGCCCACTCATGTCTGGTAGTGCTAGGGAGGAGTAAACAAGTGGGTAGGGGCATTGGATGCCATGGAGGGCCACTGGAGTGAGGAGGGAGGTGAGGAAGAGAGAGAATAGGGCTGTCCAGAGAGGGAGAGAGGGATTTTACCCCTCCAATAAGTGAGCTGTGGTCTTTCCATTGTTACTGGAGGTGAAAGGGGGACTAGGAGGAGCTGTGGTAAAAAGTTGAGGCCATGGAGAAGAGTGGAAGTGGTCAAAACAGGGGTTTTAGTAAAATGGCAGAAGGTGTTTGATAAAGGTTTTGGCAAGCAAATGAACTCCAAATGCCATGAGACTCCATAGGGTGAAATGACACATATAATTAGGGCCCTCCACCAATTTGGAGCTTATTTTGGCAAAGTTGCCAATGCAATCTTTGTAAACCCTAGAAATGAGCAGAAATAGACTTGTGTAGATCTGGCTGAGCAAATCACTTCTCCTTGATGCACCACTTCCTGTAGTGGCCTCATTTGGTCATGTGAACATGCTCACCAAAGTTGGTGTCAAGGAGAGAAAGTTGGTAGTACAAAGTTGTTCAAATTTGGTTTTGGACAGGAAGGGTTTTGTGGCACTTTGGTCAAGACAACATTTTCTCCAACTTGTGCCATTTGGTCTAGATGAATGATTAGGCCAGTTGAGCATGTTCACAAGGTTTGAGAACATTTGGGCATGTTTGGCAATGTAAAGTTGCTCAAACTTCAAAATGGACAGAAATGGTTCTGAGGGGATTTCATGGGGTGATACTATTCTCCATGACAGATACTTGTCAAGATCATCAAACATGTCATATGTGACATGATAGAATTTTCTTAGAATTTTTGGAGAATATTTCCTTTGTAAATATTTCAAAAGCTTGAAATATCCAGAAAGGGGTTTTTGAGGGATTTGACCAATATTTTGAACATGACCATGTGTTGAAACTCTTATATATGGACAATATATGTCCTATGAGTTTCCCTAAATTTTGTGAAATATTTTTGAAGCAATAATATAATTTTTTCCTATTAAAGACCATTTCTGACCTTAAGAAAAAGATTTTAAATAAAATAGGAAAATAACTTTTAAAATTATATTTTTGTGGTTTATGGGAGTCCTACGTCTAATAGGATTCAAATATATTTTTGGAAAGATTTTTCACACCTCAAATTAAGTACTTGCAGTGCAAATCTCAATTCAAGGGTTTTTGGAAAACTAATTTTAGAAAATACTTTTTGGCCAAATTACTTTTATAAGAAAATACTATATTTCTATATACACATGGCATGATCATTGGGAAAAGATTTTGGATCAAGGAGATGAAGTATAGGAGGTGAGGCTATGTTGACTTTTAAGAGCACTTGAAAACACAGAGAGAAAACCAACTCAAATAAGAAGTCAAATAATGCAAAAGTTTTTGTCAAACCACACTTTATCATGATTTATCATCTTAAGTGTTGTGGCATGAAAATCAGGGTGTGACAGACCTACCCCCTTACAAGAATCTCGTCCCCGAGATTCCCAGACTAGGCGCGGAAAGGAATATGGAAACTTGGATTTGGGGTAGTCTTCAAGTCCTCATGTTGCTTCTGCTTCCGTGTAGTGCTCCATTGAGCTTGAAGTACTTGCTGGGGTAGCTTCGTGTAAGACGCTCTTCTTGATCCAGGTTGCTAATGGGTAGCTCGCGGTAGGTTTGATTGGGCTAGGGGTCGATGGCTCAATGGTCAATGCCCTCGTAGAGATCGGGCAAGTTGGGAAGTTGGAAACAGTCCTGAATTGTGATGCATGGAAAACATTGTGCACAATGGGTAACTCAGGTGGTAACTCTAGTTGGTAGTCGTCTACTCTTCGTCTTGGAGTGATCTCGGAGGGGGTTGTTAAATCTTGGAGTGATCTCGAAGGGGGCCGATGAATTTTGGTGTGGGTCTCCTTGTCATGGAAATTCTTGGTTCCCTTGAGAGAAGTGGCTTGCAGATATGCCTGGTCTTCGATGCGGAGGTTTACTCCTTGACGATGGTGGTTGGTGTAGTTCTTCCTCCTGGACATGGCGATCTTCAGATGTTCCCTAACTAGCCGAACAGTTCTTCTTCCGTCTACGGGTAGGCAAGTATGTCATCAAGGAAAGATGGCAACTAACTTGTCCGAGTACTCCGTGAAGACTTTGCCCACGGGGTGCATAGGGTATAGGTCGGTGTATCGGTGGTGGTCATGGTTGCGTATTGGCCAAGGTTTCCTTGTCCTAGAGCCAAAGCCCATGGTTGTGATTCCTACCATATCGTGGCTTGGTGGGGCTTAAGGGTTTCAAGGATTCTAGTGTGCGAGTGAATGTTTATCATCCCATCCTTGAGCACAGTTTCTGATATGCCAATACTTCTACCTAGTCTTCACCTCATATTACCAAAAGAATCATCTCGTATAGATCAACTCCAATCATCACTCATGTTATTCATATCCTCATGGCTCCGAAGAGGAGGTCTAACAAAATCCTATATGTCTACAATCCCCAAACTCATATGTATGTCTACCCCTAAAAATCCATGGGTAGAACATACAGGCTGCTAAGTTTGAATTAAACATCACAATCCAAGTGCTCAGCCTATTCTTCCAAGGTCTAAGATAAAGCACCTCTATCTAAGGAAACACGTCGTATGCCACTCCAAGATCCTGTTTCCTTCCTATGAATCAAATCCAGCAGCCCATTAACTACCATTAATCACTACACGATCCATTAATTCCACAAATCCAATGTCTATGGTGTTCCATATGATCTCCTAATGTTCCTATAATCCCCATATACTTGAAAGGGCTATCTTTGCTATAGTCAGTCCACCGATTCCCATTATCATGGTCAAGTAAACTCCAAGGTCAAGCTTATATAGATACCTAAATAAACTCTGACAATTCATCCAATCTCCTAGTTTATGGTCCACCGAGAAACATGGTATCATGATCAAGATCATCAGTCTAAATCCAATTTACTCCGAACCATGTAAAATTACTCTGCATCCATATTCCACTAGGGTAACCTATTTAATCCAAATCTTATGTCCCGCGAGAGTTTCCACACTTTCCCCCGAGTCATTATCGTAATATCAACTATCTCCTATCAATATCCCCTGGCTAAGACAAATCCAAATACTTCCAAGAATTTCATCTTGCGATCATAATTGTCCTATTAACACCAATTTACTCAGGGGTAATGAAAGCTATGCTAATCTATACTCATGATCCCACCAAGTTCATCTACCAACATCAAAGCCTCATAATCCATCAAATAGTCTCATATAATTCCTCAAGTCATTGATATAAACTCATCAAGTCATTTGTCATCTATTCCTATATCCTCAAATTGGTCTTCCCTATGGCATCGCCAGTTTTGGTGCTATCTTAGGATGATAATGTGCTCGTTCACTTTGTCCACTAGTTCCATAATGAACCCAGTGATAAGCAAGGTTACGGAGGCTTAACAGGTTCTCTTGCAATTCTGTGGGTTAAGCACATGGTTAAGGATTCGAGCTGGGGTATCTTATGAAGTCTCGAAGGGTCTAGGAATGGGTTTCTAATCTTGAGGGGAAACCATAACTCTAAGGGGCTGCACTCGGTCGAGGAGGTTGTAGCAAAAAGTCTTCAGTGCTTGTTGGTCACCGAGGTGGAATCCTTGGTGCATATTGTCTTGCTTGTCTTCAGTTGAGGAGAGAGAGATGAGAGGGAAGAGTAGCATAGAGGAGGGAAATGCCTAAAGGGGGTTCTATAGTGCAAGTGCAAACAAACAAGTGCCAAAAGACCACACACAATTTCATTAAGATAAGATAGGTGATATAGTTGCATACATGCTGCCTAAGGCAAAAGTGCAACTTATATAAAAACAGATAAGAACAAGCAACACTCAACATGGTTTCATTTGAACCATCATATGGGCTCGACTGCGCATAGGGGGTACACGAATCATCCTACCCTAGGGGTCCTCGGATTCAGTAGTCGTGCTTGCTTCATCACTTTGGGAGAAAGGCGTTCCGTCTTCAGCTTCTAGGTTCTCCTGGGTGCCAATGGACATGCGACAGTCGGCTGCTTGTTGGGACACATCCTATTAATATGCCCGAGTTCACCACACCCGTGACATGTGACGGAGGCAAAAGGGTTGCTATTCAGTCTTGGGTATTGTCATCGGGGGCCTGACGGTGATCCTCTATGAGGTGGGTATGGAATTCCATTCCTATGCTTTTTGCGTGGGGTTTGGTTGTGAGCTTTCTGAAGTTCCTTGATTTGCTGCTCCTGGTTAAAAATGCGGGCTTCTAGGGTAGTGATGTGCTGTCCTTGCTCGACCACCTTCTTCTTCTCGAGGCAGTGGAGGTGCAGAAGTGAAGGGAGATCCTGGCGAGCCTTGAGAAATGCTTCGGTAAGGTGGCGTAGAAGGTAGTCTCCTGCGTTGACGAAACAGATCTGGTACTCGAGGGTTGGATCCTCGTCTTCTGGAGAAATCATCACTTGAGTCGGAGCTCCAAATCTGCTCTTGCCAAGTAGGTAGCGGGTGGCATGTTCTTCTTTCATTTCTGGAAGGAGATTTCGAAGACGGAGGAGTGCTTCGTATGCCACTTGCTGAATGGCTAGGTCTCTTGTTGGCATAGGTGGTCCAACGAAGAACCACCCCTGGGGTGAGGTCTTGGCAGGCACAAAAACCTTGGCGTAGAACTCCTTCTCGAACACATCATTTTCCAGTTCGTGCAGGGTGTATATGGGCAGCAAGGGATAGTGGCATTGTTGGAGGCAATCTCTTAGGAGGGATGGAAATCCTGTCGTAAGGAGTCTCAAGGGGGTGACGGCCATCTACAAAGGTTGAATGGGAGAGGTCAAATAAGGGAAATATATTTTGGGTCGGGTAAGCTTTAGAAAAGAAGAGAAGTTTAGAGGGTCTCAAGCTAACTAATGTCCATGCTAACTAAGGCTTCCTACAGTCAGGATGGCTCTGATACCAGCTCTGTGGGGACCCCGACTCATGAGTTGAGATCACCGAATGCACGTGTACAGTGATCCCAGAGATCAATGCTCACTGAACACATAGAAGCTGCTTAACAAGAGTCTTACATCCATACATACCGTCTTACACAAATTATGACCATTATGGTCAAGTCTTACATTGATAAAGCCTTAAGGGCTGAACATCAAATGAAACACAAGCAGCGAAAATCTTCGTCGATAAGTAGAACCCATGCCATCTGCCTTAACCCTACAGGCATTCTGACTGGGAAACGTCTTAGTTCGCATGTTCGTCTCCAAAGAACTCTTCTTCGAACTCCGGTTCTTCCATGCCTAGTCAATTAAATAACCAGTGGCAAGCCAATGAGTACTTTGAATGTACTCGCAAGCAACCCATGTTTTGGTTCAAGATACAACAATGCATGATATAGGTAAATTTTTGCGGAAAGCTAGTTTTGTGTGCAATGACATGTTCAACAACTTGTAAGACATGCATCAAGTAACCATGAGGACATGTTTACAGATATCAACATAAATAGAGTGGGCACCAACCCAACTCAATTATGTCAAGTCCTTTGACTTGACCCAAGTAGTTTTATCAAAACACACACACACACACACACGGTTGAAAACTCTGGACGTAGTTTAAGCAGCACCGCCCAACTGTCGTTGACCGTGGACACGGCTATTCGAATAGTTTTACACTCTGCAGAGGTTGCACACTGTACCCACAAGATCCGGGGAACTTCCGTGTCATCCACGACCCGCGGTACCTCAAGTACCCGGGGTAAGCACCCGATCACTACCTTTCCCTAGACGACACTAACAAGGAGTCCACTCGTTGTTCCGTATCCTCATGATGTACATCATACGAGACTCACTCGAGATCGTAACATCCGAGAGGGGACACAACGGTGTGTCCGGTGCCCTGTAAAGACAGTCATGGCTGCCCTACCTGGCACGACCCCGTCCCGAGAGAGAGCACCAACTCTCCCCCGTCACTAGTAATGCGGGCTCCAAGCTAGTATCAACTTAGGTAATCAATAATGCCCTTTCCCATATAAGGGTAGAGTGGTTGTGCATGTAAGGTTGGGACAGTCGACAAATCTTAAATCTAATCCGTTTTCGAAAACAACACACACACTTGCCTCGGTACACCACTTCGTCGTCAAGTGGTTACCCATCTCATCATCTCCCTCGGGCATAAGTGGCACCCGACGGGGTTTTCGAAAAGTCTTTTGAAAATACTTTGCCTCCTTCGCCATGTATATACACGTCCCTTTTTGCGTAGCACTACCTTAGCATCCTATCTACTCCCACCGGCATAACCCTCATAAGAAGGTAGGGTCATGCACAATGCAGGTATCAACGAGGAAGTACGGTGGCAACCATCGAAGTGGTTATCACCCCATCATGATCCCGTTGCAACAATGATAAGGTACTATATGACATGCATAAAAAGGTTTCATAGACATGGTCAAAGGGCTGCTTGCCTGGCTCAACAAAGTCTCCTGGGTCTTCAAAGTCCTCTGGTCCAACTCCTTCGTCAGCAACGCAGTCTATCGTTGCAAAATAATAACGAGAAAGAAATAAGGCAATAATAAAACAGAAAAATCAAAGTGCTCAGAAAAATGTCAACCTATTTTTGATAAATACTAGGGAGAAATCTAAGAAGGGGAAAATTCCTAGTTTTGGATTTGGAGTTAAGGAACAGTGGAAATAGATTTCCAAAGGAGGATTTAAATGCTCAAATTTGAATTTAAATTTGAACAGTGCAGAAAAGTTTGATGGATATTTATGAAAATTACACCATTAAATAGGTGGGATTTTTAGAAAAATATGGGAGTTGGAATTATTGCATTTGGATGAATATTTTATCCTGTGGAATATTTGGAAAAGTGACAGAAAAAGAAAAGGAAAATGGCACTGTGCCACTGGGCCAGAAAGGCCACAGTGCAGCAGGCCCAGATGGGTTTTAGCCAACGCGAGGCTGCCACGTCGAAGGCGTAAAGGCAAAATACGCCTTCAGCCGACGCAGCGAACCGGTACGCGCGCGCGTGTGTTTTAAACCTGACGGGTGGGGCCCACCCGTCAGTATGTGAGGCTGACTGACGGGCCCCACGGCTGTCGTCTTCAACCTCGGGCCAGAGAGGGAGGCGAGCTCACCGGCATCGCTGTGGTCGACGGCGAGGCGATCCGAGGGCACCGGTGTGCTCAGGGCGGAGTCGCCGTTCGGGTGGAGGTGGATTTGGTCGCCAGGATGCAGGGGTTCGCCAGCGACGAGGAAGCCGGTGGCAGAGCTTCAGGAGGAGCTTGCCCCGGTCGATTCCGGCTGCGATAGAGAGGGGAGACAGAGGGGAAATGGTCAGTGGGCTCCTGCAGTTCCAGATCGAGCGAGAATGGGAGCGGAGAGGGCCCGTACCTCGCGAACTCCGGCGAGCCGAAGCGGTGGAGCTCGAGCTCGATCTCGAGCTCGGGCGGCTCTAGAGAGGAACTGGGGGGTGCAGGGGGAGGGTTTGGTGGTGCAGAGAGCGATTGGTGAGGAGAGGAGGGCTCGGGGAGGCCTTTAAATAGGCGAACGGCGAGGTCCCGTAGACCCGTGCGTCGGCGAGCTCACGCTCGTCGCTGCAGGGCTCGGGGGAAGAGGGCGTGGTGTCTGGGGTGTTCCTGGACGTCGACTACGTCGGGAGGGATAGAGAAAGGGAGTGGGGAGAGGTCAGAGACGCGCGCGTGTGAGCCGCACCATTGGCACGCTTGGGCGGCCTCTGTTTGCTAGCGTGGAGGCGCGAGGACGAGGAGAGAGGAGGGGGCCGACCGCGTAGCGTGCTGCAGACGCCGAGGTGCATCGGCAGGCGCGTGGGGGAGGCCCGAGGTGGCCGGAGCTGCTTGGCAGGGGGCGGCTACGGTGCGGGAGCGCACTGTAGCGCGCTCCAGAGCGCGTCTATGGCTGCCCTGGCATTGTTTAAGAGGAAGGGGTTGTGCCCACTCGTGTCTGGCAGTGCTAGGGAGGAGTAAACAAGTGGGTAGGGGCATTGGATGCCATGGAGGGCCACTGGAGTGAGGAGGGAGGTGAGGAAGAGAGACAAACGGGGCTGTCCAGAGAGGGAGAGAGGAATTTTACCCCTCCAATAAGTGAGCTGTGGTCTTTCCATTGTTACTGGAGGTGAAAGGGGGACTAGGAGGAGCTGTGGTAAAAAGTTGAGGCCATGGAGAAGAGTGGAAGTGGTCAAAACAGGGGTTTTAGTAAAATGGCAGAAGGTGTTTGATAAAGATTTTGGCAAGCAAATGAACTCCAAATGCCATGAGACTCCACAGGGTGAAATGACACATATACTTAGGGCCCTCCACCAATTTGGAGCTTATTTTGGCAAAGTTGCCAATGCAATCTTTGTAAACCCTAGAAATGAGCAGAAATAGACTTGTGTAGATCTGGCTGAGCAAATCACTTCTCCTTGATGCACCACTTCCTGTAGTGGCCTCATTTGGTCATGTGAACATGCTCACCAAAGTTGGGGTCAAGGAGAGAAAGTTGGTAGTACAAAGTTGTTCAAATTTGGTTTTGGACAGGAAGGGTTTTGTGGCACTTTGGTCAAGACAACATTTTCTCCAACTTGTGCCATTTGGTCTAGATGAATGATTAGGACATTTGAGCATGTTCACAAGGTTTGAGAACATTTGGGCATGTTTGGCAATGTAAAGTTGCTCAAACTTCAAAATGGACAGAAATGGTTCTGAGGGGATTTCATGGGGTTATACTATTCTCCATGACATGATACTTGTCAAGATCATCAAACATGTCATATGTGACATGATAGAATTTTCTTGGAATTTTTGTAGAATATTTAATTTGTAAATATTTCAAATGCTTGAAATATCCAGAAAGGGGTTTTTGAGGGATTTGACCAATATTTTGAACATGACCATGTGTTGAAACTCTTATATATGGACAATATATGTCCTATGAGTTTCCCTAAATTTTGTCAAATATTTTTGAAGCAATAAAATAATTTTTTCCTATTAAAGACCATTTCTGACCTTAAGAAAAAGATTTTAAATAAAATAGGAAAATAAGTTTTAAAATTATATTTTTGTGGTTTATGGGAGTCCTACATCTAATAGTATTCAAATATATTTTTGGAAAGATTTTTCACACCTCAAATTAAGTACTTGCAGTGCAAATCTCAATTCAAGGGTTTTTGGAAAACTAATTTTAGAAAATATTTTTTGGCCAAATTACTTTTATAAGAAAATACTATATTGCTATATACACATGGCATGATCATTGGGAAAAGGTTTTGGATCAAGGAGATGAAGTATAGGAGGTGAGGCTATGTTGACTTTTAAGAGCACCTGAAAACACAGAGAGAAAACCAACTCAAATAAAAAGTCAAATAATGCAAAAGTTTTTGTCAAACCACACTTTATCATGATTTATCATCTTAAGTGTTGTGCCATGAAAATCAGGGTGTGACACTGCTGCAGAACTCGTGGTTGACAATGAGGTCTAGGGGGTGTAGTGCCAGAGGGGGCGCCACCACCGCAAGAGGATAGTGGTCTGCACGCCATATTTGAAGGGAAGGTGGGATATGATGGTTACCAACATCTCGTCGGGAGGCTGCTGATGAAGTCCATGTTCGTCGGAGGCTCTTGCGGTTCTGGCTCAACCCGCCCCCGCTTGTTGGCTGGCTCGTCCTCCATCCTGCAGCAGGTGGCGATACTCAGCGGCGGTGCTTGTAGATGAGAATGGAGGACTGTTCTACGTACTTTCCCGAGGCAGCTGAAACAAAAGTCCAAAACCAGTAGTAAATTGCAATGCTCACAGCATGCGCGGCTGACTGCTCATAGTCATCCCGTCTAATCAAACAGCTGCCCGCGGTAGTAAATGGTCAGTTGAACGCCCACAGTTTGACTAATACGACCATTTGTGATAATAACGTGGTGGCTATTTGTTAAAAATGCCTAGGAAAATCATTGTATAAAAAGGCAAAACGAACCCTGAATAATTTCATATGTTTAGCACAGTTGCATGTTGCCTCTATAAAATAAATCAAGGTGGGAAGATACAACATATGTCATTTCGGGACCAGATCATGTGACCAATTTCCCTCTCGGAACCATGAGGCTTCTTGACAGAAGCTCCGGTTTGTATGAAAGAAAATATTGGTCAAAGCCGAGTTGAAAAGGGCAACAATCTTTGTTTAAGGGATCCGGAAACCCTTGAGAGGTTCGAACTCTAGGGTGCGTGCGGAGATCTCAACATACCTAGCCTGCCTAGTCGCGATCCTCCTAAGCTTAGCGCGACTAACTCAAAGAGACAAAGAGACACATCAGTTTATCCTGGTTCGGGACACCTTGCAGTGTAATACCATACTCCAGCGTTTTGGTGGATTCCCTCGGAGGGCTGAGGATGAACTAGTACAGTGGACGAACTGGCCTCAGGAGGTGAGGTGTTCTTGAGCTCAAGAGAGCTAGTGAAGTGCTCGGGTGAGAATGGATCCCACCCCCCTCTATGGTGGTGGCTAGTCCTATTTATAGTGGCCTTGGTCCCCTTCCCAAATGTTGGCGGGAAGGGATCCCTGAACGGCCAGATTTGAAAGGGGACAAGTAGTACAGCTTATCCTGACAGAAGTAGTCTTCGCCTTCGAAAAGCCTCTGGTCGTGACGCTGTGGTGGGCTCGTCGATGACCTCCGTCCTACCTTCCTGGCGGTCTTGGTCGCGCTGCACCAGAATGGAAACCTTTGGCTGATTCCTCGGGACTCCACGCCTATGGCTTGCCTCCTTTGCACCGAAGAGGAAACCTGCGCTCTGCGCCCGCCTGGCCTTGGTCGTCATGGCTCACGTCGGCTAAGCCTCATGAGGTAAACCTTGCATAGAACTCTCCGCCCCTCGGGAGCCAGCCTGAGGAGGCCGATCCCCTCGGGGGTCTTGGTGTCGTCCGCCTCGCGAGGCTTTGCCCCTCGTGAGGGTCTTGAGCTGTTGATGCTAAAGCTGGGCCGTACCAGGCCGTCGATGGAGCCATGTGGTGGGCCACAAGAAGGTAGGGATGGATACCCCCATATCCAGGACGCCGACAATAGCCCCTGGGCTGAAGGCGCGCTCGGACTTGGCTTCCAGGCAAAGCCAAAGGGCAAGTGCGGAACGCCGCGGGCCCTAACCGCCTGCGGCCTTGATGACGCGTGGAGATTGATGGGACGTGGGTGACTCCGCTTCCCCATGTTGCCTCGGCAACTGTCTCCATCAGACAAAAGGGCCGCCATCCGCCGCCAGGCTTTCATTGCCCCTTCTTCGTCTTGCTTCAGATCCACTTCTCCCAGCAGCGATAGAACTCACCAGATCTGCCGATTTTACCCTCCAATCCTTTGATCAATGGCCGCCGAGAAGATCACGGCCTCAGCCTCGGCTGCCGGCTCCGCCTAGTACAAGTCGGTGTTGCTTGCACCCTCCGTGGTCGGGGAGAAGCTCCAGACCGTGCTCCTCTTGACGGCGAGCGAGGACAACAAGTGGAAGGGGACGGCACTCCGGGTCGCCGCCGCTGCGCCAGAGCCCGCTGACAGCACTTTCTTCCCTTTCTGCCTGCACAGCGTCTATTCGGGGCTGGTGCCCCCATTCTCTCGCTTCTTCTACGCTGTTCTTCACCAATATGGCCTCCATGCACTCCAAATTCATTCCAACTCCATCCTCCTCCTGTCCATTTTTTCCTTCTACTGTGAGGCGTTCGTGGGGGTGATGCCCTCCATCGCCATGCTCCGCCACTTCTTCTTCCGTCGCATGACTGGCGACCATCTGTTTGAGTGCATTGGCTTTGTTGCGGCGTGGGGGCAGTAACGCGATCTCCCGCACCAGGAAGAAGGTAGAGGATGCCACGAAGAGGTGGGTTCTGATGGATGCTAAGTGCTCCCAGAGCTCGTTAGAGCTGCCGACCAAACTCCCCATCTCTGAGAACGGGTGGTATTCCGGGAAGATCACTGACCCTTCCCTGACGTTGTTGGTGAAGAAGATGGAGAAGGACCTGAGGAGCAAAAAGTTGACGGGGGCCATGTTCATTAAGGAGTTCTTGAGGCAGTGCATAGCGCCGCTCCAAGATCGCTCCTGCCCCCTGTGGAAGCTTGGGGGCGTCGACGACAAGATCCGCCTGCACCGGGACGCCCTTCCCGATGAGGAGCTGAGCAAGGTGTTGCTTTACTTAATGGAGAAGGACCCAAGCAATCCTCCGGAGGATTGGCTCCCATTGTACTGCCGGACTGACAGGGAGGAGGTCGCCGCCGCCATGCCGGTCTTTGATGAGTTTGGGCTTGTGCGGGAGGGTCCTCCCCCATCGCCTCCATCCTTGGTAGATCTGTCCTTCGGAGATAATTCCTCCGAGGCCACCGTGGACGAGATGGTGGAGGAATCCCCTGCACCGCGGCAGAGGGAGCTCCTCCGCGACTTCCCTGATGATGATGATGATGATGATGCGCCTCTGGTGGTGGAGGTGCCTCGCCCTTTTGGAGTCACCACGAGGTACGGAGTGTCCTCTTCGAAGTAGCCCAAGCGGACGTCCATGAAGAAGGGCAGGACCGCACTGATTCCTCCGGGCAGCATTCCTCCCTCGTCGACGGCGCCTCGAGCAGCACAAACCGCGAGCTCTCCTGCTCCAAAGAGCTCACCACCAGCTGCCCTGCCTCAGCGCCGCTGCTGAGCCTAAAGAGGAGCTATGTCTTCGCGGGCCATAAGTCTTTTCCTTAGCCTCGTTTGTTGATTATTGAAGCGATGCTTAGCGTCTTCGTCCGTCATTAGGAAGTAGTCGTCGAAGAAGCAGAAGGAGGGAACAGGGGTCGTCGTGGCTGAAGGCGCCGGCGTGGCCGCTGCGGCCCAGGTGAAGGAGAGTGTTGTGGCCCCTACAGCTCTGGAGGTGGTGCCGTCTCCCCAGGGCGTGGAAGCCCGTCCTCAGGAGGTGATGGCGCCTTTGGTGAGGCTAACCCCACCAGCGCCCATCCTTGCTGCGGCTGCTGAGGTTGACCAGCCTCCGAAGCCCCCGGTTCTTCCTGAGGTTGAGCTTACTTCTGTCTTGGCGCTGAGGGCGTCTTCTCTCCTGCCCAGCGTGCAACCGAGCCGCGGCGCTCCTGCCACCTCCGGGGCCCTGGAGGAGGCAAGGGCGGCGCTGGACCTCCTCCAGGGTGAACTTCGGGGCCCGGATTGTCGCTGGGCGCAGGGGCACCTGGGGCTGATTTATGGTTGGCTCCAGGCCGATGTGTCTGTTCGCGTGGCCTAGGGTTCTGCAAAGGAAGACCAGAAGGTGCTCGGGGTGGTCGCCACCGAGCGCGACCTGGCACGGAAGGAGGCCGCAAAAGCTGAGGATCGGTGCCGCGTGGTGGAGGCTGAACTGAAGGCTCTTCACGATTAGCAGGCAAGACAACTCCAGGAGCGTGAGGAGAAGCTGAAGGCCCGGGAGGCTGCCATCGCCGATCGAGACGCCGAGGTGAAGAAGGCGGCCTTGGAGCAGGCTACGGAGCGCGACCGCTTGACGAAGCTGAAGGAGGAGGCGGCCAGACGGCCCTAGCCTAGGCCAAGAAGGTGGCCGCCATGGAGCGCAGCACCCTTGCCTCCCTCGAGGCGTGTTTCCACAAGGCTCAGAAGTCACTCTTTGTGGACGATTCCTTGAAGAAGGCGGCAGCGATGACCCCGAGGGAGAGCCCTTCTACCCTACTTCCTAAAGTCTTGGCAGTGCTCGAGGATGTTGTCGACGGGTTTGCTTTTTTGGTGGAAAGCGAGGCGCACTCACTTTCTTCCTCGGCTCTCACTTGCGTCTTCAGCCATCTCTATCTCCAGGACGCCGGCTTCGACCTCTCCTCCTTCCCCACTCTAGTGGACTCCGACTCCTAGGACGCTACTGCCGCCGCCGTGAAGAGCTCCGTGGACGCCATGCTGAGTAAGTACCTGGTCGTCGGTCCTCTGACCGAGGTCGATGGAACGGGCGATGCGCCTGGTGACGAGGCTCCGCTGGCGGGCGACGGTGGCGCCTAGGTCTGAAGAGGTGGCTTGGTGACTCTGCTTTTCCTTGTCCGCCCTATATCATGTAGCATGCCTCAGGGAGGCGTTTAAAACTATTTGCTTGGAATAATATGTTTTATAATAATTACATTACGGTCCCTTGACTTTTCCGTTTGCTTTATTGTCCTGCTTCGGCAGAGCCCGGCCCCTCGCATATATTAGCTGCCGTTTGGTCGTTCGGATCGCCAGGACGAGCCCAAGGGGTGAGAGGTTACGTGACCAGTTAGGCTCCTGAGGCGCAATGCTCAGGAGTCCTACTTGACGTGCGAACAACTTAGGAAAAGGTACAGGGGCAAGCCTTGGTGTTCTGCGTCGGCAGGGCCCAGCCCCGCGCATGCCTCAGCCGTTGTTGGGTCATCCAGATCGCCAGGACGAGCCCAAGGGGTGAAGGGCTACATGACCAGTTAGGCTCCTGAGACGCGATGCTCAGGAGTCCCCCTTGATGTATGAACGACTTGAAAATGAATGAAAGTTAGGTCTTCGGTGTTCTGCGTCTACAGGGCCTGGCCCCGCGCATGCCTCAGCCGCTGTTGGGTCATTCGGATCGCCAGGATGAGCCCAATGGGTGAGGTGCTAGTGGCCAGTTAGGCTCCTGAGACGCGATGCTCAAGAGTCCCCCTTGACGTACGAACCGACAATCATACCTTTCCCTCGCCGAGCTCTAGCTTGGGAGGGGTGCACTAAGACCAGGCCCGTGAGGCCTGGCGAGGTGGGGTACGCCAGGCGTGACCTAAGCGTAGCCCCCGTGCCCAACCCCCTCGCGCTACCCTCCCGAGGGAGAGCAGCGCGGTGAGGCTGGTCACTGAGCCCGGAGGCTCCCTGAGGTTAATGCGGCCGCGATGCCACCCCTAGTTGTTTATCACCAGTGCAGAGCATAGCGCTTCCACTCTTGCACGGGCATAGCCACTCCTCGGCAGTGGCAACGGCCAGCATGGAGCATGGTGCTTCCACTGGTGCATGGGAGGGGGCTCTCCTTAGAGGAAGTCCCCGGGGCATGTACAGCCCTGCCCTGACACGTGGCTTGCACGGTAGGGCTGGAGGGGGTGTGTATGGGCACCCATGAGCAGCATGGGACTCACGAGGCCCTACCTCAAGGAGGGATGCACCTGGTCTTGATTGGGGATGCTTGTGTTAATCCTGCGAGATTGTTAGGCAGCCTACACAGAATGAATCTATTGAGGTTATTGCATGAGAAGGCCAGACACCAACGACCCCAGGAGGTGATGAAAGTGCATTATATCGACTAGAGGGGGGTGAATAGGTGATTTTTATGAATTCTTCGCTAAGGAATTTCCTGGTGAGGAAATTCCTATATGAAGAACTACTTGCAGCGGAATAAGTACTCAAAAGTAAACACAGCAGAACACAAGCATAGTCATCATGATGAAATGAAGAAAAACACAGAGTACAGAAAGCGTAAGCACAGGATAACACAGGATGAAGACAGACAGACTAAAGAAATTGAACTGAGGAAATTGAGAAAGTCTTCAGTCAATGTCTTCAAACAGATATGAACAAGAACACAACAACAGAAATGAGGAAATGAAGGAGTTGAGGAAATAGAACCAGTAAGCTTGGTGAAGACAATGATTTGGTAGACCAGTTCCAACCGTTGTCTCAGTTGTACGTCTGGTTGGAGCGGCTGAGTATTTAAACTCGAGGACACACAGTCCCGGACACACATTCCTCACCGTATTCTCGTTGAGCTAAGGTCACACAAACCTCACCCAATCACTCGTGCTAAGTCTTCAGGTGACTTCCAAACCTTCACAGACTAGGTCACTCGGCGATCCACAATTCCTCTTGGATGCTCTAGACCATGACACCTAACCGTCTGGAAGAAGCGCAATCTTCAAAGGTAACAAGTGTTGGATCCACGCAGGATCAATCTCTTCAGTGATGCTCAATCACTTTGGGTTGTAGCTGTGTTGGGTTTGGGTTTTCCTCACTTGATGATTTTAGCTCAAAGTCCTCGGAGGATGGGATGCTCTCAAATGACAAGTGTCAGTTTCTCTCGGAGCAGCCAACCGGCTAGTGGTTGTAGGGGGCGGCTATTTATAGCCTAGGGAGCAGCCCGACATGATAAGACATAAATGCCCTTCAATGATATGACCGTTAGGTGGGTAGATATTTTGGGACAGCTGGCGCATAGCACAGCAAAGGTTGGAATTTCGACTTTCAAATTCCTCAAGGCTATCATGTTCCTCACTGTGTAGGATATCCGCAGTAGCGAATTCCTAACTCCTCAGTCGGAACAAATTCCTCAGAGACCAGAAGAACTTCGTCTCTGTCACTGAAGAATATGACTGAACTATATGACATTTCCAATGGCTTCACTCGAAGGGATTGGTAGGTGTAGGATTTTGAGTTGAGCATCACATGGAAATTTTTCCTTAGTATTTCCTCGACCCCCTTTAATAGTACGGTGTTTCCTATGACTCAAGAAAGAGAAAATGAAACTATGAAAACAAAAGTCTTCACGCTTCATGTTCCTCGAACGATTGCCAAGTCTTCAAGGTCACACCAATTTCTTCACTTTCAAAGTCTTCAGAAAGTCTTCAGAAATCCAAAGTCTTCAGTCGAAGAACTTCATTTTTAGGGGTCGACTTTCTCTGTAAATATCAAACTCCTCATAGACTTATAGACTTGTGTACAATCACAAACGCATCAGTCCCTTAACCTATAAGCCTTCAATACACCAAAATCACTAAGGGGCACTAGATGCACTTACAATCTCCCCCTTTTTGGTGATTGATGAGAATATAGGTTAAGTTTTCAACGGGGATAAACATATAAAGTGTAAATACTGATGTTGAGGAATTTGATTGCAAGATATAGAAGAACTCCCCCTGAAGATGTGCATAGTGAGGAATTTGCTTTTGAAGCAATGCACACTTGAAGAGTATAATCATGGAGATCTCCCCCTATATCTTGTAATTCATACACGCATTTGATATATAGTATGAAGAATTTGAAATGCATGATGAAATATGGTGACTGATGTAATTCAGCTTGCGTGCATTAACATCAATGAGGAATAAGCATGCAGAAGAACTCAACAAAAGTATCAGGCCACTATAGAGTTTAAGATTACAACTCGATCCAGCAAAGTCATCAAAAGAACGAGAGTTGTAACTTAGAAAAAAAACGCCCATAAAGATAGACCCGCTTGAAGACTAACTCAAATTTCTCCCCCTTTGTCATCGAATGACCAAAAGGGTTGAAAATGAGGACTAACGCCCCTGAAGAATATCATGATGATGGAGGAGCGCCAGCGTTGTTGGGGTCTTGAGTCGTTGTACGGCCTGCCGCAGTGTCGTCCAAGTCTTCATACTCCTCTGTGTCGCGTGATGAAGAATATGAACTTGCGACCAAGGAAGGAACCTTGACCTTCTTGAATCTCTTTGGTGGAGGAGCAGACCATTCAAAATATTCCTTGAAACCCATTTGCTTCAGATCTTCTTCACCATAGAGATGTGACAAAATAGCCTAGGTGCGATCGAAGACTTCATGTAGGTAGTAACAGTTTTTCTTCACTGCATTATGTGTAGAGGTCATGTTTTGAAGAATAGAGCCAAACTGACACTTAACCCATTTGTGGTTTCGATCCACCTTCTGGTGAAGACTAAGAAGCAGCTCACGGTCAGTCATCACACAAGGAGCACTGGCTTCAGGATTTGGCTTGGATGCATTGGCAGCAGAATCATGAGTGGCAAAGTCATCATTGGTGGAATAAGATGCAGCTTTGTGGAACTGACCATCCAATGGATGAATACCTTCATCGATAACAGCTGGTGCCTTGCCCTTCTCATCAGCTGAGGAATATGTCCGCTTGAGGACTTCAATCGGTGGCAAGTAGCCGAGGTGATTCTGAAAGTCAGCTTTGTAGTTGAGTGAAGACCTTATTCTGAGGAATCTCATAATCCAAGGAGCATAAGGCTTTAGATCAAATGGTTAAAGTGCAACATTTGCCAGAGTCCTCATGAAGAAATCATGATAATTGATAGGGATGCCATGCATGATGTTGAATAGCATATTCTTCATGATGCCAACAATTTCTTCATCGGATGAGTCGTGGCCTTTGATAGGACTCATAGTCTTCGTCAAAATGCGATAGACGGTTCTTGGCACACATAGCAATTCCTTCACGAGGAATTTAGTCCTTGGGGCTTGACCAGCCTTCAGAGGCTTCATGAGCACTTGCATACAATGAGCAGTGAGTTCAGGCTCTTGGTACAGACAAAGAGCACCTTCAGGTGGAGGACTGATTGGTAGGGCATGAACTAATTAAGAGGCCGGTGCCTTGTAATGAGTGTTTTCGGTCATCTAGTCCAACACCCAAGTGTTGATATCATCAGCATCACCTGTGATGTGTAGCGTTGCGTGGAACTGAAGAATAAGCTCTTTATTCCAATCAACTATGTCTGAGCAAAAGTTGAGCAAGCCTGCATCATGAAGCATATTGAGGACTTGAGAGAAGCAAGGCATTGATTCCATGTCCACGTGAGGAATATGGTCGTGGTCGAAGACGTTGTCCTTATTGAAAAGTAGTGAAGAATAGAAATTTTCCTAGCTGGCAGTCCAGAAACGCTTCCTTCTAAGACGAGCATTGTCATAAGGATTGAATTCAGTGAAGAAAACATGCTCGCGGAAGAAGTCATCAGCCTTGAATTTCTGCTTCTTTGAGAAGGGATCCTTTGGCTTGGGCTAAGGAGTGTCAGTCAATTGCATCACCACCTCAGGAATTACAATCTTAGGATCCACAGACTGAGGAATTTGAGGCTCTTCTTCAGCTACAGCCTGGGTCTTCAATTCTTCATTTACATTTTCTTCAGCACTAGTGGCTGGAATTTCTTCATGGACAGATGGGGTTGCATGTGGTTCTTCAGAACCCATTTGTACTTCAGTAGCAGCAGGGGACTGAGGAATTGCTTGAAGTGGAGTGAACATTGGAGAGTTGGGGTGCTGACTTTCCCAAAAGTCATCATTCAGCACAGGTGTGGTACAACCAATGTCCACATCCTCATCTTCCATTTCTTAAATGCCAGCCTCTTCAGCAGTGAATTGAGGCATAGGCGAGGAGACAACTGGTGTTGAAGAGATTGCATCCACTTCAATTTCTTCATCCAACTGCTCTAACGAAGCAGTAGAAGGATTATCTTCATCGGATTCACTTGGAATCACATAATCTTCACCAAAAGGAACAAGGTCCTTTGATGGCATGAATGAGACAGGAACGCCATCAACTGGGTTGTTAATTGATCTTGTCAAAGGCTTCATCTTCTTCGGAGCTGAAGAATCTAATGAAGTTGATGCCTTCCTTTTCTTCACAGCTACACGCTCTACAGCCTTGGTCTTCTTCGCATCTTATGCAGATGGTAGGATCGGAGTTGGTGTAGGCGCAACTGATGCAGTTGCCCTGACTTCTTCACTTTCTTCAGGCGCACCACTAGTGGATGCCCTGGCAATTTCTTCAGCAGCTGGAATGCAGTCATGAGCCCTGGTACTTTCATTTTCCTCAGCAGCCTGATTGTCATCAGCGGTGCTGGCATGTTCTTCAGTAGGCTGAGCAGATGCTTCAGCCAAAGTGACTTCAATGTGCACAGGAGGAGCAACACTTGAAGTGAATGACTTCGTCAGATTGACGAACCGGACCTTGGCGCCCTTCCAATCAGCATAGTAGCGATTGAATTCATCACTCAGTTGCTTGATCCCAGCTTGCAAGGCAAAGAGTTGATCAGGGGTAAGAGTGAGGACATTGTCCTTTAGGTAGCACTGCTTTTTGTACTGTGCTTTCTTCAGTCTTCTTCCTTCTTCAAATTTCCACTTTTCTTCTTCAATGAAGGCAGTCAAAACATGACTTTGACCAGGAGTGAGGTTCATCTCCGGCAAAGGCATGTTTGGGTCCTTGTGCCATAGATCAATGAAGTCTAGGATCAACTTTGGATCCAACAACAGTGGCACATTGCTGCCTTTGGCTCTAGCGGCGTTGGCCTGCCTGTCTCTGATGATTTCGGCAAGTTCTTCATCATCAGCCTTATCGTCATCAGAGGGAAATTGAAAGGCGACCTGCTTCTTGCGAGGACTTGGTCGAGGGCCTCGTCCAGCTTTTTCTTTAGTAGAGAGGGGCCAGTTGAGGAATTAGTGCAGCTGAGGAACTCAGAGAAGCTGCTGAGGCAATTGAGATTCTTGTAGTCCTTTGGCACGTGGCGAGATGCACAGGTGCAGAGGATTCAGTTAGAGCTTTTGAAGACTTTGTCGGAGGAGCTGAGGACTTTGAAGGGGGAGCAGACTGAGGAATTGGCCGTGAGGGCTTTTAAGAATCTGGCTGTGAGGGCATTGAGGGTGAAGCACTTGGCTTGTGAGAAGGCTTCTTAGCCATGGCCTTCTTTGGCTTGCTAGCAGAGGCCTCAGCAGCGGTAGCAGCAGAAGCAGAGTCTTCATTAAATTTCCTCACTGCTTCCTTTGCTTGTTTGGCTAGTTTGGCCTGGCTCTTTGCCCATTCATTAGAATAATCCTCACCGCGCTTGAGGCTAGTGGGATCTGCCAATTGGCCAGGTGCTAATGGAGGTCTTGGGAAAGGAGGGTTGAGTGCGAATTTCTTCATATACTTGGGCATGACATATCTGTAGTCCCTCCATTCCCGTGCCCATCTCCTCTCAATCTTTTGAATGCGCACCTTGCGCTGATTTTTATCTTCCTCAGGGGGTGTGCAGTATCCAGCATAAATGTTATCATGGATCTCAAATGCTGTGTTGACCTCAGGCCTCTTTCCACCCTTCTGTGGCTTCTTACCGTCAGCCATTTTCTTCAGCTGAGGAATATGAACAACTGAAGTTTCTGAAGAGGTGTGCAACTTTCTTCGAGGAACACTGCACATGAGTTAAGTTGATGAGAACCTAGTGATTCAGCAGCGGACATGTGTACCTGTGAACAGAATATAGTTGCGAGGAATTTGGAGAGGTCATATGCCTTCTCAGAAGTTTTATCAAAAAGAATAGGTTTGAGGAATTTGACCAGATGAGTCTTGAAGAATTTCACTAAGCGTTCTTTATCTTAGGTTCCAGAGTTGTACAGATTGAAAATCCACACAGTTGAGGAATCTTGAAGAAAATCATTGCTTAGAGAAACGAATGAAGAGCAGATGACATGTGAGGTGTTCAGTGTGTGAAGATTTGAAGAATAAACACCATTGAAGATTTTCAAGAAAACAATTGAATCAAGGAGGGCAGTAAAAGTAACTTTCAATTACCCTTGATGAAAAACACGACGAACTAAGAAGTGTAGATGTGAAGTTCGTTAGTTCAAATCTTCCATGCCCTAACTCGGCAGAGGAAGACAGCTATGGTAGCGGGGGAGTGAGGAAGTCCGCAACCGGAGCGAGTACGACGGCGACGAGGTCGAGGCAGTGAAGCTCTTCCTCACCGGCGGCGATGAAGTAGCGGCGGCTCTAGGGTTTGAGAAGATCGAGCGGGAGTGAGAACGAGCGGAGTAAAAACGAAGTGAGGAAGAGGTGGGGGTATTTATAGTGGGAGTGAAAAACTGTACGCCCGAGGAAATCGGACAAACATGCCCCTGGCCCTTCTCATTCGCTTGACATGTGTCACCCACGTACTGAGAGGTGGCGACCGTGTAAGATCGTGGGCAAATAGATAAGTATTGTCGTGGGATGCGGAACGGTTTGAGCGGCAAAGCCAAAAATTTATATAAGATAAGTTAAAAGTTCCGTTCGCAATTTCTTCAGCTGTCAAGGACACAATGAAGATTTTGAACGAGTTTCAAATAGAACGCACATAAAGAATTTGTGAACAGACTGGGTTGAGTTTAGCATAGAGGGGAAGGGTCTGATCACAATCAACTTGAAGAATTAGCAATAAGTGAATGATGTAGAGGACATAAACTCATATATATATATATATATATATATATATATATATATATATATATATATATAGCCAGTGAAGAATAACGATAGAAAGAGTGAAGATAATACAAAGTTGAAGAATTTGAACAACTAAGGAATTTCAAAAACGAAGAAAAACCCAAATTGAAGATTTTCAACTTTGGTTGGTGGCGTAACCCGCCGTATAAGAAAGCTGATTTTAGACACCGCGTACAATTGTCGTAGTGCTCTGGGAATCAATTTCTTCATTAATTTATTCACACTTAGATGGTTAGTCTTCATTTATTGAAGAAAAATGTTACTTTGTGTGTTGCACATCTAAGTCATCAAGTCAGCATTAGTGTTAGGATGTGTGTCCTTTCTAGAGAACATTCAAAGATTCTAGGATATTTAGCTCACACCGCAACTTGCTAAATCACTTCTCATCCAAGGTCTTAGTGAAGATATCGTCCAGCTGGTCTTCAGTGCTTGCGTGGTCGATGGAGATGTCGCCCTTCAACACATGATCACGAAGAAAATGATGATGAATTTGGATGTGCTTTGTCTTCGAGTGCTGAACTGGGTTATGAGCAATCTTGATAGCGCTCTCATTGTCGCAGTAGAGAGGCACATTCTTCACGTTGATGCCATAGTCCTTGAGTGTTTGCTTCATCCATAGTAATTGAGCACAGCACGATCCAGCAGCAATGTACTCAGCTTCGGCAGTGGAGAGTGATACACAGTTATGTTTCTTCAAGGACCAACAGACGAAAGATCGTCCGAGGAAATGGCATGTGCCTGACGTTGACTTGCAGTCCACATGATCACCAGCATAGTCAGAGTCTGAATATCCAATAATATCAAACAAAGAGCCCTTGGGATACCATAATCCAAGTGTTGGTGTGTGAGCTAGATATCGAAGAATATGCTTCACAGCCTTATGGTGTGATTCCTTCGGTGTAGCTTGAAATCGGGCACACATGCAAACACTAAGCATAATATCCGGCCTAGATGCACATAGGTACAATAAAGAGCCAATCATTGAGCTGTATACCTATTGATCAAAGGCTTTACCATTTTCATCAGTGCATAGATGGCCATTTGTGGGCATTGGAATTTTGACCCCTTTGCAATCTTGCATGTCGAATTTCCTCAATACATCTTTGAGGTATTTCTCCTGAGATACGAATATGCCGTTGCGCTATTGACGAATTTGAAGACCTAAAAAGAATTTCAATTCTCCCATCATAGACATTTGATATTCTTCACTTATCATATAGGCAAATTCATCACTGTAACGTTGGTCATTACAGCCAAAAATGATATCATCAACATAAATTTGGCACACAAACAATTCACCATCATAAGATTTAGTGAAAAGAGTTGGGTCGAGTGAACCGGGTTTGAAGCCTTTCTTCATGAGGAATTCCTTCAAAGTATCATACCACGCCCGAGGGGCCTGGCTGAGGCCATACAGGGCCTTATTGAGTCTGAAGACTTTGTCAGGATGCTTTGGATCTTCAAAACCTGGGGATTTAGCAACATATACTTCTTCCTCAAGCTTACCATTGAGGAATGCACTTTTCACATCCATTTGTTGTAAGATAATATCATGATGGTTAGCATAAGCAAGTAATATGCGAATAGCCTCAAGTCTAGGAATAGGTGCATAAGTTTCATCGAAGTCAATTCCTTCAACCTGTGTGTATCCTTGAGCTACAAGCCGTGCGTTATTCCTCACCACAAGGCCATTTTCATCTTGCTTGTTGTGGTAGATCCACTTTGTGCCAATAATGTTGTGCTTGTGAGGATCTGGACGTTTGACCAGTTCCCAGACGTTGTTGAGCTCGAACTGATGTAATTCTTCTTGCATGGCTTGAATCCACTCAGGCTCCATAAATGCGTCATATACCTTAGTGGACTCTATGATAGAGACAAAAGCAAAGTGCCCACAAAAGTTAGACAAATGTGAAGCTTTTGAGCGTGTGAGAGGACCTGGTGCTTCAATGTCATCGACGATCTTCTCGACTTGCACTTCATTTGCGATGCGAGGATGAGCAGGTTGTCTTCGAGGAATTTGATCCGCATTTTCTTCAAGATCTTTTTCCAGCACCATTTTCTTCAAGTGCGCCAGCCCGACGTTCTTCACGTTCTGGAATGAATTTTTCAGCAGATTCTTCGGTAGGAATGGCATCCTCAGTAGCCTTGAACTGGATAGATTCCTCAGGTGCTGGTTCATCTAACACAGAAGGTAGGTGCTCTCTTTGCGAGCCATTAGTTTCATCGAACCGCACATCTACAGTTTCAACAACCTTGTGGAGAACGTTGTTGAAGACTTTGTAAGTGTGCGAGTCCTTTCCGTAACCAAGCATAAAACCCTCATGTGCTTTCGGTGCAAATTTAGAATTGTGATGAGGATCTCTAATCCAACATTTAGCACCGAAGACTTTGAAGTAACTCACATTGGGTTTCTTGTCAGTGAGGAGTTCATAAGCAGTCTTCTTGAAGAGTTTGTGAAGATATACTCTATTGATGATGTGGCATGCAGTATCAATTTCCTCAATCCAAAAACGACGAGGAGTCTTGTATTCATCAAGCATATTGCAAGCCATCTCAACAAGAGTTCTGTTCTTGCGCTCCATTATGCCATTCTGCTAAGGAGTATAAGGAGCAGATAACTCATGTGTAATACCAAGTTCATCAAGATAGTCATCAAGACCAGAATTCTTGAACTCAGTCACATTGTCACTTCTGATGTGCTTGATCTTCACACCAAAGTTGGTTGAAGCCCTCGATGAAAATCGTTTGAAGACTTCCTGCACCTCATGTTTGTAAGTGACAATGTGCACCCATGTGTAATGAGAATAATCATCAACAATAACAAAACCATATAGAGATGCATCATTAGTAACGGTAGAATAACGATTAGGACCAAAGAGATCCATATGAAGCAATTCAAATGGTCGAGTGGTAGTCATAATAGTCTTTGCTGGATGCTTGGCCTTTGTCATCATTCCAGCCTCATAGGCTCCGCATAAGTGATCCTTGAGGAATTTTACATTCTTAATGCCAATGACAAGCTTCTTCTTTGCAAGCGTGTGCAAATTCCTCATGCCAGCATGACCAAGTCGTCGATGCCATAGCCAGCCTTCTGAAGCTTTTGCATGTAGGCATACGGATGGTTGTGGTCCTGTAGAGAAATCAACAATGTACAAGTCTCCTCTCCTAAAGCCTTCGAAGACTTTGGAATTGTCAGCTCCATGATCACAACACAACGATATTTGCCAAAGACAACAACCATATCAAGATCACAAAGCATTGAGACAGACATGAGGTTGTATCCTAAGGACTCGACAAGCATGACTTTGTCCATGTGTCGATCCTTTGAGATCGCAACCTTACCTAGACCCAATACCTGACTTTTGCCTTTGTCAATGAAGATGATATGCTTCAGATGCGATGGTGATAAATGAGCATCCATCAATAGATTCTTGTCACCAGTCATTTGATTCGTACATCCACTATCGAGGACCCACTCATTTGCTTGGGGTTGATCATCCTGCAGATGAATTAGTGCAACTTACGAACTCATATACTTCGTCAGTGAAGAATATGACATCAGTATAATCAGATCAATTTCATCAAGCAATAGAATAGATAAACAATATGAGGACGTGAGAAATGAAGGTTCATTTCTTCATGATTAGCCCGCGTCCTTTCAGGCAATGCTTAGGTCTCCAGCAAATTCTTCAGACGTTTTGAGCACGTCTGGAGACCTGACCCTGCATAAGAGATTAGTTCTTTTTCTTCACCACCCACATCTGAAGGGGTGGCAAAGAATTCATCATTCTGCGAGCACCATATGAGAAAGGAGGCATGGAATCCAGTCCACTTCGTTTCACATAATAGGGGTTAGGATAAGCATATGAATAAGCAGAGAAATTCTTTGAGGACTTATGAACATAGTGATTAGAAGAATAGTGCTCATATTCATAGCCCTTAGCTCTACCCTGCGAAACAGAAGGGTTCGCACGATGATGATCATATGAGGATTTTGATCCTTTTGAGGAATTTGATCCATGTGAGGAATTTGGTCTCTATGATGACTTGGATCCATATGAAGAATTTGGTCCATGTGAAGAATTTGATCTGGAGTTCCTATTCTTCACAGGTGGTGTCATGAGAACATTCACCTGAAGACTTTCTAGGCAACTTTTGGGAACCCGGATTCTCTTCATAGGGGTGCCGTTCCTGCAGTTAGTGCCAATATATCTAGCAAATACTTCACCATGCTTATTTTTGAACAGTTTATAGTTGGAGTCAAATGACTCATCAGAAGAATGAGGAGATTCACATGTAAAGCCAGATAAATTGGATGGATCAACTGGAGGTCCCTTTGCAGCAACCCATGAGGTTTTGGGGTACTGCTCAGGCTTCCAATATGTTCCGTCAGCATTGAGTTTCCTCTCAAAGGCAATACCCTCTTTCCTAGGGTTCCTATTGAGGATCTGCTTTTTAAGCACATCACAAAGAGTCTGATGCCCTTTGAGGCTTTTGTACATGCCTGACATGTACAATTCCTTCAGCCCTGCATCATCAGTGATACTAGCAATGTCCTCAGATGAGGAATTAGGGATAGCAGAGATAGATGAAGAATTTGTAGCATTAGAAGCATTTGAACATTCAGGTGAAGAATTAGCAGATTCACGTTCAATGCACTTCAAGCATGGAGGAACAAATTCTTCCTGAGTAACGCTGATTTGTGAGCAAGTAATGAATCACACTCCTTCTGAAGATCTTCATAATACACTCTTAGCTTCTCAAGATCTTGCTTTCTTTGAAGAAATTCATAAGAAAGCTTCTCGTGATCATATAAGAGAGTGTTATGGTGACCTTGAAGGTTGTCAAACTTGTACTGAAGTCTCTGAAGACTCTCAGACAAAGCTTTTGACCAATCCATTTCTTCACCCAACATATCATCGCTCTTATTTAGCATGTATTGAACTTTTTCCAAAGCTCTTTGTTGTTTAGTGTCAAGGGAAGCAAGTGATTCATAGCTGGGTCCAAATTCATCTCTAGATTCATCATCACTGGACTCAGAAAGGTAGCATTCGGTTACCTTAGCACTTTTTGCCATAAGGCATGGTGAAGAAGATGATGATTCTGGTTTGAATGTCATCGCATTGAGAGATTCCTTGTAATCCTCGAACCAAGGATCATGAGATGTTCGATGCCCTTCATAGACCTCAGAGAGTCGGTCCCAGATTAGCTTCACGTGACTGAGATGCATGACGTTCCTGAACTGATTTTGGGACAAACAGGAACAGATAACATCCCTCGCTGTGAGGTTGAGTAGAGTGTACTTGCGAATGTCATCAGCCTCCGCTGTCTTGCATAGATTGGTAAGACCAATCTCAGTGACAGTCCACAGTTTGCTGTCCATAGCCATGAGACGCTTCTTCATCATGGCCTTCCACCGAGGATACTCATGACCGTCAAAGATGGGGCAGGATACATTCCTCATTCCTCCAATCGACATAACTAAAACTCCAGGCGATTAAACCAAAATCACACAGAACAAGGGAGTACCTCGCTCTGATACCAATTGAAAGTGCGTTATATCGACTAGAGGGGGGGTGAATAGGCGATTTTTATGAATTCTTCACTAAGGAATTTGCCGGTGAGGAAATTCCTATATGAAGAACTACTTGCAGCGGAATAAGTACTCAAAAGTAAACATAGCAGAACACAAGCATAGTCATAATGATGAAATGAAGACAAATACAGAGTACAGAAAGTGTAAGCACATGATAACTAATACGTCTCCAACGTATCTACTTTTCCAAACACTTTTGCCCTTGTTTTGGACTCTAAGTTGCATGATTTGAATGAAACTAACCCGGAGTGACGCTATTTTCAGCAGAACTGCCATGATGTTGTTTTATGTGTAGAAAAGAAAAGTTCTCGGAATGTCTTGGAAATCCACGGAGGCACTTTTCAAAATTAATAAGAATTTTTGGCGAAAGAATCAAGGCCAGGGGGCCCACGGGCTGTCCACGAGACAGGGGGCGCCCCCCCTAGGGCGCGCCTTCCTATCTCGTGGGCCCCCTGGACCTCCTCCGACCTCAACTCCAACTCCATATATACCGCCTCGGGGAGAAAAAAATCAAGGAAAAAGTTTCATCGCGTTTGACGACACGGAGCCGCTGCCAAGCCCTAATCTCTCTCGGGAGGGCTGATCTGGAGTCCTTTCGGGGCTTCGGAGAGGGGGATTCGTTGCCGTCGTCATCACCAACCATCCTCCATCACGAATTTCATGATGCTCACCGCCGTGCGTGAGTAATTCCATCGTAGGCTTGCTGGACGGTGATGGGTTGGATGAGATTTACCATGTAATCAAGTTAGTTTTTGTTAGGGTTTGATCCCTAGTATCCACTATGTTCTGAGATTGATGTTGCTATGACTTCACTATGCTTAATGCTTGTCACTAGGGCCCGAGTGCCATGATTTCAGATCTGAACCTATTATGTTTTCATGAATATATGTGTGTTCTTGATCCTATCTTGCAAGTCTATAGTCACCTATTATGTGTTATGATCCGACAACCCCGAAGTGACAATAATCGGGATACTTCTCGGTGATGACCGTAGTTTGAGGAGTTCATGTATTCACTATGTGATAATGCTTTGTTCCGGTTCTCTATTAAAAGGAGGCCTTAATCTCCCTTAGTTTTCGTAAGGACCCTGCTGCAACGGAAGGGTAGGACAAAAGATGTCATACAAGTTCTTTTCCATAAGCACGTAGGACTATTTACGGAATACATGCCTACATTACATTGATGAATTGGAGCTAGTTCTATATCACCCTATGTTATAACTATTGCATGGGGAATCGCATCCGGCATAATTATCCATCACTGATCCATTGCCTACGAGATTTTCATATATTGTTCTTCGCTTATTTACTTTTTCGTTGCTACTGTTACAACTACTAGAAAAACCCAAAAACATTTATCTTTACTTTTGCTAACGTTACCTTTATTATCATACCACTTTTGCTACTAAACACTTTGCTGCAGATACTAAGTTATCCAGGTGTGGTTGAATTGACAACTCAACTGCTAATACTCAAGAATATTCTTTGGCTCCCCTTATGTCGAATCAATAAATTTGGTTTGAATACTCTACCCTCGAAAGCTGTTGCGATCCCCTATACTTGTGGGTTATCAAGACTAATTTCTGGCGCCGTTGCCGGGGAGTATAGCTCTATTCTCTGAGTCACTTGAGATTTCTATCTGTTGATCACTATGAAGAACTTGAAAGACGATCAAACTACTATTTTGCCCTCAACTACGAGGGAAGGTATGGAACTGCCATCTAGCTCTGCACTAGTTTCTCCTTCCGTTATTAGTAGGCTTGCGACACCTAAACCTGCTACTGCTATGAATTCTGATATGTTGCATGTTATTGATGATGCCACTTCTGCTATGCATGATGAAACTACTTCTGTGCGTGATACTACTTTGCCATTAGGTGAATTTCTAGATGAACAACTTGCTAGATTTAGGGGGAATGAAATTACTGAAGATCCTATTACTGATGATAGTGATGATGAAGGTACCCCCAATGATTATGTATTACCTGTTGTTCCTAAGGGTTATGTTTTGCATGAAACAGTTGCTATGGAAATTCTTGCTTGCAATGATAGAAATGATCTTAAGAAATTATTAGCTAAATGGAAGCAGCAGTCTCTTAATGCTAGAATGAAACCCGATCCTACTTTTGCTACTTCACCTATTTGTGTTACTGATAAGGATTATGAATTCTCTGTTGATCCTGATATTATTACTTTAGTTGAATCTCATCCTTTTTATGGCCTTGAATCTGAAATGGTTGTGGCACATCTTACCAAGTTGAATGATATAGCCACCCTGTTTACTAATGATGAGAAGTCTCGCTATTTATATATCCTTAAGATATTTCCGTTCTCAATAAAGGGTGATGCTAAGACTTGGTATAATTCTCTTGCTCCTGGTTGTGTGCGTAGTCCCAGGATATGATTTATTACTTCTCTGCTAAATATTTCCCTGCTCATAAGAAACAAGCTGCCTTGCGGGAAATATATAATTTTGTGCAAATCAAAGAAGAGAGTCTCCCACAAGCTTAGGGGAGGCTTCTTCGGTTACTTAATGCTTTGCCTGATCACCCTCTTAAGAAAAATGAAATACTTGATATCTTTTATAATGGACTAACCGATGCTTCCAAGGACTACTTGGATAGTTGTGCTGGTTGTGTTTTCAGGGAAAGAACAGTCGACGAAGCTAAAATACTATTGAATAATATGTTGACTAATTAAAATAATTGGACTCTTCCTGAGCCAGTTCCTGGAGTAATTCATGAACCAATTGAGCCAACTCCTGAGCCTATTCCTAAACCCACTCCGAAGAAGAGAGGTGTTTTATTTCTCAGCCCTGAAGATATGAAAGAGGCAAACAAATCAATGAAAGAAAAAGGTATTAAAGTTGAAGATGTTAAGAATTTACCTCCTATTGAAGAAATACATGGTCTTAATTTACCTCCTGAAGAACCACATTGTCTTGATAACCCGACACAGGTAGTAAAGGTAAATCCTCTCCATAGATATCATAAAGTTGAAGTACCCTCTACTAAATTTCATAGCCCATGCTTAGATGAATTTGATGACTTTATGGCTAGACAAGAAAGTTTTAATGCTTATGTTGGTAGAGAGTTAAAGAATAATGCTTTCAAGATAGGACGCGTAGGTGATAATCTGGCTAGAGTTAAAGATGAACTTCACTGCGTTAGCAAATATGCTTCTATGGTTGCTACTCAAGCTGAACAAGTACTTAAAGCTCAAAATGAATTGCTTGATGAATTAAATAATAAAAATGACTTTGCTGTTAGAGTGGCTACTAGAACTGGTAGAATGACTCAGGAACCTTTGTATCCCGAAGGCCACCCCAAGAGAATCGAGCTAGATTCTGAGAGAAATAATTTAGAGGCACCTAGTTCTTCTAAAAAGAAGAAAAAGAAAAACGATAGAACTTTGCATGCTTCTAATGAACCTACTGTAGACACAACTGAGAATCCCAATGATATTTCTATTTCTGATGCTAAAACACAATCAGGTGATGAACATGAACCTAGTGATAATGTTAATGATAATGTTCATGTTGATGCTCAACCCAGCAAAGACAGTGATGTAGAAATTGAACCTGTTGTTGATCTTGATAACCCACAATCAAAGAATCAATGTTATGATAAGAGAGATAATGTTGCTAGGAAGCACGGTAAAGAGAGTGAACCATGGGTTCAGAAATCCATGCCCTTTCCTCCTAAACCATCCAAGTCAAAGGATGATGAGGATTTTGAGCGCTTTGGTGAAATGATTAGACCTATTTTCTTACGTATGCGCTTAACTGATATGCTTAAAGTAAATCCTTATGCTAAATATATGAAGGATATCATTACAAACAAAAGAAAGATACCGGAAGCTGAAATTTCCACCATGCTTGCTAATTACACTTTTAAAGGTGGAATACCAAAGAAACTTGGAGATCCGGGTGTACCAACTATACCATGCTCTATTAAAAGAAATTATGTTAGAACTGCTTTATGTGACCTTGGAGCCGGTGTTAGTATTATGCCTCTCTCTTTATATCATAGACTTGAATTGAATAAGTTGACACCTACTGAAATATCTTTGCAAATGGCTGATAAATCAACCGCTATACCTGTCGGTATTTGTGAGGATGTACCTGTTGTTGTTGTAAATGTCATTATCTTAATGGACTTTGTTATTCTTGATATTCCTGAGGACGATAGTATGTCTATTATCCTTGGTAGACCTTTTCTTAACACTGCAGGGGCTGTTATTGATTGCAACAAAGGCAATGTCACTTTTCATGTTAATGGTGATGAGCATGTGGTACACTTTCCAAGGAAACAATCTCAAGTTCATAGCAGCAATTCTATTGAAAAAGTTCCAACTATCATTTTTGGAGGTTTTGAATTTCCTTTCCCTACAGTCAAGAAAAAGTATGATATTCTTATTGTTGGGGATTTTCATATCCCTGTTGAGGTAACTTAGTGTTATTCGAAATTTCTCCGGTTCCGTGTTATTCGGAATGAGTTTATTAACAAGACTTGATCAACCTTGTTAGTGGGTTCATTTTGATGATCACGAGATGGATGAAACTAGAAGGCACAACCTTCTGTACCCTCCTTTTACTTTCTATTATTTAGAATAAATAAAGCAAAAATAGCATTACCCGTCTATTTTCTGAATTATCCATGCATTAAAAAATAGTCCGAAAGTAAAAGTGCTCCAAATGCCCTGCAAATTTAGTATGATTTTTTCTGGAATATTTGAGGATTTTAGGCACTGAAAACACTGCAGGAGGGGCAAGCACCAGGCCACGAGAGAGGAAGGCGCCCCCCTGTAGGGCGTGCCCCCTGTCTCGTGGGCCCCTGGTGGCTCCCCTCCACTTACGCCAGCACCCACACACTTCATCTTCTACCCAAAAAAATCCCCATCCAGCTCAAGCCCGAGTTCTAGCTTGTTTTGCTGTGATTTTCGATCTCTTAGCTCAAAGCTCCATTCACAAAACTGCTTTGGGAGATTGTTGCTTGGTATGTGACTCCTCCATTGGTCCAATTAATTTTTGTTCTAGTGCTTTATTCATTGCAAATTTTTGCTGCATAGGTGACCGTGTTCTTGAGCTTGCATGCTAAATTTTTGAGGTCCCTAGCAATTCCAATGCATGATATAGGCTCTAGGCACTTGTAGGAGTAGTTGCTATCAATCTTGTTTAGTTTTATTCACTTTTATTTGGAAGTTACTAAAATTTCAGAAATTTTCAGAAAAAGAAATATGCTTACAAGAATGTACCAAGGTGGTTCCTCTGCAAAGAAAGGGCCAAGAATTGCTATACGTGAACAAGATGTTAATTTGCCAAGGGATGCAAATGTATGGGCTTGTGAGTGGCCATCCGATGATTTTATGGTCGAAGCAGGCTTCAAGGGGGAATTTGACGCGTATGTGCGTAATGTTGAGCTTGAGGACTTCTTACAAGATAAGTGTCCTCAATATTATCAGTTGACTGATTCCTTTGTGCGGAGGTTCGAATATATTTCTTCGCGTAATTCTCCTAGTGTTATGTTTGATATTTATCATACATCTTATACCGTGGATTTAGAGCACTTCACAACTGCTTGCAAACTCCCGCAGTGGGGTAATATTAATAATCCTCCCAAATCTGAAGTTAGAGATTTTCTTGCTAGTATTACTGTGGGAGAATCTAGGGACGTAACACAAGCTACCATAGGGAGCATCCATTTTCCTGCTATACATTACTTTGCTCTCTTTATTGGTAGATGCATTAACGGTAAGGACGAAGTATGTCACATGTGTGCCCCTGATCTTTGTGTCCTCAAGAGTGTTGTGTCAGGTTATAGAGGTGATAACTTGGGGGCAATAGTTGCACGAAGGTTGCATAATAATAATAAAAAGGGAGATTTCTTTGGAGGAATTTATGCACCCCGTGTGGCTAATTTTCTTAATATAGCTCCATGAGAGGGGGATATGCTTGTACCTCCTGTTTATTTGGATAAAGAAGCTATGTTTGATCATCATTTTCTTGAGAGGAATGAACAATTCCTCCATTATCGACTAACCTAAAACAGACGCAACATCGTCCCTGTTACTCTTCCTGCTCCCTAGCTTTTTGATTATTAGACAAAAGGAAGATATGTTGTCACCAGGGAAGAAGCAACTGAATATGAGAGGGGAATGGAGGCAGCTCGCCAACACGCTGCTGCTCAGGAGGTGGTCGCCTCTTCATCTCAGTACTACCCCAGCTATTCTTATGGATATCAGCCAGGCGGTCACTGGTATTAAACCAACTTAGGCCAAAAGCCTAAGCTTGGGGGAGTACGCATTTCTCACCGACTTTACATTCAGGTTCACACACTAGTCGTCGGTGCTCGTACTATTTCATTGTATTATCCATGCTAGTTTAAATTTCTTTTTCTAGTTTTCTTCTTGTGTGTTTGATAAACCTTAAGAAAAACCAAAAAAAATTAGTTAGTTTAATTTCCTTGCCTGTAGTAGGAATTAAAATGAAAACCCAAAAAGATTTCTCGTTCTTCTTTTACTTGTTGGGAGCTTTCCCGTGTAAATAGTTTTCTTTTCTTTCTTTTGGGGGTCGAGAAGACCATATTGAAAATTGCTTAGTGGCTCTTATATGCATGATTATTTATTTAACTTAGAGCCCATATTACTTGTCTTCTCTCTTGAGTTGAATGCTTGCAGATTCCAGCTTAGTCCAATGCACATGCACTCCTATTATTAAACACATCGTTCGGTCGTGCAAGTGAAAGGCAATAATGATGATATATGAACTTATTGGGATGAGAAAAGCTGGTATGAACTCGGTGAAGGAAATATGCCCTAGAGGCAGTAATAAAGTTATTATTTATTTCCTCATATCATGATAAATGTTTATTATTCACGCTAGAATTGTATTAACCGGAAACATGATACATGTGTGAATACATAGACAAACATAGTGTCACTAGTATGCCTCTACTTGACTAGCTCATTGATCAAAGATGGTTATGTTTCCTAACCATAGGCATGTGTTGTCATTTGATTAATGGGATCACATCATTAGGAGAATGATGTGATTGACTTGACTCATTCCATTAGCTTAGCAATTGATCGTTTAGTATGTTGCTATTGCTTTCTTCATGACTTATACAAAGTTCCTGCAACTATGAGATTGTGTAACTCCCATTTACCAGAGGAACACTTTGTGTGCTACCAAATGTCACAACGTAACTGGGTGATTATAAAGGTGCTCTACAGGTGTCTCCAAAGGTACATGTTGAGTTGGCATAATTCGAGATTAGGTTTTGTCACTTCGATTGTCGGAGAGGTATCTCTGGGCCCTCTCGGTAATACTCATCACCTAAGCCTTACAAGCATTGTAACTAATGAGTTAGTTATGAAATGATGTATTATGGAACGAGTAAAGAGACTTGCCAGTAACGAGATTGTACTAGGTATTAGATACCGATGATTGAATCTCGGGCAAGTAACATACCGATGACAAAGGGAACAACGTATGTTGTTATGCGGTTTGACCGATAAAGATCTTCGTAGAATATGTAGGAACTAATATGAACATCCAGGTTCCACTATTGGTTATTGACCAAGAATAGTTCTAGGTCATGTCTACATAGTTCTCGAACCTGTAGGGTCCGCACGCTTAACGTTACGATGACAGTTTTATTATGAGTTAATAAGTTTTGATGTACCGAAGTTTGCCCGGATGTGATCACGGACATGACAAGGAGTCTCAAAATGGTCTAGAATAAAGATTGATATATTGGATGACTATATTTGGACACCGGAAGTGTTCCGGGTGATTTCGAAGAAAACCGGAGTGCCGGAGGGTTACGGGAAACCCCCCGGGAGAGTAATGGGCCTTATGGGCCTTAGTGGAAAGGAGAGAGGGGCGGCCAGCATGGGCCGCGCGCCCCCTCCCCCCTATGGTCCGAAATGGACTAGGAGGGGGGGCGGCGCTCCCCCTTTCCTTCCCCCTCTCCCCCTTCCTTCCTCCTTCTAGTACGAGTAGGAAAGGGGGAGTCCTACTCCTACTAGGAGGAGGATTCCTCCTCCTTGGCGCGCCCTCCAAGGGCCGGCCGGCCTCCCCCCTTGCTCCTTTATATACGGGGGCGGGGGGGGGCACCCCATAGACACACAAGTTGATCTACGGATCGTTCCTTAGCCGTGTGCGGTGCCCCCCTCCACCATATTCCACCTCGGTCATATCGTCGCGGAGTTTAGGCGAAGCCCTGCGCCGGTAGAACATCATCATCGTCACCATGCCGTCGTGCTGACGGAACTCATCCCCGACGCTTCGCTGGATTGGAGCCCGGGGGACGTCATCAGGATGGACGTGTGCTGAACACGGAGGTGCCGTACGTTCGGTGCTTGGATCGGTCAAATCATGAAGACGTACGACTACATCAACCGCGTTGTCATAACGCTTGCGCTTAACGGTCTACGAGGGTACATAGACAACACTCTTCCCTCTCGTTGCTATGCCATCACCATGATCTTGCGTGTGCGTAGGAATTTTTTTGAAATTACTACATTCCCAACAGTGGTATCAGAGCCTAGGTTTTATAGTTGATGTTATATGCACGAGTAGAACACAAGTGAGTTGTGGGTGATACAAGTCATACTGCTTACCAGCATGTCATACTTTGGTTCGGCGGTATTGTTGGATGAAGCGGCCCGGACCGACATTACGCGTACGCTTACGCGAGACTGGTTCTACCGACGTGCTTTGCACACAGGTGGCTGGCGGGTGTCAGTTTCTCCAACTTTAGTTGAACCGAGTGTGGCTACGCCCGGTCCTTGCGAAGGTTAAAACAGCACTAACTTGACGAACTATCGTTGTGGTTTTGATGCGTAGGTAAGAACGGTTCTTGCTAAGCCCGTAGCAGCCACGTAAAACTTGCAACAACCAAGTAGAGGATGTCTAACTCGTTTTTGCAGGGCATGTTGTGATTAGATATGGTCAAGACGTGATGCTATATTTTATTGTATGAGATGATCATGTTTTGTAACCGAAGTTATCGGCAACTGGCAGGAGCCATATGGTTGTCGCTTTATCGTATGAAATGCAAACGCCCTGTAATTGCTTTACCTTATCACTAAGCGGTAGCGATAGTCGTAGAATCAATAGATGGCGTAAACGACAACGATGCTACGATGGAGATCAAGGTGTCGCGCCGGTGACGATGGTGATCACGACGGTGCTTCGGAGATGGAGATCACAAGCACAAGATGATGATGGCCATATCATATCACTTATATTGATTGCATGTGATGTTTATCCTTTATGCATATTATTTTGCTTTGATTGACGGTAGCATTTTAAGATGATCTCTCACTAAAAATTATCAAGAAGTGTTCTCCCTGAGTATGCACCATTGCCAAAGTTCGTCGTGCCCAGACACCACGTGATGATCGGGTGTGATAAGCTCTACGTCCATCTACAATGGGTGCAAGCCAGTTTTGCACATGCAGAATACTCAGGTTAAACTTGACGAGCGTAGCATATGAAGATATGGCCTCGAAACACGGAGACCGAAAGGTCGAGCGTGAATCATATAGTAGATATGATCAACATAGAGATGTTCACCATTGAAAACTACTCCATCTCACGTGATGATCGGTTATGGTTTAGTTGATTTGGATCACGTGATCACTTAGATGACTAGAGAGATGTCTGTCTAAGTGGGAGTTCTTAAGTAATATGATTAATTGAACTTAAATTTATCATGAACTTAGTACCTGAGAGTATTTTGCTTGTCTATGTTTGTTGTAGATAGATGGCTCGTGCTGTTGTTCCGTTGAATTTTAATGCGTTCCTTGAGAAAGCAAAGTTGAAAGATGATGGTAGCAATTACACGGACTGGGTCCGTAACTTGAGGATTATCCTCATTGCTACACAGAAGAATTACGTCCTGGAAGCACCGCTGAGTGCCAGACCTGCTGCATGAGCAACGCCAGATGTTGTGAACGTCTAGCAGAGCAAAGCTGATGACTACTCTATAGTTCAGTGTGCCATGCTTTACGGCTTAGAACCGGGTCTTCAATGACTTTTTGAACGTCATGGAGCATATGAGATGTTCTAGGAGTTGAAGTTAATATTTCAAGCAAATGCCCGGATTGAGAGATATGAAGTCTCCAATAAGTTCTACAGCTGCAAGATGGAGGAGAAAAGTTCTGTCAGTGAGCATATACTCAAAATGTCTGGGTATAATAATCACTTGATTCAACTAGGAGTTAATCTTCCGGATGATAGCGTCATTGAAAGAATTCTCCAATCACTGCCACCAAGCTACAAGAGCTTCGTGATGAACTATAATATGCAAGGGATGAACAAGACAATTCCCGAGCTCTTTGCAATGCTAAAGGCTGCGGAGGTAGAAATCAAGAAGGAGCATCAAGTGTTGATGGTCAACAAGACCACTAGTTTCAAGAAAAAGGGCAAAGGGAAGAAGAAGGGAAACTTCAAGAAGAACAGCAAGCAAGTTGCTGCTCAAGAGAAGAAACCCAAGTCTGGACCTAAGCTTGAAGCTGAGTGCTTCTACTGCAAGCAAACTGGTCACTGGAAGCGGAACTGCCCTAAGTATTTGGCGGATAAGAAGGATGGCAAAGTGAACAAAGGTATATGTGATATACATGTTATTGATGTGTACCTAACTAGAGCTCGTAGTAGCACCTGGGTATTTGATACTGGTTCTGTTGCTAATATTTGCAACTCGAAATAGGGACTACGGAAGAAGCGAGCACTAGCCAAGGACGAGGTGACGATGCGCGTGGGAAACGGTTCCAAAGTCGATGTGATCGCGGTCGGCATGCTACCTCTACATCTACCTTCGGGATTAGATTTAGACCTGAATAATTGTTATTTGGTGCCAGCGTTGAGCATGAACATTATATCTGGATCTTGTTTGATGCGAGACGGTTATTCATTTAAATCAGAGAATAATGGTTGTTCTATTTATATGAGTAATATCTTTTATGGTCATGCACCCTTGAAGAGTGGTCTATTGAATCTCGATAGTAGTGATACACATATTCATAATGTTGAAGCCAAAAGATGAAGAGTTGATAATGATAGTGCAAATTATTTGTGGCACTGCCGTTTAGGTCATATCGGTGTAAAGCGCATGAAGAAACTCCATACTGATGGACTTTTGGAATCACTTGATTATGAATCACTTGGTACTTGCGAACCGTGCCTCATGGGCAAGATGACTAAAACACCATTCTCTGGTACTATGGAGAGAGCAACAGATTTGTTGGAAATCATACATACAGATGTATGTCGTCCGATGAATATTGAAGCTCGTGGCGGATATCGTTATTTTCTCACCTTCACAGATGATTTCAGCAGATATGAGTATATCTACTTAATGAAACACAAGTCTGAAACATTTGAAAAGTTCAAAGAATTTCAGAGTGAAGTGGAAAATCATCGTATCAAGAAAATAAAGTTTCTACGATCTGATCGTGCAGGAGAATATTTGAGTTACGAGTTTGGCTTAGATTTGAAACAATGCGGAATAGTTTCGCAACTCACGCCACCTGGTACACCACAAAGAAATGGTGTGTCCGAACATCGTAATCGTACTTTACTAGATATGGTGCGATCTATGATGTCTCTTACTGATTTACCGCTATCGTTTTGGGGTTATGCTTTTGAGACGACTGCATTCACATTAAATAGGGGACCATCTAAATTCGTTGAGACGACGCCTTATGAACTGTGGTTTGGCAAGAAACCAAAGTTGTCGTTTCTTAAAGTTTGGGGCTGCGATGCTTATGTGAAGAAACTTCAACCCGATAAGCTCGAACCCAAATCGGAGAAATGTGTCTTCATAGGATACCCAAAAGAGACTGTTGGGTACACCTTCTATCACAGATCTGAAGGCAAGACATTCATTGCTAAGAATGGATCCTTTCTAGAGAAGGAATTTCTCTCGAAAGAAGTGAGTGGGAGGAAAGTAGAACTTGATGAGGTAACTGTACCTGCTCCCTTATTGGAAAGTAGTTCATCATAGAAATCAGTTCATGTGACTCCTACACCAATTAGTGATGAAGCTAATGATATTGATCATGAAACTTCAGATCAAGTTTCTACTGAACCTCGTAGGTCTACCAGAGTAAGATCCACACCAGAGTGGTACGGTAATCCTATTCTGGAAGTCATGTTACTTGACCATGATGAACCTATGAACTATGAGGAAGCGATGATGAGCCCAGATTCCGCAAAATGGCTAGCGGCCATGAAATCTGAGATGGGATCCATGTATGAGAACAAAGTATGGACTTTGGTTGATTTGCCCGATGATCGGCAAGCCATTGAGAATAAATGGATCTTTAAGAAGAAGACTGACACTGACGGTAATGTAACTGTCTATAAAGCTCGACTTGTTGCGAAAGGTTTTCGACAAGTTCAAGGGGTTGACTACGATGAGACTTTCTCACCCGTAGCGATGCTTAAGTCTGTCCGAATCATGTTAGCGATTGCTGCATTTTATGATTATGAAATTTGGCAGATGGATGTCAAAACTGCATTCCTGAATGGATTTCTGGAAGAAGAGTTGTATATGATGCAACCGGAGTGTTTTGTCGATCCTAAGGGAGCTAACAAAGTGTGCAAGCTCCAGCGATCAATCTATGGTCTGGTGCAAGCCTCTCGGAGTTGGAATAAACGCTTTGATAGTGTGATCAAAGCATATGGTTTTATACAGACTTTTGGAGAAGCCTGTATTTACAAGAAAGTGAGTGGGAGCTCTATAGCATTTCTAATATTATATATGGATGACATATTGTTGATTGGAAATGATATAGAATTTTTGGATAGCATAAAAGGATACTTGAATAAAAGTTTTTCAATAAAAGACCTCGGTGAAGCTGCTTACATATTGGGCATTAGGATCTATAGAGATAGATCAAGACGCTTGATTGGACTTTCACAATGCACGTACCTTGATAAAGTGTTGAAAAGGTTCAATATGGATCAGGCGAAGAAAGGGTTCTTGCCTGTATTACAAGGTATAAAGTTGAGCCGGACTCAATGCCCGACCACTGCAGAAGATAGAGAGAAAATGAAAGGAGTTCCCTATGCTTCAGCCATAGGCTCTATCATGTATGCAATGTTGTGTACCAGACCTGATGTGTGCCTTGCCATTAGTTTGGCAGGGAGGTACCAAAGTAATCCAGGAGTGGGTCACTGGACAGCGGTCAAGAACATCCTGAAATACCAGAAAAGGACTAAGGATATGTTTCTCGTATATGGAGGCGACAAAGAGCTAGTCGTAAATGGTTACGTCGATGCAAGATTTGACACTGATCCGGACGATTCTAAATCGCAAACCGGATATGTATTTTTATTAAACGGTGGAGCTGTAAGTTGGTGCAGTTCTAAACAAAGCATCGTGGCAGGATCTACATGTGAAGCAGAGTACATAGCTGCTTCGGAAGCAGCAAATGAAGGAGTCTGGATGAAGGAGTTCATTTCTGATCTAGGTGTTATACCTAGTGCATCGGGACCAATGAAGATCTTCTGTGACAATACTGGTGCAATTGCCTTGGCAAAGGAATCCAGATTTCACAAGAGGACCAAGCACATCAAGAGACGCTTCAATTCCATTTGGGACCAAGTCCAAGTGGGAGACATAGAGATTTGCAAGATACATACGGATCTGAATGTTGCAGACCCGTTGACTAAGCCTCTCTCACGAGCAAAACATGATCAGCACCAGGACTCCATGGGTGTTAGAATCATTACTATGTAACCTAGATTATTGACTCTAGTGCAAGTGGGAGACTGAAGGAAATATTCCCTAGAGGCAATAATAAAGTTATTATTTATTTCCTCATATCATGATAAATGTTTATTATTCATGCTAGAATTGTATTAACCGGAAACATGATACATGTGTGAATACATAGACAAACATAGTGTCACTAGTATGCCTCTACTTGACTAGCTCATTGATCAAGGATGGTTATGTTTCCTAACCATAGGCGTGTGTTGTCATTTGATTAATGGGATCACATCATTAGGAGAATGATGTGATTGACTTGACCCATTCCGTTAGCTTAGCACTTGATCGTTTAGTATGTTGCTATTGCTTTCTTCATGACTTATACAAAGTTCCTGCAACTATGAGATTGTGCAACTCCCGTTTACCGGAGGAACACTTTGTGTGCTACCAAACGTCACAACGTAACTGGGTGATAATAAAGGTGCTCTACAGGTGTCTCCAAAGGTACATGTTGAGTTGGCATAATTCGAGATTAGGTTTTGTCACTTCGATTGTCGGAGAGGTATCTCTGGGCCCTCTCGGTAATGCACATCATTATAAGCCTTGCAAGCAATGTAGCTAATGAGTTAGTTACGGGATGATGCATTATGTAATGAGTAAAGAGACTTGCCGATAACGAGATTGAACTAGGTATTAGATACCGACGATCGAATCTCGGGCAAGTAACATACCGATGACAAAGGGAACAACGTATGTTGTTATGCGGTTTGACCGATAAAGATCTTCGTAGAATATGTAGGACCTAATATGAACATCCAGGTTCCACTATTGGTTATTGAACAAGAATAGTTCTAGCTCATGTCTACATAGTTCTCGAACCCATAGGGTCCGCACGCTTAACGTTACGATGACAGTTTTATTATGAGTTCATAATTTTTGATGTACCGAAGTTTGTTCGGAGTCCCGGATGTGATCACGTACATGACGAGGAGTCTCGAAATGGTCGAGACATAAAGATTGATATATTGGACGACTATATTCGGACACCGGAAGTGTTCCGGGTGATTTCAGTGAAAACCGGAGTGCCGGAGGGTTACCGGAACCCCCCCGGGAGAGTAATGGGCCTTATGGGCCTTAGTGGAAAGGAGAGAGGGGCGGCCAGCATGGGCCGCGCGCCCCCTCCCCCCTCTGGTCCGAATTGGACTAGGAGGGGGGCGGCGCGCCCCCCTTTCCTTCCCCCTCTGCCCCTTCCTTCCTCCTCCTAGTAGGAGTAGGAAAGGACGAGTCCTACTCCTACTAGGAGGAGGATTCCTCCTCCTTGGCACGCCCTCCAAGGGCCGGCCGGCCTCCCCCCTTGCTCCTTTATATATGGGGGCAGGGGGGCACCCCATAGACACACAAGTTGATATACGGATCGTTCCATAGCCGTGTGCGGTACCCCCCCTCCACCATATTCCACCTCGGTCATATCGTCGCGGAGTTTAGGCGAAGCCCTGCGCCGGTAGAACATCATCATCGTCACCATGCCGTCGTGCTGACGGAACTCATCCCCGACGCTTCGCTGGATTGGAGCCTGGGGGACGTTATCGAGCTGGACGTGTGCTGAACACGGAGGTGCCGTACGTTCGGTGCTTGGATCGGTCGAATCGTGAAGACGTACGACTACATCAACTGCGTTGTCATAACGCTTCCGCTTAACGGTCTACGAGGGTACGTAGACAACACTCTCCCCTCTCGTTGCTATGCCATCACCATGATCTTGCGTGTGCGTAGGAAATTTTTTGAAATTACTACGTTCCCAACACTCGGCCTCTTTTGTTTTTGTAAATATGATGATTCATTGTTCCTGAGTCAGCTATTATGAAGTAAACATATTTGCAATGACATTTAGAGATTATAGTTGCTTGTGCCATGCTTGATTAGCTTTGAGTTATAATGGTTTACCTTGCGTGCCAACCTGCTATTACAACGATTATGATGTGGTATGATGGGATGGTATCCTCCTTTGAATGTATTAAGTGACTAGACTTGGCACATGTTCACGCATGTAGTTGAATCAAATCAACATAGCCTTCATGATATTTATGTTCATGGTGGATTATATCCTACTCATGCTTGTACTCGGTGTGAATTAATTTTAATGCATGTTTACGACTATTGTCGCTCTCTCAGTGGGTCGCTTCCCAGTCTTTTGCTAGCCTTCACCTGTACTAAGCGGGAATACTGTTTGTGCATCCAAACTCCTTAAACCCCAAAGTTGTTCCATATGAGTCCACTATACCATCCTATATGCGGTATTTACCTGCCGTTCCAAGTAAATTTGTACGTGCCAAACTCCAAACCTTCAAATGAAATTCTGTTTTGTATGCTCGAGCAGCTCATGTTTCAACTAGGGCTGCCTATATCTTCCATGCTAGGTGGCTTATTCTCAAGAGGAGTGGACTCCGCTCCTCATTCACGAGAAAGGGCCGGTAACCGGGATGCCCAGTCCCATGATCCAAAAAGATCAAAGCAAATCAAAATAATTAAACAAAACTCCCCTAGGGCTGTTGTATGTTGGAGGCACTCGTTGTTTCGAGCAAGCCATGGATTGATGCTTGTTGGTGGTTGGGGGAGTATAAACCTTTACCATTCTCTTTGGGAACTCCCTATAATGCATGTATTATGGAAGATATAGCAATCTCATAGTTGTTGCATTGACAGCAAAAGTATGCCGCTCAAAATGTTATTCAATCTCTATTTTAAAATCGAGCTCTGGCACCTCTACAAATCCCTGCTTCCCTCTGCGAAGGGCCTATCTATTTACTTTTATGTTGAGTCATCACCCCTCTTATTAAAAAGCACCCGCTGGAGAGCACACTGTCATTTCCATTCATTATTATTGGTTTATATTGGGTGTGACTTGACTGGATATCTTTTACCATGAATTACAATGTTTAGTCAGTCCTTGGTCTTTAAAGGTCCTCTGCATTTATGTTTTGCAGTCTCAGAAAGGGCTAGCGAGATACCATTTTGTTATATCATGTTATGATCATTTTGAGAAAGTGTTGTCATCCGAGTTCTATTATTATGGCTCACTAGCTGATTATGCTATTGATATGAGTAATTGTGAGACCTATGTGCTATTGTTAGTATGGTTAGTTCGTAATATTTGCTGAAACTTGAATGCTGGCTTTTCATGTTTACAACAACAAGAGCAAACAGACTTTGTAAAAGTTTTTCTTTATCACTTTCAGTTTATCAACTGAATTGCTTGAGGACAAGCAAAGGTTTAAGCTTGGGGGAGTTGATACGTCTCCAACGTATCTACTTTTCCAAACACTTTTGCCCTTGTTTTGGACTCTAACTTGCATGATTTGAATGAAACTAACCCGGACTGACGCTGTTTTCAGCAGAACTTGCCATGATGTTGTTTTATGTGTAGAAAAGAAAAGTTCTCGGAATGTCCTGGAAATCCACGGAGGCACTTTTCAGAAGTAATAAGAATTTTTGGCGAAAGAATCAAGGCCAGGTGGCCCATGGGCTGTCCACAAGACAGGGGGGCGCCCCCCCCTAGGGCGCGCCCTCCTATCTCGTGGGCCCCCTAGAACTCCTCCGACCTTAACTCCAACTCCATATATACCGTCTCGGGGAGAAAAAAATCAAGGAAAAAGTTTCATCACGTTTCACGACACGGAGCCGCCGCCAAGCCCTAATCTCTCTCGGGAGGGCTGATCTGGAGTCCGTTCGGGGCTCCAGAGAGGGGGATTCGTCGTTGTCATCATCACCAACCATCCTCCACCAATTTCATGATGCTCACCGTCGTGCGTTAGTAATCCTTTCGTAGGCTTGCTGGACGGTGATGGGTTGGATGAGATTTACCATGTAATCAAGTTAGTTTTTGTTAGGGTTTGATCCCTAGTATCCACTATGTACTGAGATTGATGTTGCTATGACTTCGCTATGCTTAATGCTTGTTACTAGGGCCCGAGTGCCATGATTTCAGATCTGAACCTATTATCTTTTCATGAATATATGTGTGTTCTTGATCCTATCTTGCAAGTCTATAGTCACCTATTATGTGTTATGATCCGACAACCCCGAAGTGACAATAATCGGGATACTTCTCGGTGATGACCGTAGTTTGAGGAGTTCATGTATTCACTATGTGCTAATGCTTTGTTCTGGTTCTCTATTAAAAGGAGGCCTTAATCTCCCTTAGTTTCCGTAAGGACCCCGCTGCAACGGGAGGGTAGGACAAAAGATGTCATACAAGTTCTTTTCCATAAGCACGTATGACTACTTACAGAATACATGCCTACATTACATTGATGAACTGGAGCTAGTTCTATATCACCCTATGTTATAACTATTGCATGAGGAATCGCATCCGGCATAATTATCCATCACTGATCCATTGCCTACGAGCTTTTCATATATTGTTCTTCGCTTATTTACTTCTCCGTTGCTACTGTTATAACTACTACAAAAACCCAAAAAACATTTATCTTTACTTTTGCTACCGTTACCTTTATTATCATACCACTTTTGCTACTAAACACTTTGCTGCAGATACTAAGTTATCCAGGTATGGTTGAATTGACAACTCAACCGCTAATACTCAAGAATATTCTTTGGCTCCCCTTGTGTCGAATCAATAAATTTGGGTTGAATACTCTACCCTCGAAAGCTGTTGCGATCCCCTATACTTGTGGGTTATCAATAACACAGGATGAAGAGAGACAGACTGAACAAATTGAACTGAGGAAATTGAGAAAGTCTTCAGTCAAAGTCTTCAAACAAATATGAACAAGCACACAACACAGAAATGAGGAAATGAAAGAGTTGAGGAAATAGAACCAGTAAGCTTGGTGAAGACAATGATTTGGTAGACCAGTTCCAACTGCTGTCTCAGTTGTACGTCTGGTTGGAGTGGCTGAGTATTTAAACTCGAGGACACACAAACCCGGACACACAGTCCTCACCGTATTCTCCTTGAGCTAAGGTCACACAGACCTAGCCCGATCACTCGTGGTAAGTCTTCAGGTGACTTCCAAACCTTCACAGACTAGGTCACTTGATGATCCACAATTCCTCTTGGATGCTCTAGACCATGATGCCTAACCATCTGGAAGAAGCACAGTCTTCAAAGGTAACAAGCGTCGGGTCCACGCAGGATCAAACTCTTCAGTGATGCTCAATCACTTTGGGTTGTAGGTGTGTTGGGTTTGGGTTTTCCTCACTTGATGATTTTTGCTCAAAGTCCTCGGAGGATGGGATGCTCTCAAATGACGAGTGTCAGTTTCTCTCGGAGCAGCCAACCAACTAGTGGTTGTAGGGGGCGGCTATTTATAGCCTAGGGAGCAGACCGACATGACAAGACATAAATGCCCTTCAATGATATGACCGTTAGGTGGGTAGATATTTTGGGACAGCTGGCGCATAGCACAACAACGGTCGGAATTTTGACTTTCAAATTCCTCAGGGCTATCATGTTCCTCACTGTGTAGGCAATCCGCACTGGCAAATTCCTCACTCCTCAGTCAGAACAAATTCCTCAAAGACCAGAAGAACTTCGTCTCTGTCACTGAAGAATATGACTGAATTGTATGAGATTTGCAATGGCTTCACTTGAAGGGATTGGTAGGTGTAGGATTTTGAGTTGAGCATCACATGGAAAATTTTCCTTAGTATTTCCTCGACCTCCTTTAACAGTACGGTGTTTCCTATGACTCAAGAAAGAGAAAATGAAACTACGAAAACAAAAGTCTTCATGCTTCATGCTCCTCGAACGATTGCCAAGTCTTCAAGGTCACACCAATTTCTTCACTTTCAATGTCTTCAGAAATCCAAAGTCTTCAGTCGAAGAACTTCATTTTTACGGGTCGACTTTCTCTATAAATATCAAACTCCTCATAGACTTATAGACCTGTGTACACTCACAAATGCATCAGTCCCTTAACCTATAAGTCTTCAATACACCAAAATCACTAAGGGGCACTACATGCACTTACAGGTGATGTGAACGGGACCGGCCCGCCAGATAGAGCTCAGCCATTCGGTTTATCAATGCTGTAGGGATGGACCCGAGCTCGGACGCCGTACCCAGTCTTCTCATGCAAAGATCCTGAAGAAAAACAACTGGCGCGCGGTTCCCGTGGCCACGGGGGCACCAGGTCACGCACCCTCACTCATCCGCCCGCGATTAACTCATGCAAGAATAAGGCACCAAGGGCCATGGGAGGTGACGTACATGGGGAGTGGCCCGTGAGCCAGAGCTCAACCTCTTGGATTTAGCGATGCTGCAGGGACGAACCCGAGCACAGACGCCATGCCAGTCCTTAATCATGAGGCGGTCGTGGGAGGGATCACAAGGGCACGAGACGTTCTTAGCGACAAAGTGCCAGTCAGGCAATTAATAATTCAAAAGTAGCTTGCGAAGGATTGTAAACTAGCTCTGATAGATGTACAAGGGATACATGCCGTAGGGATGGACCCACACGACTTGGGAATAATGCAGCCCGAGGGGCGCCCCCAGACTGAATGAACTAGAGAGATGTCACCTGGTACCATCGCTGAAGAGGTGTTGAAGTAGCCAAAAAACGCACGCCGCTAGAGCCGTTCCTCACGAGCTGTTGTGGTGCTGAGCCTTGGGAGGCTTAGAGGGCCCGGGAGGCTCCTGGAGGTGCTTCACCATCTCCGCCAGGATCGCCTGATGCGTGGCCTCGCAAGCCGTCAGGGCGTCCCTCGTGCAGCGGTGGAACACCATAGCCGCGCTCCGCAGGACGAAAGGCATGCAAACGTAGCTGTGAGGTGGACCCTTGCATCGGCCGACACGAGATGGCCACATGAGCTGCCGAGACGCGGCCCTGTTGAGCCCGGTGATGTCGATGCAGATGCAGAACTCCTTACCCTCGCCGGGGCAGTGAGCTGCGCCTTGCGGCAGGAGACGATCGTCTTACGGAACCCTTGCTTCTTGAATCTCCTCGATTGCCTTGCTGATGAACTCCTGAACGCTTGGTGCCTCACACCTGCGGCCTTCTCCTGGGAAGCGTGTCGTGAAGAGCGCCTCCACATGGTGCCTGAGCGCCTCCCTCGTGACCCTGGCTAGGTCTTAGGCCCTCCCGAGGAGAGCCCCCGAGCCCAGCCTGAGAGGGGCGTCGGGCACGCCTTCCTATGCGATGGCTGAAGGTGCCGCGTCCGGAGACGCGAGGCTCAGCACAACGTCCTTGAGTGATCCTCCTTCACAAGACCCCCTATCCGAAGCTTCTTCGTCTTGGGGGTGACCTCAGGAGGGAGGGTGCCGCCCTCGTCTTCGGGGTTCTCGACCGCTACATCCTGAAAGGCGCGCTCGAGGGAGCACACCGCATCCTTCTCGTGGCACACGATCGTGATGACGCCGCTGCTTCCTAGCATCTTGAGGATGTTGTAGCCGTGGTGCGTAGCTGCCATGAACTTGGTCATTGCTGGGTACCCTAGGATGGCGTTGTAGGGCAGGCGGATGTCGGTGACGTCGAAGTCGATGAGCTCAGTGTGGTAGTTGTTGCGCTCGCCGAAGGTGACAGGGAGGCGAGCCTGCCCTATCGGGTGTGTAGAACCATCGGTCACTCCTGAAAATGGCTTGGTCAGGTGAAGCTGGTTGTATGGCACTTGGAGCCTGCCGAACGTCTGAACAAACAGAACAGTGGGCCCTGCTCAGCCATCAATGAGAGTCTTGGTGACGACCACGTTGCTGATGATGGGGGAGCAAAGCATAGGGAGCGTGCCAGCAGTGGTCGCGCACTTGAGCTGGTCTGAGGAGCTGAAGGTGATGGCCCACTTGGAGGACCCGAGAGGGCGAGTTGCTTCAGGCTTGGGGAGCATCGCGTTCACCTCACGCGCGAACTACTTGAAGATGCGGTGGGAAGCTGGGGCTTGTGAGCCGCCCAAGATGCAGGCAATGGCTCGAGGCTCCTGGAAGCCCCCAGCCCCCTCGTCCTGGTGGTGATACTCGTTCCTTCTTGGTGGTGGAGGAAGAGTAGGCAGGGCCGCGTTGCCCTGAGGGCGCTCCTCACGAGGCTGCTACCTCCAGGTGCCCTCGCGAGGCTGGCCTAGCTAGTGGTCCTCATGAGGTTGGTCGCGCCACTCTTGACGGTGGTTGCTTCCGTCCCAGCGTCCTCCACCTCGGCCACCTCCACGACCATAGCCTCGATCGTTGCGCTTGGGGCGTCGATCGAGGAGCCCGTTGCGGAGGGCCGTGAGCTCCTGACAGTCGGTTGTGTTGTGGCTGTGAACGTTGTGGAAGATGCAGAATGGCCGGTTGCTCTTGGATGACAAGGGGTGGTTGCAGCCACGCTTCGTTTCTGGTTCGGCCGCAAGCACGGCCGGCCCCTTGCGCTTCACGTCCTTGGTCTTGGCCTTCTTGTCTTCGAGGAGGGAGAGGCGTCCCTCCTCAGCCCTCACGCACTTGTTCGCCATGTTGAACATCTCTAGAGCGGTGCAGAGATCCTCGTGGATGGCGAGCTCCTCCTTCATATTGACATCGCAGACGCCATCAGTGAATGCTGAGATAATGGCCTTGTCCGACACCTTGGGGATCTTGAGGCAAACGTTGTTGAAGCGCTGGTTATACTTCTGCAGGGTCTCTCCAGGTTGCTGCTTGATGCGACGCAGGTCACCCGCGGCCGGCGGACGGCCGTGAGTGTCGGCGTTCTGGGAACGGGGGTACCCAGACTTGCCTGCCTGCAGCCTGCGGCGTGGCTCTGGGAGTGGCCCAGTACGGCCCATCTTCATCAACACATGTTGAAGACCCTCGCGAGGGGCCAAGCCTCGCGGGGCGAATGACAGGAGGCTTCCTCGGGCATAGCCTCGTCAGGCTGGCTCGCGAGGAGGCGGAGAGATCAAGGCGGGGTACCTCATGAGGTGCCCGTGACGCAAGCCATGACGACAGAAGCCAGGCAGGCGCTAGGCGGGCGCTGGCCTGTGCAGAGTCCTTGTTTCCTCTTTGGTGCAAAGGGGGCAAGCACAGGCAAGAGTATCAAGCAAATGCAACCATTTCGGTGCGACCAAGACCAGCAGAATGGCAGGATGGAGGTCATCGTGGAGCCCAAGCCAGCGTCACCGTCAGAGTCTTTGGTAGGCGAGGACCGACTTTAGCCAGGATAAGTGTACTAGATGTTCCCCTTCAAAATGGCCAATTGTTGGCGCCCTTCCCGCACAATATTTGGGAAGAGGCCCAGGGCCTCCCTCTATAAATAGAGCTAGCCACCACAGAGATGAGGGGAGATTTTGGGGGGCAACTAGAGATCCAGATTCCAGGTAGACTAGAGAGAGAGAGAGGTGATTAAACTCACCCAAGCAGTTCATCGCACCAGCCAAGAACAGCCCCTCGCGAGGCTGTTCTTCCCTTGTATTATTCATCATCAGCCCTCTGAGGCAATCCACCACACCACAAACTAGAGTAGGATATTACACCACAATGGTGGCCCGAACTAGTATAAACGTTGTGTCCCTTGTGTTGTTCTTCGTGTAGTTTAGATCCTTGCAAAGCGACGAGATGTGGGTAGGCAGGGGGCGTGATCTCTGTGTGCACCCCAGAGTTCGAACCTTGAGGGTCTGCCAGAACCCGAAATCCAACATTTGGCGCGCCAGGTAGGGGTCCGCCGGAATCCCTCTCCCGCCGCCTCGCGTACCGTCGCATCGTCGTCATCATGTCCGGCGACCCAACGGGCAATCCCAATCCCTGGGCGGCCTGGCCCACCCACGTGGAGCTGCTTGCCCAGGGCGACCTCAACCCTGTGCTCCAGGCAGCCCGCGGGCCGCACGGTGCTGCGGGCCGCGGGCGACGCGGTCAGGCGGCACCAGCTCTCACGCCGCGGCAGGTGCGGTCGGCACCAAGGGCCTCAAGCCACGCCGCGGCCACGGCGCCGTACACCCGGCGGGAGCAGGCGAACTCAAGGGCCGCGCTCACGGTAGCCCGAGAGCTACTACAATGCAGGCTGCTGGAGGGCGGCCACGACGCGCTATTAGAGCGGGTGGCAGAGCTCCTGGGCACCGCCACCTCGGGAGCTCACCCCTTTTGCACCCAGCTGCCGCCTCAGGCCCAAGGCGGACCGCATGGAGGCCCCGCGTGCGCCCGCACAGCTCCGAGCGGATTCCAGGGCCACTGCAATGCCAACCTGGCCGTCGGCGCCTGGCTACCAACAGTGCCACCTCCGCCTCCGACCAGCGAAGGGGGATTCACTACAGCCCACGGTCCTGGTGGGCCGCCGCGCTACCACTCCCAGGTTGGCACCTCAAGCAGGACCGCATGGCACACGGGCCACTACAGCGAGGCATTCGGGGCGGCGGCCCCGGAAGTGTATGTGCCCCACACGGTGGATCAAGGGCACGCGCAGGAGGAATACCATGGCTCGTTCCTGAAACTGAGCTCTTTCAAGAGCCCAGGGAAGGCCTCATCGACCGCGCTGGAGGCAGCGACTATCGGGTACCGCTAATTCCTCAGGAACAGGCATACACTAACCATGGATCATAGGAGATACAGGTCGTCGCGGCAGATGGCTGCCCCAATCCAGCAGCTTCCCACCCCTCAGGAGGAAGGCACCGGGGGCTGCAGGAGAGGGGCCGAGATCCGGCCTCGCCCACGTGGCGCTCGGAGCAAGGCGTCCTCAGGAGGTAGGCCCTCTACCGGGGAGGTGCCCTAGGGCCTACCCCCGGCAGAGGACCCTGGTCGTCGGGGGAACCGCTGGCGACCACTCTATCCCGTCGGCGGCGTCCTCGGTCTCCAGCCGTCGTCCATGGCAATAGAGTGTGGCGCAAGGCGGGGCCCTTGTCTAGCGATATGAAGCAAGGCCGGTACCAGTGAAGAAGGCCCAGTGCCTGTGAAGCTCGCCACCCCGTGACACTCTCACGTAATAATGAGTGGGGCTGTACACGCCCCAGAGTCTCCGGAGAGCCGCCCTCGGGTCTCGGGGGCTCCCGCCCATGCCCAGTGGTAGCACTTAGCTCCGCGCTGGTGAGAAGACGTCGAAGACTAGACTAGGGGCCGGACGCAGTCTTTCTGCTTTTTTGCCTTTCCCTTGGTTGTCGTTTTTCCCCTGTTTGGATTTAAGTTGGATTTGAGCTTGAGACTTGCGTGTGTTCAGGGAAGGGGTATTTAGTCTCGTTCGAGCAAGCTCTCGCGTTCTGGCTACTGCTTTGCGTCCATCCAGCTTCAGCTGCCTCCCCTCGTGAGCCCCTCGCGAGCCGGGCCAGGCCCTCTCAGGAGGTTCTCATTAAAGGTTCAATGGGCTCATTCAGGAGGCACTCAGGACACCATGGCCCCCCGCAGGCTCGCTCAGGGCCCACGCGGGTCGAAGGTAAACAAGCCAATTGACTCGTCACAAGACCAGTCGCTCGGCATAGGCATGCGGGCGATATCATGCCTACAAATACGCTAACTGCAAGTTTTTACACGAGGGGCTCCCCCTCCCAAAATGCTCTTACAACCTTCAGGGCCAAGCCCGAACTCTCTCTGTGCAGGGTAAAAAGTAGGAACAGCATGCGGTCAATCAGATAAATCCCCCAATGCATCCTCAAAGGCACCTCCGGAATCGTCACTAGCATCGCTGGCCTCGCCATCGCCTTCTACGTCACCGTCATCAGCACCTGGGCCATTCACCACGCCGCCCTCATCAGCACCCACGACCACACCGTCGTCATCAGCGGTGAAGGCCCTAACAAGGGTGTCCACGTTGTCCTCCACCCAATGCGCCAGATCGCCCCGGATGGCCAGGGGTACCGGTGTGATGGCGGCATCGAAGTCAAAGTGGGGGTCCATGTTCTGAAGATGACTGAAGACACGAGAAAAAGCACGCCCAAGTAGGGCACGGCTCCTCTCCTCCATCAACCTGTCGGCTCTGCCCGACTAGGTCTCTAGCTGCGTCACCACATCAGCAAAGAACTGAAGGTTACCAGCATAGTTAACCTCATGAGGCTCCCCAATGGCTGCCTCGCAGATGTTGCCCAAGGCCGTGTTAGCTATTTCCCGGAGCGTGCGGAGCATAGGGCCATACATGTGCTCCAAGGTCTGACGCTGGCGTATCTCGTCCTTGCTCTGCTGCGCGAGGGCCTCAGCCGCGTCAACCCTTTGACGGAGAAGGAGCACCTCGGCGCGGGAGGAAGCCAGCTCCACCTGTGTCGCACCAAGGGCGGCCCCGGCAGCATCCGCACACCACGTCACTTCATCTAGCTTGGCCTTGAGGGCGGCGGTCCTGCCCTCTGCTTCGACCCTGATCATCTCTAGCCTTTCCTCGTACTCACGCTCGAGGCTCGAGCGGGCCGCCGCCACCCGGCGATCAACCTCTTCTAGGGCTCGGGCTTCCCGTGTGGCAACGTCATCCTCCGCCTATGCCACCAGGCGCTCTCTCGTCTCCAACCGCTCGAGGTCTAGGGTGCGCTCGGTGGCCTCCAGCGTCAGTGCCTCCTCACGTCTCTGGAGCTCCGCCCGGTCGACCGAAGCCCCGTTCATCGACGCAAGGGCCGCCTCACGCAACTCCACCTGCTGCTCCAGGGAGCTACTTCAGGCCCGGAGCTCCCACGCCCGCTCCTCTGCTGCCCCGCACCGCTGGTTAGCCTTCTGGGCCTCCTCGACGGCCTGGGAGCAGGCCTCCCGAGAAGCCGCTAGCGACGCCTCGGCCTTCTCATTGTCGAGGTCACGCTAGTGGCGCGCAAGGGCAACGGCCACCTTCAGCTTGTGCCTCTCCTCAGATAGGCGCAGGCCCTCAGCCTCAAGGCATGCATCCTCGCCGGCAAGCTCTAAACCGAGCTGGCTCACTGCGTCAGCCGCCCTCTGGAGAAACCCTTGGCGAAGGGCGCGGCGCTCCCGAGCACGTTCGAGCATGTCTTTCGCGTCGTCCTCCGCCCCAGGCGCGTGCGGAGGGCCATGAACCAGCACTCCTCCTCTGGGTAGGGGGCTGGGGGCTGGCGCCCTCGCGATGGCCGGGCACGCCCCGCTAGAAGCCTGGCCTAGAGCCAGTTCGTCCTCCAAGGAAGAACGCAAGACCGACCTCAGCCAGTCGCCGTTCACAGCCAAGCGAAGAGCCCGAGGCAGGCTGGCTATGCCCTGGGAGGGCTCGCGGAGGGTCGCGAGATGCCTAGAATCAGGATGCACCACAGGATGGCTCACCTCCCCAACCGGCCTCATCACAAGGGCAATGCTCGAGCTCGTGGCACTTGGGGACGATGGAGAGGGTGAGGCCTGGGCGATGGCTCCTCGGCCGTCTCCGTGAACTCAGCAGGAGCGGCCCTGCAGGGCAATGGTCAGCTGAAGCAATGGGAAAGTAAGGGACTAAGAAAGGAGGAGGCTTACTCATCAATGGCGAAGTACTTCCTGCGCTTCAATAGGCGGCAAGGGTAATCTCACCCAAGGCCTCCTTTCTCTTTCAGAGAGCCTCGAAGTCCACGCGGAAGCGGCCTAGGAGCTCGGCGCAAGGGTCAGCCTGCGACGAGGAAGAAGCGCCAAGGTTACCGGCGTCGGGGGCATTGCCCAGGCACACGCCGCCAGACACCGCCCCGTGAAGGCTGGCCGGGGCCTCGGGAGCCTCTGCCATGGAAGCCGCGGGCCGCGGCTCAACACCTTCAGCCGCCGCAAGGCAGGCCTCAGAAGCTGCCACCTTAGGAGTTCCGCGTGGTGTCATCATCCCGACGGCAGCCCCCGGCGGCCCTTGCCTCCCAGCTCCACCACTCGAGGAAGGACCGCCGCGGGCAACCGGGAAGGCAACCACCGCAACTGGGTTCTCACGAGGAACCATGAGGTCTGCTGGGTGCAGCCCCCATTCGTCGAAACTGGGCATCTGCTTCACAAAATCAGCCCTGCTTGAGCAAAGGTACAACAAGGCACCCCCTTGCCGGAGGCTACCAGGGGAAGGATCCCCAGTCAGAATCATGAGAACCTTCCTCATCACTTCAGGCGCCAGCTCTTCCTTCTGGAGCTTCATGTGGTCTTTACGCCCCAGAGTACTCCTTCAACACCTTGGGTGCCATCACACCGAGCGCCCTCAAGTTCGCAAAGCGACGCCAGAAGAAGACGAGCCGGGGGATTGTGAGCGTCTCATGGCCCCAGCCTGAATTGGGGACAGCGGGCAAGGTTGGCTCCGAGAGCAGGAGACTAGGTACTCCGACATGCACGTACAGCCACGCTCTTGGAACGCAGTCGCAGGCAAAGGATGGCTGAAATCAATCCCCGAGGCTGCCGTTTTTGGAGCAGCGAGGAAGCTCACGCACCTCGAGCATTGGGTGGGGTCGCTGAGGCGCAAAGAGAAGAAGTGGCGCAGCAAAGCGACTGAAGTAGGAATGCCCACCATTGCCTCACAAACAAAAGCGAAAACAACAAGAAGAGCAATGGATTCGGGACCCAAATGCATCATGTGGATCTGGTAATGGGAAAGTACGGCGTTGAAGAAATCAGAAAAGGGGGGAACCAGTCCCGCCCACAGGGCATCTGCAAAGTATCGGACCTCGGTGACTATTCTGCCAATGGAGAAGTGAGACGCGGGCCAGACAGTCATCCTCCCGCACTCGTTGAGGATGGTGGCGAGGGCGGAACTGACCTTGTCCAAGGCTTCCAGGTTGAGTATGAATGACTGGTCGACAGCGGGAGCCGTAGAAGGTGGCGAGTGGGGCGAGGGCACATGATTCTTCCCTTTCCCCTTCTTCGTTGGCGCCATGGCCACGGGAAGGGGGATGTTAGAGATTGGATTGGAAGCGGAGGTTGGAGCTCAAGGAGAGGAAGAGCAGGGGGCGCATGAGCGAAGAGAAGAGGGATGACTGTGTGCAATCGCGGGTCCGCCTAGCTGGGTGCAAAATAAGAAGGCATGGGGAAACAAGGACGCTCGCGTCCAATCAACCGCCACGCGGCACCCAAGGCCGCAAGCTGATGGGGCCCGTGGCACTTCGCACTTGCCCCTTTGCTTCTCTGCTAAGCCAAGTCCAGGAGCGCCTGTCGGCATTCTGGGAACGGGGTTACCCAGACTTGCCTGCCTGCGGCCTGTGGCGTGGCTCAAGGAGTGGCCCAGTACGGCCCATCTTCATCAACACATGTTCAAGACCCTTGCGAGGGGCCAAGCCTCGCAGGGCGGATGATAGGAGACTTCCTCGGGCATAGACTCGTCAGGTTGGCTCGCGAGGAGGAGGAGAGATCAAGGTGGGGTACCTCACGAGGTGCCCGTGATGCAAGCCATGACGACTGAAGCCAGGCGGGCGCCGGCCTGCGCAGAGTCCTTGTTTCCTCTTTGGTGCAAAGGGGGCAAGCGCAGGCAAGAGTATCAAGAAAAGGCAACCATTTCGGTGCAACAAGACCAAGACCAGCAGAACGACAGGATGGAGGTCATCCTGGAGCCCAAGCCAGCGTCACCGTCAGAGGCTTTGGCAGGCGAGGACCGACTTTAGCCAGTATAAGTGTACTAGATGTTCCCCTTCAAAATGGCCAATTGTTGGCGCCCTTCCCGCTCAATATTTGGGAAGAGGCCCAGGGCCTCCCTCTATAAATAGAGCTAGCCACCACAGAGATGAGGGGAGATTTTGGAGGGTAACTAGAGATCCAGATTCCAGGTAGACTAGAGAGAGCGAGAGAGAGGCGATTGAACTCACCCAAGCAGTTCATCGCACCAGCCAAGAACAGCCCCTCGCGAGGCTGTTCTTCCCTTGTATTATTCATCATCAGCTGTAACGCCCCGGATCCGATGCGCCAGGTGTCACCCAGTTATTCGCCGTCCTTTCCATGTCATTTTCTTGTGTGTTGCATATTTCCATGTCATCATGTGCTTCTCATTTTGCATACGTGTTCGTCTCTTGCATCCGAGCTTTTTCCCCGTTGTCTGTTTTGCGATCTGACACTCCTATGTCATCCGGCGTCCCCTTCTTGTCTCTTTTCATGCGCGGGTGTTAACTTTCTAGGAATGGCCCGAGGTTTGCCAAGCGGCCTTGGTACACCACTGGTAGACCGCCTGTCAAGTTTCGTGCCATTTGGAGGTTGTTTGATACTCCAACGGTTAACCGGGTAACCGTAAAGCCTCTTTTGACTTGCAGCCCAACACCCCTCCAAAGTGGCCGAACAACCCATCCAAACCCCATCCATGCTCTCGGTCATTCGATCACGATCGTGTGGGCGAAAACCGCACTCCATTTGGAGTCAACTAGCTCCCTCTACCTATATATATGTGCATCCCCCCGATTTTTTCGCGCAGATCAAACCCTAGCCAAACTCCTCCCCGCTGCTGGATAAGTCCGCCTCCGCATCGGACGTGTCCACCGCCGCCGCCATGTCGCTCCGGCCAATTGAAGGCCGCCATGTCAGCACTGTCGGATTTAGGGTTCCGGCAGACCCTTGAGGTTCGAACACTGGGGTGCGCGCGGAGATTTCGCCCTCTATCTACCTGCTCCTCGCCGACTCGCTGAGATCTAAACTACTAAAGGAACAACACAAGAGACACAGAGTTTATACTGGTTCAGGACACCATTGTGGTGTAATACCCTACTCCAGTGTGTGGTGTGGTGGATAGCCTCTTGGGCTGATGATGAACAATACAAGGAAGAAGAGCCTCGCGAGGGTCTGTTCTTGGCTGGTGCAATGAACTGCTAGGGGGAGTTTAGTCGCTCTCTCTACTAGTTTCTTGGTGAGGGTCTAGATTCTATCTCCGGTCCAGATCCAGCTGCCTCTACCCTGGGGGTGGCTAGTCCTATTTATAGGCAAAGGCCCTGGGCCTCTTCCCAAATATTGAGCGGGAAGGGCGCCAATAATTGGCTATTTTGAAGGGGAACATCTGGTACACTTATCCTGACTAAAGTTGGTCCTCGCCTGTCAAAGGCTCTGGTGGTGACGCCTGCTTGGGCTCCACAATGACTTCCTTCCTGCCGTTGGGCTGGTCTTGGTCTTGTTGCACCGAAATGGATGCCTTTGCTTGATGCTCTCGCATGCGCTTTCTCCCTTTGCACCAAAGAGGAAAGCAGGACACTGCGTGGGATGGCGCCCGACTGGCGCCCTTGGTCGTCATGGCTTGCGTCATGGGCACCTCGCGAGGTATCCCAACTTGAACTCTCCGCCTCCTCGTGAGCCAGCCTGATGAGGCCGCACCTGAGGAAGCTCCTTGTCGTCCGCCCCATGAGGCTTGGCCCCTCGCAAGGGTCTTGAGCTTGTGTTGATGAAGCTGGGCCGTGCTGGGCCCCCTTTGAGCCACGCCGCGGGCCGCAGGCGGGCAAGTCTGGGGACCCCCGTTTCCAGAACGCTGACAGTAGCCCCCGGGCCCAAGGCGCGCCCGGACTTGGCCGAGCAGAGAGGCGAAAGGGCAAGTGCGAAGCGCCGCGGGCCCTAACAGCCTATGGCATTGGGCACCGCGTGGCGGTTGATTGGACGTGGGCGGCACTGTTCCCCCACGCCTCCTTATTTTGTGCCTTGCTAGGCGGACTCGTAGTCGCACACAGCCGCTCCCCCTTTCGTTGCCCGAGCGTCCCCCGCCCTTCTTCCTCTCGAACTCCAGCTTCCTCTCCCAATCCAATCTCGAACCTTCCCCCCCCCCTTTTCTGCCGCCATGGCTCCGCTGAAGAAGGGAAGAGGGAAGAAGCCTATGCCGCCGCCTCGCTAACCGTCGTTGGCGGCCCCCGCCATCGATCGGTCGATCATAATCAATCGAGAGGGCTTGAGCAAGGTCAGCTCGGCTTTGGCTACCATCTTTAACGAATGCGGGAGGACGACGGCCTGGCCCGCGCCCGCTTCTCCATCGACAGGATAGTCACTGAGGTCCGGTATTTCGTCGATGCCCTGTGGGCGGGACTGGTTCCCCCCTTTTTTGATTTCTTCAATGCCGTGCTCTCCCACTATCAGATCCACATGATGCATCTGGGTCCTGAATCCATTACCCTTCTCGCGGTCTTCGCCTTTGTTTGTGAAGCAATGATGGGCATCCTTCCTTCGGTTGCCTTGCTGCGCCACTTCTTCTCTCTGCGCCTTGTCGATCCCACCCAATGCTCGAGGTGCGTGAGCTTCATTGCTGCGCCTGAGACGGCAGCTTCAGGGATCGACTTCAGTCTTCCTCTGCCCGCACCTGGGTTTCGCGAGCGGTGGCTGTATGTGGATGTAGGGGTGCCCAGCCCCCTGCTGTCGGAGCCATCTTCGCCTGCTGTCCCGAACTCAGGCTGGGGCCGGGAGACGCTCACGAGTTCCCGGCTCATCTTCGTCTGGCGTCGCTTCGCGTTCTTGAGGACGCTCGGCGTGACGGCGCCCAAGGTGGTGAAGGAGTTCCTGCTACGCCGTGTTGCCCCTCTCCAACGCCATTCTCACCGGATGTGGGCCTTCAGTGGGCGTGAGGATCATATGAGGCTCCAGGAAGAGGACCTGACGCCCTGAGGAAGGTGCTATTGGTCTTGACCGGGGACCCCAACCCCGGCAGCATCCGGCATGGGGGGCCTTGTTGTACCTCTACCCGAACAGAGGCGACTTTGTGAATCAGATGCCTATCTTCGACGAGTTGGGGCTGCGCCCCGCTGGCCTCCAGGGGCCTCGTGAGAACCCAGTGGTGGTGGCCGCGCTTGCAGTCGGCCAAGGCGGCTCTTCCTCAAGTGGCGGAGCAGGGAGGCATGAGCCGCCGGAGGCCGAGTGGGCCCCCGCCGAGGTCACGACGCCGGGCGGCGCTCTTGAGGGAGCAGCCCCTGAGGCTCATGCTGCTTTGGCCGAGGGCGGCGAGCAGCTGCCCGCAGCGCCTGTGGCCGAGGCCCCTGAGGCCCCAGCTACTCTTCTTGGTGAGGCGACCGGCAGCGCGCATCAGGCAGACGCCCCAGATGCGGGTCGCCTTGACGCTTCTTCCTCGCCGCAGGTTGACCCCTGCGATCGACTCCTGGGTCGCTTCCGCATGGACTTTGAGGCCCTCCGGAAGAGAAGGGAGGCCCTGGGTGACGATTACCCTTGTCGCCTGCTGAAGCGTAGGAAGTACTTCACCACCGATGAGTAAGCCTTCTCCCTTCCCAGCTCCTGATCCTTCCGTTGCTTTTCCTGATCCTTTGCTCCGTAGGGCCCTTCCCGCCGTGGTCACGGAGATGACTGAGGAGCCATCCCCCTTGTCTCCGCCCTCTCAACAGTCTTCGAGCACTCCGAGCAGCGGAGCCCTTGTGGTGAGGCCAGTTGGAGAGATGAACCATCCTGAGGCGCATCGCGACCCCGCGCGCCTCGCGACCTTCTTTCACGAGCCTTCTCGTGCATAGCCAGCCTGCCATGGACTTCCCGTCTGGTCGTGGACCATGATTGGCTAGGGTACTCCCTGCGCTCTTCATTTGGGGGTGTACTGGCTCCAGGCCGGGCTTCTGGCGAGGCGTGCCCGGTCGCCTCGAGGGCGCCAGCCCCCAGCCCCCTGCCCGGAGGGGGAGTGTTGATTCGTGCCCCCCAGCGCTAGCTTGGGGCTGATGATGGTGTGGAAGACGTACTTGAGCGCGCCCGGGAGCGTCGCGCTCTCCGCCAAGAGTTTCTGCGGAGGGCGGCTAACGCGGTGAGCCTGCTTGGTGAAGAGCTCGCTGATGAGGACACGCGCCTTGAGGCCGAGGGCCTGCACCTGGTTGCAGAGAGGTGCGAGCTGGAGGCGGCCGTCGCCCTCGCGTGCTATCAGCGCGATCTTGGCGATGAGGAGGCCAAGGCGTCACTAGCGGCCTCCTGGGAGGTCCGTTCCCGGGCCATCAAGGAGGCACGGGAAGCTGACCGGCGGCGAGAGGCGACGGAGGAGCGGGCACGGGAACTCCTGGACCGGTGCCACTCACTGGAGGAGCAGGTGGAGCTGCGCGAGGCGGCCCTCGCGTCGATGAAGGTGGCTTCAGGCGACCCAGCGGAGCTCCAGAAGCGCGAGGAAGCGCTGACGCTGGAAGCCGCTGAACGCACACGCGACTATGAACGCCTGGAGACGAGGGAGCGCTTTGTGACGCAGGCTGAGGATGATGTCGCTGCGCGGGAAGCCCGCGTCCTGGAGGAGGTCGGACGTCGGGTGGCAACGGCGTGCTTGAACCTCGAGCGCGAGTTCGAGGAGAGGCTGGGGTTGATCCGGACCGAGGCTGAAGGTAGGACCGCTGTCTTGAGTGTCAAGCTGGAGGAAGCGACGCGGCGAGTAGATGCTTTGCGGGCCGCACTGGAGGTGGCGCAGGGGGAGTCAACTACCTCCCATGCCGAGGCACTTCTCCTTCGCCAACGGGTGGACGAGGCTGAGGCCATCGCGCTCCAGAATGCGGACGAGATATGCCAGCGGAGGCTCCTGGAACATGAGCACGGCCCCATGCTCGCCACGCTTCGGGAGAGAGCCAACACGGCCTTGGGTAACATCTGCGAGGCGGCTGTCGGCGAGCCGCACGCAGTTAACTACGCCAGCAACCTTCAGTTCTTCACCGACGTGGTGACGCAGCTGGAGGCGCGGTCGGTCAGGGCCAACAGGTTGGTGGAGGAGAGGAGCCGCGCCTTGCTCGAGCGCGCCTTTTCCCGCGTCTTCAGCCATCTCCGGAACATGGATCCCCACTTCAACTTCGACGCCGCCATCACCCCAGTCCCCCAGGCCGTCCGGGACGACCTGGCGTACTGGGTGGAAGACAACGTGGACGCTCTCGTCAGGGCCTTCGCTTCAGACAATGACAACGCGGTCATGGCCGCCGACGAGGGCGGCGTGGTGAACGGTCCTGACGCCGCTGGTGACGACGCAGAGGGTGATGGCGAGGCCAGCGAGGCCAGCGACAGTTTGGGTGGTGCTCCTGAGGATGCATTGGGGGATTTATCCGACTGACCGTGTATCGTTCCCGTTTCCTTACCCTGCATGAATAGAACTCAGGTTTTGACCTGATGGTTGTAAGAGCATTTTGGGAGGGGGTGCCCCCCATGTAAAACTCATGTTCAGCGTACTAGTGGATGCTACATCACCCATATGCCCGCGCCAAGTAGTTGGCTAGGCCACGAGCCGGCTGGCTAGTTTACCTTTGTCCCATGCGGGCCCTGAGATAGCTTGCGGGAGGCTGTGATGTCTCGAGTGTCTCCTGATCGAATTCGTAGGATCTGCAGTGAAAAACCTCCTGAGAGGATGTGACGGCGGCAGTCTGGGCTGCACGCAAGCTAGGCCGGGCCCGGCTCGCGAGGGGCTCACGAGGGGAGGCAGCTGAGGCGAAGTGGTAACCGAAACGCGAGAGATTGCTTAAACGAGACTAAGCACCCCTTCCCCAAACACACGCAAATCTCAAATTCGAGTCCAACTTAAATGCAGCGGGGGAAAGCAACAACCAAGGGAAAAGCAATGAAAACGAAAAAAAGGCTGCGTCCGGCACCTAGTCTAGTCTTGGACGTCTTCTCACCAGCGTGGATCTAAGTGCTGCCACTGGGCGTGGGAGGGAGCCACAGGGCCTGAGGCCGGCACCCCTGAGACTCCGGGGCATGTACAGCCCCACTCATTATTACATGAGAGTGTCACGGGGCGGCGAGCTTCACAGGCACTGGGCCTTCTTCACAGGTACCGGCGTTGCTTCATATCGTCAGACGAGGGCCCCGCCTTGCGCCACACTCTAGTGCCACCAACGACGACCGGAAATCAGGCTGCCGCCGATGGGGTAGAGCGGTCGCCAGTGGTTCCCCCGATGACCACGGGTCCTCCGCCAGGGGCAGGCCCTGAGGCACCTCCCCAGCTGAGGGCCTACCTCCTAAGAACGCCTTGCTCCGAACGCCGCGGTGGTGATGCCGGATCCCAGCCCCTCTCCTGCAGCCCCTGACGCCCTCCTTCTGAGGGGTAGGAGACCGCGGGAGCGGGGCAGTTGCTCGCTTTGGCGACCTGCACCTCCTGCGATCCATGATTAGTGTATGCCTGCTCCTGAGGAATTAGCGGTACCTGATAATCGTCGCTTCCAGAGTGGTCGGTGGGGCCGTCCCGGGGCTCCTGGAAGAGCTCAGCTTCTGGCGCCTCACCCCCCAGCTCGGGCTAAGGAGTGAGCCTTGTTCGCCCTCATGCGGGTGCCATTGGTCCATCATGTGGGGCACGTATTCTTCTGGGGCTGTCATCCCGAAGGCCGCGCCATAGTGCTCCGCGTGCCATGCAGCTCTGCTTGATGTGCCAACCTGGGGGTGGTAGCGCGGCGGCCCACTGGGGCCGTGGGTCGCAACGAGTCCTTCTTCGCTGGCCGGAGGCGGAGTCAGCGCTGCCGCTGGCCCGGTGCTGACAGCTTCGCTGGTGTTGGAGTAGCCTTGGAGCCTGCAGGCGTGCGTGGAGCCCCCGTGCTGGCCGCCCTGGACCTGAGACGGGAGCTGGGTGCAGAAGGGGTGAGCCCCCGAGGCGGCAAAGCCCAGGAGCTCTGCCACCCGCTCCAGTAGCACATCGCGGCCGCCTTCCATTAGCCTGCACTGCAGCAGCTCTCGGGCCACCGTGAGTGCGGCCCTTGAGTTCGCCTGCTCCCGGTGGGTGTACGGCGTCGTGGCCATGGCGTGGTTGGAGGCCCTTGCTGCTGACCGCGCCTGCCGCGGCGTGAGAGCTGTCGGAGCCTGTACGCGTCGCCCACGGCCCACAACGCCCTGCGGATTGCGAGCTGCCTAGGGCACGGGGTTGCCCGGGGCGAGCGGCTCTGCGCGGGCGGGCCAAGCCGCCCAGGGATCAGGGTTGCCCGCCTGGTCGCCGGACATGGTGGTGACGATGCGACGGGACGCGAAGTGGCAGAAGGTGGATCCCGGTGCACCCCTACCTGGCGCGCCAAATGTCAGATTTAGGATTCCGGCAGACCCTTGAGGTTCGAACACTGGGGTGCGCGCAGAGATTTCACCCTCTATCTACCTGCTCCTCGCCGACTCGCTGAGATCTAAACTACTAAAGGAACAAAACAAGAGACACAGAGTTTATACTGGTTCAGGCCACCATTGTGGTGTAATACCCTACTCCAGTGTGTGGTGTGGTGGATTGCCTCTTGGGCTGACGATGAACAATACAAGGAAGAACAGCCTCGCGAGGGTCTGTTCTTGGCTGGTGCGATGAATTGCTAGGGGGAGTTCAGTCGCTCTCTCTACTGGTTTCTTGGTGAGGATCTAGATTCTATCTCCGGTCCAGATCCAGCTGCCTCTACCCTGGGGGTGGCTAGTCCTATTTATAGGCAAAGGCCCTGGGCCTCTTCCCAAATATTGAGCGGGAAGGGCGCCAACAATTGGCCATTTTGAAGGGGAACATCTGGTACACTTATCCTGACTAAAGTTGGTCCTCGCCTGTCAAAGGCTCTGGTGGTGACGCCTGCTTGGGCTCCACAATGACTTCCTTCCTGCCGTTGGGCTGGTCTTGGTCTTGTTGCACCAAAATGGATGCCTTTGCTTGATGCTCTCGCTTGCACTTGCTCCCTTTGCACCAAAGAGGAAAGGAGGACACTGCGCGGGCTGGCGCCGACTGGCGCCCTTGGTCGTCATGGCTTGCGTCATGGGCACCTCGCAAGGTACCCCGCCTTGAACTCTCCGCCTCCTCGTGAGCCAGCCTGATGAGGCCGCGCCTGAGGAAGCTCCTTGTCATCCGCCCCGCGAGGATTGGCCCCTCGCGAGGGTCTTGAGCTTGTGTTGATGAAGCCGGGCCATGCTGGGACCCCTTTGAGCCACGCCGCGGGCCGCAGGCGGGCAAGTCTGGGGACCCCCGTTCCCAAAATGCCGACAAGCGCCACCGCCCCCTCCTCCACTCACCGGCCGCCACCTCACCCTCTCTCTCCTTCCTCCACTTCGCGGCCAGCGGGACCCGGATCGGGCCCGCGCGAGCCCGTCAGCGCCGCCGCCCGACCCGCTGTTGTCGCGCCCCCGCTGGCCGTCGCACCGCCGTGCCGCCCCAGGTGCATCGCGCCGCCGCCCGCCAGGCCTCCCGCGCCGCCACTCGAGGGGAGGGACCCCTCGACCCAGTCCCGTCCCCGGCAACCGGCGCCGCCCTTCTCTCCCTGCGCCGCCGCGCGTCCCCGGAGACCCGCGCCGCCCTGCGCCCCGGATCCGGCCGGCCCCGTCTCCGGCACACTCTCCTTCACCTCCGGCCGTCGTCCTTGTCTTCCCCGTCAAGTCCGGCAACAATTCCGGCGAACCTCGGAGCCCGTGCCGAACCCCAGATCTGTAACATTTTCATGCCCTGTTCATCGCATCATAACTCCGTGCATACTGCTCTGTTTCGTGCGTGTAATATATGAAATTGTTTGCCGTGAGATGCTCTTCATTTCATACCATAGTGCCATGCTTGTTTGAGTCCATCTTGATGCCTTAATCATCGTTGCAAGTGTGCTATATGATATTAGCTGCTGTCTATTAACAGAACTTGGTGATTTGTCATTTTTGTTGCATTTGATGTGTGCATCCTATGAGTATGCGCTCTACATGTGTTTTGTACTACATCATGCCATATTTACAGGTGTGCTTGTCTAGTATTTTTGTAAGTCTTGTAGTGAGTGCATCAAGCTTGTTAAGTAGGGTACTTTCTGTTGCTGTTTTGCTAGTCTGAATCTGCTATATCATGTTGCTATGTAAACCTGCTGCTACAAGTCATTCTATGCATAATCTGGAGATGTTCACTAAGGGTGTTTTGTTATAGATGTCATGATCTATCCATTCATGCCCCTGGTTGCATTTATAGCCTGCTGTAACTTGTTGTTATCTTTCTCCAAACTTGCTAAATAATGTTGCTGTCAGTCTGTTAACATTAAGTTCAATGTTGCCATGATTGTTGCTAGTGATCCAAGCATGCTATGAACTTGCTCTTGCCATGTTAGGTTCACAAACATGTCTTCTCATTGTTGGTAACCTTTCCATGCCATGTATTGCTCTGTGCTGGGTTGTACAAGCTCACCAACATGCCTACTTATTGTTGCTCCTCTCATGTATGAATCTGTCATATCATTTGCCATGTTTGCATGGATGCTACCATCTTTTCTGTTGATCTTTGGAATTAGTTCAGTAAGGGAGATTTGTTCTTTGTCTTTTGTATTAGTAGGCCATGCCTTTTTTGCCACGATATGTTCTTGCAACATGTTGTTTGATAACTCTAAACATTGCAACCTGATGTTATTTCTGCTAAGCCTGAAACTGTTATTATTCACAATTTTTCCATGTCCTTTTGAGCATGTTCTTGTGATTTCTGGAGATAGCTCGATGTTCATGTTTTGTCATGCTTTACCTGTACTTCATGAACATGCCTTTTTTTATTATGTTGAGGTGATGTAGTATGTTGTTTTGATGCTTTCTAGATGCCTAGTTGTTGTTTTGGACAGCTTGTCCTTTAAACTGGTATAGTGTATGTGTTGAACCGTTGCTCCGTTTTGAGTGTGCTCTATATGAAACTTGCTTAGATTTGCATGTAGTTTCATATCATGTTGCATCCTTGTTTTGTGGTGTTTGCTTGATGTTTGGATGCATTTAGCATCAATGCCATGTTTGACTTGTTTTGCTCATATCTTCTAGGCCGTAGCTCCGTATTCAATGAACTTTATATGTAACTTGACTAGACTTTCGTGTAGATCCTCTTGGTGCCCTTTAACTTGCTGTTTAACAACTTCAACTTAATGTTTGTTCAGATCTGGACCAACTTTGAAACTTGCATATGAGGACCTACCGGATTTGTTATATGTTGTTTCCGGCCTCATTTAAACTCGCCTTGATGTGTTGCTCTTGTTTGCATCATCTCTTGCCATGAGTAGCTTCATGTAGTCATGTCTTGTATCATGCTTGGTCGAGCACCATGTCTTGTTCATGTGTGGTTTGTTTACCTTGTTGTGTGCTTCTTCTCGATAGTTCCTGTTTCGTTGCGATCGTGAGGATTCGTTCGTCTACGCTTGGTTCGGCTTCATCCGTTCGTCTTCTTCATGGACTCGTTCTTCTTCCTAGCGGGATTTCAGGCAAGATGACCGCTACCCTGGATTTCACTACAATCATTGTTATGCTAGTTGCTTCGCTCTATCGCTTTGCTGCGCTACCTATCCCTTGTTCTATCAAGCCTCCCAAATTGCCATGTCAGCCTCTAACCTTGTCACCCTTCCTAGCAAACCATTGCTTGGCTATGTTACCGCTTTGCTCAGCCCCTCTTATAGCATTGCTAGTTGCAGGTGAAGTTGAAGATTGCTCCATGGTGGACAGGATGTTGTTGGGATATCACAATATCTCTTATTTAATTAATGCATCTATATACTTGGTAAAGTGTGGAAGGCTCGGCCTTATGCCTGGTGTTTTGTTTCACTCTTGCCGCCCTAGTTTCCGTCATATCGGTGTTATGTTCCCGGATTTTGCTTTCCTTACACGGTTGGGTGATTTATGGGACCCCCTTGACAGTTCGCTTTGAATAAAACTCCTCCAGCAAGGCCCATCCTTGGTTTTACCATTTGCCTCACCTAGCCCTTTTTCCCTTGGGTTTCCGGAGCCCGAGTGTCATCTTTATTTTACCCCCCCCCCCCGGGCCAGTGCTTCTCTAAGTGCTGGTCTGAACTAGAGCCCTTTGCAGCGCCCCCTCAGAGAAACTTGAGGTCTGGTTTTAGTTGTACGGATTGCTCATCTGGTGTTGCCCTAAGAACGAGATATGTGCAGCTCCTATCGGGATTGTCGGTGCATCGGGCGGCTTTGCTGGTTTTGTTTTACCATTGTCGAAATGTCGTGTAAACCAAGATTCCGAGACTGATCGGGTCTTCCTGGGAGAAGGAATATCCTTCGTTGATCGCGAGAGCTTATCATGGGCTAAGTTGGGACACCCCTGCAGGGTATAAACTTTCAAGAGCCGTGCCCGCGGTTATGTGGCAGATGTGAATTTGTTAATGCCCGGTTGTAGATAACTTGACACCAGATTCGAATTAAAACGCATCAACCGTGTGTGTAGCCGTGATGGTCTCTTTTCGGCAGAGTCCGGGAAGTGAACACGGTTTTGGGTTATGTTTGACGTAAGTAGGAGTTCAGGATCACCTCTTGATCATTGATAGATTCACGACCGTTCCGCTTGCCCTCTTCTCGCTCTTATTTGCGTGTGTTAGACACCATATATGCTTAGTCGCTGCTGCAACCTCACCACTTATCCATTCCTTACCCATTAAGCTTTGCTAGTCTTGATACCCATGGTAATGGGATTGCTGAGTCCTCGTGGCTCACAGATTACTACAACAGCAGTTGCAGGTACAGGTTTATGCGATGATCATGACGCGAGAGTGATGTTTACTTCTTTTGGAGTTCTTCTACTGCTTCTTCTTCGATCAGGGGATAGATTCCAGGTCGGCAGCCTGGGCTAGCTGGGTGGATGTCGTTTGAGTTTCTGTTTGTGTTTCATCCGTAGTCGGATGTTGCTCTTATGTATTGTGAAGTTGTATTCGTGTGGCATTGTATGCCTTTTGTATGTATCCCCATCTATTATGTAATGTTGATGTAATGATATCCACCTTGCAAAAGCGTATCAATATGCGGTCCTATCCTTGGTGGGACCTTCGAGTCTCTTTAGGATAGTATCGCATATTGGGCGTGACAAGTTGGTATCAGAGCCTCGACCGACCATAGGAGCCCCCTTGATTGATCGTGTAGTTTGGCCATTGTTGAGTCTAGAAGGAAACTGATTTCTGAGTCTAGTTATATCGGAGGGTAGGAATTCTTTTTACTCCTTAGCCCCTTCATCGCTCTGGTGAGGAATCTTGACGTAGGTGTTTTGTATTACTCCTCTTCCTCTTCAAATTTTTCTTTAGGATCACGTAGTTGGTTTTCCGATTGTTGTTCCTCTGCTCGTTTTATCCGGTGCATTTCTCGTCAAGTTGACTCGACCATCTTCATCTTTGCAAGTTCAATCCTCACTTGTTTTCTTTTCCCACCCACCCACCCCTTTTTCTTCTCAGAGCCGGAGTCCATAATCGAGTATCCATCCTACTCGTGCGAAGTCTTTGCTTTCTTTCCTCAATGATTTCAACTGGTGTTTTCTCTTCAAGATATTCATCGGTTCCCCCTTCCAAGTTGCCTCTATTTTCCCGCCCTCCCACCCTCTTCTTCCCGGAGCCTGAGTCTCTTTCGAGCATCAATTTTCATTCGTACGGAGTCTCTTCAGTCTTCCCTCGATCATTTCAACCGGTGGATTCTCGTCTCGTTCATCATTCTTCATCCCTTTCTTTTCCGGTGGATTCAATTCAAGTTTTTTTTGGGTTGATCACATTCTTTTCTAGGATAAAGTGTTCTCCTTGCTCGTTTGCCTCTCGCAATTCAATCATTCCAGAGTTCGGAAGACATCTCAGGAGATTCGTCTGTGTTCCAATTAATTCGAGGTTGTCACCTCATTCAAATATTTCAATTGTTCCGGTGCATCATCTATCTGTTCAACAATCCTTTCCAACGATGTTTTTCTTTTAGTGGGCCCTAACCCACAGGTCTTTTCCCAGGATCTTACCTGACTCTTCTAATTCTCCCGGGGTTATTCTCAAATCCTTTTCAAGTGTGACGTAAGAATGAATTTCATCAGTCACATGCCTTCTCCAAGATCACTTTCAAATTCTTTTCATTGTAGGCTCAACCTCTCTGCTTTTTATTCTACCGGAGTATCTCGGTAATTTTGGTGGTGTTTCTTGTCGTCATTTGAAGACCAAAGAAGAGCTTTTCCTCTAAATCTTGTCTGTTCTTTCGAAGTTTCGTGGTGCTAGCTTCATGTTATCCGCTCAAATTATTCCGTTTGTCAGATATTCTTTTCTTACCCATTTGGAGTTTTTCAGGAGTTGTTTTCTCGTTTCGTATATCCGGAGGCCTCCATTTCAGAATATTTCTTTGTTCTAAGTTTTCAGATTCGTTCTCTAATTATTCTATATCCGTGCCCCTTCGTTCGTCTCAATATTCTTCCGGTGCTCTGTTCAAGTAATCTCTAATCAATTTGAGACCTCTCCATTCCGTGGTATCAAATTCTCTCAAGTGCCTTCGTGCTTTTCTAATTCTTCAGGTGATTCATTCTCCTTCATCATTCAATTTTTTATTCTTACGGTGGTTCATTGAAGATTCCTTTTCCGTTCTCATCATATCAATTCATTCGTTCTTTCCAATCCTACCGATGGTTCATGAAGACTTTCTCAAGTTTTGTGCTATACCCCCCTTAATCCTTTTCAACAAGAATAAGTAGTATGCAAAATCCACTGCTTGTCATCAATTTAATTTGATGAAGGATAAGCATACAATAAATCTTATTCTTATTTCATCCAAGTGAGTAATCCCTTCCTTCGGAGTTTGTTCTTGATGAATAAATTCTAGTTCCAAGTGTTTCATCTTTTCTTTCCCGGAGTTCAAAGCTTCCTCGGCCATCTCGTCGGAATCCTCCATCGGAATCATCGCAAGACTTTTATCTTATTCTTTCCATCCCTCAATTAAATCTCATCATCTTTGGTTACCGAGGTTCATCTCGGTGGCTTGTCATGATTTAATTCATTCTTCAAGTGTTCATCAAGATTTTGTTGGAGGAGTTCAAGTATCTTTTCTTCTCGCATCTCGAAGTGCAATTAATTCTCTGTTTTCTTTTGAAGTGGAGTTTTGCATTTCTTCGTTCTTCTTAGCTATCCAATCATTTCCGTTTGTGGCCGGTTATCACCTTATGATCTTGAGATGTTACCTATAAGACCACAACAAGCTATTTCTTTTCGTTGTTGATTTTCTCAACAACTCCGTTCAATCCTTCCTTCTAAGTTCTTTTCATTCAAAAAATTTCAATTCTTCTGGAGGCATTGCATTGTTCATCTCATCAAGTGCCATCTCATTGGGTGAAGCTCGTGTTCTATTCCTTCCATGTTTCAGCTGGAGTGCTACCTAAATCCTTTCATTCTTACTCGTTTCTTATCTCGTTCTAACCGGAGTGATTTCAGAGTCTATCTTGTTTCCACGAGCATTTGATTCTCGTCATATTCGCCGTTCATCTTTTCTAACCAAGTTCTCTCGACTTTGTTCATCTTTTCTCTTGAGTTCTTGCTTCACCTCTTCCCTTTTCCCTTCCATCTCGGTCCTAAGATCTCGGGACGAGATCTCTTGTTAGTGAAGGAGTGTTGTAACGCCCCGGATCCGATGCGCCAGGTGTCACCCAGTTATTCGCCGTCCTTGCCGTGTCATTTGCTTGCGTGTTGCATATTGCCATGTCATCATGTGCATCTCATTTTGCATACGTGTTCGTCTCTTGCATCCGAGGTTTTTCCCCGTTGTCCGTTTTGCGATCTGACACTCCTATGTCATTCGACGTCCCCTTCTTGTCTCTTTTCATGCGCGGGTGTTAAACTTTCTCGGAATGGCCCGAGGTTTGCCAGGCGGCCTTGGTACACCAACGGTAGACCGCCTGTCAAGTTTCGTGCCATTTGGAGGTCGTTTGATACTCCAACGGTTAACCGGCTAACCGTAAAGCCTCTTTTGACTTGCAGCCCAACACCCCTCCAAAGGGGCCCAATAACCTGTCCAAACCCCCTCCATGCTCTCGGTCGTACGATCACGATCGTGTGGGCGAAAACCGCACTCCATTTGGAGTCTCCTAGCTTCCTCTACCTATATATATGTGCATCCCACCGATTTTTTCGTGCAGATCAAACCCTAGCCAAACTCCTCCCCGCCGCCGGACATGTCCGCCCCGCATCGGACGTGTCCATCACCGCCGCCACGTCGCTCCGGCCAATGAGAGGCTGCCACGTCAGCGCCGCCGCCCCTCCTCCACTCACCGGCCGCCACTTCACCCTCTCTCTCCTCCCTCCACCGCGCGGCCCGCGGGACCCATATCGGGCCCGCGTGAGCCCGTCCGCGCCGCCACCCAGCTCGCCGGCGCCGCGCCCCCGCCGCCTCGTGCCTCGCCGCTGTCTGCCAACCCGCCGCCGTCCTCCGGCCCCGCTGGCCGTCGAGCCGCCGCGCCGCCCCAGGCGCATCGCGCCGCCGCCCGCCAGGCCTCCCGCGCCGCCGCTCGAGGGGAGGGGCCCCTCGACCCAGCGCCGCCGTCTCCCCGCGCCGGCGCCTCTCCCTCCGCCGCCAGCATCCCGTCCCCGGCAACCGGTGCCGCCCTCGTCTTCCCGCGCCGCCGCGCGTCCCCGGCCACCCGCGCCGCCCCGCGCCCCGCATCCGGTCGGCCCCGTCTCCGGCACTGTCCTTCACCTCCGGCCGTCGTCCTTGTCTTCCCCGTCAAGTCCGGTGACAATTCCGGCGAACCTCGGAGCCCGTGCCAAACCCTAGATCTGTTTCCCCGAGGGTAATTTTCCACCAAGTCCCCAGATCTGTAACATTTTCATGCTTTGTTCATTGCATCATAACTCCGTGCATACTGCTCCGTTTCGTGCGTGTTATATACCAAATTGTTTGCTGTGAGATGCTCTTCATTTCGTCCCATTGTGCCATTCTTGTTTGAGTACATATTGATGCCTTAATCATCGTTGCAAGAGTGCTATATGATATTAACTGCTGTCTGTTAACAGAACTTGGTGATTTGTCATTTTTGTTGCATTTAATGTGTGCACCTATGAGTATGAGCTCTACATGTGTTTTGTACTACATCATGCCATATTTACATGGGTGCTTGTCTTGTATTTTTGTTAGTATTGTAGTGAGTGCATCAAGCTTGTTAAGTAGGGTACTTTCTGTAGCTGTTTTGCTAGTCTGAATCTGCTATATCATGTTGCTATGTAAACCTGGTGCTACAAGTCATTTTATGCATAATCTGGATATGTTCACTAACAATGTTTTGTTATACATGTCATGTTCTCTCCATTCATGCCCCTGGTTGCATTTATAGCCTGCTGTAACTTGTTGTTATCTTGCTCCAAACTTGCTAAATAATGTTGCTGTCAGTCTGTTAACATTAAGTTCAATGTTGCCATGATTGTTGCTAGTGATCCAAGCATTCTATGAACTTGCTCTTGCCATGTTTAGCTTCACAAACATGTCTTCTAATTGTTGGTCACCTTTCCATGCCATGTATTGCTCTGTGGTGAGGTGTAAAAGCTCACAAACATGTCTACTTATTGTTGCTCCTGCCATGTATGAATCTGTCATATCATTTGCCATGTTTGCATGGATGCTACCATCTTTTCTCTTGATCTTTGGAATTAGTTAAGTAAGGGAATTCTATTCTTTGTCTTTAGTATTAGCATTCCATGCCTTTGTTTGCCATGATAAATTCCCGTAACATGTTGTTTGATAGCTCTAAACATTGCAACCTGGTGTTATTTCTGCTAAGCCTGAAACTGTTATTATTTGCAATCTTTCCATGTCCTTTTGAGCATGTTCTAGTGATTTCTGGAGATACCTCAGATTTCATGTTTTGTCGTGCTTTACCTGTACTTCATGACCAAGCCTTTTGGTATTATGTTGAGGTGCTGTAGCACATTGTTTTGATGCTTGCTAGATCCCTAGTTGCTGTTTTCGACAGCTTGTCCTTTAAACTGGTATAGAGTGTATGTGTTGAACCGTTGCTCCGTTTTGAGTGTTCTCTATATGAAACTTGCTTAGATTTGTATGTAGTTTCATATTATCGTGTTGCATCCTTGTTTTGAGGTATTTGCTTGATGTTTGGATGCATTTAGCATCAATGCCATGTTTGACTTGTTTTGCTCATATCTTCTAGGCCGTAGATCCGTATTCAATGAACTTTATATGTACCTTGACTAGAATTTTGTGTAGATCCTCTTGGTGCCCTTTAACTTGCTGTTTAACAACTTCAACTTAATGTTTGTTCAGATCTGGACCAACTTTGAAACTTGCATATGAGGACCTACCGGATTTGTTATATGTTGTTCCGGCCTCATTTAAACTTGCCTTGATGTGTTGCTCTTGTTTGCATCATCTCTTGCCAGGAGTAGCTTCATGTAGTCATGTCTTGCATCATGCTTGGTCGAGCATCATGTCTTGTTCATGTGTGGTTTGTTTACCTTGTTGTGTGCTTCTTCTCAATAGTTCCTGTTTCGTTGCGATCGTGAGGATTCGTTCGTCTATGCTTGGTTCGGCTTCATCCGTTCGTCTTCTTCATGGACTCGTTCTTCTTCCTAGCGGGATTTCAGGCAAGATGATCGCTACCGGATCTCACTACTATCATTGCAATGCTAGTTGCTTCGCTCTATCACTTTGCTGCTCTACCTATCCCTTGTTCTATCAAGCCTCCCAAATTGCCATGTCAGCCTCTAACCTTGTCACCCTTCCTAGCAAACCATTGCTTGGCTATGTTACCGCTTTGCTCAGCCCCTCTTATAGCATTGCTAGTTGCAGGTGAAGTTGAAGATTGCTCCATGGTGGACAGGGTGTTGTTGGGATATCACAATATCTCTTATTTAATTAATTCATCTATATACTTGGTAAAGGGTGGAAGGCTCGGCCTTATGCCTGGTGTTTTGTTCCACTCTTTCCGCCCTAGTTTCCGTCATACCGGTGTTATGTTCCCGGATTTTGCGTTCCTTCGCGGTTGGGGGGTTTATGGGACCCCCTTGACAGTTCGCTTTGAATAAAACTCCTCCAGCAAGGCCCAACCTTGGTTTTACCATTTGCCTCACCTAGCCCTTTTTCCCTTGGGTTTCCGGAGCCCGAGGGTCATCTTTATTTTAGCCCCCCCGGGCCAGTGCTTCTCTAAGTGCTGGTCCACACTAGAGCCCTTTGCAGCGCCCCCTCAGGGAAACTTGAGGTCTGGTTTTAGTTGTACGGATTGCTCATCCGGTGTTGCCCTGAGAACGAGATATGTGCAGCTCCTATCGGGATTGTCGGTGCATCGGGCGGCTTTGCTGGTTTTGTTTTACCATTGTCGAAATGTCTTGTACACCGGGATTCCGAGACTGATCGGGTCTTCCTGGGAGATGGAATATCGTTCGTTGAACGCGAGAGCTTATCATGGGCTAAGTTGGGACACCCCTGCAGGGTATAAACTTTCAAGAGTCGTGCCCGCGGTTATGTGGCAGATGGGAATTTGTTAATGTCCGGTTGTAGATAACTTGACACCAGATTCGAATTAAAGTGCATCAACCGTGTGTGTAGCCGTGATGGTCTCTTTTCGGCGGAGTCCGGGAAGTGAACACGGTTTTGGGTTATGTTTGACGTAAGTAGGAGTTCCGGATCACCTCTTGATCATTGCTAGCTTCACGACCGTTCCGCTTGTTCTCTTCTCGCTCTTATTTGTGTGTGTTAGCCACCATATATGCTTAGTCGCTGCTGCAAACTCACCACTTATCCATTCCTTACCCATTAAGCTTTGCTAGTCTTGATACCCATGGTAATGGGATTGCTGAGTCCTCGTGGCTCACAAATTACTACAACAGCAGTTGCAGGTACAGGTTTATGCGATGATCATGATGCGAGAGCGATGTTTACTTGTTTTGGAGTTCTTCTTCTGCTTCTTCTTCGATCAGGGGATAGGTTCCAGGTTGGCAGCCTGCGCTAGCAGGGTGGATGTCGTTCGAGTTTCTGTTTGTGTTTCATCCGTAGTCGGATGTTGCTCTTATGTATTGTGAAGTTGTATTCGTGTGGCATTGTATGCCTTTTGTATGTATCCCCATCTATTATGTAATGTTGATGTAATGATATCCACCTTGCAAAAGCATATCAATATGCGGTTCTATCCTTGGTGGGACCTTCGAGTCTCTTTTGGATAGCATCGCATATTGGGCGTGACATCAGCCCCCTGAGGCAATCCACCACACCACACACTAGAGTAGGGTATTACACCACAATGGTGGCCCCAACTAGTATAAACCTCGTGTCCCTTGTGTTGTTCTTCGTGTAGTTTAGATCCTTGCGAGGCGACGAGACGTGGGTAGGCAGGGGGCGTGATCTCTGTGTGCACCCCAGAGTTCGAACCTTGAGGGTCTGACAGAACCCAAAATCCAACAGCGAGTGCCCTGGAAGTTGGCGATGAAGCGGCCGCGCATCTCCTCCCAAGAAGAAGCTAACCCCTCGGTTAGGTTCAGGAGCCAAGAACGTGCGCCATCCTTGAGGGCCATCAGGAACCAGTTGGCCATGATCTTCTCGTCGCCGCTGACCGCCTCGATGCTCAGCTCGTAGAGCTGCAGGAACTCGGCGGGGTCGGCGGTGCCGTCGTAGCGTGGAGGCAGATCAGGCTTGAACTTGCTTAGCCAGACGACGTTGCGAAGCTCCGGAGTGAACGCGTAGCATCCTGCCGTCGCCACTTGAGGTCATTGAGGGGGTGGAGACTGGTCCTGGTGCACGCGCACCACCACCTCCTGCGGCGGTATGCGGGCCTGGTGCTGGGGTGCTGGAACTATGCGCGCTTCTCCTTGTGGTTGCTGCACCACCTGGCAGCTCACGTCCTCCAAAGCCGGTGCAGGCGAGGCGGGTCGCCCGCGGATCCACACGCCTTGGCTCGATCATGACACCCAGGGCCGGAGGTGGTGGAGGAGCCCCGTGCGCCACGTCACCCACTGCGGGTGGTTGCTGAGGCAGCGAGCGAGCTGGCTCGGCAGAGCCCCCGTGCGCAATGCTGACGAGCTCAGCGATCCTCTTGAGCCACTCCTCGTAGAGGTCGCCAACTGGGCGGTAGTGAAGGAGCTCCCGACCCATGAGCAGAGCGGCCTGCACATCCGCTTGGCCGCGACGCGCGTGGGAGGACGAAGCTGCTGGGGTCAGTGACGGAGTAGCGATGTGCCCGTCACAACGCATCGATGGGTGCAGCGATGAAGCTTGCTGCACGTGGCTGGCAGGTCCCATGGCGGCGCTGGCCACCGGAGACGGAGTGCGGCGGGCACAACCATCACCCGCCGGAGCCGTCTGAGCGACGCGGGCGGCGACTGCGGCCTGACGCTCGATGCGAGCTCGGTGCGCGTCGGCCATGGAGGTGTCGGAGTGGCGGTGGATCGATTGACGGAACAGAAGATCCGACGCACCCCTACCTGGCGCGCCAAATGTCGGATTAAGGGATCTGCAAACCCTTGAGAGGTTCGAACTCTGGGGTGCGTGTGGAGATCTCAACCTACCCAGCCTGCCTACTAGCGATCCTCTTAAGCTTAGTGCGACAAGCTCAAAGAGACAAAGAGACACAACAATTTATCCTGGTTCAGGCCACCTTGCGGTGTAATACCCTACTCCAGCGTTTTGGTGGATTGCCTCGGAGGGCTGAGGATGAACTACTATAGTGGATGAACTAGCCTCAGGAGGTGAGGTGTTCTTGAGCTCAAGAGAGCTGGTGAAGTGGTCCGGTGAGAATGGATCCCATCCCACTCTATGGTGGTGGCTAGTCCTATTTATAGTGGCCTTGGTCCTCTTCCCAAATGTTGGCGGGAAGGGATCCCACAACGGCCGGATTTAAAAGGGCACAAGTAGTACAGCTTATCCTGACAAAAGTAGTCTTTCCCTGCGAAAATCTTCTGGTCGTGACAATGCGGTGGGCTCGTCGATGACCTCCGTCCTGCCGTCCTGGCGGTCTTGGTCTCGTTGCACTGATTCGTCGGGACTCCGCGCCTGTGGCTTGCCTCCTTTGCACTGAAGAGGGAACCTACGCTCTGTGCCCGCCTGGCGCCCACCTGGCTTTGGTCGTCATGGCTCACGTCAGCTGAGCCTCATGAGGTAAACCTTGCATAGAACTCTCCGCCCCTCGATGTGAGACTTTCTCCCTTTTTGTCTTCTCCACACAACCTCCACCATAATATTCCACTCCACCTATAGTGCTATATCCATGGCTTGCGCTCATGTATTGCGTGAGGGTTGAAAAAGCTGAAGCGCGTTAAAAGGTATGAACCAATTGCTTGGCTTGTCATCGCGGTTGTGCATGATGGGAGCATTTAGTGTGACGAAAATGAAGCATGGCCAAACTATATGATTTTGTAGGGATAAGCTTGCTTTGGCCATGTTGTTTTGAAAAGACATGATTGCTTTATTAGTATGCTCGAAGTATTATTGTTTTTATATCAAATGATAGACTATTTATTTGAATCACTCGTGTCTTAATATTCATGCCATGATTAGACATATGATCAAGATTATGCTAGGTAGCATTCCACATCAAAAATTATCTTTTTTATCATTTACGTACTCGAGGACGAGCAGGAATTAAGCTTAGGGATGCTGATATGTCTCCATCGTATCTATAATTTTTGATTGTTCCATGCCAATATTATTCAACTTTCATATACTTTTGGCAACTTTTTATACTATTTTTGGGACTAACATATTGATCCCGTGCCTAGTGCCAGTTCCTGTTTGTTGCATGTTTTATGTTTCACAGAAACCCCATATCAAACGGAGTCCAAATGGTAGAAAAACAGAGGAGAATATTTTGGAATATTTGGGAAATATGGGAGGAAGAATCAACGCGAGACGGTGCCCGAGGTGGACACGAGGCAGGGGGCGTGCCTGCTCCCCCTGGACGCGCCCCTGACCCTCGTGGGCCCCTCGTAAGGCGGTTGCTGCTATTCTTTTGCCGCAAGAAAGCTAATATTCGGAGAAAAGTATGGGCGAAAGTTTCAAGCCAATCGGAGTTACGGATCTCTGGATGTAAAAGAAACGGTGAAAGGGCAGAATCTGAGAACGCAGAAAAAGAGAGAGACGGAGAGACAGATCCAATCTCGGAGGGGCTCTCGCCCCTCCCACACCATGGGAGCCTAGGACCAGAGGGGAAACCGTTCTCCCATCTAGGGAGAAGGTCAAGGAAGAAGAAGAAGAAGGGGGGCTCTCTCCCCCTTGCTTCCGGTGGCGTCGAAACGCTGCCGGGGGCCATCATCATCACCGCTATCTACACCAACAACTTCACCGCCCTCATCACCAACTCTTTCCCCCTCTATGCAGCGGTGTAACCTCTCTTTTACCCGATGTAATCTCTACTTAAACTTTGTGCTCAACGCTATGTATTATTTCCCAATGATGTATGGCTATCCTGTGATGTTTGAGTAGATCCGTTTTCTCCTATGTGTTAATTGATGATCATGATTAGTTTGAGTTGCATGTTTTATTATTGGTGCTGTCCTATGGTGCTCTCCGTGTCGCGCAAGCGTGAGGGATTCCCGCTATAGGGTTTGCAATATGTTCATGATTTTCTTATGGTGGGTGGCATGAGTGACAGAAGCACAGACCCGAGTAAGTAGGTTGTTTGCGTATGGGATAAAGGGTACTTGATGCTTTAATGCTATTATTGGGTTTTACCTTAATGATTTTTAGTAGTTGCGGATGCTTGCTAGAGTTCCAATCATAAGTGCATATGATACAAGAAGAGAAAGTATGTTATCTTATGCCTCTCCCTCAAATAAAATTGCAATAGTGATTACCGGTCTAGTTATCGATTGCCTTGGACAAATAACTTTCTCGTGACAAAAAGCTCTCTACTAAAACTAACTTTATTGCTTCTTTATCTAAACAGCCCCTAGTTTATATTTACATGATCTTTATTATCTTGCAAACCTATCCAACAACACCTACAAAGTACTTCTAGTTTCATACTTGTTCTAGGTAAAGCAAACACTAAGCGTGTGTAGAGTCGTATCAGTGGCAGATAGGACTTGAGAGAATATTTGTTCTACCTTTAGCTCCCCGTTGGGTTCGACACTCTTACTTATCAAAAGAGGCTACAATTATCCCCTACACTTGTGGGTTATGAGATGCCTATCCTTCCAGCGTTATTGTCCTGAAATGAATGTCATGAGAACTGAGAAAATCTCTGTGCTTCTTATGCCACCGATTGGTTATACCTTTTTGTCCATGTCCTTTAGCCTAAATAGACATGAAGACTGAAAACAGTTAAAAAAAGGGCAGCCCGGTGCATGTAGCTCCCTCTTGCGCAGGGTCCGGGGAAGGGTCCGACCACTTTGGGTCTATAGTACGCAGCCTTTCCCTACATTTCTGTAAGAGGCTGTTTCCAGGACTTGAACCCGTGACCTCTTGGTCACAAGGCAGCAGCTTTACCACTGCGCCAAGGCTCCCCTTCGAAGACTGAAAACAGTTAATGTCTAAAAAATAGTACAACTCGACGGTTAGTTCTAGTAAAGTATATCAATGTGCTTGATATCATCACTTCTATATACAAATTCTCCAGAAATGGAAAGCATCACAGCAAGCTGATAACCATGTTCAGATCAAAACACCATGTATTGATATGTAAGGTCTTCATAGAATCCAGCACCATTGATAGGGCACCCATGGACAAACTCTTCATTGGGTATAGAACATAATATTAGTACCAAAAGCATACTCCAAGATTATATAAAGATTATGTGCACAAAGGAAAAATGCAGCTTATGATTACAAAACTGTTGATGATATACAACTTATGCACACAAATGAAAAATGTAGCTTATGATTACAAAAGTGTTGACGATAATATACAATACTTGAATAAGTGTGGAGCCAACCACCATCTTGTAACCTTCAAACGGATTAGGAATTACACCCAAGGTCTCCAGTTTAGGCGCAGGGACCACATATATTTGCGAAGGTGCATAACAATAATCAAGGAGCAGCCTTTGGAGTGAATGGGCGTCTTTGATGATGTGCTCATCTCCTTTAAAGCAAATTCCAATGCTTACAAGGTGAGGTTACTTTCTTGGGATACAACAAATACGGATTTCTTTTCCAAAAACAAGTAGCAAGCGCTCCAGGGCAGGGCAGTAGGAGAGGATGATGATGTGCAGTGAGGCCTCCGACAGATCGACCACCACAAGCGTGAGTTTTTTTAGCTGTGGGAGTCGAAGCATTTGTACTAGATTGTCTAGTAGATGACACCAGGACAGGGTGGTGGTGTGGAGAGAGGAGGAAAACCATGATATGGACACTGGTGGTAACGGCACAACTACAATGCTTGGTGGACAACTATTTGCATAGTAATGGTAGAACTCAAGATGTTGGAGTTTTTTGAATTGACGGGATGTTAACCATGCATTCACCATGCAGGGTATCTGTAGCAGGCAGCATGCCGGGATGCATAGGCGTTGAACGCAGCCCTGGTGGGAGGAGATGATGGCTCAGTGGAGTTCAAAATCATGAACGATAGATAGCCGACGACAATCGATATTAAGAGGTGCGGCGCGCCACAGAGTGCGCCACAGAGATGCGAGGACCTGTGTGCGGCAGCCATCCTTGGTGGGGAGAACGAAGATGATCTCCCCAAGGATGGCATCCGGGAGATCTCTGATGCGTTCTGCCCGGTATTCTACGGGTTCCTCAGATCCAGGGGGCATGGCCGCTTCTGCCCGCGCTGCCGGGTGCAAGATCTACAGCCAGCGGTGCTGCTGGCCGGAGCCTCATTTGTGTACATAGCAATCTGGAAGGAAAAAAGGCAGAAACATACATGTAGGACATTCAAAATCAGTTCTCAAGATTTGGAAGAAAGAAGGGCACAAACATATATGTAGGACATCCAAAATCAATTCTCAAGATCTGAAAACGAATTATTAGCACGCACGCTAGCCCTAGTTGGATTATTATCAGAAAAATCATTTGTACAGAACAAACAATTAATCACTAACCATAGATACCATTCAAACAATCAATACACTACACAGATCTAATGAATCTTACTCTGATTTCATGGACTGGGTGAACATAACCAAGGGTTTCTATTCCCAACAAGGGGGGGGGGGACTAACCGATTTTCCGTCGGAGTCAAAGTCATTGCCGGAGTAGCTGTGGACCTCCGGCTCAGACTGGGGAGGCACGATGATGGCGACAAAGTCAAGGTTGCGCTGCTTACCGCGCGAGACCTTGGCGGGGGCGACAGCAACCTCCGCGCCCAGCTTCATGTGTTGCACGAGTGCTTCACCAGCCCCAGCGTCGCCACTCCCACCGATGGTGTGCTTCGGCAAAATCTTAATACACTCTTTGCGGCGGTGACAACTGTGGACGGGGTGTGCGGCTGCCTATTATGACCCACAGATCGGGCGTGCCATTAATATGGAGCGGTGGGAGCAAAGTGGGCAGCGGTCAAAGGGCTGGCTCGCCTCCCGATGAGCGTGCACAGAGGACTGCTGGCACACCTACCATCATTTCACACAAGTACTAGCACGCCCCATGGTGAGTGGGCAGCAAACACGCGCATGCCTCGGCCTCCCGGTCTGCATGCTAGCATGCGTCTCATCAACTCACAGATGCTCGTATGGCACACGGGACGCGTGCGCGGCACGTATTATATTGATTTTTCCTTTTTGATGATTAATTCTGCCGCTTTATTGCTTAACCGAAGCACGGCACTTACATTGTTGGTCTAATGCACACGGTTCGAATAAAGAGTTCATTTGCGATATTGGTTGATAATTATTTATTATTTCCTATATGTAATAAGATTATATCAAAACTTGTCTCAAATTTGAAAAAAATATCACAGTCTATTGGTGTCCATATGACACCACGATAAGTTTCATGAATTCTAACTTAGTTTTGGATTTATCAGATTTTAAAATCAAGATTCTAGATGTTAGAAATTTCTTGCATGGGGACTAAACATGCACCCAGGGACACGTACACATATGATTTTGTAATCCATTTTCTTGCACTATCACGGGTCTCACGTAGATCAAATTTGATTTTTGCACATTTAAATCCCTAGGAAATCAATCGATGTATAAAAAACAGACAGATGTTATCTATTTTTTTTTCAATTTTCAACACTAAACTCCTTTGGTCGCATGTCAGCAGAAAAAGTTTGACATGCATCTTTGGTCCACATGCACGCGGTGGTCCTAGGACACTCACTCGCGTGGGCCCGCGAGGTCTCGGTCCGGCACTATGACATGCGATGAGTGAGGTTAATTTGACCAAAAAGGATGGTCATTTTTGGTTTTTGTTATACGTATGGTAGGAGTATATATATAGTACGCATTGAAGAGGGTGGCCCGGGGCAATACTACACGACATATAGGACACTCACTCGCGTGCGATGCTTGCATCCGTGGGCCAGCGAGGTTGTCCTCCATCCCTTTGACCCAGCAAGGAGGTTTCATTTTGGGTTGTGTTGTGGTAGCAGCATATAGTACGCGTTGAAGAGGGGAGGAGGGGGCCGGGGCAGCACATATATACTACACACACATCATGAATCCATCTCGCCCTGTGTGGGGACTTTCCGGTTTCCGAGGCAGGTGCCACAAAGAAGTTGTGCATATTTGGTATTAAAAACATTACCAACACATTGGGTGACATGCAGACGGTGGTTTTCACTCATTCGCTTGCGGTGATTCCCTCCATGGGCCCGCGAGGTTGTCGTCCATCTAATATATGACACAACGAGAAAGGTAATTTGACGAACAGGGAGGATTATTTTCAGGTTGTGTTACGGTATGTAGGAGTATATATATATTACGCATCGAAGAGGGCAGGGGGGCAACATATATATACTACGTGTCATGAACCTCGGTTCATGTGGGGGACTTAAAGGTTTCTGAGGTAGGTGCCACATCAAAGTTCTGCATATATATATTAGGTATTCAAACATCACAACCACACATCTCCATACATGTGTTTGCACACAAGCAAGCAATGGTGGTTGTCCTCTAGCACTCACTCACGGGGTTATCGGCGAGATGCTTCGTCCATCTCTGTGTGCCCGCTTAGTCAATCACTTCGACCGACAACGATAGAGGTTAATTTGACCTATAATTAGGAGGGGATTAAATTTTGGTTCGTCTTATATGGTTCGGTACATGCAACTATACTTCACGCACATGTGTACGCATGAATCCCTCCCACCGGGTCGAAGTGGGGAGGGGGTACAAGCACGCGACACATCATGAACCAGATTTGTGTGGGACTGTGGGTTTTCCGATGCATGCATGCGCCACATCAAAATGGTGTGCTTTTGGTATTCAAACATATATGCATGCATCACGCATGTCCATACATATGTTTGGGGCACATACATGCAATGGTTGTCTTTGGACACTCTCCCTCGCTTGGTTATCATCGACATCCTATATATTCGTGGGCCTGCCTGGACGTCCATCACTTCGACCAACAATGTGAGAGAGGTTACCTGGGTGGATTCTTCTTCTCTTGGTTCCTGTTACCGTATAGTCGTACGTCGATCATGATGAGATTCGAGACCTAAGTTCAAGGGCTCGCATACACATGAATTCCTATATATATATAGTATACTACACGTCGTGACCCTCGCTCCGTGTGGGGACTTTCCGGTTCCAAAAGCATGCGACCACATCAAAGTTGTGCATTGGCTATATTCAAACACGACATGACACTTCAGACATATGTTTGGGCCACATGCACGCACTGGTTGTCTTCAGACACTCCCTCGCGTGGTTATCAGCGACAAGCTAGCCTATTTTTGTGGGGCCGCCTGTGGAAGGTCAATGCATGACTTTGACCCAACAAACAAGAGAGGTTATACGACCAAGGTGGTGATTCTTCTTGGTCAGTCTTACAATATGCCTTGGTGAGATGGCCCCTCCCACCGACTCAAAGTGTGTGTGTGGTGGTGGGGGGCAGTACTACTTTGTACTAGATGAACCTTCGTGGGGTCGGGGATCCCGGTTAATTTGCGATGCACATGTGCCACATCAAATTTGTGATTTGGTTATTTAAATATCATAGAACATCATTTTCACACACACACACACACACAAATCGGTCCACCTGCAGGTGTGGTCGGTAAGTGGTCTCAACCATCTAACGCTAGAAGAACATATCTGTGGGCCCGCACAAGGTCCATATTTGATCAGAAGCAAAGGGGGAGGGGGATGATTCACTCCTTTCGGTTTTGTGTTACGGTATAGTGAGATGTCAGACCTAGCTATTTGGGGGTATGTGCTCCTAGCTAGGATCCCCCCGGCAACACGAAGTGTGTGTGTGTGTGTGTGTGTGTGTGTGTGTGTGTGTGTGTGTTTGGGGGGGGGGGCTAGTAATAATTACATGCGCTTTGTGTGACAGGTGCCACATCAAAGTTGTGCATTGTGTATTTGAACATCAAACCACCCTTTTCATACATATATTTGGTCCACATGCAAGTGTGTTCATGTTCTGACCCTTTCCCGCGTTTTTGGCCAAATTTATAAATAGCAAACGAGTCAGACGCAGCAACCGTCTGCGATCCCAATGATATGCCTTTGTCTACTTTGATTGAGAATAATAATGAATCTATGGATGTGAATTTTGTTGGTACGAATAATTTTGGTAACAATGCCTATAAAGGAAACTTTAATCCTAGACCGTTCCCTAGTAATTCCTCTAATAATTATGGAAATTCCTACAATAATTCTTATGATAATTAGAATAAGACTCCCTCTGATTTTGAGAATAGTGTGAAAGAATTTATGATCTCTCAAAAGAATTTTAATGCCATGCTTGAAGAAAAATTGCTTAAAGTTGGTGATTTGGCTAGGAACGTTGATAGACTTTCGCTTGATGTTGATTCTTTGAAACTTAGATGTACTCCTCCTAAGCATGATATCAATGAGTCTCTCAAAGCTATGCGAATTTCCATTGATGAGTGCAAAGAAAGAACCACTAGATTGCGTGCTAAGAAAGATTGCTTTGTAAAGGCGTGTTCTTCTAGTTTCTAAGAAAATAATGATGAAGATATAAAAGTTATTGATGTGTCCCCTATTAAATCTTTGTTTTGCAATATGAATCTTAATACTGATGGCACTAGAGATGAGTCAACTTTATTTAAAAGGCGTCCCAATGATTCGGAGTTTTTAGATCTTGATGCTGAATTTGGTAAAAGTGGGATTGGAGAGGTCAAGACTTTAAACAGCATTGAACCCACTATCTTGGATTTCAAGGAATTTAATTATGATAATTGTTCTTTAGAAGATTGTATTTCCTTGTTGCAATCCGTTGTGAATTCTCCTCATGCTTATAGTCAAAATAAAGCTTTTACCAAACATATTGTTGATGCCTTGATGCAATCTTTTGATGAAAAACTTAATTTGGAAGTTTCTATACCTAGAAAACTTAGCGATGAGTGAGAACCTACTATAAAGATTAAAATTAAAGATCATGAGTGTTCTGTTGTGTGATTTCGGTGCTAGTGTTTCCATGATTCCGAAAACTTTATGTGATATTCTAGGTTTCGATGATTTTGATGATTGCTCTTTAAATTTGCACCTTGTGGATTCCACCATTAAAAAGCCAATTGGAAGGATCAATGATGTTCTCTTTGTTGCAAATAGAAATTTGGTGCCCGTGGATTTTATCGTTCTTGATATAGATTGCAATCTTTCACGTCCTATTATTCTTGGTAGACCTTTCCTTAGAACGATTGGTGCGATTAGTGATATGAAGGAAGGGAATATTAGATTCCAATTTCCATCAAGGAAAGACATGGAGCACTTTACAAGAAAGAAAGTCAAATTACCTTATGAATCTATCATGCGAGCTACTTATGAATTGAGTGCCAAAAATGGCACTACTTAGATCTATCCTCGCTTTTATGCCTAGCTAGGGGCGTTAAACGATAGCGCTAGTTGGGAGGCAACCCAATTTTTATTTTTATTTTTGTTTTTTGCTTCTGTTTAGTAATAAATTTTACATCTACCTTCTATTTAGATTAGTTTTTATGTTTTATTTAGTGTTTGTGCCAAGTAGAACCTATAGGATAACCTATGGTGATAGTTAATTTGATTCTGCTGAAAAACAGAAACTTTGCTCGCACGAAAATAATTTTAGTAATTCACAGAAACGTGCATTTGCGTCGATTCTTTTTGCTGTAGATTAATAGACAAATTTCCTAGGACTTCCTATTTTGGTAGGAGTTTTAGAGTTCCAGAATTATTCGAGAGTTACAGATTTCCTCAAGGTGCTTGTTCCATAGGCTACGTACGTCGCTGGATTCGCAAAAAACCAAGATTGTCGCAAATAGCCTTCACAGTGATGATGGCATTCTAAACAACTCCGCTTCTATCATGCAGTCGTCCAATGTGCTATCTGCCTCAATGAGCCCTCTTTTTTCTGTAGCTTCACGAAAGGTTGGCATTACTTTTCCATCGATTGTTCGGAGATCTTCATAGCTGGTGGCGCCTGTCACGTGGTTTAGGAGGACCCGAAGATAGTATCGTTCTCCTTTGGCCGGGTGTGCTGCGACGATCCTGCAACCTGGAACACAGCGGCTCGCTTCCTTGGTTGCCAAAACTTCCCCAGACTCTGCCACGTATAATGTTCCGGAAAATCTCTGTATAGTATGCCTCGTGCTTTCTCGTGTGAGTTGTTTGCTTCAAAGTACGCAGTGAGCATTGATCTTTCCGTGCCTTCACGGTCGATAACATTATTTCATTTCCCCATGGCATGATATGAAACCATGTGCATATTTGGGAGATGCAGCTGCAGTTGCAAGATTGGTGGGTGCATTTTGCTTAGTTCGAAGCCATATATTCTCCACAGTGCTTCAGGAGGTGTCACCCACCGGGCGTCTCTGTACTGCTTAGTCTCGTCGATTTCAACTTCCTCTACTTTGTCAGTTACAGATACGGATGCTCGGTCGTGGCCCTTGTAGATGTACTTGAAAAGGTACTTAACAACTTTAATGCTTGAGCATATCTCAACATTTATGTGGCAGTTGAACATCCTTAACAGATAGGGATTGTAAGGAACCACCCACCTGTTATCTAATGTGCAATTTCGGACCATTTCAGTCCGGCCGTCGTCGCGCCTCCTATATATTGCGTATGAGTCCTTGCCTTGAATCGTAGTTTCTTTAAATGGCCTTGGATAATTGTTCTTGTATGACGGACGATTCTTTGTGCATGGACACAGTTTGTTCAATGCACCGCAAGGACCATGCATCATATGTTTGATTACCATTTTGTATAGTTCTGGGTATTGGTGCTTGTTAGGGAGCTCGGTGGAGATGATTCTGTCATACTGCTCTGGACATGTGTACTTGTATCTTCCAGTCATGATGAGCAAAAAGTGGGCATGGCATAATCCCCTCTTTTGGAACTCTACGACATATGTATATGCCTGGACCTTTCCAAGAATGCCCTTCTCGAATAGTTGTTGCTTCATTTCTTGTAGCTTCCCCCTGAAAACACGAACGACAATGTCTGGGCGATCTTGTGGTGTTTGTCCAGTCTCTAGTTCATGTGTGATCTCCTCCTAGTTGGGGTTGCAGGTCATTGTTAGGAACATGTCTGGCTTTCCATATTTTCTAACTAAAGCCATAGCATCGAGATACCGACGAAGTCTATCTCGTGGCCCTCCATTAAATGGTGTGGCAAGTACTCTCTGTTTTCAGACCGCATCTCCATTCTGTTCTCCAGCTTGAATGTTGTCTAGAAAGCCTTGGTATAGGTCAGCCCTTATTTTCTTTTGACTATTCTAGATGTAATCCAGTCTGGAAATTTCAATCTTGATGGATGTATCTATAGCAAACTGCTGGAATAGGCTTCTGCCATGCAAAATTGGGTTGAATATGCCTGGTCGTGTATGGAATTTATAGCACTAGTATTCTTTCATTGTTACCCATAGGCCACTGACCGAATCTGTGCAAATATTGCAACATAAATAGTTAGTTGCATAGGTGGTAGTATATGAAAATCGAATTTGAATGTAATAGTATTTCAAATTTTTTACCTGGGTCATCGTCATTACTGATATTTTCAGCAGCAATATCTTCCGCTCGTGTTTCCCTCCTCGAGATTTTCCTATGCCAACCCAGTTCAGCTCTTGGAAAGAATAGAGGATACGATAATGGATCATAGCACCCATAATATGATCAAATGTGCTCTTTTTCGTTGTTGTTCCCATGTAATATTACATTTCTGTCATAAGTATCTCTTCTTTCATTTCCTTCAATCCACACTGCAGCTACCTTTGAATTGATTGGCTCGTTGTATGTTCTTTGGTCCAATCTCTGGTCAAGGTTCAAGATCAGTCTGTAGTCCTCAAGGTTCTGGGCTTGTCCCAAACTCCTAAACTGTTGAGAGTACGGGTTACCGCATAGGATGTCTATTATTATTGCAATCACATGCTTGTCTTGCTCGAACATTTCCTCACGGCAACGGCGGTATCGATGCTCTAAACTTGGATCATCGTCGTAAAAGTATAGTTCCAGATGCTTTGGATCTGAGTGACTATTACCAAATGAGTGTATGTCGTGATATATTTGACCAAGTGCTCGAAAGGTGTAAATACCGGCCGATTGCATGTCTGATGTATCTCTGTCGAGCTGGCAGTATAGTGTAGTAAACGAGAAGTGCCCATTGAAGAATCTTATATTTTGCCGAAAATGTCTTGCATCAGAGTCGTTGCTTGTCCAAAGTCTCATGAGTTCCGGCAGTGTATTTGGATTGGCTAGTCTTATCTGTCCTTTTTTGCAGCATAATCCCGAACTTTCATACTTGAATTTGGTTGCATGGCAGAAATAGCAATCTTCTTATTTTTCGAGCATGTTTGTGCTTGTTCGTATGTTGCTGTAGACGAGATCATATGGATCAGGGTTAAGGTCTTCCTCGCCTTCTATGATTTCAATTTCCACTTCTCTGTCCCACTCTGGTTTGATATACAACATATTAAATTTAGTAAGTAGTATTGTAATGTTGCAATTTATTTAAATTGTATTAGCATACCTTCACCGGTGAACATGTATTCATCTTCATCTGTGTCTTCTTCAAATATGACTCCATCATTACATGTGTTGTGCATATAATATATATATATATATATATATATATATATTAATATTATTTTTATTGCGTAAGAACATATATGAAATTGATAACCTTACCATGATCCTCATTGTAGATTGATTTTGCTGCAGCATCTATTTCCTTAATGGTTGCTTCTTGCTCATATATGATTCCATCATTACCTGTGTAATATTTTTTTATTGTTATGAACATAAAATGTTTGTATATAAAAGTATTTATATGTAATTTATAACCTTACCGTGGTTATAATTGCAGAATGATATTATTTGTGCATCCACTTCTTTGATTGCTGGACGCATTGAGGAGGGTATGTCTGGCCAGAGAGCCACTTCATCGTGATCTTCATCTGTTTCACTGATGCTTGGAAACATTGGGGAGGGGATGTCTGTCCAGAAAAGATGGTGAGTTGTACAGACAGATTGAGTGCAAGTATTATATAAACTTGAGATTATTACCGTAAGTCATGACTCGTGGTTGCTCCAGAGGTTCTTTGTTTTCGTCGGTGTTTTCGTCATGGATGCATCTTCTTTTGATGATACGGAAACAGTTTGCCTCCGTCTTCTCATGAATTGTTCGTTAAGATGGTGTAGCAATGTTTGCCTTTTTCCTGCTGCCACATGATCCTTGTGTTTTACAGCAAACGTAGAAGTACTAACCTCTTGTTCGGTTGCGACATATTCAGGGTTCTCCATTGGAATTGAATCTTTTAATGGTGTGTTGCATTCCATTTGACGGCGAGCTTTTCTTTGTTCTACTCTTGCTTTCTATTGTTCTGGCTGCATGTTTGCATATTTTTGTTTTGCTTGTGTATATTGTGTTGTCTTCTGTTCAGCTGCCTTCACTGAGTCTTTCTTTTGATGATAGGCATCACGACGTCTTTTGAGTTTTTCCTTCTTTTCTTCATCGGTCATGCGTTCATTCTGCTCTTTATACCGCTCTTGATCTCTCTTTCTTTTTTGTTCCTTAGCATTTTTCAGTTTCTCCTGCCTTTCTTCATTGGTCATCCGTTCATATCGCTCTCTATCTCTTTTTCTTCTTTTCTCCTTTGCATCCATGGCTTGCCTACATCAAAGTTTGTATACGGTATAGTTCATTAGAAGGGTTTTGTCAGACTGAAGTTAGTATGCTGCCCATATCATACTATTTGACTAACATTTAACTTGGCATGTAAAGAGTGTAGATTGTCCGTACACGCCAAGGTAATGATGATGACAGCTATGTTTGCAGACACATATAAAGGATCATTTGAATTTTACTTGGCATGAGATCATGCGTACCTCAGTTGTAGCACGGGCTGTCTGGCGATGTGGAAAGCTGACTTGTGCCCGGCGATGTGGAATGCTGACTTGTGCCCAGCGATGTGGAAAGCTGACTTGTTAAGAAGAAATCGACCAAAGACTGGATATTTATTGGATTAAGGGGATTGTACATGTATCTATCTAAATAGGATGTGGAGTCATGTACCCAGTAGGAGTCGGACTTGCACTTTCCATGGACTTGTGTACCCAGTAGGAGTCGAACTTGTGCACTTTTCAGCTACGGGTCTTGTTTTTTTATTCTCATTTTTCCATGTGCGGCCAGCACAATGCCTTTGTTGTGGAGAGCGAGATAATTTTTGCGGTTGTATATTTTCTGAGAAATACCTAGACTTCTCAGTTGAAATTGCTATCTCACTTATTGAGTTGTAATATCTTTGTGGTTTATTTCTTTTGAAATTGGACGGTACTTTGTGTTATCCTATTTGGCTTAGATGGATTGATCATGCATGGCGCGCTCCAAAGCGAAGAGTCGGGATTTATTGTAGAGTCATGATTTGAACCAAAATTATGTGGTTATTTTTTTTCTAGCCGAAGTTAGATCAAGCCTGCTAAACTCTGTAGCCTGCTTAAATTACGTGTTTTATGAACATATTCTCGTTTAGCTCTTCAGAATTAAGTAATCCAAAACATTAATTTTTTCATCAACACCATATATGTATGCACACTCTTCAGTGATGTTAGAGGGAAATACAAAGCAACTTGAACAGACCATGCAGAATAATATTCTAATGAACTATACCGTATATATATAACACTGGACTATTTTGTTACCAGTAACAGAATAACATTCTGTTACTACCGCCCCCTATATAGGACCGATGACAAATCCTGAACTGGTATATGTAGGAGTACTAATAAAAAGGAAAAATGGCAGAAAACTTATCCTCTGTCTCCGCCGCCGCAACCACCACTCCCATCCTACCGGCTCAGGCCACCGGCCCCGCTCCTGTCTTCATGGCTCTAGCCACAGCCCTGCTCCCGTCTCCCCGGCTCCGGCCGCTGCCCCCGCTCCCGTCTCCCCTGGCTCCGGCCGCCGCCCCACTTCTGTCTCCCCTGGCTCCAGCCGTCGCCCCGCTCCCATCTCCCTTGGCTCTGGTCGTTGCCCCCCTCCCTTTTCCCCTCGCTCTGGCTGTCGGCCCACTGTAATTTTGGTGTAAATCTACTGTAAATGACACTGTAAAGATATCTACTGTAATTACACTGTAACTCTACTCTAAATTACACTGTAATCTTCACAGTAAATATTGTATTTGTAGTGTAATTTTGGTGTAAGTCTACTGTAAATTACACTGTAAAGAAATTTACCTTAATAGCACTGTAACTCTTCTCTAAATTCTGTAGTTCATTGTCAGATTTACACTGCCATTGTGTTGTAATTACACTGTATGGAAACACTATATAAACTGTAGATTCTACTGGTTTAACACTGTGACTGTGCTACAAGTTGATGGAGAAGTGACGCCTTTTCACGCCGGTGCCTATGTTTTTTCGTCTGGGCGTCGTATACAGTATCAATTAACTTTTGGGACCTATTTTTTCAAGTGTTCTCATGTGTCGTGTTTGTCAGGTGTTTTCTGGGCGTATTGAGTCTGTCCTAGCTTTTCGGTCTTTTTTGGTATCGGGTTAGGGAAAATAATTGAATGAGAGATCCGTTAGCGTACATACAACCGCAACAATTTGATTGGCTCGAAAATTTGACTGAAATCGAATTGATTTTCAGTCGACTGTTAAATAGACAGTCCCTATATATAAGACTGGGCTATTTTGTTACCGGTAACAGAATAACATTTTGTTACTACCGCCCCCTATATAGGACCGATGACAAATCCTGAACTGGTATATGTAGGAGTACTAGTAAAAAGGAAAAATGGCAGGAAACTTATCCTCTGTCTCCGCCGCCGCAACCACCACTCCCATCCTACTGGCTCAGGCCACCGGCCCCGCTCCTGTCTTCCTGGCTCTAGCCACAGCCCTGCTCCCGTCTCCCCCGCTCCGGCCGCTGCCCCCGCTCCCGTCTCCCCTGGCTCCGGCCGCCGCCCCACTTCTGTCTCCCCTAGCTCCAGCCGTCGCCCCACTCCCATCTCCCCTGGCTCCGGTCGTTGCCCCCCTCCCTTTTCCCCTAGCTCTGGCTGTCGGCCCGCTCCCGTCTCCCCTAGCTCCGGCCGTCGCATCGCTCCCGTCTCCCCCGGCTCCGACCGCCGTCCCGCTCGCGTCTCCCTCGGCTCTGGCCGCCGCCCTGCTCCTTTCTCCCCCGGCTCCGGCCGCCCCCCACCCCCGTCTCTCCTACTATTGGCCACCGCCCCACCCCCGTATCTACTAGATCAAGCTGCCACCTCGTCCCCAATTCCTTCCCGACCCCCAACATTGTCTAGCTCACCTCCCGCTCAACGTCGGCAAGCCCTCTCGCAACTCATCCTTGCTCCTCCCGAGACCAAAGCGTGCAGCCGCCGGCAACCTGGCCGTCGTGCGTCACTGTTGGTCGCATTCCTCCGTGCCTCCCTAATCCACCACGCGTCACTACTGCCGCTGCGGCGTCACCCCCTGCCGCCAAAGGTCACAGTCCGTTCGAACTGAGTCACCAGGTCGTTCGTCACCACCACCAAAGCCCGTTCGGTTGGTGCCGTTCGTACATCTGCCTATGTGGTCGCTGCGGCTAGTCAACTGGAAGATCTACAGGTCATCAGTCCAACTTCTTGCTCCGCCGTCACTCAAAAAGGAGTCGCATGTTGGCCACCCCATGCTCTACCCCCTGATCCGGCATTTTTGGTATGAATTTGATGAATGCTCTGATGCTCTATTCTTATTCATCTAGAGATTTCTGCTCTTATTACTGTTTGTATTACTTGTACCAGTTTAAAAAATTTAAAGAGACTCAAGTCCAACTTGCAAACCAATAGCAGTCCGCAGGCCACTACTACAGCAAATATCAGAGTGAGTTGCAGTACAACTTGAGTTTGATGGGAGGGTGATAAATTTAAGAAGTATCAGGGTCGTATGTGTGCTGTGTCATTGATCTTTCTCTGAACAATGCTTTCTCTGCCATGGACGGATGCCTTCTCTGTAGATAAGTGCATATGACACTCTGTGCTCTAAAGGTGCTTGTTGATATGCCAATGAGAACATGTACATTTTTCTGCAGGTTTTCTTGTTGATTTATGAGGGATACCACAAGTTCTAACTCTGTGCTCTGAAGGTGCTTGTTGGTATGCCAATGAGAACATGTACATTTTTCTGTAGGTTTTCTTGTTGATTTATGAGGGATACCACAAGTTCTATTTTTACAGAAATTGAACTACAGGATATGAAGTTTGATGGACGTGGAGGTTCTTTTGGCCTTGAACTTTATAAGAGTTCAGCTTTCACTTGATTTTCAGTTCAAAATTTGCATTCTTTTCAGTACATCAACTTTAATGTGCAGAACATCAAAGAAATCTTGAAAATTATATGTGCACTCTATGTCTTTTTCTTATGCTTACAAGTATTCTGCACTCATACTGTTATGCATAAGTTCAGGATGCGTGTGGAGTTTCAGATATATGCAATTGAATTAGAGCACCATGCTCTCAGCCATGTAATTTGCAGGGAAAACATTATAAGTTCTAAAAAAATAAATATAGAAATTCATATTTCAAAACAAATGGAGCATTTGGAACTAAAATGAAGTATTTCAAAGTACAGAACTTCTATTTAGGTTTCTTTTGTGTACTTCTAATGTTACTGTGCATGAACTTGTCGTTATTTTTACATGTTTTACATGATTATTATGGTCATTTCGACCTTGACAAATTTCATTTGCTTTTTTCATCCATCTTACAGGTCGAAGGAGCTCCCTTCTGTTGCTGCCTACTAGAACTTGCGTGTGTGCTATGGCGTGTGTGCTGGTGCATGCCTGGTGCCTGATGCGGCGTGCGAGCATGTACACAAATTGAACTGAGTGATCTCTAGTAAGTGAACTCAATGATCTCCTGTATCTGAACGACAGGGGAGATGCATCATGTACAAAAAAATGGTAGGATCTTGAGGTGTTGCTGCTACTTCTTTCTTGTCATGCCCTAATGTTGCTCCATTCGATTTCATGCTACTTATATGAAAATAATTGATGGTCTAGGTGCTTGTTGAAATGCTTATGAGAACCAAATTTTGTTGTTTGGTATTTGGTATAATAGGGCAAAGAAAGGATACCCTATGTTGCCTCTTAAACATTCGCACAGAAAGAATAGAGCTACTCGGTACACATTATGCACCGGCGTCAGAACATGTTATACTAATTATTAAGTTCGGGAACTATGTTCTAAACTAAAGCTTAGAAAAGGAGACGGGGATATATAGACAGAGTGATGTGCCGTGTGCCGTTAGTTCAGAATAGTTCAGGGAAAAAAGCAGATACTCGTCATGGGTTGTGAAGTAGACAAAGTACATAATCTTCCTACCATGGTCTATGAAGTACATGCAAAAAGGCGCTGCTTGCTGTCGGCGCTCGATTGTTGTGATGAACAGGCCGAGCAACATGACGACGCGACAAGGGTCAGAATTAGCAGGAGCAGGGTATGGATGAGGAAGGAGCATTAGTATCTTCACTGATGTTGTTGCTGTTCCGTTTCCATCCCTCTCTCATGTGTGAACGTGATCTTCAGAATGGTGTAGCTAGACCTATCTGCCTTCCTTTACTGAATTTGGCTGGGGCTAGTAGTACCTAAAAAGAGGAAGCTAGCATCTCCGTTTACCTAAACATGTATAACACGTGTGATGCTACATAATTTTGTTGGGGCTGGACGAGACTTTTGCCATACCCCTAAACCCTAAACCCTAAACCCTAACCCTAAACCCTAAACACTAAAACCCTAAACCCTAAGCCACTACTGGAATCTGGCAGTTTGCCATCTGCCATGGCAGATGGCAATGGCATGGTCGGCGGATGGCAAAGGCTTTGCCATCTGCCAGCAGATGGCAAACCAGTCGTCCGAAACCCTGCCGGTAAAGGCTTCTTTGCCGTCTGCTGGCTAATGGCAAAGAGACTGTGGATTTGCCATCTGCTGGCTGATGGCAAAGAGCCTGTGGCTTTGCCATCTGCTGGCTGATGGCAAAGCCTCTTAACGGGGTTAGCCCTGTTAGAAGGCTAACGGCATACTTTGCCATCTGCCAGCGGATGGCAAAGGCTGCAGGCTCTTTGCCATCTGCCAGCGGATGGCAAAGGCTGCAGGCTCTTTGCCATCTGCCAGCAGATGGCAAAGGTTGCAGTCTCTTTGCCAGTCTCTTTGCCATCTGCCAGCAGATGGCAAAGAGCCCAAATAGGCCAGCACAAATGGAACAGGTAGATGACACGTGGCCTCTTTGCCATCTGCCAACTGATGGCAAAGCTCTTTGCCATCTGCCAGCAGATGGCAAAGTGACTATATTGCCCCATTTAATTCTGTTTTTTCTTATATCAATTCATTTTCACAGAAATCAAACACAAATATATTTATATGACCAATATAGCATATTCAACACACATTACCAATAGTCATGAACACATATGTATCCAACACATGTTACCAATAGTAGCAAATTTCATCCGTACATATACATAGTTTCATCAATATTACACAGTTTCATCCATAGGTAGCAAGTTTCACAAGGTCAAAACAAAAACTAAATACAAGCACTCCATCAACCCAAGCTTCCGTGATCAATTAAGCAAATCTGTAAAATAGGAAAGAAGAAAGTTAGAAGAAGAAGACTAGAAGAAGAAGATTATTATGATGCAACTAAAATGTGAAGATTATTATGATGCAACTTATATCTGTAAAATAGGTCATTTTGGAGCTAATTAAGCTTATTAACTAATTTTGGAGGAAAAGATTCTAAGTATAGGTCATTTTGAAGCTAACTAAGCATATTAAGTCATTTTGGAAGAAAAAATGCTAAGTATAGGTCATTTTAGAGCTATCCTAGGTTAAATAGGTCATTTTGGAGCGAATTAAGCTTATTATGTAATTTTTGAGCTAGCTAAGCATATTAAGTCATTTTAGAGGAAAAAATGCTAAGTACAGGTCATTTTAGAGCTAGCCTAGGTTGAATAGGTCATTTTGAAGCTAAGTAAGGTTATTATGTCATTTTGGAGCTAGCTAAGCATATGAAGTCATTTAGGACCTAAAATATGTCATTTCTTAAGCATACTATATCATTTTAGAGCTAGCTAAGCATATTAAGTCATTTTGGAGGAAAAGATGCTAAGTATAGGTCATTTTAGAGCTATCGTAGGTTAAATAGGTCATTTTTAAGATAGCTAAGCATATTAAGTCATTTTGGAGGAAAAATACTAAGTATAGGTCATTTTAGAGCTATCCTAGGTTAAATATGTCATTTTGGAGCTAATTAAGCTTATTATGTTATTTTGGAGCTAGCTAAGCATGTGAAGTCATTTAGGAGCTAAACTATGTCATTTCTTAAGCATATCATGTCATTTTAGAGCTAGTTAAGCATATTAACTAATTTTGGAGGAAAAGATTCTAAGTATAGGTCATTTTGAAGCTAGCTAAGCATATTAAGTCATTTTGGAGGAAAAAATGCTAAGTATAGGTCATTTTAGAGCTATCCTAGGTTAAATAGGTCATTTTGGAGCGAATTAAGATTATTATGTAATTTTTGAGCTAGCTAAGCATATTAAGTCATTTTGGAGGAAAAAATGCTAAGTACAGGTCATTTTAGAGCTAGCCTAGGTTGAATAGGTCATTTTGAAGCTAAGTAAGGTTATTATGTCATTTTGGAGCTAGCTAAGCATATGAAGTCATTTAGGACCTAAAATATGTCATTTCTTAAGCATACTATATCATTTTAGAGCTAGCTAAGCATATTAAGTCATTTTGGAGGAAAAGATGCTAAGTATAGGTCATTTTAGAGCTATCGTAGGTTAAATAGGTCATTTTTAAGATAGCTAAGCATATTAAGTCATTTTGGAGGAAAAATGCTAAGTATAGGCATTTTAGAGCTATCCTAGGTTAAATATGTCATTTTGGAGCTAATTAAGCTTATTATGTTATTTTGGAGCTAGCTAAGCATGTGAAGTCATTTAGGAGCTAAACTATGTCATTTCTTAAGCATATCATGTCATTTTAGAGCTAGTTAAGCATATTAACTAATTTTGGAGGAAAAGATTCTAAGTATAGGTCATTTTGAAGCTAGCTAAGCATAGTAAGTCATTTTGGAGGAAAAAATGCTAAGTATAGGTCATTTTAGAGCTATCCTAGGTTAAATAGGTCATTTTGGAGCGAATTAAGCTTATTATGTAATTTTTGAGCTAGCTAAGCATATTAAGTCATTTTGGAGGAAAAAATGCTAAGTACAGGTCATTTTAGAGCTAGCCTAGGTTGAATAGGTCATTTTGAAGCTAAGTAAGGTTATTATGTCATTTTGGAGCTAGCTAAGCATATGAAGTCATTTAGGACCTAAAATATATCATTTCTTAAGCATACTATATCATTTTAGAGCTACCTAAGCATATTAAGTCATTTTGGAGGAAAAGATGCTAAGTATAGGACATTTTAGAGCTATCGTAGGTCAAATAGGTCATTTTTAAGATAGCTAAGCATATTAAGTCATTTTGGAGGAAAAATGCTAAGTATAGGTCATTTTAGAGCTATCCTAGGTTAAATATGTCATTTTGGAGCTAATTAAGTTTATTATGTTATTTTGGAGCTAGCTAAGCATGTGAAGTCATTTAGGAGCTAAACTATGTCATTTCTTAAGCATATCATGTCATTTTAGAGCTAGTTAAGCATATTAACTAATTTTGGAGGAAAAGATTCTAAGTATAGGTCATTTTGAAGCTAGCTAAGCATATTAAGTCATTTTGGAGGAAAAAAATGCTAAGTATAGGTCATTTTAGAGCTATCCTAGGTTAAATAGATCATTTTGGAGCGAATTAAGCTTATTATGTAATTTTTGAGCTAGCTAAGCATATTAAGTCATTTTGGAGGAAAAATGCTAAGTATAGGTCATTGTAGAGCTATCCTAGGTTAAATATGTCATTTTGGAGCTAATTAAGCTTATTATGTCATTTTTGAGCTAGCTAAGCATATTGAGTCATTTTGGAGGAAAAAATGCTAAGTATATGATTATGTCGCTAGTATCCATATGGCAGAGAACCCGGGCCGACATGACTAGTCATAGAACCAAGGTGGCACAAACGTACAGGGACAGGCATATATGACCCAGCAATGCACGTGTCGGTCATCAGCGAGTGCAACCAAGTCGTAGCAAGCTACAAGGACTTCGGTGATACACCGCGTGACATTTCCCCGTAGGGATAGACACAGGAGCAAAGAAGGACACATGCCGGTCAATCCATGTGTTCCGGAGCAGTAACGAACTACCATGGCTCAGTGGAAGCACTAGGAGGCATTTCCCTGTATGGAAGGCTACCAAAGGCACACGACTAGGTGTCGAATCCCACACATACAATGCATTTCAAACATACACACATTATGCACGATATGTGTAGATACAACATGGCATCACAACAAAACTCTATTAAGCAAAACACTTGGGAAACTTACCGTCATCACAGAGGTGTAGGTGTAGGTGTAGGTGTAGGACCGGTCGCGCCAGTGGCAGACGGAGAAGGATCGGTCGATGCTTGTCGGGAGTTACGCTGCACCAAAGATTATTTTCAATGTATCGTTAGCATGATGCACTCAAATGTGAAGACTAGTAACTAATGACCGTTCAAATGAAACTCACCGTGCCCGCCGGAGCAATGACTGGCATCGGCGAAGGGGTCTGGCCGTTCTTCTCGCACATGGACTGCACATTTGGTTTTGACGAGTCAGTCATATTAGTTACTAATGAAAGGAATATTGCGTGCATGATTTAGCTAATATGCAGAAGAAACTTACCACGAAGAGCTCGTACATGGCCCGGTTAGCCGAGTCATTCCGGTTCCTCTCCTCCTCCAACAGCCTAGCCGTCCTCTCCTCATTCTCCCTGTCCCTCTCCGCCGCCTGCCGGTCCCTTTCCGCCAACTGTCGGTCCCTCTCCTCAAAAGCAGCCTGGGTCTTCACTCTCTCTGCCTCAATAGCAGCCTGCAACACCACTCGTTAGCATTGTAATCATCGACGGCCGCAAACACAATGTAATGGAGGAAAGGCTACTGAGTCCGTATAACAAACCTGGAATTCGATTTCCACTGGTCGTAAACGAGGCCGTATCTCAGGATCAGAGCTGGTCTGGCGCTTCTTGATCTGCGGGAGAGTGCTACTACGACGTATCAGTCCATTACCAATGGCTAACGAGCCATGGGACCTCCCGCCACCAGATATCATCACCAGCTCTGGATCAAGAGGCCGGCTCGGGTTAAAGTCCGGCCCTTTCCTCGCCTTCCCCTGCTTAACGTACTGCACCATCTTGTGGTGGGAGGCCTCGTTGCTGAAGTTCTTTGCATTTTCGAGGTCAGACTCAGAGAATAACTTGGCCTTCTTGTACGGTGCAATATTGGACATGCCATAGAGGTCGAACAGCTCTGGCACTGGAGCCTTGTTGTGTCTTGACTAAAAGAGAGGAACAGAGTATTAGTTAAGGACTCAAGCTAGCACAAAGAATGAATTTGCATGAATCATGAAGCAAACCACACATACCCAGTTTTTCCCGTACCCATGTGGGTCGACGCTGCCTAGATGGTGTGGCACACCTTTCATTTTGAAACGCTTCTCCTTTGCTTTGTTGTGGGCGACACGCCATTGGGGAGAGCACCACTCATCCACCAACACCTCCCAGCAGTCCATCTTGTCCGCACACCATCTTGGAGGTACCTAAGTTAAGCAAGAGAAATTTGAGCGCTACGCCTACGAATCAAATCAAGAAAACTAAGTACAAGGCCTTAAGAATAGGTAATTACCTTCATGTACTTCTCCTTACTCAGATACTTGTCCCGGCACTTCTCTTTTCTCCTCCTAATACCAGTCTGTGCGAAGTAGTCTCGAACAGCCTGCGTCCGAGCCTCGTGCCGAAAGTTTCCAAGTAGGCGCCTGCACTCGGCGTCGATAACCCGAGCCGCAGCCTCCTCTTGTCCCTCAGCACACCTGTAGAAGGTCTGCAATCAAACAAGAAAACACGGATTAGAAGGTCTGCAATCAAACAAGAAAACACATGTAGAAGGTATGCAATCAAAGAAGAAAACACAACGTAAATGGCAAAGGAGAAATTACCCAAAACGTGGCGATCACAATGTCGGCCACCGTGCCACACTCGACATCGCCGACCCTATGCTCCGGCGGGGCCGGGGCAGCCAAGTAGTGCTCCCAGGTCATTCCTAGCTCTGGAACCTGGCCCTCACCGGGCAACGTGACCCACCCCGGGAAGCACTGGCGACAAATCACACCAAGGATAGTGTTGGGCCTGCGGACACCATCTTCGTGTGTCCAAGAACTGCAGTATGACAAGGCCAACGCATTAGATATTCAAAGAAACGTCAAGGCAAAAGGTTAAAAAAAAGAGTAAATGCACTTACTTCTCCCCGTTAGGCGCAATCAACCACCTCTGGTCGGGGGTCGCCGGGGTGGGCGGGAGCTTTGTACGATCACGCTGGTAGACTTTGCGCCCCTCAACCCACTCACCCTCGCTATAGCTATCAGGACTATAGTCTCCACCCTGAACACAACTACGGGCACTCGACTCCGTCCAGTCCTCCCATGGGCTCGGCTCCGACTCAACGTGACCCCGTCTGAGCTCTGGAGTCTCGCGGGGCAAAGACTCGGCAGCCCGAGGCTCGGCGGCCCGAGGCTCGTCGTCGGCCCGAGGCTCGTCGGTCGTAGGCGCGTCTGCCATAGGCTCGCCGGCCGGAGGCTCGTGGAGTGGAGTCCGAGACGGGTCCACCTCAGATGGCTCGATCTCAGACGGGGCAGCCCTGTGGTCGGGTGACTCAGCTGGGGGTGGCGGCGAGGAAGGCGTAGCAGCCTTCCTACCTCTCCCGACGCCACGTCCACCTCTAGCAGCCTTCTCCTTCTTACCCCCCCCCCCCGACCTCTCCCGGCCGAAGAAGAAGCGACCGTCGCTGGACTCTGCAAACCGAGATCTAGCGCTCTCCGGAGGCTATGGGGGGGAATGGAACTACCCCTCCCACCACGCGCCGAGGTAGGAGCCCCGGAGCGCTCTCGACCCGCGCCCACCATCTGTCAACACCTGGAATGACAAAGAGTAAACGAAATTAGTACAACATAAAAAAAATGAATACCTGACATGAATAATAATATGTATATAACTTCATTTTAGAGGAATAAATGCTAAGTATAGCTCATTTTAGAGCTATCCTAGGTTAAAGTCATTTTTGAGCTAATTAAGGTTGTTATGTCATTTTTTGAATACAACACAAATGATAGTACAATAGTTAAGTCATCTTATGATTAAAATGTAACACTGTATTAATAGCTGAGATCGACAACATTTGCGTGATCCCAAGTTTTGCGACCATGAAAATGTTTTTCTTCCAAGAAAAATTGTGACTATGCGGTCTTCTATTTTTATGGTATGCAACATAATCTCATTACGTTGCATGGGAGCCACCCAGTGTAGTGATTAGTGAAATTTGGATAGCTGTCATGATAGCTTTACATACAAAGAAAACATAATTGTTGACTTGTTAGACTTATCAAGGACATATATATTGTGTGTTTTTCTCTGAAAAAATCAACATGCGAGATTTGTATTTATGAATTAAACTTTGCACATGCTGTGCACGTACCCGCGTACTAGTTCACTGTTAGAGACAAAGTTTGAAGCAAGGGCGCATGTATACGTGAATCTTCAGCGCAAAAAAAAACCTGAATCTCGATGGCGCCGTGGCAGGGAGGGCCGCCGGAAGGGGGCGGCGCCGTGGCCTGGCTCGGTGGAGGGGCGGGCCGCGGGGCATGCCACGGTGGCCGGGAGGGCCGCGGTGGCCGAGGAGGGGCGGGGGAGGGCCGGCTCGGTGGAGGGACGGGCGGCTTGCTGGGACGGGCTGCGGTGGAGGGACGGGCGCAGGGGCGAGCTGCGGTGGCGGGTAGGGGCGGGGGAGGGGCGGGGGAGGGCTGCGGTGGCGGGGAGGGGCGGGCCGGCGGCGGTGCTGGGCGGTGGTAGGCCGGCGGCGCGCTGGGGTCGTGGCCGCGCGGGTGCGGTAAATTTGGGGCAGACGGTTTTTTTTACACAAGTGGTGGGTGGGTGAGGTGGGGAGAGAGAGAGAGGGGTGGGGCCGGGCTGGAAGAGAGAGAGAGGGGAGGGGCCGGGCTGGGAGAGATGGCTTGCTAGAGGGGAGGGACCTCTTTGCCATCTGCCAGCCGCTGGCTGATGGCAAAGATATGGGCCTTTGCCATCCGCTGGCAGATGGCAAAGAGGTGGGGCTACTGGGCCGTTACAGCGCCGTTATCCATTGGGCCCACCCACTTCTTTGCCATCTGCCAACAGATGGAAAAGATTCTTTGCCATCTGCTGGCAGATGGCAAAGAGGTGGGTTGACAGGTCGTTACAGCACTGGACCCTACCCACCTCTTTGCCATCTGCTGGCAGATGGCAAAGATTATTTGCCATCCACTAGCAGATGGCGAAGAATTGGCTGATGGCAACCATGTTCTTTGCCGTCTGTCAGTTCTTTGCCATTTGTTTTTTATAAGCAGATGGCAAAGACATTCTTTGCCATCAGCTGGCAGATGGCAAAGAGCTGGCTGATGGCAAATTCCTAGTTTCCAGTAGTGACAATGCCTTTGTTGTAGAGAGCGAGATAATTTTTGCGGTTGTATTTTTTCTGAGAAATACCTAGACTTCTCAGTTGAAATTGATATCTCACTTATTGAGTTGTAATATCTTTGTGGTTTATTTCTTTTGAAATTGGACGGTACTTTGTGTTATCCTATTTGGCTTAGATGGATTGATCATGCATGGCGCGCTCCAAAGCGAAGAGTCGGGATTTATTGTAGAGTCATGATTTGAACCAAAATTATGTGGTTATTTTTTTTCTAGCCGAAGTTAGATCAAGCCTGCTAAACTCTGTAGCCTGCTTAAATTACGTGTTTTATGAACATATTCTCGTTTAGCTCTTCAGAATTAAGTAATCCAAAACATTAATTTTTTCATCAACACCATATCGTATATATATACGGATTTGCTATTTTTCAGCTGACTGATTTTCAATTTGCTTTCATTCAAATTGTTGGCCGCTCGATCTCGCGCTGAGATTCACGCTCGGTCCTGTTGGCTTTGTGCTGGTTTTCGGGCTCGTTTTTTTTTTACCGGGCGCGGTTTTCTGCTTCAGCCCATTTGCAGTGCGCCATAGTCTTCAGCCTGTGCGCCTGAGTTTTTTGTAGGAGCTTTGAGCGCGCCATAGTCCTCCATGCCGTGGTCTTGTGTTTTTTGTTGCGGATGTAGGCCAAATCCCGCCCGGTTTGGATCTCGTAGGCCATTTCCCTGGGCAGTGTTCTGCTGTTGATGTGGATGTACGCGTAGACGTAAGTTCTCTGCTGTTGATGTGTAGGTACGTGTATAGGCGTTAGTTTTCAGCGGTGGATCCCGTGGCTTGACTTTTGAAGATCAAGTTCTGGTTGTTCTATATTGGGTTGTAGTTGTAGTTGTAGCCCCTGATTTTACTCATGTTTTTGTTCCACGCTGTTGTTTTATCCTGCTGGTTACTGAATTTCTCTGTTTCGACGTTCCTTTCTCTGTACCTACCTGAATTTTATGCTTGTTCTTTCAGTGTTCCCCCATAATAGGAGTGTATGTTACACTGAGATTTACCTAGTATTGTATGCAGTTTTGCTGTGCGATTTTTAACCCAATTAGCTGCCCCTATAGCTTTATTGTACCTCGTCCTCTGTAGCTTCACTGCAACCTCATGCTTTTCAGTGTTTTTGCCATAGTTTCAGTGTTGATTGCATGAGGATTCCTTTTTCTTGTTGATTGTTTGGTCCAGTAGCATTGGACTAGCTCTGAATTTACAGCTGGCATTGGTGTGTTAGTAGCATTGGTCCAGTAGCATTGGACTAGCTCTGAATTTACTCTGTATTTGTAACTCTGATCTACAATGTAGTTCAACTAGTTCAACTTTTGTTTTTTTAGTCTATATTGTGTCTCTGAATTTCACTGCAATGCCCCCAGTTGTGTTATGATGTATCTCTCAAATTACTTTGTAATGTGTGTCTTTATTTCACTGTAATCCACCAAGTTGTTATTACGTAAATTATCTTTGAAGTACACTGTAATGCGCCAGAATTACAGTCTAATGTATCTCTATATTTTCTGAATTTCACTGTAATGATATCTGAATCTCTAAATTACAGTCTAATGCGCCAGTTGTGTTATGTTAATTTGCATCAGTATTTATAGTGTAAGTCCCACAGTTTCTGGGTGTAAATTGTATCAGCATTTGCACTGTAATTCATGCCCTTTTTTGGTTACTCTGTAATTTGCATCAGTATCATAGTGTAATCCCCTCGGTTTTTGACTGTAATTCTACATCCAGCCTTATTTGGTGTGTAATGCCCCTCCAGTGTAATTTGGACCAGTATTACGGTGTAGTTTCCCATATTCTTTCAGTGTAATTTGCCTGAATTTTATAGTGTAAGTTGGATCAGTATTATAGTGTAAGTAATGTATGTATTTTGTTTCAGTTCTTCAATGTAACTACTGCCCTGATTACAGTGAGCAGTTGAGTTCATATAATTTTCTATTCCGATTCACTGTAATATCGATTCTGGGTTAATGTAATTTAAATTCTAATATATGCAAATAGTTACAGTGATAGCACACAGAAACTTACACTGTGGTATTATATTTTACTATAATTTAAACGCAAGTCTTGCATTTTCAGTTCCTTTAAGTGGTGTTCAACTGTTTAATAGTTTCGGTGTAGCACTTTCTGACTTTCCTAATTTCTATTTTCTGTTCTTTTATTTTATCATGTAATTTGTTTATAGGCTTAATTTTAAGAAATGGGTAGACTCCGCAAGGTTTAGGAACAGGGTGGCCCTGACGAATCATTTTTCGACACTGCAGATTGGTTTGACAAACCGTTCATGCCTAAGGACTTTGCTGATACTGAATCATGCCAGCTGCCATTGGTATTCCTTTTTGTCCTTTATTTTGCTCTTTTTGCTTTACATGAACCATAATAGTACCAGATTACTTACTCCTAACTATACCCTTTTTATGCTCAGGACCTATCTAAGACTGATGGAAATATTAACAAAGCTCTGTTTCACATCTACATGAATCATGTGTGTGAATTTTAATGTTGCTTATCACTTTTGTTTTATTTCTCTCTTCTCTCTGGTTAATTGAATGTTTTTTTCTCCCTTTGTATGTTTTTGGGGTTTCGGGGTTTCGGGGTTTGTCCATCTAGCACTCTCTTACTGTGAGCAATTTACGGTCAGAGTGTTTCAACTGTAAAGACTGCATATCTTACTACTGTAATTCAATTGCAGATTTACAGTGTAAACTCCACTGTAAAACTGTAAATATACTGGTGTAATTCAATTCATTTACACATGTTTCTACTGCAATTTACACTGTAAATCTTTCACTATTTACACTATAATTTTGGGCAAGTCTATTGTAAACTACAGTGTAAAAAATCTATTGTAATTACACTGTAACTCTACTCTAAATTACACTGTAAATCTTCACAGTAAACACTGTATTTGCACTGTAATTTTGGTGTAAATCTACTGTAAATGACATTGTAAAGATATCTACTGTAATTACACTGTAACTCTCCTCTAAATTACACTGTAATCTTCACAGTAAATATTGTATTTGTAGTGTAATTTTGGTGTAAGTCTACTGTAAATTACACTGTAAAGAAATTTACCTTAATAGCACTGTAACTCTTCTCTAAATTCTGTAGTTCATTGTCAGATTTACACTGCCATTGTGTTGTAATTACACTGTATGGAAACACTATTTAAACTGTAGATTCTACTGGTTTAACACTGTGACTGTGCTACAAGTTGATGGAGAAGTGACGCCTTTTCACGCCGGTGCCTATGTTTTTTCGTTCGGGCGTCGTATACAGTATCAATGAACTTTTGGGACCTATTTTTTCAAGTGTTCTCATGTGTCGTGTTTGTCAGGTGTTTTTTGGGCGTATTGAGTCTGTCCTAGCTTTTCGGTCTTTTTTGGTATCGGGTTAGGGAAAACAATTGAATGAGAGATCCGTTAGCGTACATACAACCGCAACAACTTGATTGGCTCGAAAATTTGACTGAAATCGAATTGATTTTCAGTCGACTGTTAAATAGACAGTCCCTATATATAAGACTGGACTATTTTGTTACCGGTAATAGAATAACATTCTGTTACTACCGCCCCCTATATAGGACCGATGACAAATCCTGAACTGGTATATGTAGGAGTACTAGTAAAAAGGAAAAATGGCAGAAAACTTATCCTCTGTCTCCACCGCCGCAACCACCACTCCCATCCTACTGGCTCAGGCCACCGGCCCCGCTCCTGTCTTCCTGGCTCTAGCCACAGCCCTGCTCCCGTCTCCCCGGCTCCGGCCGCTGCCCCCGCTCCCGTCTCCCCTGGCTCCGGCCGCCGCCCCACTTCTGTCTCCCCTAGCTCCAGCCGTCGCCCCGCTCCCATCTCCCCTGGCTCCGGTCGTTGCCCCCCTCCCTTTTCCCCTAGCTCTGGCTGTCGGCCTGCTCGCATCTCCCCTAGCTCCGGCCGTCGCACCGCTCCCGTCTCCCCCGGCTCCGACCGCCGTCCCGCTCGCGTCTCCCTCGGCTCTGGCCGCCGCCCTGCTCCTTTCTCCCCTGGCTCCGGCCGCCGCCCACCCCCGTCTCTCCTACTATTGGCCACCGCCCCACCCCCGTATCTACTAGATCAAGCTGCCACCTCGTCCCCAATTCCTTCCCGGCCCCCAACGTTGTCTAGCTCACCTCCCGCTCAACGCCGGCAAGCCCTCTCGCAACTCATCCTTGCTCCTCCCGAGACCAAAGCGTGCAGCCGTCGACAACCTGGCCGTCGTGCGTCACTGTTGGTCACATTCCTCCGCACCTCCCTAATCCACCACGCGTCACTACTGCCGCTGCGGCGTCACCCCCTGCCGCCAAAGGTCACAGTCCGTTCAAACTGAGTCACCAGGTCGTTCGTCACCACCACCAAAGCCCGTTCAGTTGGTGTCGTTCGTACATCTGCCTATGTGGTCGCTGCGGCTAGTCAACTGGAAGATCTACAGGTCATCAGTCCAACTTCTTGCTCCGCCGTCACTCAAAAAGGAGTCGCATGTTGGCCACCCCATGCTCTACCCCCTGATCCGGCATTTTTGGTATGAATTTGATGAATGCTCTGATGCTCTATTCTTATTCATCTAGAGATTTCTGCTCTTATTACTGTTTGTATTACTTGTACCAGTTTAAAAATTTTAAAGAGACTCAAGTCCAACTTGCAAACCAATAGCAGTCCGCAGGCCACTACTACAGCAAATATCAGAGTGAGTTGCAGTACAACTAGAGTTCGATGGGAGGGTGATAAATTTAAGAAGTATCAGGGTCGTATGTGTGCTGTGTCATTGATCTTTCTCTGAACAATGCTTTCTCTGCCATGGACGGATGCCTTCTCTGTAGATAAGTGCATATGACACTCTGTGCTCTGAAGGTGCTTGTTGATATGCCAATGAGAACATGTACATTTTTCTGCAGGTTTTCTTGTTGATTTATGAGGGATACCACAAGTTCTAACTCTGTGCTCTGAAGGTGCTTGTTGATATGCCAATGAGAACATGTACATTTTTCTGTAGGTTTTCTTGTTGATTTATGAGGGATACCACAAGTTCTATTTTTACAGAAATTGAACTACAGGATATGAAGTTTGATGGACGTGGAGGTTCTTTTGGCCTTGAACTTTATAAGAGTTCAGCTTTCACTTGATTTTCAGTTCAAAATTTGCATTCTTTTCAGTACATCAACTTTAATGTGCAGAACATCAAGGAAATCTTGAAAATTATATGTGCACTCTATGTCTTTTTCTTATGCTTACAAGTATTCTGCGCTCATACTATTATGCATAAGTTCAGGATGCGTGTGGAGTTTCAGATATATGCAATTGAATTAGAGCACCATGCTCTCAGCCATGTAATTTGCAGGGAAAACATTATAAGTTCTAAAAAAATAAATATAGAAATTCATATTTCAAAACAAATGGAGCATTTGGAACTAAAATGAAGTATTTCAAAGTACAGAACTTCTATTTAGGTTTCTTTTGTGTACTTCTAATGTTACTGTGCATGAACTTGTCGTTATTTTTACATGTTTTACATGATTATTATGGTCATTTCGACCTTGACAAATTTCATTTGCTTTTTTCATCCATCTTATAGGTCGAAGGAGCTCCCTTCCGTTGCTGCCTACTAGAACTTGCGTGTGTGCTGTGGCGTGTGTGCTGGTGCATGCCTGGTGCCTGATGCGGCGTGCGAGCATGTACACAAATTGAACTGAGTGATCTCTAGTAAGTGAACTCAATGATCTCCTGTATCTGAACGACAGGGGAGATGCATCATGTACAAAAAAATGGTAGGATCTTGTGGTGTTGCTGCTACTTCTTTCTTGTCATGCCCTAATGTTGCTCCATTCGATTTCATGCTACTTATATGAAAATAATTGATGGTCTAGGTGCTTGTTGAAATGCTTATGAGAACCAAATTTTGTTGTTTGGTATTTGGTATAATAGGGCAAAGAAAGGATACCCTATGTTGCCTCTTAAACATTCGCACAGAAAGAATAGAGCTACTCGGTACACATTATGCACCGGCGTCAGAACATGTTATACTAATTATTAAGTTTAGGAACTATGTTCTAAACTGAAGCTCAGAAAAGGAGACGGGGATATATAGACAGAGTGATGTGCCGTGTGCTGTTAGTTCAGAATAGTTCAGGGAAAAAAGCAGATACTCGTCATGGGTTGTGAAGTAGACAAAGTACATAATCTTCCTACCATGGTCTATGAAGTACATGCAAAAAGGCGCTGCTTGCTGTCGGCGCTCGATTGTTGTGATGAACAGGCCGAGCAACATGACGACGCGAGAAGGGTCAGAATTAGCAGGAGCAGGGTATGGATGAGGAAGGAGCATTAGTATCTTCACTGATGTTGTTGCTGTTCCGTTTCCATCCCTCTCTCATGTGTGAAAGTGATCTTCAGAATGGTGTAGCTAGACCTATCTGCCTTCCTTTACTGAATTTGGCTGGGGCTAGTAGTACCTAAAAAGAGGAAGCTAGCATCTCCGTTTACCTAAACATGTATAACACGTTTGTCATACCCCTTGTATTTTTTGTAGTAGTCAGTCCATGTTTTAAAATCCTGTAAGGTTAGATATATCACCTAAAATAAGTTAAAAGTAAAAAATCTGTAAGTTTAGTGCGTGTGCGGCTACAATTTTGAGCTTCTTGTCCAGTCATACTAGTACTTCAGTGTTGATTCCATGTTTTTTTGTAGTTAGCATTAAAGTGTTTACGATTAAATTTTGCAGGAATGGGTGAGTGCCTTCATCCAAGACACGAGCGACGATTCGGCCTTGGCATCAGAAACTGGTTCAGCTCGATCTCGCACGAGTGGGCAGGTCCTCGATGGCGTGTGCGTCAGTTCCACCCTACGTTCGAAGGTGAGCGTACTTCTGGTAGCCTTCTCGCCGACGGGTAAGTTCCTACAATTGGTTATCTTGCTTCCTCCTGCTTCTCTACTAGAAAAAAGGTGTGTGAATACAAGTGGATTGCAGTGATAAATTTGGTTGGGATTTTTCACTCTAATAGATCTTCTCCGACATGCGGCTGCTGCAGCCAAAGAAGCACCGACACCCTTGATGGTGTATGGTTGCTGAATCCCTGTGTGTTGCCCCAACTAATGCTGCTTTCTAGCATTTAGACGTGGTGCTACTGCTGCTGACGCATGCATTGGCTCTTGCCACCAGTACTGCTGCTGCTGATGTGTGTCGCTATTGGTCCGCTGCTGCTGATGTGCGATGGCACACTCAGTTTAATTCCATATTTTACTTTTCAGTTTGATAAATTATAAGAAGTAGAATAACTACTTGACTGTACAGATTTGCAGCAGTGTAGTTTGCTCTGGTTTACCTTATGCTTGCAGCTGAGTGTACTTATTCTGATGCTCTGGTTGACCTTATGCTTGCAGCTGAGTTGGACTTCCTTCTGTTCGAATGCTTGCAACTTTCAATTATGTTTTTTTCAAAAGCTACTTGCTGTTGTTAGGAGTAAACCACAGCTCGGCGTGGTGACCGGCCTATCAGTTGGTGCAGCGTCGTTCTGCTCGTTGAGACTCCGTGCATGAAGTTGGGCAGCCGGATGTGCATCACTCTTTGGCTCGTGGAGAGGCCCGGTCTTGCGGCCGTTGAGGATCCTGCGCAAGTCCTGGAGCCATGCATGTAGCTAGCAGGAGTTTGTTATTGCATGTACGTGTGCATGCATAGTTAGTTAGTCAGGGCCATGGGTTAGTGGCCCGTGTGGCGTTCTAGTGAGTTAGTGCTCGGTGTGGTGAGCGTGCGTGTGCTAGGTGCGTGTGTGTGCTCCGGGTATAAATCCCCCTGCCTGTGTACTGGTTGGCGGCCGTTGGTATGTGCCGAGCCGAGATGTAGCCTGTGTGTTGAATATAAAGGAGGCGTTGGGGCGTCGGGGCGTTCGTCGCCGGGGGCGTTGGTCGCCAAGAAAAGTGCTCCATCCATCAGAGAGAGAGAGAGCGGTTCCAACAATTGGTATCATGAGCTTGTTGTCTTGGGCGTGCTTGCCGTGCCGGAGGCGTGGCAGCGATGGCGCCGCTCGCTGGCGGCTGCGCGATGGAGCTCCGGGCCGTGTGTCGGCCCATGAAGGCGGCCGGCGCTGTGGCTATCATGGCGCGTGGCGGAGGCGACGGGCGGTGACGTTGTACGTGGGGCGACCGCCGAGGCGCTGCGGCGCGGCGGCGCAACACGGTGTGGCTGCATGGAGGCACTTCATGGCTGCATGGAGGCCGCGGCGGTGCAGGGCAATAAGACGCGGCGGCGAGCCGGGCGCGACCGGTGCGTGTTATGGGTGCGCACTGGATGCGTCGGGCGCGTCGGGACCACGGGAGTGGACCGCGTCGGGGCGCTGGACCTGGTTGCGCAGATCGCTACGTGCGCGATGGGAGCGCGGGCCGGGAGCGCGGGGACGTGGGGAGTGCGCGCGAAGGGCACGGCGGTCGCGGAGACGAGGAGGTCGCGAAGGACCTGCGTGGTGGCACAGAGGTCGCGACGGCTCGGGGCGACAATCGTGAAAGGTGCGTGGCACGGGGGCGCGGCGTGGCGGCTGCCATGGCGGACGCGGAGGTGGCGCGCGGTGAGCGTCTAGTGCAGTCGGGCACGTCGGGCGCGTCAGGTGCACGCGGGACGTGCGGGGCACAGAGGGACGTTAGGCGTGTGTCACCGACGGAGAAGGAGCTCGGCGTGTGTTGCCGGAGTCGTGACGGAGCACGGTGCGACCGGCGTCGGTGCGCCAGGTCGGGTCCGCGGGCTGGGTCACGGCTGCGACGACAACGATGATGAGAGCTGCAACTCCGCCGACGTTGAGGCGAGTCGTGGTTCAACTCCGCCGACGTTGAGGCGAGTCGTGGTTTAGGAGGAGTATGTTAGGAGTAAACCACGGCTCGGCGTGGTGACCGGCCTATCAGTTGGCGCAGCGTCGTTCTGCTCGTTGAGACTCCGTGCATGAAGTTGGGCAGCCGGATGTGCATCACTCTTTGGCTCGTGGAGAGGACCGGTCTTGCGGCCGTTGAGGAGCCTGCGCAAGTCCTGGAGCCATGCATGTAGCTAGCAGCAGTTTGTTACTGCGTGTACGTGTGCATGCATAGTTAGTTAGTCAGGACATGGGTTAGTGGCCCGTGTGGCGTTCTAGTGAGTTAGTGCTCGGTGTGGTGAGCGTGCGAGTGCTAGGTGCGTGTGTGTGCTCCGGGTATAAATCCCCTTGCCGGTGTACTGGTTGGTGGCCGTTGGTATGTGCCGAGCCGAGATGTAGCCTGTGTGTCGAATATAAAGGAGGCGTTGGGGCGCTGGGGCGTTCGTCGCCAGGGCGCTGGTCGCCAGAAAAAGTGCTCCATCCATCAGAGAGAGAGAGCAGTTGCAACAGCTGTAAAGTAGTATATGTGCTCGGATTTAAGTATAGCTTCCAAATAAAATGTGGTTCAAGTTCACAAATTGTTTAGAAGAAGATAGGACAGGAAATCTTGAATGGAAAGCTCATATGAGTGTGAATGGTCTGAGCAAATTGGTAACTGGTGGAGATCATTCATGTTGATTACTTTGGAAAAGAATGGTAGTCCACTAGAGAATTTGTTGAAGATTAGATAGGAGTGAAAAACAGAAGGTTTAGAAGTGATGCTAAAAACTGAGATGTCAAATTTAACATTCTCTTATTTTTGTTCTATTATTTACTTTTAGTTTTGGTGTCTGAATTTGTGGATATATGAGCAGCACCAATATTTATTTCTTCAATTCTCTTCCGCCGTCAGGTCGCAGCCTCTTCCTTCTACAGGTCACCGCCTCCTGCTTCTGCAGGCCGTACCCTATCCCCCATTCCGCAGCGGACAGGCCGTTCATCGCCGGCACCACCGTTCGGCGAGATTAACGTCATAGTTGACCCCATGTTCGCTGGCAAGACCACCATGGTTCTCCACCGGCACCGGTAGGTACTTCACCCTGGTGCCGTCTCTTGCTTACTGATTCATTTCGCCCCTGTTCCTGTCAGTCGGTCAGGGAGTAAGAAGAAAAATGAACACTGAGAAGAGTAGGTATTAAGCCAAGTATATAAAACTAATGTGCTTCAAAGTGTTTTCTTAAATGCATAAACAAAGATTTATTTTAGTTCAGTTCATCATGAGCAGTAGTCCAAGGCCTCAGCTCCTCTTTCCTCTGTAGTGACGATCGCATCAGCTTCACCCTTTCCTTTCTGCTGTAGTTCATGGCTGGAGCTTGCCGGCGATGGCGGATGTGAAGCTTCACCACCATTCGCAGCCCCAAACCCTGATCCAGTTCTTCGTGAGGCTCTTGAGCTTGTATTTTTTTTCCAGTTCATCTAATGTAAGCTATTCAGTACATCTAATTCCCAATCATAAGTACGATTCCCTTTATGTTTTCCATTTTCTTCCTATAACACAAAACATGCACTGTAGGATGAAATGAGAAGATATACTAAAAGAAAATGTGTGGTGGCGCTGTCCATGTTTTCAATTTAAACCACTAGCTTTTTCATACACAAAAAAATCTGCAAATATGTTTGCTAATGTGTGTTTCTAATTGAACCATGCAAGTTTCATTTGATGGCATTCGGCAAAATTGCTACTGTGTTTTTCTAATTGAAATTGCTACTAGATAGATGTGCCTTCTTCGGTGTCACTGTGATATCCACCATTGTGCTTATTGATGTGATGTTTTGGACTTTTTTAGTGCTGTAAAAGTTGTTTACTTCTAGTTGCTGCTTGATGCCACGGCTGAAATGTGCAAGTTCAATCATTGTCATAGAGCGAGTTCGGAAGTTTGATTTAGTTAAAAAGTAGGAAAAGAAAAATCTCAGTGCTAGTGTGGAGAACCTGCAGGTTCTAATAATGTTGTATGCCAGGTTAGGGACAGTCATCCGGGTGCATGGGAGAAACTGCTGATGGAGGACGAGTCAAAGTGTTGTGACTCGCTGCTGCATATCCTCTGATGGTAATGCCCCTCTAGATTTTGCACGTTATTTATGTACAAATTGTTTAAATTTTAATATTTTGTTAGAATTTTTTGGAGTTACAGAAGTTTACTAAATTTCCATATTACTACAGACTGTCCTATTTTTGACAGATTCTGTTTTCTATGTGTTGTTCGCTTATTTTGATGAATCCATGGGTAGTATCGGGGGGTATGAACCATGGTGAAGTTGGAACACAGTAGATAAAGTGCTAATATCAAATTGGAATGAGTTTTCAACAGTACCTAAAGGTAGTGATTTGCTTTAGTATACTAACGGATCTGACAAAGTTTTCGTTAAATTTTTGTGGATGAAGTGTTCGAAGAACGAGGAGTTATCAATGTGAGAAGAATAAAGAGAGTCAAGAGTCCAAGCTTGGGTTTGCCCAAGGCACCCCAAGTAAATATTCCAAGGATACTCAAGCATCTAAGCTTGGGGATGCCCCGGTTGGCATCCCATCTTTCTTCTTCAACAATTATCGGTATACCTCAGTTTTTGTTTTGTTCAAATGATTTTGTGTCATTTGCATTTTTTCTTTTCTTTAGGAACCATGCTAGTATGAGATAGCCCTTCATTGATTTATAGAATTCTTCATGTGCTTCACTTAAATCTTTTAAGTATGACTTTATATAATGCTCTTTGTGCTTCACTTAAATCTTTTGAGTATGTATTCGTGGAACGCTTCGTGTGCTTCACTTATATATTTTGAGCTTGGATATTGATTAGTCTATATTAATTGTAGAATGCTCCATAAACTTCACTTATATCTTTTGGAGTATGAATAATACTATCATCTCAAGTGGGTTTGGAAGAGTTTCAACTTTAGGAATTAGTGATCCTACTATTTTGGAGGGTGTTGAATCTTAGTGTGATATTTATTTGGAAGAGTGTCAACTTTAGTTAGTAATGATTCCACTATTTTGGAAGAGGTTCCAATTGTTGGGGAACGTAGTAATTTCAAAAAAAAATCCTACGCACACGCAAGATCATGGTGATGCATAGCAACGAGAGGGGAGAGTGTGTCCACATACCCTTGTAGACCGAAAGCGGAAGTGTTAGCACAACGCGGTTGATGTAGTCGTACGTCTTCACGATCCGACCGATCAAGTACCGAACGCACGGCACCTCCGAGTTCAGCACACGTTCAACTCGATGACGTCCCTCGAACTCCGATCCAGCCGAGCTTTGAGGGAGAGTTCTGTCAGCACGACGGCGTGGTGACGATGATGATGTTCTAGCGACGCAGGGCTTCGCCTAAGCATTACTACGATATTATCTAGGTGGATTATGGTGGAGGGGGGCACCGCAGACGGCTAAGAGATGCAAGAGATCAATTGTTGTGTCTATGGGGTGCCCCCCTCGTCCGTATATAAAGGGGAGGAGGAGGAGAGGTCCGGCCAAGGGGAGAGGCGCGCCCTAGGGGGGCAATCCTACTCCAAGTAGGTTTGTCTCCCCCCCTTTCCTATTCCAAGAAGGAGAAGGGGGAAGGAGGAGGTGGAGAGAAGGAAGGAGAGGGAGGCCTCCGCCTCCTTCCCTTGTCCAATTCGGACTGCGGCAAGCGGGGCCGCGCGCCACCTCCTGGCTGCCCTATCTCTTCTCCACTATGACCCATAAGGTCGAATAGCTCCTCGGGGGGGGGGGGGGGTCCGGTAACCCCCGGTACTCCGGTATATGCCCGAAACATCCCGGAACCATTCCGGTGTCCAAACATAGTCGTCCAATATATCAATCTTTACGTCTCGACCATTTCGGGACTCCTCGTCATGTTCGTGATCACATCCGAGACTCCGAACAACCTTCGGTACATCAAAACACATAAACTCATAATATAATCGTCATCGAACTTTAAGCGTGCATACCCTACGGGTTCGAGAACTATGTAGACATGACCGAGACACATCTCCGGTCAATAACCAATAGCGGAACCTGGATGCTCATATTGGCTCCCACATATTCTACCAAGATCTTTATAGATCAAACCGCATAACAACATACGTTATTCCCTTTGTCATCGGTATGTTACTTGCCCGAGATTCGATCGTCGGTATCTCAATACCTAGTTCAATCTCGTTACCGGCAAGTCTCTTTACTCGTTCCATAATGCATCATCCCGCAACTAACTCATTAGTCACATTGCTCGCAAGGCTTATAGTGATGTGCATTACCGAGTGGGCCCAGAGATACCTCTCCGACAATCGAAGTGACAAATCGTAATCTCGAAATACGCCAACCCAACAAGTACCTTCGGAGACGCCTGTAGAGCACCTTTATAATCACCCGGTTACGTTGTGACATTTGGTAGCACACAAAGTGTTCCTCCGGTAAACGGGAGTTGCATAATCTCATAGTCATACGAACATGTATAAGTCATGAAGAAAGCAATAGCAACATACTAAATGATCAAGTGCTAAGCTAACGGAATGGGTCAAGTCAATCACATCATTCTCTAATGATGTGATCCCGTTAATCAAATGACAACTCATGTCTATGGCTAGGAAACTTAACCATTTTTGATTCAACGAGCTAGTCAAGTAGAGGCATACTAGTGACACTACGTTTGTCTATGTATTCACACATGTATTATGTTTCCGTTTAATACAATTCTAGCATGAATAATAAACATTTATCATGAAATAAGGAAACAAATAATAACTTTATTATTGCCTCTAGGGCATATTTCCTTTAGTCTCTCACTTGCACTAGAGTCAATAATCTAGCTCACATCGCCATGTGATTTAACAACAATAGTTCACATCACCATGTGATTAACACCCATAGTTCACATCGCTATGTGACCAACACTCAAAGAATTTACTAGATTCGGTAATCTAGTTCACATCGTTTATGTGATTTAACACCCAAAGAGTACTAAGGTGTGATCATGTTTTGCTTGTGAGAGAAGTTTAATCGATGGGTCTGCCAAATTCAGATCCGTATGTATCCAGATTAAGACTTAGAGTCATCTGGATCAATGCCAAAACTTGTATTGACATAACCCTTTACGACGAACCTTTTGTCACCTCCATAATCGAGAAACATATCCTTATTCCACTAAGGATAATTTTGACCGCTGTTCAGTGATCTACTCCTAGATCACTATTGTACTCCCTTGCCAAAATTTGTGTAGGGTATACAATAGATCTGGTACACAGCATGACATACTTTATAGAACCTATGGCTGAGGCATAGGAAATGACTTTCATTCTCTTTCTATCTTCTGCCGTGGTCGGGCTTTGAGTCTCACTCAATTTCACATCTTGTAACACAGGCAAGAACTCTTTCTTTGACTGTTCCATTTTGAACTACTTCAGAATCTTGCCAAGGTATGTACTCATCGAAAAAACTTATCAAGCGTCTTGATCTATCTCTATAGATCTTGATGCTCAATATGTAAGTAGCTTCACCGAGGTCTTTCTTTGAAGAACTCCTTTCAAACACTCATTTATGCTTTGGAGAATAATTCTACATTTTTTCTGATCAACAATATGTCATTCACATATACTTATTAGAAATGTTGTAGTGCTCCCACTCACTTTGTTGGAAATACAGGCTTCACCGCAAGTCTGTATTAAAACTATATGCTTTGATCAACTTATCAAAGCGTATATTCCAACTCCGAGATGCCTGCACCAGTCCATAGATGGATCGCTGGAGATTGCATATTTTGTTAGCACCTTTAGGATTGACAAAACCTTCTGGTTGCATCATATACAACTCTTCTTTAAGAAATCCATTAAGGAATGTAGTTTTGACATCCATCTGCCAAATATCATAAAATGTGGCAATTTGCTAACATGATTCGGATAGACTTAAGCATCGCTACGAATGAGAAAAATCTCATCATCGTCAACACCTTGAACTTTGTCAAAAAACCTTTTTCGACAAGTCTATTTTTGTAGATAGTAACACTACTATCAGCGTCCGTCTTCCTCTTGAAGATCCATTTATTTTCTATGGCTTGCCGATCATCGAACAAGTCAATCAAAGTCCTCACTTTGTTCTCATACATGGATCCCATATCAGATTTTATGGCCACAAGCCATTTTGCAGAATCTGGGCTCATCATTGCTTCCTCATAGTTCATAGGTTCGTCATGGTCAAGCAACATGACCTCCAGAATAGGATTACCGTACCACTCTGGTGCGGATCTTAATCTGGAAGATGTATAAAGTTCGATAGTAACTTGATCTGAAGCTTCATGATCATCATCATTAGCTTCCTCACTACTTGGTGTAGGAATCACTAGAACTGATTTCTTTGATGAACTACTTTCCAAAAAGGGAGCAGGTACAGTTACCTCATCAAGTTCTACTTTCCTCCCACCCACTTCTTTCGAGATAAACTCCTTCTCTAGAAAGGATCCATATTAAGCAACAAAGATCTTGCCTTCGGATCCGTGATAGAAGGTGTACCCAGTAGTCTCTTTTGGTTATTGTATGAAGACACACTTCTCCGATTTGGGTTTGATCTTATCATGCTGAAACTTTTTCACATAAGCATGGCAACCCCAAACTTTAAGAAACGACAACTTACGTTTCATACTAAACCACAGTTCATTCTGTGTCGTCCCAACGGATTTTGATGGTGCCCTATTTAACATGAATGCAGCTGTCTGTAATGCATAACCCCAAAACGATACTGGTAAATCAGTAAGAGACATCATAGATTGCACTATATCCAATAAAGTACGGTTATGACGTTCGGACACACCATTATGTTGTGGTGTTCCAGGTGGCATGAGTTTGTGAAACTATTCCACATTTTTTAATTGAAGACCAAACTCGTAACTCAAATATTCACCTCTGCGATTAGATCGTAGAAACTTAATTTTCTTGTTACGAAGATTCTTCACTTCACTCTGAAATTCTTTGAACGTTTCAAATGCTTCAGACTTGTGTTTCATTAAGTAGATATACCCATATCTGCTCAAATCATCTGTGAAGGTCAGAAATGTCACGCCCAATATGCGACCCTATCCAAAAGGAACTCGAAGGTCCTACCAAGGATAGACCCGCATATTGAAACGCTTTTGCAAGGTGGATATCATTACATCAACATTACATAATAAGTAGGGATACATACAAAACATACAATGTCACATGAATACAACAATACAACATACAAGAACAACATCCGACTACGGATGAATCATAAACAGAAACTCAAACAATATCCACCCTGCTAGCCCAGGCTGCCGACCTGGAACCTATCCCCTGATCGAAGAAGAAGTAGAAGAAGAACTCCAAAACAAGCAAGCATCGCTCTCACGTCATGATCATCGCATAACCTGTACCTGCAACTGTTGTTGTAGTAATCTGTGAGCCACGAGGACTTAGCAATCCCATTACCATGGGTATCAAGACTAGCAAAGCTTAAAGGGAAAGGAAGGGGTAAAGTGGTGAGGTTGCAGCAGCGGCTAAGCATATATGGTGGCCAAACATACGCAAAAGAGAGCGAGAAGAGAAACAAAGGAACGATCGTGAAGCTAGCAATGATCAAGAGGTGATCCTGAACTCCTACTTACGTCAATCATAACACAGAAAACCGTGTTCACTTCCCGGACTCCGCGGCTACACATGCGGTTTATGTGTTTTAATTCGGATCTGGTGTCAAGTTATCTACAACCGGACATTAACAAATTCCCATCTGCCACATAATCGCGGGCACAGCTTTCGAAAGATAATACCCTGCAGGGGTGTCCAAACTTAGCCCATGATAAGCTCTCGCGATCAACGAAGGATATTCCTTCTCCCCGGGAAGACCCGATCAGTCTTGGAATCCCGGCTACAAGACATTTCGACAGTAATAAAACAAGACCAGCAAGACCTCCCGGCGTGTCGACATCCTGATAGTAGCCGCACGTATCTCGTCTCAGGCCACGACCGGATGAGCAGTACGTACAACTAGAACCAGCCCTCAAGTTTCCCCGAGGTGGCGCTGCAAGTGGCTCTAGTTTGGACCAACACTTAGACAAGCATTGGCCCGGGGGGGCTAAAATAAATATGACCCTTGGGATGCGCGACTCCCAAGGGAAAAAGGTAATAGGTGAGGCAAATGGTAAAACCAATGTTAGGACTTGCTGGAGGAGTCTTATTCAAAGCGAACTGTCAAGGGGGTCCCATAAATCACCCGACCGCGTTAGGAACGCAAAATCCGGGAACATAACACCGGTATGACGGAAACTAGGGCGGCAAGAGTGGAACAAAACACCAGGCATAAGGCCGAGCCTTCCACCCTTTACCAAATATATAGATGCATTAATTAAATAAGAGATATTGTGATATCCCAACATAACCCTGTTCACCATGGAGCAATCTTCAACTTCACCTGCAACTAGCAACGCTATAAGAGGGGTTGAGCAAAGCGGTAACATAGCCAAGCAATGGTTTGCTAGGAATGGTGTCAAAGGTTAGAGGTTCATGGCAATTTGGGAGGCTTGATGAGCAAAAGATAGGTAACGCAGCATAGCGATAGAACGAAGCAACTAGCATAGCAATGATAGTAGTGAGATCCAAGGTGACGTTCATCTTGCCTGAAATCCCGCTAGGAAGAAGAACGAGTCCATGAAGAAGATGAAGCCATGAAGACGAACCACACGTAGACGAACGAATCCTCACGATCGCAACAAAACGGGAACTATCGAGAAAAAGCACATAACATGGTAAACACACCACACATAGCCAAGACATGATGCACAACAAGCATGATGCAAGACAAGACTACATGAAGCTACTCATGACAAGAGATGATGCAAACAAGAACAACACATCAAAGCAAGTTTAAATGAGGCCGGAAACAACATATAACAATTCCGGTAAGTCCTCATCATATTTCGAAATTGGTCCAGATCTGAATAAACATTACGTTCAAGTTGTTAAACAGCAAGTTAAGAGCACCAAGAGGATCTACACGAAATTCTAGTCAAGTTACATATAAAGTTCATTAGATTCGGAGCTACGGCCTAGAAGATATGAGCAAAACAAGTTAAACATGGCATTGATGCAAAATGCATACAAACATCAAGCAAACACCTCAAAACAAGGATGCAACATAATAATATGAAGCTACATGCAAAATCAAGCAAGTTTCATATAGAGCACATTCAAAACGGAGCAACGGTTCAACACACACTCCAAACATGATATAGCAACAATCTGTCCAAAACAGCAACTAGGCTTATTGCAAGCATTAAAACAATATGCTACAGCATCTCAACGTAATAACAAAAGGCATGGGCATGAAGTACAAGTAAAGCACAACAAAACATGAACACTGAGCTATCTCCATAAAATACTAGAACATGCTCAAAAGGACATGGGAAGATTGCAAATAATAACAGTTTCAGACTTATCAGGAAATAACATCAGGTTGCAATGTTTAGAGCTATCAAACAACATGTTACAGGAACTTATCATGGAAAAAAAGGCATGGCATGATACTACTAAATGCATAGAACAACAGTCCCTTACTGACCATGAGCCAAAAGGGCACAGAAAATATGATGGCACCCATGTAAACATGGCAAATGTTATGACAGATTCATACATGGCAGGAACAACAATAAGTAGGCATGTTGGTGAGCTTGAACCACTCACCACAGTGAATTACATGGCATGGCAAGGCAACCAACAGTAAGAAGAAATGTTTAAGAAGCTAAGCATGGCAAGAGCAAGTTCATAGGGTGCATGGATCACTAGAAAAGCACATGGCCAAAACTGAACTTCATGTTAACAGGTTGACAACAATATTATTTAGCAAACTTTGGAGCAAGATAAGAACATGATACAGCAGGCTATAAATGCAACCAGGGGCATGAATGGATAGAGCAAGACATGTATAACAAAACATCCTTAGTGAACATCTCCAAAATAATGCATGAAATGACTTGTAGCAGCAGGTTTACATAGCAACAAATTATAACAGAATCTGTCAGGAAAACAGCAACAACAAGTACCCTACTTAACAAGCTCGATGCACTCAGTACAAGAGTCACAAAAATACATGGATGGAACCCCTGTAAAGATGGCATAGCATAGATCAAAACACATGTAGACATCAACCTCATAGGCTGCACACATCAAACGTGGCAAAAATGACAAATGAGTATGTTATAACAGTTTCAGCAGATTAACATCAACAAGCACTCTTCCAACAGCATTTCGGGCATCAACATGAGCTCAAATGAAAATGATGAAATGGAATGAAATGAAGTACTCGTCGAGTCAAACAATTTGACATATTGCACGCGCAAAATGGAGCTACGGATGCAGAGATACAATGCGATGAACATGGCATGATGAAGCTGAAATATTTGGGACTTAGAGAAAAACAGAGGGGGAGGAAAGTCAACCATGGGCGGTGGATCTGGATCCGGGTGGCACGGATCCCGAGGATCGCCGGAGTGCGCCGGAGGTAGGGGAGGACGCCGACGAGGCCGGGCCGGACCGGACGGCGCGGAGAAGGGCGGCGGCAGGAAGAGGCGCGGGGAGGCGGCGGTGGCCCGGCGACCGGAGCGGGCGGCGAAGGGCGGCGGCCGGCGGGGCGCGGCGTCGCTGGGAGGCGGCGGGGTCGGCGCAGGGTCACGGGGGCGAGCCGAGGACCGAGGGGCGGCAGCGCGGCTGGATCCGGGCGTGGCCCTGGCGGTCGGCGGCGGGGCAGAGGTGCCGGCGGGCGGCGGCGGAGCGCGCGAGGGCGCGGGGCGGCGTGCGCGGGCCCGGGCGGGCCTGCCCTGGGCCCCGCGGGCCGCGGCGGCGAGGTGCCGGCCAGGGACACGTGGCGCCCCCTGGTTGGCTGCGGCGGCGGGGGGAGGCGACGTGGCGACCGGCGATTGGCTGGAGCGACGTGGAGGCTGGACATGTCCGGCGCGATGGACATGTCCGGCAGCGCGAGGAGGAAGATGACTAGGGTTTACCCGCGAATTCGGGGGAGGGGACTAATTTATAGGTAGAGGGAGCTAGGAGAGTCCAAATGAGGAGCGGTTTTCAGCCACGCGATCATGATCGAACGACCGAGAGCATGGAGGGGAGTTAGATGGGTTTTGGGCCACTTTGAAGGAGGTGTTGGGCTGCAACAAAAGAGGGCTTTTACGGTTACCCGGTTAACCGTTGGAGTATCAAACGACCTCCAAATGGCACGAAACTTGACAGGCGGTCTACCGGTGCTATACCAAGGCCACTTGGCAAGCCTCGGGCCATTCCGAGAAAGTTTAACACCCACTCACGAAGAGAGGCAAGAAGGGGACGCCGGAGGACATAGGAGCGCCGGATTGCAAAACGGACAACGAGAAAATGCTCGGATGCATGAGATGAACACGTATGCAAAATGAAATGCACATGATGACATGATAAAATGCAACACGCAAGCAAATGACATGGCAACGACGGGGAATAACTGGCGGACACCTGGCGCATCGAATCCGGGGCGTTACAAGAAAATAACGATACTTGCCGTGAGCCTTAACACTCATCGGATCGCATACATTGGTATGTATTATTTCCAATAAGCCAGTTGCTCGCTCCATTGTTCTTGAGAATGGAGTCTTAGTCATCTTGCCCAAAAGGCATGGTTCGCAAGCATCAAATGATTCATAACCAAGTGATTCCAAAAGTCCATTTTTATGGAGTTTCTTCATGCGTTTTACACTAATATGGCCCAAACGGCAGTGCCACAAATAAGTTGCACTATCATTATCAACTTTTCATCTTTTGGCGTCAATATTATGAATATGTGTATCACTACGATCGAGATCCAACAAACTATTTTCATTGGGCGTATGACCATCAAAGGTTTTATTCATGTAAATGGAACAACAATTATTCTCTGACTTTAAATGAATAACCGTATTGCAATAAACATGATCAAATCATATTCATGCTCAACTCAAACGCCAAATAACATTTATTTAGGTTTAACACTAATCCCGAAAGTATAGGGAGTGTGTGATGATGATCATATCAATCTTGGAGCCACTTCCAACATATATCGTCACTTCACCCTCAACTAGTCTCTGTTTATTCTGTAAGTCCTGTTTCGAGTTACTAATTTTTAGCAACCGAACAAGTATCAAATACTCAGGGGCTACTATAAACACTAGTAAGGTACGCATCAATAACCTGTATATCAAATATACCCTTGTTCACTTTGCCATACTTCTTATCCACCAAATTCTTGGGGTAGTTCCGCTTCCATTGACCAGTTCCTTTGCAGTAGAAGCACTTAGTCTCAGGCTTAGGTCCAGACTTGGGTTTCTTCGCTTGAGTAGCAACTTGCTTGCCGTTCTTTTTGAAGTTCCCCTTCTTCCCTTTGCCCGTTTCTTGAAACTAGTGGCTTTTGTCGACCATCAACACTTGCTTTTCTTGGTTTCTACCTTCGTCGATTTTAGCATCATGAAGAGCTTGGGAATCGTTTCCGTTATCCCTTGCATATTATAGTTCATCACAAAGTTGTAGTAACTTGGTGATAGTGACTAGAGAATTTTGTCAATCACTATCTTATCTGGAAGATTAACTCCCACTTGATTCAAGTGATTTTAGTACTCAGACATTCTGAGCACATGCTCACTAGCTGAGCGATTCTCCGCCATCTTGTAGGCAAAGTACTTGTCAAAGGTCTCATACCTTTTGACATGGGTATGAGTCTGAAATACTAATTTGAACTCTTTGGAACATCTCATATGCTCCGTGGCGTTTCAAAAACGTCTTTGAAGCCCCGATTCTAAGCCGTAAAGCATGGTGCACTAAACTATCAAGTAGTCATCATACCGAGCTTTGCCAAACATTCATAACGTCTGCATATGCTCCTGCAATAGGTCCGCCACCTAGCGGTGCATCAAAGACATAATTCTTCTGTGCAGTAATGAGGATAATCCTCAGATCACGGACCAAGTCCGCATCATTGCTACTAACATCTTTCAACATATTTATTCTCTAGGAACATATAAAAATAAATGGGGAGCAACATCGTGAGCTATTGATCTACCACATAGATATGCTAATACTACCAGGACTAAGTTCATGATAATTTAAAGTTCAATTAATCATATTACTTAAGAACTCCCACTTAGATAGACATCTCTCTAATCATCTAAGTGATCACGTGATCCAAATCAACTAAACCATGTCTGATCATCACGTGAGATGGAGTAGTTTTTCAATGGTGAACATCACTATGTTGATCATATCTACTATATGATGCACGCTCGACCTTTCAGTCTCAGTGTTTTGAGGCCATATCTGCATATGCTAAGGCTCGTCAAGTTTAACCTGAGTATTCTGCGTGTGCAAAACTGGCTTGCACCCGTTGTAGATGGACGTAGAGCTTATCACACCCGATCATCACATGGTGTCTGGGCACGACGAACTTTGGCAACGGTGCATACTCAGGGAGAATACTTTTATCTTGAAATTTAGTGAGAGATCATCTTATGATGCCACCGTCAATCAAAGCAAGATAAGATGCATAAAAGATAAACATCACATGCAATCAATATAAGTGATATGATATGGCCATCATCATCTTGTTCTTGTGATCTCCATCTCCGAAGCACCGTCATGATCACCATCGTCACCGGCGCGACACCTTGATCTCCATTGTAGTATCGCTGTTGTCTCACCAACTATTGCTTCTACGACTATCGCTACCACTTAGTGATAAAGTAAAGCAATTACAAGGCGATTGCATTACATACAATAAAGAGACAACCATATGGCTCCTGCCAGTTGCCGATAACTCGGTTACAAAACATGATCATCTCATACAATAAAATTTAGCATCATGCCTTGACCATATCACATCACAACATGCCCTGGAAAAACAAGTTAGACCTCCTCTACTTTGTTGTTGCATGTTTTACGCGGCTGCTACGGGCTAAGGAAGAACCGTTCTTACCTACGCATCAAAACCACAACGATAGTTTGTCAAGTTAGTGTTGTTTTAACCTTCGCAAGGACCGGGCGTAGCCACACTCGGTTCAACTAAAGTTGGAGAAACTGACACCCGCTAGTCACCTGTGTGCAAAGCAGGGCGGTAAAACCAGTCTCGCGTAAGCGTACGCGTAATGTCTGTTCGGGCCGCTTCATCCAACAATACCGCCGAACCAAAGTGTGACATGCTGGTAAGCAATATGACTTGTATCGCCCAAAACTCACTTGTGTTCTACTCGTGCATATAACATCTACGCATAAAACCTGGCTCTGATACCACTGTTGGGGAACGTAGTAATTTTAAAAAATTTCTTACGCACATGCAAGATCATGGTGATGCATAGCAACGAGAGGGGAGAGTGGTCCATGTACCCTCGTAGACCGAAAGTGGAAGCGTTAGCACAACGTGGTTGATGTAGTCGTACGTCTTCACGATCCGACCGATCAAGTACCGAACGCACGGCACCTCAGAGTTTAGCACACGTTCAACTCAATGACATCCCTCGAACTCCGATCCAGCCGAGCTTTGAGGGAGAGTTCCGTCAGCACGATGGCATGGTGATGATGATGATGTTCTACCGATGCAGGGCTTCGCCTAAGCTCTTCTATGATATTATCGAGGTGGATTATGGTGGAGGGGGCACCGCACACGGCTAAGAGATCCAAGAGATCAATTGTTGTGTCTATGGGGTGCTCCCCTCCTCCGTATATAAAGGGGAGGAGGAGGAGAGGGCCAGCCAAGGGGAGAGGCGCGCCCTAGGGGGGCAATCCTACTCCAAGTAGGTTTGCGCCCCCCCTTTCCTATTCCAAGAAGGAGAAGGGGGAAGGAGGAGGTGGAGAGAAGGAAGGGGAGGGGGGCCGCCGCCCCCTTCCCTTATCCAATTAGGACTAGGGCAAGGGGGGCCAAGCACCACCTGCTGGCTGCCCTCTCTCTTCTCCACTAAGGCCCATAAGGCCCAATAGATTCCCCCGGGGGGGTTCCGGTAACCCCCGGTTCTCAGGTATCTGCCCGAAACCTCCCGAACCATTCTGGTGTCCAAACATAGTCGTCCAATATATCGATCTTTACGTCTCGACCATTTCGGTACTCCTCGTCATGTTCGTGATCACATCCGAGACTCCGAACAACCTTCGGTACATCAAAACACATAAACTCATAATATAATCGTCATCGAACTTTAAGCGTGCGGACCCTACGGGTTCGAGAACTATGTAGACATGACCGAGACGCATCTCCGGTCAATAACCAATAGCGGAACCTGGATGCTCATATTGGCTCCCACATATTCTATAAAGATCTTTATCGGTCAAACCGCATAACAACATACATTATTCCCTTTGTCATCGGTATGTTACTTGCCCGAGATTCGATTGTCGGTATCTCCATACCTAGTTCAATCTCATTACCGGCAAGTCTCTTTACTCGTTCCGTAATGCATCTTCCTGCAACTAACTCATTAGTCACATTGCTTGCAAGGCTTATAGTGATGTGCATTACCGAGTGGGCCTAGAGATACCTCTCTGACAATCGGAGTGACAAATCCTAATCTCGAAATACACCAACCCAACAAGTACCTTCGGAGACACCTGTAGAGCACCTTTATAATCACCCAGTTACGTTGTGACGTTTGGTAGCACACAAAGTGTTCCTTCGGTAAACGGGAGTTGCATAACTCATAGACATAGGAACATGTATAAGTCATGAAGAAAGCAATAGCAACATACTAAACGATCAAGTACTAAGCTAACGGAATGGGTCAAGTCAATCACATCATTCTCTAATGATGTGATCCCGTTAATCAAATGACAACTCATGTCTATGGCTATGAAACTTAACCATCTTTGATTCAACGAGCTAGTCAAGTAGAGGCATACTAGTGACACTATGTTTGTCTATGTATTCACACATGTATTATATTTCTGGTTAATACAATTCTAGCATGAATAATAAACATTTATCATGAAGTAAGGAAATAAATAATAACTTTATTATTGCCTCTAGGGCATATTTCCTTCACCAATTGATTATGAGAACAAAGTTGTTATCTATGATGATTATTGTGATGACATGTATGCTATAAAGAATAATGTTAACCATGAAACTTGTCATCATGATTGTAATTTTCAATTGCATTATGCCTCACATGATAGTTATTTTGTTGAGTTTGCTCCCACTATCCCGAATGACAAGAATTCCGCTTATGTGGACAGTAGAAAAATTTCTATGCTTGTAGATCATGAAAAGAATGATTTATGTGATGGTTATATTGTTTAACTCATTCATGATGCTACTTAAAATTATTATGAGGGAGGAATACATGCTTGTAGGAGTTGAAATAATATCAAGTTTCCTCTCTATGTGCTTAAAGTATTGAAGTTATACTTGTTTTGCCTTCCTATGCTAGTTGATTCTTGTTCCTATAAATTGTGTGCTCAAAAAATCCCTAGGAATAGTAAGTGGGTTAGATTTAAATGTGCTAGTCATATTCTTCATGATGCTCTCTCTATGTTTCAATTCTTATCTTTTATGTGAGCATCATTGAAATCATCATGCCTAGCTAAAAGGCATTGAAGAAAAGCGCTTGTTGGGAGACAACCCAATATTTATCCTTACTGTTTTTGTGTGTTAACATGATTAAGATACTGTAGTAATCATGATTATAGCTTTTGTTTCAATAAAGTGCCAAGTAAGACCTTTGGGAAGACTCGGGTGAAAGTTAATGTGATCTTGCTGTAAAAAACAGAAACTTTGCGCTCACGAGATTAGCTGTCATATTTTACAGAAGGGTGATTTTGAGTTGATTCTTTTTGCAGAAGATTAATAGACAAATTTCTCACGTCCACCAATTTATTTCAGAATTTTGGGAGTAGCATAAGTGTGGTTTTTGTTCAGATCATTACATACTATTCTGTTTCAGGCAGATTCTGTTTTTAATGCATATTTGCTTGTTTTCTAGTTTTTATGGCTTATATTGCTCAATATAAATTGTAGAAATGATATGGTACAGTAGACATTATGTGAGATCAATTATGAATCTTGTCTTTGACAGTACCAAAGTGAATGATTTACTCTTTATCATACTAACCCATCTTACAAAGTTCCGTTAAGTTTTGTGTGATTGAAGTTTTAAAGTTTTGAGTGAGATATCGATATGGGGAGAATAAGGAGTGGAAAGACTCTAAGCTTGTGGATGCCCAAGGCACCCCAAGGTAATATTCAAGGAAGACTCAAGCCCCTAAGCTTGGGGATGCCCTGGAAGGCATCCCCTCTTTCGTCTTCAAAACTATCGGTATACCTTACTCGGAGCTATATTTTTATTCGTCACATTATATGTGTTTTGCTTGGAGCGTATTTTCAATTTTACTTGCTGTTTGAATAAAATCATTGGATTTGAAATCTTGAATGAAAAAGAATCCTCCCATGGCTAGTTAATTATTTGACTACTCAGTGTTCTTCACTTATATCTTTGTGGAGTAGTTCGTCATTTACTCACGTGCTTCATGTATATCCTATGAGTAAATGGTTGAATGAATTGAATATCATAAATCTGAATTTATGTACATTTCACATGCTTATAACATGGGGAGTAATGACTTCACACATAATAAGTATAGGTAGTAAACTTATTGAAAGTTAACAAACGCAGAATTGGTCACTTGAACAATTCATGAAAGAATATTGAAGGAAGAGAGATTTCACATATAAATATACTATCTTGGACATCTTTTGTAATTGTGAGCACTCATTAAAATATGACATGCTAAAAAGTTGATGTTGGACAAGGAAGACAACTTAATGGGTTATGTTTTCCCATATCCAAAAAGTTATATTGTCTTGGATCATCCAACATGTTGAGCTTGCCTTTCCCTATCATGCTAGCCAAATTCTTCGCACCAAGTAGAGATACTACTCGTGCCTCCAAACATTCCTTAACCCAGTTTTGCCATGAGAGTCCACCATACCTACCTATGGATTGAGTAAGATCCTTCAAGTCATTTGTCATCGGTGCGTGCAATAAAATTGCTCCTTAAATATGTAAGATCTATTAGTGTGAAGAAAATAAGCTTTATACGAACTTGTGATAGAGAAGAAATAAAAGCGACGGACTGCATAATAAAGATCTTTATCACAAGCGGCAATATAAAGTGACGTTCTTTTGCATTAATATTTTGTGCATCCAACTATAAAAGTGCATGACAACCTCTGCTTCCTCAGCGAAGGGCCTATCTTTTAATTTTATCTTCTACCCTTATACAAGAGCCATGGTGATTTTCACCTTTCCTTTTTACACTTTTTCCTTTGGCAAGCACTTTGTGTTGGAGCGATCCGGATATATATATCCACTTGTATGTAGGTTTTCATAAAGTATTTGTTCGCAGACGAACACGTCACTGTGTACCTCCAACACCGAGGGTGATGCACCGCAGCTCACGTCGAAGGAGACCCGCCGGAAGCGCGGTACGCAAGACAATCCGGCGGGCGCTTTTGAGCACCCGAAACCCCACGCGCCCGGGAGGGACCCCGTCTGGACGCGCGGTGGCTATGGGCTGCCCTAGGTCGGTTCGCCCGCCCCTAGAGCCTCGAGGATCGCTGCCCTCCAATATGAAGAACAAACGAAGAACGAGAGAGAAAGAACAAGGGAGGGATGTAAAAGTAGGGTAAAAAGTAGATGAGTTTTGCGATTGTGTGTTGTTTTTCAATCGGCCGTCACCTCTTGTCTATATAAGAGGCGGTTGGACTTCCCGTACAATAAAAGGACTTGCCTAGCCGTCCAAATCATCAAAACCTAATAAAACACGGACTATTCACGACCCCCGGTCCGGATGTCCGGCTCAAGGCCCGGATGATCCGGCCTAGCCCAGTTTCTTGACAGCAGCTTATTGTTTTGACTCTAGAATCCTCATGCGACCTCGGATTTGGACGTTTTTATATCAAAATCAACCGTCTCGACGATACGCACAACTTTCATGTTGAACACTTTTTCATCCGAGGCCATCTTGAGGGTGTTTCGGGCCGTTTTCTAAAGTCTGCAGCAGAAAAACGTGTCCGGACACCCGGACGATTGCCCGGATTGTCCGGCCTTTACCCGGATCATCCGGGAGTTGATCCAGATCATCCGGCTTTAACTTTTAGCTTCTGTTGTTTTGGTCAATTTTTCGGCCCTCGGCCAGATGATCTGGACCCCGGTCCGGATGATCCGGCCATACAGTGCTGCAGCGCACAGTTTTGGCTGTAACTTTTGCATACGAACTCGGATGGGGACGATCTTTATATCAAAATCGTCCGTATCGACGAGACGAAGAACTTTTCTGTGGTAACTTTTTCCATCAGAGGTCATCTTGATTAGGTTTTATGCCATTTTCTAATCTGGTGTCAACACGAGTATCTCCGAAATTGGCATATCTTTTACACTTGAGCTCCGTTTTGATCCATCTTCACATTTACTTTGATTATCTTGAAGAGTACCATCAAATGGTGACATGAACTCATAAATTTGACCTCATCTTGCTACAGCCTCAAGTCACTCTTTGCGATCATGCCCTTTTTGAGCGTCAACAGTATTATTGTTGACATTACCCTTGAGGTAAAAGGTTGGGAGGTGAAACTATAAGCCCCTATTTTTGTTTGTGTCGGATTAAAACTTTGAACCCATAAATATCACGTGAGTGTTAGCAATTGTGAAAGACTATATGATAGTCGAGTATGTGGGATTTGTTAAATAAAAGCTCTTACATAGACCCTTCCTGAAAATAAGATGAATTGCAATTGTTTGATGACTAGGAACATAGTTTGTTAGTTTTCAACAAAGTTTATGGTCTATGCTTTAACATGTGAATAGCTTGCTACTTGATCATGAGAAGTTTTATGAGATGAGCTACTGTTATGACATATAATGCTGCTAGAAAAGGTGAATGAAATTATCATTGATCAAACTTGTGCACCTGCTAGCATTCACACGTCATAAATTATTTCTTTTATCATTGACCTACTCGAGGACGGCAGGAATTAAGCTTGGGCATGCTTGATACGTCTCCAACGTATCTATAATTATGAAGTATTCATGCTTTTATATTATCCATCTTAGATGTTTTATATGCATTTATATGCTATTTTATATGATTTTTGGGACTAACCTATTAGCCTAGAGCCCAGTGCCAGTTTCTGTTTTTTCCTTGTTTTTGAGTTTTACAGAAAAGGAATACCAAACGGAGTCCAATTAACCTGCCAATTTTGACAATTTTTTAAAGAAGCTCACGGAGCGTCGGAGATGGACCAGAAGAGTCCCGAGCCGTCCACGAGGATGGAGGGCGCCCCCCCCCCTATCTCATGGATGACTCGGAGACCCCCCCTGACGTGAAACCGACGCCAAAAATTCATATAAATAGAGAAACACCCAGAAAGAAACCTAGATCGGGAGTTCTGCCGCCGCAAGCCTCTGTAGCCACGAGAAATCAATCTAGTCCCTCTTTGGCACCCTGCCGGAGGGGGCCATCATCACCCGAGGCCATGGAGGAGGATCCCGGAGGGGCCATCATTGCCATGAAGGCCATGATCCAGAGGGAGAACCTCTCCCCATGCGGGGGAAGGCCATGGAGGAGGAAGCACAAGCAGGGGAAGCTCTCCTCCTCTCTCTCGGTGGCGTCAGAGTGCCACTGGGAGGGGAATCATCGCCGCAGTGATCGTCTTCATCAACATCATCATCATCACCATCCTCATCTCTTTTGCACGGTCCACTCTCCCTCACCCCACTATAATCGCTACTTGAACATGGTGCTTTATGCCACATATTATGATCCAGTGATGTGTTGCCATCCTATGATGTTTTGAGTAGATATCCTTTGTCTTTGGGTTGATTAATGATCTAGATTGGTATGAGTTGTATGTTCTAGTGCTGTCCTATTGTGCCCTTCGTGTCACGCAAGCGTGAGGGATTCCCGTTGTAGGGTGTTGCAATACGTTCATGATTCTCTTATAGTGGGTTGCTTGAGTGATAGAAGCATAAACCCGAGTAAGGGTTTTGTGGTGTATGGGATAAAGGGGACTTGTTATGTTAATGCTATGGTTGGGTTTTATATTATTGATCTTTAGTAGTTGCGGATGCTTGCTAGAGTTCCAATCATAAGTGCATATGATCCAAGAAGAGAAAGTATGTTAGCTTATGCCTCTCCCTCATATGAAATTGCAATGACGACTACCGGTCTGTTAACGATTGCCTACGATAATTTTGCACACAGACCCATCATTATTCCACACTCGCTATTTATAATACTTAAGTAATATATTCTAACTTTATGATAACAACACCTACTTTTATATTTTAGCTCTCTGATGCCATGCAAAGTTATCCTCTTCATACCCACAACATAGTTTTCTTTCTCATTTCTAGTTGGAAGCAAACGTTCGGTGTACATAGAGTCATATCAGTGGCCGATAGGACTTGAGAGAATATTGATCTTACCTTTAGCTCCTTGTGGGTTCGACAGCTCCATATTTATCTCTTCCACCTTTGGGAATTGCTATGATGATTCCCTGCACTTGGGGATTATCAGCTAGGTATCTCGGAGGTGCCCATAATGTTTCTTATATATAGAGGGAGTATGAAAACAGCTCCCCACACAAGGTTCAAGAGTATGAAAACAGATGATCCTTTAATTAAAACTACAGATGCAAGCAAAAGTACTGAAACTATAAATGATCCTTTAATTAACTGGAAAATTTTATTTGGTTTTTATTAAAGGAAAAGTATCTTTTAGGTCTAGTAAGCAAATGATTGAACAAAAAGTTGTAGTTACTTGGAGTAACATTTGGTTTTAATTTACTTGGAGTAGTGTCTAGAGCAAGAAGAGATAAGAGGGTACTCCAGTACTATAGCAAGCAATCCACTAGCATTACTCCAACAACACTAAATCATCTTGTCACATTTGCATTACTCCAACAGTAGCAATCCACTAGCATTACTCCAACAGTACTCAGACAAACACCAGCATATTCAAACTGCTAGAGCTAAAAATGGCAAGCTAGGTCCCAAATCCAGCATAAGGCACAAACAGCATGCACCAGTCCAACGTCGATCGCAGAAAATTAGAATGAGGCAGGCCGCGCACCGCACACGCACACGGATGCTGGACGACACCCGCAGATGCAGTCCCGGGCCCTATAGTACTCCTAAGCAAGCAGCAATAGAACAGAAGACACGGATCGAGCGAAGTGGACGGGGGAGCTCACCTCGCGGCTGAGCGTGTGGTCGAAGGAGCAGCGGGCAAGGTCGGGGTGGTGCCGGGCGGAAGAGGGGGTCACCGGGGTGGCGGCGCGGCGCGGCAATGGGGTTGGCGCGGGCCGGAGAGGGGGTCGCCGGGGTGGAAAGGGACTCGCCGAGGCGGCGTGATGATGTGGGTGGCATGGGGCGGCGGCGGTTCAGGCACGTGGCGGAGAGATAGAGAGAGGGGAAAGAGAGAGAGAGAGAGAGAGAGAGAGGGGGGGTGGAGTGCTGGCATGTTGGCTTTTAATTAAGGAACGGTTCTTTGCTGTCTGCTAGCAGACGACAAAGATCCTAGCTAACGGATGTTAGTTTGGGCACTTTCTTTGCCATCGGCTAGCGGACGGCAAAGAAAGTGGTTGTTAGGTGGCTCTCGCTAGGGGGCCAGCCCCCTCTTTGTTGTCTGCTCGCTGACGGCAATGCTTCTATGTCATCCGCTAGCGGATGGCAAAGAGATGGTTGACGACAAACAATATATTTGTTGTCCGCTTCTTCTTTGTCGTTAGTTTTCTTTAACCTTATGGCAAAGACCTTCTTTGCCATCAGCTAGATGACGACAAAGAGCCAGCTGACGGCAAAGATCCTGATTCCAGTAGTGATAAGATCAATTCTGTGAGATTGCAACTCAATCACATTCTAAGCAATCTCTACATCTCCAAGTCTCTACAATATGGTGGTTGATCCTTTGACAACTTCTCTATATCAAATTTCATTTGGTATCAAACTTCATGATTGTCATTTTGGATACACAAGTGCTCTTCCTTGCAAGACTAACCCATCTAGGAAGATGAACTCCAACTACAAACAGTGCTCCAAACTCTTGATGAACCACATCAACTTTGAGCACCCTACACAAGTTCAACTACATGATCAAGATCACCACCACCATGGTATGTTATTCCATCTTAGAGAAGCTTTACCCCAAGACATGGGTCAAAGCAACTCAACAAGATGTGAATACCTCAAAATGCTTAACCGAAAACTGGCAACCCCATTTTGAGCTTAAACGATGAGTGTGACCTATGATCAAGTGTCTTCACTTGACTCCTAAGTCAATATACTCTAACATAGGTGACTTTGTCGCTGACCAATTTTGGATGAAGTTCTCTTGTGTTTTTCTGAGTTCTTGCATTTGTTTCATGCATGCATTTTTTCCCTTTCAAAAAAAACTTCATCTAGATTTCTTTTTATTTCTCTACTATTTTCTGCATTTCCCTGCATTTTAATTCATTGCAAATTCTTCAGTTAATTCCCTGCAAATCTTTGTGAGAACCTATTTGCCTAGTGAGCTGAGATGACAAAATCCTTTCTCTGTGATGAACTCGGCCTCACCGATCGTCTCTTTTTGGTCAAACCGAAACAATTCGGTGTCACCTAAGAAAAGGGCTCCGTGTTACCGATTTCACCACAGTCGAAACATTTTGTCATTTGCATTCTACTTTTCTTATCCAGCTCCACTTGATGATTCTTATCCTCTAACTTCATCACATTTTTCAAACTGCTTTGCCATGTGACTCAAGGACGAAACCTATTTGACTTGTACCCCATAAGAACCCTTCTTGGAAATTGAGGTCAAAGGGGGAGAGAGAGATCACATCAAAGCTTAATCACAAAAGGGAGAGAGAGACCCTATGGGAGAGAAAGTTCTCTTAATCTCCACAGATGCTTGGTAAACAAAGAGGAGAGAAGCCACATGTCTTTTAGAGGGGAAAGACAAGTTAGTTGAAGATATTTCTTTGAGCCTTTGCACTGTTTTTCATTTGCTCTGATTTTCTATTACCCTATCTTCTCCCGTTATCCAGTGTCAGATTCAGGGGGAGAAAGACACCTAAGGGAAGAAAATGTTTGGAATTATTTCCATATCTTTATTCTTGGGGAAATGTCAATATCCAACTAGAGTACTAAGTACTCACTCTCTACATGTCATCCTAGTCTTGGTACACTTGTGGTTTCTCATTTTTGCTTTGTCTAGTAGATATTCTTGTGTTATCTCACCTTGTTTTCTCAGGTTCATCTCTTCCAAAGTTAGATCAAGACCACAAGGTAAGTATATGCATCACACTCATGTTCATGAGGATCTCTTGCTGATGTATATATTGTTTGCAAGAAGGACTCATGAACATGTAGGTACATTCTCTGCATTGCACATCATTTGCTCTGATGCATATAGCCAAGACACATGTAACTCATTCCTTGCTCTGACATGTTTATGCTTTCACATGCTCTTATGATCTATCTTCACATGATTGCATACATGTAGGGGAAGCTTATGCATGTTGCATGTTCTTCCAAAGCTTTACTTGTTATACTTCATATCTTTATCTAAAGCTTTGATGTATGTTGTCATCAATTACCAAAAAGGGGGAGATTGAGAGCACAAGTGCTCCCTGGGTGATTTGGTAATTAATGTCAACATATCTCTTGTTGGAATAATACTTCTACCTAGTATATTTCAGATGAGTTCAACATTGGAGTGGCAGGACAAGAGGATGTGGAACCCCTTCAAGATGCTAAGGACAAAACATTGACAAAAGCTCAAGACTCTACATTTTCATTTTAGTGATCCAAGATCACATTGAGTCCATAGGAAAGCTAATACTATTAAAAGGGGATGAGGTGTTTCTTAATGACTTGCTTGCTCAAAGTGCTTAGTGATATGCTCCAATGCCATCAACCACTTTCTCATTTCCACATATGTCCTAAACCTAAAGTCATACTTGGCCCCACTGATTTGATTCATCCGACGCCACCGAGTTCATTGACATAGCCACTGCCACAAACCCTAATCAGTTCGGTCTCACCGATGGGATGTCAGTCTCACCGAATGGCCTTGCAAACTCTCTGTAATCTATTGCAGTTATTTTGGTCTCACCGAAATGTGCAGTCGGTCCCACCAAGTTTGCTTTACCAAGTCTCTATTTGCTTATTGCTGAAACAAGACTCTCTGAGTTCATGCAATTGGTCTCACCGAGATGAGGTTTTTCCCTAACCCTAGCACATCGGTCTCACCGAGTTGACCTTGTTGGTCCCATCGAAATGCCTAAGGTTCACATTTTGAACCAAGTCGGTCTCATCGAGTTTAACAATTCAGTCCCACCGAGTCTGGGAATTTGTGTGTAACAGTTAGATTTTGTGTGGAGGCTATATATACCCCTCCACCCCCTTCTGCATAAGTGAGAGAGCCATCAGAACCTATCTTGATCTCTAGCCTTCCCCAAGTTGCTTTCCACTCAAATCATCTTTCCACCATAGCCAAATCTGCGAGAGAGAGTTGAGTGTTGGTGAGACTATCATTTGAAGCACAAGAGCTAGGTGTTCATCATAAACACACCATCTATTACCTTTTGGAGAGTGGTGTCTCCTAGATTGGTTAGCTATCACTTGGGAGCCTCTGTCAAGATTGTGGACTTGAACCAAGGAGTTTGTAAGGGCAAGGAGATCGCCTACTTCGTGAAGATCTACCCTAGTGAGGCAAGTCCTTCATGGGCGATGGCCATGGTAGGATAGACAAGGTTGCTTCTTCGTGGACCCTTCATGGGTGGAGCCCTTCGTGCACTCGTGCAGCCGTTTCACTTCGTTGGTTGAAGTCTCCACCAACGTGGATGTAGGATAACACCACCTATCGGAACCACACCAAAAATCTCCGTGTCTCCAATTGTGTTTGCACACTCCAATCCCATCCCTTTACTTTATTGCAAGTTGCATGCTTTACTTTCCACTGCTCATATACTCTTTGCACGCTTTCTTGGATTGTATTGTGAATGCTTGAAATTCTACTAATTTGCAACCTCAACTTGAAAACCCTAAAAACTGCTATCTTTACTTGTCGAGTGTCTAATCAACCCCCCCCCCCTCTAGACACCTCTTCTCGATCTTTCATCGGCTAGAGTGTTTTTCTATTTGATAGCACACAATTATTATGTTTTAACTATGTGTGAAGTTCATTACTCCCGCCCCGCTCTACTTCAATCCCTTGATCCAAATTTTTGGTAGCCCGTAATTTTACTCCGACCTAGTAAAATTTTCAGTACCCACGACATTTCCTCAAACACCACCTTGAACCCCCTCCACACACACAGACACACCCCAAATCCTTTTCTCACCCCAAATCCCCCGCCCACACACATACACACCACCCCTCCCTCGCTCCGAACCTAACTAGGTCACCGCTGCCGCGCCGCCTCCATCGTCAACCTCTGCCGGTCTTCCCGTGCAGTTTACCCATCGATATACATACCCTTGCCGCCCTGAGTTTCTTAGATGACGCCTGTGAAACACCCCCTTTCCTAGAGATCCCCATCCTCACCCCTACCCCACTCCACAGCATCGTACCGTCACAGCCTAAGCCCCGCTACGCTTCTCGGGGAGCTCGAGGAGTGAATGGCCCAAAAGAGCGTTACCGCGGCCTCTTCGCCTGACGTCGGCGAGGTGGCCGCCGAGGAAGCTGGCGACAATGACTGGACCTGGATTGAGCCTTTCAATCAATGGGGTAGAGTATTTTGGCATGTCGCAGATGCCAGCTACAACATCAAGGTTGTCGACACCGATGGCTTGACGCAGGTTGTGTCATAGGTTAAGTTGCCCACCACCAACCCTTCGGGTTCGACAGCCGTCGATCTCACCGATGGACCTGCCGCTGATCTCTTGTTGCTCGTTATGAACAATTTGCCATCCTTCATCGCCATGGAGCCCATTTTTTCATTTCTGAAGGACACATTCTGCAACGCTTGCTTCGGATCCTTAGCTGGCAAGTCACACCTCATCGACGACGACCACGAGGAGGAGCCAATCTGTGTCAAGTGAGGAAACCCATGATTTGTTTTCCTGAACCCCTTTTTTAGTGAGAACATGTCCAGTATTTATTTCTATATTTGGTTGTTTGCATTACGCCTTGTTTATTTCTACGGTTTATGGTTGTTCGGTTGTTTGTAGTTAGCATATGTCCAGTTTCAGTTCCCATCTTTGGTTGTTCGTAGTATGCATTGTTTATTTCATCTATTAACAGTGTGATGTTCTATATGTGCTAGTATGAATTGTGCAGTTCAATGTCATCAATACCAAATTTGACAATAGCTCTATGAATGACTATATTTGGTTACTGTTAAGTATGTTCTACTCCCTCCAAATCTTTTTAGTTGGCATATAAGATTTGTCTAAAGTCAAGCCTCGTAAAGTTTGACCAACTTTATAGAAAAAATACCAACATTCACAATATGAAATAAATTTCAGTACATGTGTCATGACTTAAATTTTTATATTGTATAACTTTAGCATGGTAGATGTTGATATTTTTTTCATATAAATAAGGTCAAAATTTATGAAGTTTGACTTCAGACAATTCTTATATGCAGAGTAAAAAGGACCGGAGGGAGTATTGAGCACGCCTTTCCATTTGACTTAACAATAACTTAGCTAGTGGTTAGAGTTAGTTTCTAGCTCATGACAGTTAAAAGGGGGAGAGAGAGATTGGTGGAATAGTTGATTGTATTGCTTGAGCCTCATGGGCATATATATAGGAGTACATGGTCATCTTGGAGTACAAGTCAAGGTAGAATAAATCCTACGCTATCCTATGTTTCGTAAATAACAATGATACTAAACAATGATTAACCCTGAACTAACTCTAGCCAAAGAGGTGTTTGGTTGACAATGTTAGATTGACAATAAATGCACTAGGAGAACTAGCCCCAATCAACACCTCTTGGGTGGGATAGTTGTTTTGGGTGGGTTTGACGCAACTAGCTCAAACTAGCCCTCATGTCTGGATACTTTAGGGCTATCTGAGCTCAAACTAGCTGTAACTCTAACCCATGGATCCAAGCAGGGCCAATAACTAGTGTACTTAGACCTGCACAATACACATTTGAATGACTACGTTTGCTTGTTTTTAAATATTAGGCCTGTTGCAGTTAATAACACACCACTTCTTGTTTTTAAATATTTGCTTTTTAACAATTTGGTCTTGCACATGTAGGTCCTGCTATCAGAGGTTTTGACCCACTGTTTGACCCTTTTTGCAAATGCGGAAATGAGTTGTCCATGAATATCAGTCAAGTCAAGAAACTCAGAAAGTTTGTTACAATAAAGAATTTAGCGACAAAAAACAACAAGATCTTTGTCTGCACAATGAAGAAGACATCAGTTCACTACGGAATGGTACTAACTGTTATACCTTGTCTTTCCAATTCCTTTGCGCCATTTCAAATCTAGAGAAGATATTTGCGCATATCCTTCTTTTCAAGCCTTTCCAAAGCAGTTCAATGATGATTACCTCTCAAACCACCTGTATGGTTAGGAGGCGAGGAAGGTTTTCTTACAACACCCATGGTTCAGTATTGAAGTGTTCCTGAAGAGGATGAAGGATGGTGGTCAATCATCCACATGCACTGGCCTAAAGTTGCATAGGCCATCAACATCAATGAAGCCTCAGTATTCGCCTTCCGCTTCAGCAGTTTTCCAGATGAGATGCATCTGTCTATGTACCATCTATGATGCTAATTTCAAAAGGTTCTAAATGTTGCATGTGAAACTTGGTGCTGGTGCAGTTGTGTAATGGGGTAGCTGAGTGCTAAAGCTATATGATGTTGTACTCTGATGTATTTCAATTATGAAATCCTGCTTCCTTAATATGGAAATGAAATATATTATGTGCTTAATATGAAATGTCAATTAGATTAATAAATGGATTACTAATAATAGGGCAATTAGCCTGCTAATTACCAAATTAGCCTGCCAATTAGGTTTTTCTCTTGCAAATAGTTATTGAGAAAACACCATGGGCGATGAACCTAGGCAACACACATAGTTTCTTGGAATAAACCGTGTTGGATCAATGAACAATCACACACGACATCCTCTTGAAAACTGTTTGCGTTAGGCCACCTTACGCAAATGTTTACCACATAAAAAGTGTGTGCGATGGAAAGCCTTTGCCACACTGTTTCTTCTGCGCACCATGTGTGATGCATTCAATAACGCAAACGATAAAATTGTTAATATCGTGTGCAATGGCAACACTATCACAAATGATTTAATGGGGAATATTGTGTGTGATGTAGCTACGAAAGAAAAGGTTTTCCTTAGAGTGACTATGTGGGATGTATATACGAATGGAAACGTGCTTCTCGCATTAACTGTGTGGGATGTACATACTAACGGAAACGTATTCCTTAGATTGACTGTGTGGAATGTACATACGAACGGAAACGTTTAATGTGGACTGTGTGGGATGTACTTACAACCAGAAATGATTTGGCCTGTATAATTGTATTTTTTAGCACAACTGTACATATAACTGTATTTGATCGCTCGCCGGTCGCACACGGCCTCATTTTGCCAAGTGTGTGTGCCAGGAGGGCATATCCCGATGGTTTCTGGGTCGTGTGGGAAGGACCCCCCCTATCGTAGTCACTCACTTGGCGATGGTTCAAAGCGCTATCACGGAAAGGGGTTAAAAACCGTTTGTATAGTACCTTGCTGTGCCAGTGTATGGTAATTATATTGTTGCTTAATTTATACCACGTAGTTTCACGTATCAATAAAAGAGAAAATTCTTCTATGATTTAAGACATTACTTTTGGGACGACCCAAATCTTTATAAAGGAGTAGATAGTATTATTAGACATTGTGTACCTCGGCATGAACATGAACAAACCCTATGAAAATGTCACCCTGAAGCTTATGGAGGGCATCACGAGGGAGATAGAACTGCGCATAAGGTATTACAATCTGGTTTTTACCGGCCTACTCTTTTCAAAGATGCTCGTAAGTTTGTCTTGTCTTGTGATGAATGTCAAAGAATTGGTAAGGTAAGCGTCAAGAAATGCCTATGAATTATTCACTTGTATATGGGACCTTCTCCTTCCTCTAATGGGTATACACATATTTTGGTTGTTGTTAACTATATTATTAAGTGGGTAGAAGCTATTCCAACTAGTAGTGTTGATCATAACAGCTCCATTAAAATTCTTAAAGAAGTTATTTTCCCAAGGTTTGGAGTCCCTAGGTACTTAATGACTGATGGTGGTTCACACTTTATTCATGGTGCTTTCCGTAAAATGCTTGCTCAATATGATGTTTACCATAGAATTGCGTCACCCTATCATACTCAATCTAGTGGTCAAGTTGAACTTAGCAATAGAGAAATAAAATTAATATTACAAAAAACTGTCAATAGGTCCCGAAAGAATTGGTCTAAGAAACTTAATGGTGCACTTTGGGCCCACAGAACAACTTATAAAAATCCTATGTGTATGTCTGCATATAAAATGGTTTATAGAAAAGCTTGTCATTTGCCTCTTGAGTTAGAACATAAAGCATATTAAGCAATCAAATAACTCAGTTATGACTTCAAACTTGCCAGTGAAAAGAGGTTATTTGATATTAGCTCACAAGATGAATGGAGAACCCAATCTTATGAAAATGCCAAACTATTTAAATAAAAGGTTAAAAGGTGGCATGACAAAAGAATCCAAAAGCGAGAATTCAAAGTTGGTGAACATGTGCTATTGTACAACTTTCCTTTTATTTTTTTGCAGGAAAATTTCTTTCCAAATGGAAAGGACCATATATCATCGAAGAAGATTATTGCTCTGGAGCTATTAAGATCAATAATGCCAAAGGTACTAACCCGAAGGTGGTCAATTAATGGGCAAAGAATTAAGCACTATATCTCAGGTACGCCTATTAATGTTGAACCAATATTATTCAAACCATGACACCCGAGTAACACATAAAAGTAACCTTCCAGAACACTCCAGAACCCTGAAAAGGAAGAGGTACGTGATACGGTAAGTAGATGGACTCCGAAAAATCCGCAAAAATATTTTCTGTCAGTTTTGGAATAATAGAAAATAGGAAAAATAAGAAACAACCGGGAAGGCAACCCAGGTGCCCATGAGACTCTGATGTCTACTACACAACCTTCTTCTTGTAGACGTTGTTGGGCCTGCAAGTGGACAGGTTTGTAGGACAGTAGCAAATTTCCCTCAAGTGGATGACCTAAGGTTTATCAATCTGTGGGAGGCATAGGATGAAGATGGTCTCTCTCGAACAACCCTGCAACCAAATAATAAAGAGTCTCTTGTGTCCCCAACACACCCAATACAATGGTAAATTATATAGGTGCACTAGTTCGGCGAAGAGATGGTGATACAAGCGCAATATGGATAGTAGATATAGGTTTTTGTAATCTGAAAAATATAAAAACAGCAAGGTAACTAATGATAAAAGTGAGCGTAAACGGTATTGCAATGATAGCAAACAAGGCCTAGGGTTCATACTTTCACTAGTGCAAGTTCTCTCAACAATAATAACATAGATAGATCATATAACAATCCCTAAACATGCAACAAAGAGTCACTCCAAAGCCACTAATAGCGGAGAACAAATGAGGAGATTATGGTAGGGTACAAAACCACCTCAAAGTTATTCTTTTGGATCAATCTATTCAAGAGTTCATACTAGAATAACACCTTAAGACACATATCAACCAAAACCCTAATGTCACCTAGATACTCCATTGATCTGTGGGCATGATTATACGATATGCATTACACAATCTCAGATTAATCCAACCAACACAAAGTACTTCAAAGAGTGCCCCAAAGTTTCTACCAGAGAGTCAAGAAAACGTGTGCCAACCCCTATGCATAGGTTCATGGGCGGAACCCGCAAGTTGGTCACCAAAACATACATCAAGTGGCACGTGATATCCCATCGTCACCACAGATAAACATGGCAAGACATACATCAAGTGTTCTCAAGGAATGACTCAATCCGATAAGATAACTTCAAGAGGGAAACTCAATTCATCACAAGAGAGTAGAGGAGGAGAAACTGTGACGCCCCCGATTCAATCGTACACTAATCATGCACGCAAACGTGTACGATCAAGATCAGGGACTCACGGGAAGATATCACAACACGACTCTAAAAAAACATAAATAAGTCATACAAGCATCATAATACAAGTTAGGGGCCTCGAGGGCTCGAATACAAATGCTCGATCATAGACGAGTCAGCGGAAGCAACAATATCTGAGTACAGACATAAGTTAAACAAGTTTGCCTTAAGAAGGCTAGCACAAACTGGGATACAGATCGAAAGAGGCGCAGGCCTCCTGCCTGGGATCCTCCTAACTACTCCTGGTCGTCTTCAGCGGACTACACGTAGTAGTAGGCACCTCCGGTGTAGTAGGAGTCATCGTCGATGATGGCGTCTGGCTCTTGGACTCCAGCATCTGGTTGCGACAACCAGAAAGAAAGGAAATGGGGAAAAGGGGGGAGAAAGAAACTGTGAGTACTCATCCAAAGTACTCGCAAGCAAGGAACTACACTACATATGCATGGGTATATGTGTAAGGAGGCCATATCAGTGGACTGAACTTCAGAATGCCAGAATAAGAGGGGGATAGCTAGTCCTATCGAAGACTACGCTTCTGGCAACCTCCGTCTTGCAGCTTGTAGAAGAGAGTAGATTGAAGTCCTCCAAGTAGCATCTCCAAGTAGCATCTCCAAGTAGCATCTCCAGTAGCATCGCATAGCATAATCCTACCCGGCAATCCTCTCCTCGTCGCCCTGTTAGAGAGCGATCACCGGGTTGTATCTGGCACTTGGAAGGGTGTGTTTTATTAAGTATCCGGTTCTAGTTGTCATAAGGTCAAGGTACAACTCCGGGTCGTCCTTTTACTGAGGGACACGGCTATTCGAATAGATAAACTTCCCTGCAGGGGTGCACCACATAACCCAACACGCTCGATCCCATTTGGCCGGACACACTTTCCTGGGTCATGCCCGGCCTCGGAAGATCAACACGTCGCAGCCCCACCTAGGCACAACAGAGAGGTCAACACGCCGGTCTAAATCCTATGCGCGCAGGGGTCTGGGCCCATCGCCCTTAGCACACCTGCACGTTGCGTACGCGGACGGAAGCGGACCTAGCCTAGTGGCGTTCCAGTCCAATCCGGCGCGCACCACTCAGTCACTGACGTCACGAAGGCTTCGGCTGATACCACGACGCTGGGATACCCATAACTACTCCCGCGTAGATGGTTAGTGCGTATAGACCAAATGGCCAGACTCAGATCAAATACCAAGATCTCGTTAAGCGTGTTATTATGAAGCAACCGCGGACGCCGACCAGGGCCAGGCCCACCTCTCGCCTAGGTGGTCTCAACCTGCCCTGTCGCTCCGCCACAAAGATCCACACAGAGGGCCGTCGGGACAAAGGTCCTTTCAGCCCCCTATCCGTGAATCACTCGCAGGTACTCTTCGAGCGGACCCGACTTTAGTCACCATCTGTATAGTATGTATGTATGTATAGTATATACCGGTGATCACCTCCCAAGTGATCACAGCCCGATAGTATAGCAAGGCACACTGACAAGAATGTAGGGCCAATGATAAACTAGCATCCTATACTAAGCATTTAGGATTGCAGGTAAGGTATCAACAGATGTAGCAACAATGTCAGGCTATGCATCAGAATAGGATCAACGGAAAGCAGTAACATGCTACACTACTCTAATGCAAGCAGTATAGAGGAGAATAGGCGATATCTGGTGATCAAGGGGGGACTTGCCTGATTGCTCTAGCAAGAAGGAGGGTCGTCAACTCCGTAGTCGAACTGGGCAGCAGCGGCGTCGGTCTCGGTGTCTAGCGAGAGAAGAGGGGGAGGAAACAATAAATATTTAAGCAAACAGATGCAAAGCGATGCATGACATGACATGTATCGGTGCTAGGGGTGCCCTTACGCGGTATGAGGTGATACCGGTGGAAGGGGGAAACATCCGGGAAAGTATCCCCGGCGTTTCGCGTTTTCGGGCAGAGAAGCCGGAGGGGGAAAGTTGCGAGTTCGATAGGTTAGGGGGGTGTGGCGGACGAACGGGTTGTGTATCCGGAATCGTCTCGTCGTTCTGAGCAACTTTCATGTACAAAGTTTCTCCATCCAAGCTACGGTTTATTTTATATTAATTTTTAAAGTTTTTAAATCATTTTCTAATTTATTAATTATTAATTAAATTCGAAAATAGTATTACTACATCAGCATGACGTCAGCATGACATCATCAGTCAATAGAGGTGTTGACTGGTCAGGCTGACGTGTGGGACCCACCTGTCATACTCTGTAGAATTAATTAGGGTTAGGTTAACTAACTACTGCTTAGTTAGACTAACAGGTTAATTACTAATTAAGTAGGATTAATTAACTTAATTAATTCATTTGATAATTAATTAATTAATAATTAATTTTATTAAATCATTTTTATTTTATCTATTATTTTTATTTTTAATACTCTCTTTTTTAAAACGTTCAGTGGGGTGGGGCCCCCATGTCAGTGGCCCCGGGGGGCCTTACAGGTTTTGGGCGCATGGGCGCGCGGTTGTCGCCCGAACGGGCGCGGGCGCAACGGGTGCCCAGCACCCGCTCGTTCGGGCGCACCACAGGGGTGGTCGGAGCCGGCAGGTCGCCGGAGCAGGGGGGTTGGTGACCAGGCGGGGCTCGCCGGGCGTCAACCGGGCGGAGGACGGGGATGGCGACGGCGCACGGGACAGGGGCGGATGGAGGGAGGAGCGGGCTGCCGCGGCATCCGCGAGCAGCACCACCAGGGGCGCACGGGGGTGGCGAACAGGGGGCGCGGCCACGGGCGAGCGCGTAGGGGGGGGCGAGGCATCGGTGCGTGGCCGGGCGCGTGTACAGGGGCACGCCGGGCGGGGCGAGGCCACGGTGAGCGCGGGCCGGGGCGCGGTGAGCCAGCGCGGGCCTGGGTGTACGCCGAGGTGAGGGAGAGAGAGGAGGCCGGGACCTCACCGGGGGAAGTAGGGATCGTGGCAATGGGCGCGGGGGAGTTCGGGGAGGTTGGCGGGGGCGACGTGCGTAGAAGGGGAAGTCCGGCGGCGTCCGGGACACTCCGGGCGACGGAGTCGGGGTCAAGGCGGCGATGGCGGGGCGGCGCCGGGGAGGAGGGGTGGACGGGGCGGCGTCGGGCGGCGTCGGACTCCTCTGGATCCCGATCCAGATCGGGAGAGAGGAGGGGGGCGTCGTGGGGGGAGTGGGGTGTGGGTGCGGGGAGTGGGTTAGGGTTTGCGGGGTGAGGGGATAAGGAGAGGGAGTGGCCGGCTGGGCCTTTGCCCAGTTGGGACGGTGGCCGAATGGGCCGGCCAGTTGGACCGGCTGGCCCGGGGGGGTTCTTTTCCTTTCTTTCTTTCTTTCTTTTCTTTATTTTCCTTTTCTGTAGGCATTTTCTAAAATTGTGTTCACTTCACCATAATTACCTACGCAATATTTGGCACCCCCCGAACATTTTTGTTTCAATTTTTGAAAACTTTTGTTGTTTGACATATTTAGAATTCAAATTTTGAAACGGTTTCGAATCATTGCGAGGTTAGCAACAGTAACCGAGGTGACGTGGCTAGATTAGCATGGGATTACTATAGCATGATTATCCGGGCGTCACAATTCTCCTCTACTACAAGAAATCTCGTCCCGAGATTTAAGAGGGGAAGAAAGGGGGAAGGGATTTGGTTACGAAATTCTAACGAGTCCTCTCGATGTTGGTTGTTCTTCTCGAAGAGGTCGATCCATTACATTGATGTCTTCAGTTCTCTGCTTCGGGTCATCATGATGAAGTTGTCGTCCTTCCTTGGGGATCTTCATCGTACTTACGGAAAGGATAAGGGGTAGCTTCAAAAGGACAGACCTCTACAAGGTTGACTATCTGGTCGATAACATCGAGGAAGGTGGCGGAAGTTACTCTCGAATTGAATCTTAAGAAAATATCGAGAGCAAAGTAAGGAGGTACCATGAGAAGTTTCAAACGGATAGGCTAGCGTTCGATGCCTAATCAGAAGGTGAAAGGGGTTCAGGGCAACGAGAATAAGTATTGCGTCTGATACCAAAATAGATCACTTGGGACGGTGGTCCGTGAATTACATACGAGTCCACGCACGAGGAATAACTTTGGGAACAGGGGGTGTACAGGAGAGTCAGGTTTCGATCCTGTGGAACTGTGGGTTATGGGCCCACCATGTGGCTGAAGGTAGGAAGGGGGCCGACATCTTGCACGATCACGATAGTAAGGCGTGACAGAGGGTAGCCTATCAGTTATGTCGGTAACAACAGTGATACCAAGGGCGAGGGACGAAGAGAACCATTTTCCTGCTCGTTGAACGAGGCGGGCCAATAGGCAAGGTTCTCGTCCATCGGTGGCTACCGGAATGTCATCAACAATAGTAACAGGGTCTTACTGACAGAGCGGTACCACGAGGTGTTTACATAAGTAGGAGAATATTACTGCTTAGGTCATATAGATCACAAGAAAGGTTAAACCAAACAATGGAAAGGAAAATATGATTATCAGATTAAACAGAACAATGGAAAGGAAAATGTGTTAAAACACATATCTCAGGGGTATTTCCTTCCCAAGGACAAACAGAGCATGATATCCATGACAGGATAGAAAGTAGAAAACCATTTATGTAAGGGGAGAGGAATTTCATGACATTACTCATACAGCGGTGTTTGGACAATTGAGCAGGAAACATTTAGCATTGGGCTTCAAATGTTCTTGTTGAAAATCGGAGTACCACAGACATGCTTCGAGATAGTATTGGCATGGTCTTCAAGCAAAGGTTAGACTTTGGATACAGGAAGGATCCATCAGGAACAACTTGTAGAATAAGTCTTACAATTTCCTCATGGAAGAATGGATAACCTTGCTAATAAGGAAACTATAACAGCAGGTCATCCGGCCAGGTGTGCTGGGCATGCCATCACCTTACCGGGTCATAAAAGACCAGTGTTATAACTCTTGGAAAAATGTTCCAACCATCATATCTGACTGAGATTCAGATCTGATCGGTGTTAGGATACCTCAAACTCATGATGCTTGAGGAGAAAAGGTGCGATACAAATTGACGAGATGACATTGAAGATTCTCGGGAGATGAACCATGGAAGCCAGTTCCGAAACAGGAGTTCATCGGTAAACCAACGAGAGGATGAGGAGGTGGCTGATGGAATCAGCGACAATTCATCGAGATTAACAAAAGATGGATTTCCACAATTATGTGAACAAGGAGATATTATTTGTCAGATCAAATGGTATAATGATGTATGCTCGAGGAAAACATACACAATTAAACATTGGTTGAAAGGTGCACTCGAAATATGGGCTGGGTTGCACAATGAACGTCAGAATGGTGATTCAATAATCAAATGTCTAAGAATGAACGGCCAACCATTAACTTCAAAGCAATAGGGTTGCTAGAAGGGCAGAATCCAAATAGCATCGTTCATCTGTTGGTATCCTGGTTAGAACCAACACGGGGACCAAGAAAGAATGGTGATGGCGAGAAGCATCGCTGCAACAAGAATTTCTTAAGAGGTGGTGAAATTCTCACGACATTCTTGACATAAAAGGTGGTAATATTCCAATGTAAAGAAGAACAATGCTAGGTAGCAAGGAACTCAAGGTATAACACAAAACACGAACAAGTTTGTGTTGGAGGGAAGGCAATAAAGTGGTTGATGATAACACAAATCATCGAGGCAAGGATGGTATTTCTCATCATGAATCCATTGACATCTTGGAAGAGCTCATATGGTTGATGATGATCACGACAAATTTGTCGAGAGGTTACACGAAGATGTAAGCGATCGACGATGACATCAAGTCAAACGAATGATGAAGCGAAAGATTATTGGAACCACGGTTAGGACACAAACTCGAAATCAAGTTTTGTTCAAGGAGAAATGATATGACGACGAAAATCGACGCAAGCTTAGTTCATCGTTGAAAGTTGTGCTCCGGGAATAAGGACCAGGTAGCATAGTTAAAAAAAATTAGTATGATGATGATATAGCTGATCAGGCTAGGAATGACCTAAAGGATTATTAAACTCGTAAGCAACAAAAATTACTTAGAGTTATTGAATCGGAGTGCTGAATCGATTCACTTATCGGTGTTCTCGGTTAACAAACAACCCAGAAGCATGAAGTGACAAAGACAGGGTAAAGGTAGTACTCCATCAAAGGACAGGGTAATGTAGTGCAATGGCGTGATATCCTCGAGATACCAGGGGTTACTCGACGACAGACCAAAGTAGAGGTTGGTCTGGGGTATTGCTTTGCAGAGGACAAGTGTTTAAACTTGCCCAAGAAATGGGATCAAGGAAGAACATATGGTCGGAACCACGATTGCAAAAGGCCAGATCCCAGATATAAGATGAACTTATACCAAGGGAATAATTAATTTAAGAGAAGCTTTTAATGATAAGATCTACATCGTGTCCATGGGCATGAACACAAAGTTCAAGGTCGACTCCCACTTCTTTAATGCATAACCTTTCATTCACTTCTCGCCTTCAACGAAATTGTGTGTTGAAATTTTATCTGACATAACACTAGTAGAGTATGACCCATAGTAGTTTCCGGGTTCACACAGTTTAGAGAAGGCAGGTGTCCAACCCATCGGAGCCTCTTAGGAACATATACCACAAACTTCAGGAGTAAATGACACAAGGTCGATAGCAGAGCATGGTTGACAAAGCAAAGGATACAATTTACCAAATGCGGTATATATCCAAATGAAGGACATTGTCGGATAAAATCCAACAAAGGATCTGGGGTGAGTATCGACACACAACCAGAGGAAGAAGCAAGGCAAAGACATTGGATTATAGAGACAACTGAATAACTTAGAGCTCAATTGCTAAGGAGTTACGATTTACAAAGCGAAGGATCAGAAGTAGACACTCTGATCAAGGATGGATAAGTTCAATAGACTTAGGGGCACAATCGACGACAATTTAACTGGCGAGAACCATCTCATGATTAAAACGATGTCTGAGCCGGAAGGATGAATTCTAGGATCTGATTGAGGATTGCGAGCTTTCGCAACAAATCAAATCAACGGACTGAAAATGACAATGACAATGGATGTCAACAAGATTACTAGACTTATGGGATTAACCATAATGCAAGCAATCAAGAATTTCGAGAGCAATAGGATGCTCAAGATTTTGGGAAGATCGAATGATATTTCGAGGATTGGTGACATACATGAATCAACTAGGGATGAGTGGATACTCGGTAAGTGCGAGAAATTATCCGTAGTGGTATTCGTGTAGCAAAGAACTGCAAGGCAGTAGGCACAAAGTATTCTCGGAACATTAAAGAGAATTTTGAGGTATCTTGTAATAACAAGATCGACTGGGAATAAAAGTAAGCACGACATGTGTAAGTATTTATCCATAAGGATATTTTGGTGGAAGGGAATTGCAAAAGCAACGGGCACAAGGTCTCGAGAGAAAATCGGAGAGTATCTTCGAAATCTTCTGGTGCAGCCGGCGATCATCTGGACTGAAGGGGCTCTCCGGGAGAAAGTATTTTCGAGAACCTAAAGTTAGATTTTAGTAAAAATCGTTTAACCCAAATAGAAGAGAGTTCAGAATCCCGGAGTAAAGATCGAGGAGTAAAAGATCCTAATACCACCCAATGGCGACGTGGGCCCATGGGCCGCACAGCCATGTTAGTAAAAGTTTTGCAATGTCTAGACTCGACTTCGACCAAGGAGTGTGGAAGGGGGATTCCTACAGGCAGTCGGCTCTGATACCAACTTGTGATGCCCCCGATTCAATCGTGCACTAATCATGCACGCAAACGTGTACGATCAAGATCAGGGACTCACGGGAAGATATCACAACACGACTCTAAAAAAACATAAATAAGTCATACAAGCATCATAATACAAGCCAGGGGCCTCGAGGGCTCGAATACAAATGCTCGATAATAGACGAGTCAGCGGAAGCAACAATATCTGAGTACAGACATAAGTTAAACAAGTTTGCCTTAAGAAGGCTAGCACAAACTGGGATACAGATCGAAAGAGGCGCAGGCCTCCTGCCTGGATCCTCCTAACTACTCCTGGTCGTCGTCAGCGGATTGCACGTAGTAGTAGGCACCTCCGGTGTAGTAGGAGTCGTCGTCGACGGTGGCGTCTGGCTCCTGGACTCCAGCATCTGGTTGCGACAACCAGAAAGAAAGGAAATGGGGAAAAGGGGGGAGAAAGCAACCGTGAGTACTCATCCAAAGTACTCGCAAGCAAGGAACTACACTACATATGCATGGGTATATGTGTAAGGAGGCCATATCAGTGGACTGAACTTCAGAATGCCAGAATAAGAGGGGGATAGCTAGTCCTATCAAAGACTACGCTTCTGGCAGCCTCCATCTTGCAGCATGTAGAAGAGAATAGATTGAAGTCCTCCAAGTAGCATCTCCAAGTAGCATCTCCAAGTAGCATCTCCAGTAGCATCGCCATAGCATAATCCTACCCGGCAATCCTCTCCTCGTCGCCCTGTTAGAGAGCGATCACCAGGTTGTATCTGGCACTTGGAAGGGTGTGTTTTATTAAGTATCCGGTTCTAGTTGTCATAAGGTCAAGGTACAACTCCGGGTCGTCCTTTTACCGAGGGACACGGCTATTCAAATAGATAAACTTCCCTGCAGGGGTGCACCACATAACCCAACACACTCGATCCCATTTGGCCGAACACACTTTCCTGGGTCATGCCCGGCCTCGGAAGATCAACACGTCGCAGCCCCACCTAGGCACAACAGAGAGGTCAACACGCCGGTCTAATTCCTATGCACGCAGGGGTCCGGGCCCATCGCCCTTAGCACACCTGCACGTTGCGTACGCGGCCGGAAGCAGACCTAGCCTAGTGGCGTTCCAGTCCAATCCGGCGCGCGCCACTCAGTCGCTGACGTCACGAAGGCTTCGGCTGATACCACGACGCCGGGATACCCATAACTACTCCCGCGTAGATGGTTAGTGCGTATAGACCAAATGGACAGACTCAGATCAAATACCAAGATCTTGTTAAGCGTGGTATTATGAAGCAACCGCGGACGCCGACCAGGGCCAGGACCACCTCTCGCCTAGGTGGTCTCAACCTGCCCTATCGCTCTGCCACAAAGATCCACACAGAGGGCTGTCGGGACAAAGGTCCTTTCAGCCCCCAATGCGTGAATCACTCGCGGGTACTCTTCGAGCGGACCCGACTTTAGTCACCATCTGTATAGTATGTATGTATGTATAGTATATACCCGTGATCACCTCCCAAGTGATCATGGCCCGATAGTATAGCAAGGCAGCCTGACAAGAATGTAGGGCCAATGATAAACTAGCATCCTATACTAAGCATTTAGGATTGCAAGTAAGGTATCAACAGATGTAGCAACAATGTCAGGCTATGCATCAAAATAGGATCAACGGAAAGCAGTAACATGCTACACTACTCTAATGCAAGCAGTATAGAGGAGAATAGGCAATATCTGGTGATCAAGGGGGGGCTTGCCTGATTGCTCTGGCAAGGAGGGGTCGTCAACTCCGTAGTCGAACTGGGCAGGAGCGGCGTCGGTCTCGGTGTCTAGCGAGAGAAGGGGGGAGGAAACAATAAATATTTAAGCAAACAGATGCAAAGCGATGCATGACATGACATGTATCGGTGCTAGGGGTGCCCTTACACGGTATGAGGTGATACCGGTGGAAGGGGGAAACATCCGGGAAAGTATCCCCGGCGTTTTGCGTTTTCGGGCAGAGAAGCCGGAGGGGGAAAGTTGCGAGTTCGATAGGTTAGGGGGGTGTGGCGGACGAACGGGTTGCGTATCCGGAATCGTCTCGTCGTTCTGAGCAACTTTCATGTACAAAGTTTCTCCATCCGAGCTACGGTTTATTTTATATTAATTGTTAAAGTTTTTAAATCATTTTCTAATTTATTAATTATTAATTAAATTCGAAAATAGTATTACTACATCAGCATGACGTCATCATGACATCATCAGTCAACAGAGGTGTTGACTGGTCAGGCTGACGTGTGGGACCCACCTGTCATACTCTGTAGAATTAATTAGGGTTAGGTTAACTAACTACTGCTTAGTTAGACTAACAGGTTAATTACTAATTAAGTAGGATTAATTAACTTAATTAATTCATTTGATAATTAATTAAATAATAATTAATTTTATTAAATCATTTTTATTTTATCTATTATTTTTATTTTTAATACTCTTTTTTTAAAACGTTGTGTGGGGTGGGGCCCCCATGTCAGTGGCCCCGGGGGACCTTACGGGTTTCGGGCGCATGGGCGCGCGGTTGTCGCCCGAACGGGCGCGGGCGCAACAGGTGCCCAGCACCCGCTCGTTCGGGCGCACCACAGGGGCGGGCGGGGCCGGCAGGTCGCCGGAGCAGGGGGGTTGGTGACCACGGCGGGGCTCGCCGGGCGTCAACCGGGCGGAGGACGGGGATGGCGACGGCGCACGGGACAGGGGCGGACGGAGGGAGGAGCGGGCTACCGCGGCATCCGCGAGCAGCACCACCAGGGGCGCGCGGGAGTGGCGAACAGGGGGCGCCGCCACGGGCGTGCGCGTAGGGGGGGGGGGGCGAGGCATCGGTGCGCGCCCAGGCGCGTGTACAGGGGCACGCCGGGCGGGGCGAGGCCACGGTGAGCGCGGGCCGGGGCGCGGTGAGCCAGCGCGGGCCTGGGTGTACGCCGAGGCGAGGGAGAGAGAGGAGGCCGGGACCTCACCGGGGGAAGTAGGGATCGTGGCAATGGGCGCGGGGGAGTTCGGGGAGGTTGACGGGGACGACGTGCGTAGAAGGGGAAGTCCGGTGGCGTCCGGGACACTTCGGGCGACGGAGTCGGGGTCGAGGCGGCGATGGCGGGGCGGCGCTGGGGAGGAGGGGTGGACGGGGCGGCGTCGGGCGGCGTCGGCCTCCTCTGGATCTCGATCCAGATCGGGAGAGAGGAGGGGGGCGTCGTGGGAAGAGTGGGGTGTGGGTGCGGGGAGTGGGTTAGGGTTTGTAGGGTGAGGGGATAAGGAGAGGGAGTGGCCGGCTGGGCCTTTGCCCTGTTGGGCCGGTGGCCGAATGGGCCGGCCAGTTGGACCGGCTGGCCCGGGGGGGTTCTTTTCCTTTCTTTCTTTCTTTCTTTTCTTTATTTTTCTTTTCTGTTTTATTTCATTTTAAAGTATTTATGCATTTTCTAAAATTGTGTTCACTTCACCATAATTACCTACGCAATATTTGGCACCCCCCGAACATTTTTGTTTCAATTTTTGAAAACTTTTGTTGTTTGACATATTTAGAATTCAAATTTTGAAACGGTTTCGAATCATTGCGAGGTTAGCAACAGTAACCGAGGTGACGTGGCTAGATTAGCGAGGGATTACTATAGCATGATTATCCGGGCGTCACAGAAACATCATAAGATTCAACTATAATAGCAAAGCTCGTGATACGTCAAGATCATGCCATAGAGAGAACACGAAAGAGAGAGAGAGAGATCAAACACATAGCTACTGGTACATACCCTCAGCCCCGAGGGTGAACTACTCCCTCCTCATCATGGAGAGCGCCGGGATGATGAAGATGGCCACCAGTGATGGGTTCCCCCTCCGGCAAGGTGCCGGAACGGACTCCCGAGAGGTTTTGGTGGCTATAGAGGCTTGCGGCGGCGGAACTCCCGATCTATCTTGATATTCGATGTTTTTAGGGTATGTGGGCTTATATAGGTGAAAGAAGTCGGTCGGGAGGTGCTCCAGGGGCCCACAAGATAGGGGGGCATGCCCGGTAGGGGGGTGGGGGCGCGCCCTCCTATATGTGGCCTCCTCGAGGATCTTCTGACGTGAACTCCAAAAAATCACGCTGCCGAAGGTTTCATTCCGTTTGGACTCCGTTTGATATTCCTTTTCCTCGAAATACTGAAACAGGAATAAAACAGCAATATGGGTTGGGCCTCTAGTTAATAGGTTAGTCCCAAAAGTAATATAAAAGTGTATAATAAATGTCGTAATCACTCAAAACAGATAATTAAATAGCATGAATGCTTCATAAATTATAGATACGTTGGAGACGTATCAGCATCCCCAAGCTTAATTCCTACTCGTCCTCGAGTAGGTAAATGATAAAGAAAGAATTTATGAAGTGTGAATGCTAGAATGTGCACAAGTTTGATCAATGATAATTTCAATCACCTTTTCTAGCATGAATATATGTCATAACAGTAGTTCATCTCATAAAACTTCTCACGAAAAAGTAACAAGCAATTCACATGTCAAAGCATAGAGCATAAACTTTCTTGAAAAACTAGCAAACTTCATTCTCAGTCATCAAACAATTGCAATTCATCTTATATTCAGGAATAGCAAACTCCACATACTCAACTATCATTTAGTCTTCTACAATTGCTAACACTCACGCAATACTAATGGTTATGGAGTTTCAATCGGACACTGAGAAAGATAGGGGCTTATAGTGTTGCCTCCCAACGTATTCACCTTTGGGTGATGTCAACAATAATAGTTCATACTAACTTACATCCAATTGGATATATATATCAGGATCACCTCAATACAAAGTGCTTGCCAAAGGATAAAATGAAAAAGGGAACATTGAAGATCACCTTGACTCTTGCATAAAGTAAAAGACATAAAGTAAAAGATAGGCCCTTCGCAGAGGGAAGCAGAGGTTGTCATGCGCTTTTAGGGTTGGATGCACAAAATCTTAATGTGAATGAACGTCACTTTATATTGTACCTGCATATGGACCTTTATTATGCAGTCCGTCACTTTTATTGCTTCCATAACAAGATCGTATAAAGCTATTTTCTTCACACCAAAAGATCATACATATTTAGGGAGCAATTTTTATTGCATGCACCGATGACAACTTACTTGAAGGATCTTACTCAATCCATAGGTAGGTATGGTGGAATCTCATGGCAAAACTGGGTTTAAGGATATTTGGAAGCACAAGTAGTATCTCCACTTGGTTCTAGGAATTTTGGCTAGCATGAGGGGGAAAGGCAAGCTCAACATGTTTTAATGATCCGTGACAATATACTTTAACTGAGATGTCGGAAAACATAACCCATTACGTTGTCTTCCTTGTCCAACATCAACTCTTTAGCACGGCATACTTAATGAGTGATCCCAACTATAAAAGATGTCTAGGATAGTATATTTATATGTGAAATCTCTCTTCCTTCAATATTCTTTCATGAATTGTTCAAATGACCAATACAATGCTTGCTAACCTTCAATAAATTTACAACCTCTACTTCTTAGATGTGAAAGTCATTACTCCCCATGGGATAAGAAAATGAGGCATATATAATTTCAGATCTATGACATTCAACTCATTCAACAATTTACTCATAGGATAAAAGTGAAGCACACGAGTAAATGACAAACTACTCCAAAAAGATATAAGTGAAAAACAATGAGTAGCTAAATAATTATGCAACTGTGAAGACTCTCTCTCATTTAAGAATTTTAGATCTTGGTATTTTATTCAAACAGCAAACAAAGCAAAATAAAATGACATTGCAAGGATAGCACAACTCATGTGAAGAAGCAAAAACTTAGGCTCAACCGATACTAACCGATAGTTGTTGAAGACGAAAGGTGGGATGCCTACCAGGGCATCCCCAAGCTTAGATGCTTGAGACTTCTTGAAATATAATCTTGGGGTGCCTTGGGCATCCCCAAGCTTGAGCTTTTATGTCTCCTTAATCCCTCTCATATCATGGTTTCTCTTCTTTTTATCAAAAGCTTCATTCACAACAAACTCAACAAGAACTCGTGAGATAGGTTAGTATAAACCAATGCAAAACCTTATCATTTTCTACTGTAACAAATCACTAAAATTATTATTCAACATTGAATACTAAATGACTCTGCATATTTAATACTCCTATCCTCAAATAGAATCATTAAACAAGCAAACATATGCAACCAATGCAAACATAACAGCAATCTGTCAAAACAGTACAGTCTGTAAAGAATGCAAGAGTATCAATACTTCCCTAACTCCAAAAATTATGAGAAAAATAATACGCTGTAGAAGATTTATCAGGGCTCAATATGCAAAAAGTTTCAACATTATACTATTCTCTAACTTTTCTAAGGAATTTTTGCAACAGCGGTAAACTTTCTGTTTTCAAACAGCAACATGTATACAGCAAAATAAGCATGGTAAAGGCTATCCTTGAGATTTTTATTGAAAATAAAGATGGAAAATATTATTATAAATAACATAAAGCTAAACAAAAGAAAAATAACATGATGCTCCAAGCAAAACACATATCATGTGGTGAATAAAAATATAGCTCCAAGTAAAGTTACCGATGAACGAAGACGAAAAAGGGGATGCCATCCGGGGCATCCCCAAGCTCAGGCTCTTGGTTATCCTTGAATATTAACTTGGGGTGCCTTGGTCATCCGCAATCTTAGGCTCTTGCCACTCCTTATTCCATAGTCCATCGAATCTTTACCCAAAACTTGAAAACTCCACAATACAAAACTCAACAGAAAACTCGTAAGCTCCGTTAGTATAAAAAAATAAAACCACCACTTAGGTACTATAATGAACTCATTCTAAATTCATATTGGTGTAATATCTACTGTATTATAACTTCTCTATGGTTCATACCACTTAATACTAGCCATAGATGCATCAAAATAAGCAAACAACACATAGAAAACAGAATCTCTCAAAAACAGAACAGTCTGTAGTAATCTGTATCAAACGTATACTTATGGAACTGCAAAAATTCTACCAAATTAGGAAGTCCTAAGAAATTTGTGTACCAATCCATATCAAAAAGAATCAGATCAGAATCGCGTTCCTGTGAATTAACAAAACTAATTTACTGGGTGCAAAAGTTTCTGATTTTCAGCAGGATCAACACAACTATCATCATAAGCCATCCTAAAGGTCTTACTTGGCACTTTATTGAAACAAAAGCTATAAAACATGATTACTACAGTAGAATAATCATGTGAACACACAAAAACAGTAAGGATAAATATTGGGTTGTCTCCCAACAAGCGCTTTCCTTTAATGCCTTTTCTAGCTAGGCAAGATGATGACAATGATGCTCACAAAAAAGATAAGAATTGAAACATAACGGGAGCATCATGAAGCATATGACTAGCACATTTAAGACTAACCCACTTACTATGCATAGGGATTTTCTGAGCAAAAAACTTATGGGAATAATAATCAACTAGCATAGGAAGGTAACACAAGCATAGCTTCAAAATTTTCAACACATAGAGATGAAACTTGACATTATTGCAATTCGTACAAGCATATGTTCCTCCCTCATAATAATTTTCAGTAGCATCATGAATGAATTCAACAATATAACCAACACATAAAGCATTCTTTTCATGATCTACAAGCATAAAAAATTTACTACTCTCCACATAAGCAAAATTCTTCCCATTCTGAATAGTGGAAGTATCATAAAAGACTTGAACACTAAAAATTGTTTCCTCATTAAAAGAGTAATGTTCAGAAAAAGGGTAATCATAATCATGACAAGTTTTATAAATATAATCATCACTACTTGTTATAGCATAAGTTTCATCACAATAATCATCATAAGTAGCAACTTCGTTCTCATCATAATCGATTGAAACCTCTCCCAAGATAGTGGAATCACTAAATAAAGTTGACACTCTTCCAAATCCAATTTCATATTCATCACAAAAAGATTCAACATACTCCAAAATAGTGGGATCACTAATTCCTAAAGTTGACACTCTTCCTAACCCACTTTCATCAATATAATCATCATAGGTAGGAGGCATGCTATCATCATAACAACTTTGCATATCAAAACATGGGATGCTAAAAATATCATCTTCACTAAACGTAGCATCCCCAAGCTTGGGACAAACATTAATTTCAGAAAATATATTCTCGAATATTTCATCCTCATCAAACGTAGCTTCCCCAAGCTTGGGCCTTTTCATATCATAAGCATAATCACTCCCATCATTAATAGTATGGATAGCACCAATAGTATAGCAATTGTCATCATCACAATGAATAGTAGGAGCAACATCATTTGAGAGGGATACCTTTTTACCTTTGTTGCCCCTTCTTTTCCTTTTCTTTTTCACATTATGTGTGGGTTCAACCTTCCTCTTTGAGATCCTTATTGACGAGATTGGTTGAATAGAAAGCTCCTCCTCGTTACCTGATTCATCATAAGAAATAATAGGAGGATATTGGGAAGTCTCTTCCCTTTCATTAGTATTCTCTTCATCTTCTATTTGCTTTCTTTTCTTTATGTGATTGGCAATATAAGGATTTTCAATGCAATTCACCGCACAATACATACAAATCTTCTCTAGATCAAAATCAAGAAATCTATCAAGACTAAATTTTGGAATACCCTCAGTTATACGTTTTCATTTCTTCATACCCCAAAAGCTAACTAAGTTCATTATGATCCGCAAGGGTAATCAAGTTATCACAATTTTTGGACACGATTCAATCATAAAACAATTTGCATTGGAGATTTAAATGACCATGTTCATTGCAAACTTCACAAGGGGCACGAAAAATATTGAATCTTTCAGCACATTCATCAAGACTTTCTTGCATACCTTTAGTTTTTAAATACTTATGCCTCTTGCAATATCTATTTCTCTATTTGGTGTGTCCATGCAAACCCATTTTACTCCACAAAAATCAACATGCTTATAAGAGACATTTTTATCATAACTAGTGCAATCATCATTAGTACTATGGATATTCAAAGAGTTCATACTAACAACATTGCAATCATGCTCATCATTCAAAGATTTAGTACCAAGCATTTTACTGCATTCTTCTTCTAGCACTTGAGCACAATTTTCCTCTCCATCATACTCACGAAAGATATAAAAAGACGAAGCGTATGAGACAAACTTAATTCCATTTTTTGTAGTTTTCTTTTATAAACTAAACTAGTGATAAAACAAGAAACAAAAAGATTCGATTGCAAGATCTAAAGATATACCTTCAAGCACTCACCTCCCCAGCAACGGCACCAGAAAAGATCTTAGTTGAAGGGGTGTGAGTGAGTGCCGCTTACCTAGCCTCCCTGGCAACGGCGCGAGAAAAGAGCTTGATGTCTACTACACAACCTTATTCTTGTAGACGTTGTTGGGCCTGCAAGTGCACAGGTTTGTAGGACAGTAGCAAATTTACCTCAAGTGGATGACCTAAGGTTTATCAATCCGTGGGAGGCATAGGATGAAGATGGTCTCTCTTGAACAACCCTGCAACCAAATAACAAAGAGTCTCTTGTGTCCCCAACACACCCAATACAATGGTAAATTGTATACGTGCACTAGTTCGGCAAAGAGATGGTGATACAAGTGCAATATGGATAGTAGATATAGGTTTTTGTAATCTAAAAATATAAGAACAGCAAGGTAACTAATGATAAAAGTGAGCGTAAACGGTATGATGAAGATGGCCACACGAGAGAGAGAGAGAGAGAGAGATCAAACATATAGCTACTGGTACATACCCTCAGCCCCGAGGGTGAACTACTCCCTCCTCGTCATGGAGAGCGCCGGGATGATGAAGATGGCCACCGGTGATGGGTTCCCCCTCCGACAGGGTGCCGGAACAGACTCTCGAGAGGTTTTTGGTGGCTACATAGGCTTGCGGCGGCGGAACTCTCGATCTATCTTGATATTCGATGTTTTTAGGGCACGTGGGCTTATATAGGCGAAAGAAGTCGGTCGGGAGGTGCTCGAGGGGCCCATGAGATAGGGGGGCATGCCCAGTAGGGGGGGGGGCGCCCTCCTATCTCATGGCCTCCTCGAGAATCTTCTGACGTGAACTCCAAGTCTCCAGGATCATATTCTTCCAAAAAATCACGCTGCCGAAGGTTTCATTCCGTTTGGACTCCGTTTGATATTCCTTCTCCTCGAAATACTGAAACAGGCAATAAAACAGCAATATGGGTTGGGCCTCCGGTTAATAGGTTAGTCCCAAAAGTAATATAAAAGTGTATAATAAATCCCGTAGTCATTCAAAACAGATAATAAAATAGCATGAATGCTTCATAAATTATAGATACGTTGGAGACGTATCAGACACCAGGGCGCGCCTGCCCCACCTGGCGCGCCCTTGTGGGTGATGGGCCCCTCGGGCACCTTCCCGACGCCATTTCCCTTCCATATGCTTGTTTCCCAAGATAAAAAATTCTTTATATATACTCTCGGATGATTTAACCACCGTATCACGGAGAAATCCTCTAGTCTTGTTTCGGGCTGTTTTTCTGTTGGAAGTATCAAGCCAGGCATTATGTCCTCTCCCACCTCCAACAACGTAAAAGGAGATGCTTGGCTGATGAAGAAGGAACTGAAAAGAGAGGGACCAAATGAATCCAACAAGGAGGACAAGGCAAGGAAGTTGCGAGAGATCATGCTCAAGAAGGAGGGCATGCCATGCTAACAGGAGAAGAAGAGATCCTTCAACCATACTACAACCATCTCACCCCTACTAAAGTTGAAGCTTTTAGGGCCTTTGAAATGGTTCGTTTTCAGAATAAATATCTCACTCGTGAAAATATTTTGTTACAAGAGCAAATCATCACCCTCCGGAGTATCATTCATAGATTGGAGTACCTATTGAGCCTGAAGTGTGACGCTACTACCTCATCACCACCACCATCATCATCTTCCCCACCGAAGGAGACCTGAGTACACGGGTATGGGCTCTCCCCTTGGCTTTTGCCATGCTTGGGGGAGATGCCCTGGTATCGTATGACTATCACTTTTCTTACCTTTACCTATCTTAGTTTGATCCTTAGCTATTTCATGATTTACTTGAATAAAAGCTTAGCATGATCTATTTTTGAGTGCTAGTTTTGTGATCTATCTATCCTTATAATCAAGTGAGAGTTATATAATGAAGTTTTGTTTGAGTTTTTGCTTCTTTACTTCTTTGTTTCAATCAAAATAAAAGTAAATAATAAAAACAGATCATATGCTAATCTTATGGTAAGTAATGACATCACATAAGGAAAAGTATAAGTTGTAAAATTTGTTGAAATTTGACAAACATATCATTTGTCAATAATGCAATTCATGAAAGAATTAATGAGGGAAGAGAAGATTCACATGCAAACACCATCTTGGATATATTTTATGATTGTAAGCTCCCACTAAATATCTTATGCCAAATTGTTGATGTTGGACAAGGAAGACAACGCAATAATTTATGTTTGTTCATATTCACATAGAAGTTATATTGTCATAGATCCTTCAACATCTGGTGCTTGCTCAATATCTTTGCTAGCCAAAATTCTACACTAAGTAGAGATACTACTTGTGGATCCGAAAAACCTTAAACCCAAACCCTTGTTTTGAGAGTCCACCATACCTACCTATGGATTGAGTAAGATCCTTCAAGTAAGTTGTCATCGATGCAAAAAGGCAATAAAAATTGCTCCTAAATGTGTTTGATCATTTAGTGTAAGGGAAAATAAGCATTGTATGAACTTGTGATGGCAAAGTAATAAAAGCCACAAACTGCATAATAAAGGTTGCTATCATAAGGGGCAATATAACCTGACGTTCTTTCGCATTAAGAGATTCTGCATACAAAACCAAAAATCGCATGACAACCTCTGCACTACAAAAAAAAATACAGTTCCATGATGATACGTGTTTGTCACAATAGGTCGCATTCTTTGTCATGCATGTACATCCATGACAATTTTATGACAGAATCAAGATAGTCATACCAGTGCTGTCGTAGAAGTGTTTCATGACATTACCAAAATTATCATCACGGAAGCGTCCACTTCCATGACAATAAATCGCGCATCACCGCAGTGCTTTCGTCAAGGGTGACCGACACGTGGCATCCACCGTAACGGAATGCTGCTAAGCTATCGGGTCCGGTTTTGGATCCGATAACCCGTTAAGAGCCCCGACCAATGGGGATTTTCCACGTGTAAAACCATCATTGGCTGGAGGAAACACGTGTGGGCTCATCGTTGGGACAGATGTCATCCACTCATTGGACAGAAGGCGCCTATGATACGTCGACACGTGGCACGGCCAAACAGAGGCCCATTCCTGTGAAAAGGCCGGCCATTTGAATTGGTCAAAAGGTGGTGGGCCAGCCCATGGAAAGCCTGTTAACGGCATGTTCGCATATATCCCATTTACATCCCGCTAACCCAAGGCCCGTTACGCCTTATCCGAATTAGGCCCAGTAGCTTCATCTGGGCCATCCAATATTATTCCAGCCCGTTTTCACTTCTGGCCCATGTATGGCCCATGACGTCTTTCGGCCCATATGAGGCCCTTTGTAACTCTTGGCCCATTAACGACCCGTGGTGAAATTGGCCCGTAATGAACAGTGTATCACTTTATACCCATTAACGGCCCGTGGTGAAATTGACCCATAATGAATAGTGTATCACTTTATACCCACTAACGGCCCATTATTCCGTTAGGCCATTTCCAGCCCATGTTATCTTTCGGACTTCTCAGAGCCCATTTATTCTTGGGCTCATTTCCAGCATTCGTTTACTTACAGCCCGTTACTGTCATTTTCTGCTTGTGGGCTAAATTCAGCCCGAGGTTACAGTCGGCCCGTTTGTGGCCCGTTAATACGTTGGGCCGTTTTCATAGCGTCATCAAATACGGCCGATTAACGACGGCCCGTTATGGTCGGCCCATGAACGGTCGATTCCAACTCTAGGCCGTTTACGACCATAATGTGGTCTGTTATTGGCCCATGTTTGGCCAACCGATCATACGACTCGTAGAAGGCCCATTGATGATACGGCCCGTAGAAGGCCCATTGTGTCTATGACCTGTATAAGGCCCATTGTTTCAACGACCCGTAGAAGGCCCATTGTTTCTACGGCCCATAGAAGGGAAATGATAACTACAATAAATATCACTACAAGAAATACAGTCAATTATGACTCCCCATTTTGGTCGTTGATTCGTCATATTTATCATTTATTGACCTTTTTTTGACCAAATTCAGAAGGTCAACAGTTGGCCGTCAAGAAGGAACAAACTTGACCTTTTTGGAATTTTGGTCATAGCTAGACTGACGACCAAAATTTGAGAAATGTCACTACCCACTTGCCTGAGCAACGTGGCTGAGCTAACGTGGCATTGTTAGTGACCAAATGGAATCATCATAAATTTCATAGCCCAGTCCACCAATCTATGATAGCCCAGTCCACCAATCTAGCCTACATGGGCCTGGCCCAATACCTATTTTTTTATTGAAATGGTCTGATTTATTTGTGCTGATGCATTATTTTCAGAAGCATGCATATCTCACGTATGAAAACAAGTACAACAGAATACGATATTGCAGATAAATTGTATATTTCATTTCAGTAACACATCACATGAAATACAATACAACATCCATTAACTCCTCTACACAACAAGGTCCAAGGTCCAACAAGTGCACAAGTGTACATCAAAATAATGCTACAAGTGCAAGTGCACAGTAAAAAGACCCAACAAGTGCACAGGTGCACAACAACATAGTTCTACAAAGATTGGGCGAGATGGGCAAATTTTAGTTGATCACACATAACATCAATGAGAAATGAAGCTTCTTCTGCCCTTCGCTTCTTTGAGTGCTTCAGATCATCCTGGTTATTGGAACAATCAAACATAGGAAAGCACAAAAAATATGAGAAAACAAAAGATAAATGGAGGTTTTACATTCAGCAATTAACACAAGACTAAGACATGCTCCCATAGAAATTTCAGGAATTGCAAGATTATTCTTGTGTTAGCTCAACACTTTGTGCCAAAAAAACTCACATTAATAACTTCCAACATGATGAGATGTGAATCATATATCTTTAACACAGTAAAATAAACAACACCGACATGAGCACCACAACACAACACAGCTCATAACCACCAAACCAAACTCAGCACAAACAACACATGCACACAAAGTATGCATGGCTGAAACACAACCTCATATGTAGACTTTAACTTAATTCATGAGTTTGAATCGAAGGAGCAACAATCAGAACCATTTCCTGTAGTGATGTCTACCTTTATTGTTGAACAGGAAAATGCTAACAGCAAGTTACAGAGATAAACATAATCCTCCTAGAAGAGTCTTGGCAATTTGCATTAAATATTAACATGGTTGCAAAACTTCAGTTTGAGGGTAGCATGTTTCTTTAGCCTTTACTTGACTAGAATTACAAAATGAAGCACATGAACAAATCATACGAACAAGCAACCCCATGAAGACTGCTCACTTGAATCTTGTTTATACTTTTCTTGCAGATTAAGATGTGGGGGAAGAGCGTTACCTTGATGGGATATCAGTAGTAGCATACAACTTGGATAGTGTAGACTAACTCCGGAGGAAAAATATTACATTTTCTCGAAGGTGAGATTGAGCTAGACATTGCCAAAAAATCCTTGCATTCACTTGGTTCAGATCTTCCCTATGAGGTGATGACCATTCCACTACAGCAAACCAACAGATAAAAATCAAAATACAACCACTTTCATAGAGACAACTACAAGCCAAGTTTAGCTAATATGACTTCTATAGCATGCAAGATGTTTCTTAGATCAACAAAAGTTGGATGAACCTTCTAAAATCAATCTAATAACTAGACTAACATATAAATGCAGATTGAACAAAAACAAGAACAAAAGCTACGACGAGGAACCCTTGAGCGACATATAAAGATTAGAGTATTCAATGAAGGTCATATTTTCCACAAGACTGATCAAAACAAGAAACATTCGAGTCTACTGATTTATTACTGAATCACATAACATCAGAGGAGAAAACAATGATTTTCAAGTTTAACTAAGACATGCATATAGGCTAAGGAATAGTAAGTCACAGCCAAAAGCATTTCGACTTCCATTTATTTGCACACACACAATCATCATGTGCTCACAGTTCAGATCAGGTTATTTAATTATGTAGCTCCGCATTATTGCTGGCCTGACTAAACTCGTCCTCTAGCATACGGGGATATGACAATTTGATTAGGTAAGGATTATATGAATATAAAAGGGCATTGCTACAAGGGAAAGCCTGTTGTGGTGTTTGCAGATTATTTACACCTGGCACTTATCAACATTATTGACATTGTTTATGACTTGGAAGTCAGTAAGACACTAGCTCAGCTGGTGCAGAGAAGTTGATTATACATGTCTGTGCTGCTACACTGACCGAGGGTTCCCATGGAACACTCTCAACTAAACAAGCTTTTTCTCAGTGATGAGAGTATCTACTTGCTCTCTCTATAATCAGTCAGGATTTTGTTCTTACCATGCATGTTCAGGCATAATTATGCAAAAAGACTTTGTCCATCTCTAGTAAGATACACTAACATGCGTCCGTGCACTACTCATGCATGCCTATAATTTGTTTGTTTGTACACTAGCTGAAAACTGGTGACACAGTTAAGAAAATGGCATGAACATATATCTTCTCTGGCTGCAAATAACATAGCAGCAGATACTGTACTGAACCCACCATTGATAAATTCCCTCACCGGCGCTAGCACCTTCAGAGCAGCAGGTTTTATTTCCTATACATAGCAGCAGATTTGGCACATTCAGACATTAATTTGAGCAGCCACAAACACCTTTATCGATCAATAGTGCTCAAAAAGAAAAGAAAGAGACTGACCCATACTGAACGCACGCATCTCCTTTGCCACTGCGAGCACCGCCGCCCGCCACACGGGCCGATCGTCCGGTGCATCATCGCCGCCGACGCCGGGGCCATTGGAGTTGACCCAGTCAAGGGACGTGGCTCACCCAACGCCCGCTGGTCCAGCGACAAGCACAACGTTCGCTGCTCCGGCAGAGGCGGCAGCGACCACTTCGGCGAGGCGGTGATCCATCAAGCCCCGCCCTCACGCGCACGGTTGGTGCAACAGCTATTCTAGGTACCCTCCGTCGTCGAGGTCTGTTCCCACCGCCGTCCTGATGACCTGTCGCCGCAGCCGCGGGATGGTTAGGCCAGATGCGTGTGTGGATTGGATGGATCTGGCCAGATCGAGGCTCGGCGAGGAGGAGGGGAGGGGGTCGTGGCCTCGTGGGAGAGTCCCAGACCCGGGGCAAGGGGAGGGGGTGGCGGCGCTGGAGGCGATTCGGGAGGAGTTAGGGTTTCATACATTTTATATGACATGGGCTACTTTTGTTTGGGCCGAGAAGACGCGTGTGGGTAATCGATTTGCAGAAAAATAGGCTGGGAAATTTGGCGCGAGCTGAAAAATTGGTGGACATATGGCGCGAGCCTTTATTAGGAAATGAGTTGGCATGAGCATATAACTATTTAGCAGTAGTTAGTGGGTTCGATAAAAACTACTAGTGCCACTAGTGTATAAGAAAAAGGTATTATGTTCTTGTTGGCAAAAAAAGTATTTTATTTTGCTACTTCCTCGGTCTCATAATGTACGGCAAAAGACATCTTACGTTATGGGACGGTTACATTATGAGATGGAGGAAGTATTACGTAGCAAACTAACTTGAATTGTATGGGCCTAATGGTTAGCTTAATTATATTGCATAAGGTTTTGATTTTTGATTTTTTTTTTCAAATGTAATCGTGTTAAAAATGAATATTCGTGAAACGACAAATATCAACAGTATGATCCATATATACACAACTCCTAAAGATCTTTTTTTATTTGGATATGAAATAATATTGATAATCCTCAAAAAATTACAAAAGGGTTGAAGCAAATTTGAATCCTCCAACAATTTTAAAGTTTTTTAATTGAAAGTAAACAAAAAACTATAAAAGCGAAGCCCTTGCATTTTTTAACACCTGTCGGGTGTAGATATACCATGTTGGTCCTGCACGCGTAGGTTGATTTGACACGCATGGCAGACACATAAACAAAATCATTACATGTATACATGACTCAGAGGCAAAATTGTTGACGTGCCTACTCACTCACCCTTACTTGGGCCTATGAACATATTAATTTGGTTAAGGTGGACCCAAAATACGGCCATGGATAGTGCTATACATTTTATGACCAATTAACATGATGTGGCAATGACCTTTTTGACAGATATTGTCACATGGTGGGGGGTTTGGACCCCTCTGGTCAGCCCTTGCCCATTTCGTCAATTTTGGTCACTAATCTATGACCAATAAACCATGGTCATTATATTTTTGTCATGAACGGGCATATTTCTTGTAGTGTATGTAGCCCATGGTTATTGTGGCCTAGTTTTAAAAAATAGGTTATTGCAGCCACTAGCAAACCGCGGAAAAAGAACAACACTGACTACAAGCAAAGAAATAAACAAGACAATTAGGAAATAAATAAGCAAGCAACTTATGCTAGGCTATCACGGCTATTACACACATTACATCCACTGGGCATCAAAGTTCGCCACCCGTGCAAATATAGGGAACACAATAGCATATAAACGCCGCAGCAAAACAAGTCCAGAACTAAAACCACTTCAGAAGAGCTCAAGAAACAATATCCTGGGTACCCATAATGCTGGCAAGATGCTTAGCAAGCTTATTAACTTTCTCTTGTTTGGCGCTTAAGTCCTCCAACACTTGCTGTTGCACCAGAAAGTATGCATCTGAATTCTACAGGGACTTCCTTAGTCCTTCGGCTTCCTGTCGCATAACATCTGATCGATGTCTTTCAACTTGAAGTTGAGACTCAAGACGCCGAACTGATTCAGGCAACGAGTTCGAAGAGCTGGTGCTAGCAGTAGTAGCCAGTAACTAGGGGCGGAGGCAGTGGGGGGCGAGCAGGGGCCAGACCCCCCCATGGATCGTCCCCCTCAACAGGTACGAGCGGGGACTACGGTACTTTGGGTGTTAATAATCTTAATCTACTCGATCGGAAATTAGCGATGAAATAGGATAATCTCTAACTGATGGAAGGTGCTGACTGCTGAATGGCCCAAGCCCAAAAGTATAGCCTGGAAGTAGCCCAACCCAATTGATGCATTGGCAGTCGATCAAATGATTTATCCACATCGAACCGACCTAACGACTTAATTTGGTTATCCTCTCGCCCGTGCTAGGGTTCCATTGAGCATCGCCGTCAGGAGCCAGCAAAGGTGCGGCCGCCAAGCTCGGGGTGCTTCACGCCTAGTGGTTGCTGCCACATCTAAGGCCGATCAATCTGACCATGTATTTTCTCCCTGCTATTCTCCCACGTCAAGCGTGAGTCCAAACCTGATCTGGTGATTCTCATACACGCACATTAAAAATAAAAGTCCAGACCTGATCTGATCTTTATTTGGTGTAGTACTAAACAGAATCGCTGGTGGGGTGATGAACTGTCGTTGATCTATGTTTATGGCATCACGTCTAAATCTTGAGATGATAATGAAATTTGTAAATGCAAGCATGGAGTATAAGGTAAAATAGTATCTGCTGGAAGTCTAATTTATTTATTTTCTATTTTGTCTACAATTCACCATTTATGAGATTATCAAACATGCTTTCAAAATGAAGGTAGCTGCTGATAAATTTCGTTTTAGCTTAGGAACTTGCAATACACATTTTCAAAGTAAAAGTTTCTTCAACCATGATTGCCTATATTGGGAAGAAAATAGCTGCAAAATTGATGGTCGCTGAGACTATCGATTTGTTACATTAGCTTGGTGGATGCTGAGTTCCATTTAAACAGACAAAATTATAGGTTTCTTTAGTTGCAAAAGCATATGCTGTTATTCAAGATTTGACTTATACTTGTGCTAGTTTTTACGTGCGATACACTTTGCCCCCCTATCGTCAAATCCTGGCTTCGCCCCTGCCAGTAACTCGAACACTACATGAAGACAGGACTTTGGGGTTGTCTCAATGTCTTCAATATAGTTTTTATCAGCTTTCTTGGAGACCAACAGGGATGTCTCACTATCTTGAACCTTATCTGCATTACTTCCTTTACCATTGCATAATGGGGTACTCTTCTCCAATATTTTATCCGCATTCTAAAAGAGAAACAAACAAACACATCATAGGTTTACAATGTAGTATATGAAACTCATTTTGGTAAACCAGTTCAGTAGTAAGGTGGGGACAGGATAACAGCATGAAATAAACATATATTTATGTAGTATGGTCACTGTATGGTCTATATCATTCTAGTTTATGTTGCTAAATCAAGATAGATATAGTTCGAATCATATATATTTAAGACAAAGTAGCATAGACAGAATATAAGTGTGGGAAACTACAAGCAATAGCAACACTTGTAATGTGCATGGCATGAGAACATAACTGTTTATTCAATTGAAACTGAAATCAACATAGAGCAAGTTACAACAGCAAACACGTTAAAGAAATAGGTTTAAAACATACCTGTTGCGCCATTGGAGTTTCAATTGCATCCTTCAAACTTGAAATTAGTTGGTATGAGTAAATACAGTGATGCAAGAGAAAAGTAGTATGAACCATAGCTACGGAACCTGACCCGAGAACAATTCTTCTTCTGCTTTAAGCGTTGACTTGGGGTTCGGAGTGGTGGTCCTCGTGATTTGGGCACTGCAGTTGCCTTACTAACTGCTCGTGTTTGGGTGCTATGTGGTGGAAATGGTGCTGTGTCAACGGGAACTGGGTTACTATCTACTGGGGTTGGGGTTAGAAGGGGTGTAGCTGGTTCTTTGTCCAACTGGCTAGGGGTACAATCTGCATGAGTCTGGGTTATGTGTGGTGGGGCTGGTTCTTGGGCAATTACAACTGTGGTTCTATCTGCATCGACAGGTAGCACGCTCTTTTCTGAAGACCGTGTTTTTACTCCCACAGATACTGCCATCATCCCCTCCCATTGAAATGGCTGATAAACAAGAAAAGTAATTGAATGTACAAACATTGTAAGATAGACAGGTGCAATGGATAGTAGGGAAGAAAACAGGGCATGAAATAATTCACATTTATGTTGTCTAACCAAACAGAATAGCAGGACATAATTTCACATATATGATGGCTAATTAAACATGATAGCATGACACAATTTCACATGTATGATGGCTAACTAAACAGGATAGAATGACATACTTCAAAATATGATGACTATGTAAACAGGATGACATGATATAACTATATGATGTGTCTATTAAAGTGGTTGGCATGCCATAAATCACAAACATGCCGTCGATGGAAACATGATGGCATGATATAATTCACGGATAGAATGACATAATTTAAAATATGATGACTATGTAAATAGGATGAGATGATATAACTATATTATGTCTTTAGAAAATTGGTTGGCATGCCATAATTCAGATAGATGCTGTCTATGTAAACATCATGGCATCACATAATTCAAACATATGATTTATATACTAAGGAAGTGAGCAGAGGGCAATCACATATATGATGTGTCAACTAAGGAGATGGCATTCAATATTGTGTATATGATGTAAAAACTGAGCATTGCAATACAACATATGCATGATATGAGTAATATAACCCTGCCAAGTTTGAGCATACACCTCAAGGGGATAATAGGACTGGTCATATGCCTCTGAATCCTCCTCTGAAGAGCTATCTGTAACCAACAAGATATCTGCTTCAGCAGGTAGCATTGTCTGCTCTGAAGACCTTGTTTTCACTCCAGATTTCTCCATCACCAATTCAAATGGCTGATGCACAGGAAAAGCAGTTGAATATACAAACATTGTTGACAAAAGCAATGAGAAATACAAAAAAAAGACGGCATGATATAATTCACATATATGACGCTTGCCTAAACAGCATGGCATTGCATAATTCAAATATATAATGCCTTGCAACAAGATAACATTGCATAATTCACATATATAATGTCTTGCAACAAGATGGCATTGCATAATTCACATATATGGTAATTAGACACTAAACAGGTGGCATTCACACAAAGCATGTCTAAACTAAGCAAAATGACATAGCAATGCAAGATAGCATACGCACGATATGAGCAACATAACCCTACCAAGTTAGAGCATGCACCTCGTGGGGGGGGGATATGACTGGTCATCTGTCTCTGAATCCTTCTCTGAGGAGCTATCGGTTACCAGCAAGACATGTGCTTCGTCAGATAGCATTGTCTGCTCTGAAGACCTTGTTTCCACTCCAGATTTTTCCATGACCGTGCCGAATGGCTGATTCACAGGAAGAGTAATTGAATGTACTAAAATTGTTGACAAATTTAACACGTAATAAAAAATGATGGCATGATATAATTCACATATAAGATGACTGGCTAACCAGGGTGGCATTGCAAAATTCACATATATGATGCCTGGCTAAACAAGATGGTATTGCATGATTCATATATACGATAAAGAAACTAAACAGATGGCATTGACACAAAGCATGTCTAAACTAAGCAGATGGCATCTTTAATGTATACAGTAAGCAATGCAAGGCACCATATGCATGATATTACCAACATCAGCTTGCCAAGTTAGAGCGAAGACCTCATGGGGTAAATAGGAGTGGTCTTCTCCTTCTAAATCCCCCTCAGAATAGTTATCTTCCTCTTGATTACGATCCGAAATGGGTGCAGGGTGGCTGCCTTTGCACCTACCATGGAGCGACGTCTGCATGAAATTTTATTGCCACGCAAGGCTCGTCTCTTTTGCTCTACATGATCAGTTCCATTGTGTAGAATAACTGGCATGCATAGGAATAAAACATAGTGAGATTATGTAAGGAGTGCATGCACAAATCCAGAGTGATGGTAGCAAACAGTGGATAGACCCAAAACCAATGATAGCAGGTAGATAATAGTTTTAGTTAAAAACTACAGATAATGGCTCCTTTAATGTTTGTTTGCAGCCAACATGAAACTCATAGTAGACACCCGAGATTAAACAGATAGTACTGATTGCTGCCCTAATATGTACCCCACAACCATTTAAAAACTCAAGTTTCAGCATTAGTTTGGACCTGACTTGGAGTCAAATAGGTGAACACGATGATAATGTAGCATGTCATCATATTAAGCGATGCATAACGTAAGCAGACACAGAAGAGTGCGACCTCTCTTGCGGACCCGTGTAGTCCTCAAGGTCATCTGCTCAGTTGATGATGGTAATGTAGTTGTCGTGGCTGCCGGCGGAGGGGAAGAACATCTGGGGCGGCGAAAGACAGTCTAGAGAGCGGATCCCTGCTGTGGTGAACCCTTCCGTCGTTGGAGCAGCTGAGCTGGGGTGGAACAAAGCACCACAAGAGCAGGACAAACCACACAAGGTTTTCTTTGACACATATCTATAACAGATGTAATTGAGTAAGAGCTTGTTTGAATTTGAGGATTCTAACAATCCAGGGATAGGAAATAGACAGGAATAGTATAGGAATGCACGTGCAAAACAGAGAATTTAAAAACACAAGATTTCTGCCAATCTGGGTGTTTGATTCACAAGAATTGGAAGATCACAAGATGCAAAAAAGCATGGTGAGATTAAGTCAAACCACAAGAAAATGTACATTTATAATGCTATTATGCTACTATCTCTTAGTCTTCTGCTTGATGAATAGGAATATGAAAAGGAGGACAAGTGGAAATTAGAATTCCTATGGTTTTTCTTTCAAGGAGACACTAAAGGAACAAATCGTACAGTTTTCCTTTGCTCTATTCCTTTGCACCAAATTCATGAAAAGTAGTACCATAGGAAACTTTACAATTCCTATGTTTTTCATTCACTTTTCCTTTCAAGCACAGGCGATTCTAGTAGGCAGGCTTGAGCAAGGAAAATCCTACACTAAAAAAATGTTTTTGTGCTACTTCTATTACTTTGGACCCATTCCACTGCCATACTAGCTCAACTCCCAGGACCATCGACAAATGTACAGGTCAAACACGCAGAGATAAATAATGATGGCATTCAAGAGAGTCCATCACGGATAACTAAGTTGCCTGGTACCTCACTACTTGTCATATAGTAGGATAAAATAATCGTATTTCACGTTACTACGTGTGCTCAGTGGACAATATATATAACATGTAGAGTAAAAACGAGATTCAACAAGTGTACAACCTCTTTGGCAAAGCCATGTCGATCTCATCGTGATTGGGTTGGCCGGTGAGGATGCTCCATTTGATTTGGCTGTCAGAGGAGGGGAAGAAGATCTTAGGCGTCTGTAGATGGAGCCCGAGGTACTGCTCCGCTGTGATGGAGAGTTTCATCGTTGGAGCAGCTCCGGTGAGTTGTACAACACCGAGGCTGAAGTAGGATAAGAGAGACAATGTTAACCTGAGTGGAATTCTAATAGCATCTCCAATACATGACATAAAATACATAACCACAAAGTGCTAGATGTAAAATACATCAGCCTCTCATCTCTGAACTTAATTGTCGGAACTGAATTTAACTGTCGAAACTGAACTTAACTGTCGAAAATGAATTTTGCCGTTGAAACTGAATTTTACTGTCGAAACTGAACTCACTTGCAAGGTGAGGCTACATGTCAGTCGACTGACTTTTTCATCTCTGGTCAGTCGATTTTGCAGCCGTTGGATACAAAATCAAGGCCCTGCAGTTCATCTTCAACCTCCACCCCCCTGAGCCGCCAGCCACCATCAGCCAAACAGCAGCCCCCTGCCGCCTAGCCCGCCCTGAAAACACTCCCCACCGCCGGTACGCCGCCACCCCGGCCATCCCACTAGCCCCCCCCCCGTGCCAAGCTTTTTCTCCAGCGATCCCCCCGCCACCGCCCCACCACCGCCGGTGACCACCGCCCCCACCCTGAACCCTAAGATAGATAGTGGGGTACCTCTCCGGCGAGCCCCCCTTTGCGTTGCGGTTGGTTCTTCCTTAACTCCGGTGAGCCCCCCCACCCCCTAAAAATTGACTGACCCAAAAGTCGATTCAGTCGACTGAAGTGTAGCTAAATCGGAGCAACATCGCAAGCAAGAGCAAAAGTGAGAGCAGCAGCGCGAGCAAGAACAATAGCATGAGCAGATCAGGCAGGGTACCGAGAGCAAGAGCAGAGCAACAACGTGAGCGAGAGCCAAAGCAGCAGCAGCTCCTATTGATGTGGATGTTGCCGCCGAGGGAGCGACGCCATGGAGGAAGTGGATGGCGATGCCGCCGTGGATGGAGCTGCGCCGTGTCGGCTCGGGACCGAGCGCCGGCAGCACCGTGAGATAGAATGAAGAAGAAAATGCGGCGATTAGTGTACAACCTATTTGGTGGTGCCGATTAGGCCGCAACTTCATCCGAGGAAACGGTGATGATGATGCTCTTCCGGTGGTGAAGGTGAAGACGGCGGTGTGGGAATGGAGGTGGCGCAAAAGATGAGGGGAACGTCGGGGCAGCTCCTTGGAGGTGGAGGACGAGGTGGCTGAACCGGTGGGACAACGAGATCGACGACGGATCCTCATCTATTACGGTGGATGAGGAACGTCGAGGTGTTGCTGTGGACGACGTCGTCGGGGAAGAGGCTCCGGCTGGGTGGACGGAGGAGGGTGTGGGGCTTCATCGCGGGTTTTCGTGGCCTCGGTGTACGAATGGGTGGGCGGATGGGATGGGAGTGGGAAACCATGGCTTAGGGACGCGCTTGTCCGAAATGTGGGGTAAGTTACAAAAGTACCCCCACCGATTTGAGGCGGTTCTTTCGGTTCATGGGTACCACAGGAATTTCGCGTGTCGGGATTTCACAGGAGGTGGGAGTTTTCGCGTGCGTTGTAATTTTGGAATAGCAAGGCGCGGGTTGAGATGGAGGGAGTTGCTGGCGCACAACGAGACAAAGATATATCTTAAATATTTCGGGCTAACAAGGCGTGGGCTGAAGAGGCGGGAGTTTCGCAGCATGATAGACAGAGACGCTAGCTTGAAATTTTGGCGTAACAAGGCGCGGCTTGAAATTTCGGGAGAACAAGCTTAACGTGTACCAAAAAAAGACAATTTGCACCTCAACACGGACAACACACACACAAACACCATTTAGACTAGAGTAAGGTACACGTGCATTGCATGCATGAGATTTGGCAACCAAATTATGAATAAATACCACATTATAGCATGTAAGCTTTGAGTCATATATGCATGATGTAGATGTTCATTTAATTCTTATAGTTCATTTCATTCAAAATCATCTACTTTTTATAAGAAAGCTAATCTATTTTAAGATTCATGGAATTGTGCGTTGTAAGACATAAAGTAAAAAGAAATAATGGCAAATCATGTAGAAAGACATTTGTGCAATTCTGATAGGGAAGATTCTAGAACAAAGAAGAAGTGCTTGTGTTTTGATGTTTGTGCATTATGCTTAAGTTCAACCATGGAGTCTTCTAGATTATACATGTGGCAAAATCTGGTGGAATCTAGATGATATCCAAAGGCCAGTAGTGCTCATAATTGCCATCTCTGGACCATCGGATTCGCCTCATCCAACGACCATCTTTCAAAGTTAAAGTTACCCGCACACAATATAAAAAAATATAAAATATAATATATATATATAGGGGTATAGATATAGATATGTGATGCGAAAGCCACCCATCATCTCCAATTAGAGTGGTGTGTCCATGCACGCATGCGACGTGGCCAAACGATGTCTGCCTTCAGTATCTCAAATTCAAATCAGTCTGACCTTGTTCAATGTGTATACATTACAACATGCTCGTTTCCAAACCACACTGTGTAGATCTCTGTTATATTCATGCATGCATGGGTTTCAAACATCAGGATCTCTTATTCAAATATTTGAATTCAACTTTACATTGATTATGACCTCACCTAGTCTTTTACACCCACACAGTCGTCTTCTCTTTATAATTGTACCACTAACTTTCTCTCGTGCATGCATGCACACAGACTACCAGTCGGCATTATCCATCGCACACATGCAATCTTTTTCTTCATGTCGGTCTCCCATGAAGGCACACACCCACACACATCCCCTCTCCATCATATCGGGCATTCTTTATCTCTGACGCATGCATGCGCAACGATCGATGTTCCTCTATGTATGTGTGTATATAGCTAGGTCTTTCATAGTTTTCCACACAAACCGATCAATCGATATATCCAGTGAGGTCTCACCCTTTTTCCCATGTCCACATCAATCAATCTATACCTCTCTATATAGGATTAACATATATAGCTAATACACCCACATTAATTATATATCCAACATCCCCCTCTCATCATCCATGCCTTCCGCTTCATCTCTCATACGCGCGCACAATGGCGAAGACAGGGGCAGCAAGGGCCCTGCCCCCCTAACATCACTATATATCGAGGCAAATATGAATGTGATCATTAGACAATTGCTGCTAAAAATGGTTTAAGTTCATGAATTGAACCTCCTCGTAAAGGATTAGCAATGCATAGCCCCCTAGCTCATTTATTTTTCATGGCTCCACCACTGCGCACAACAGCGCACGTTCTTGCCCCCTATCTCTAAATATCGATCTCGCACTTGTGCACTTCTTCATAGTCTCCCTCCACTCGGCCCCTCGCACCATCTTCTAGCCCCCCACCTGATTTCGCCACATGTACAATCTAGCAGACTCCATGGTTGAACTTAATCATAATGCACAAACCTCAAAACAAAAGTGGTTCTCCTTTGTTGTAGGATCTTCCGTATCATAACCGCCAACCTTTATTTTCAGTTGAATTGCCATTATTTGTTTTTACTTTATGCATTACAACGCACAATTCCATGAATCATAAAATAGATTAAGGGCTTCTTTGATTCAAAGGATTCTCACAGGATTTTTTTCCTATCTTGGTTGTTTGATACGTAGGATTGTAAACCATAGGATTTTTTTCCATCTGATTCATTTGCACTAGATTTCATAGGAAACATCCCATCCACTCAAACCTCTTTGAAAGAATTCTACGTTTTTTCTATGCACAATCAAACACTCGTACAATCCTGTAGTATTCAAGAAGACATTCCACTATAATCCCATGTTTTTCCTATTCCCGCCTTTTGGAAATCCTATGAATCCAAGAGGCCCTAGCTTTTTTATAAAAACTAATTTATTTTGAATGAGATGAACTATAATAATTAAACGAAGGTCTACATCATGAATATATGACTCAGAGCTTACATGTTTTTTTAGGGGAACTTGCCGCATTTATTCATAATTTGGTTGCAAAATCTGATGCGTGCAATGCACGTGTACCTTACAAGTACTTCGAGTATGTGCAAAACATGTAAATTAGAATTCCAATGGCACGCTACACAGTGTCTATCTTACAGTTCATGAAGCCACGTGGCACATGTGGAGGCGTTGTCGCGACCTCCTTGTGTGGATTGATCACATTGACGTGCTGCTGGTTCTAGAAGAATGTACTCGTCCTCCCTGAGCCATACTGTCGTTACATGCACGAAGCGAAGATGTGCACGCATGCCATGCACGCACTCATTCCCTCGCACGCACACGTGGGTACATGGGCAGATGCAATTTTGTACCAAGATCCACCCCATGTGATAATTTGACGCGTGTAAAGTCATTCACTTCATTGATGGTCAATTAACACAGTGCATGCAAATTGAGTGGACGTGAGGGCGGAAGAAAGACATTAGTACTCCACTGCGCGCATGCGAGTAGTTAAATCATGGGTTGCTAGTAGTACTTCATTGGTCTCCTTCGTATTTTGTGCCAATTTTTGATAGTAACATAATATTTACGCATTTGAGTAGTGTAGTCTACTTGAAATTTATGTTCCACTAAACTCATCGGGAGCCGTTTCGGGCCTCGAAACCAAAACCATCAATTAATATTTACCTTGTTCCCATCCCATTCGAAAGCCTGCTCACACCTACTAGTACGTACAAAACCTGAACGTGTTCCCACTATGCAGGTATTAGTACTAGTGCTAGTACTTAGGTTATAAAAAGGGGAACTACCTGACCCAAAATAACTTTACCTTTCCTCCTCATAAGTGCTTCTTCTTCGTTCGTCCTTGCCATGGCCGGTGAGCAGAGCTCTAGGTCGAGAACTACTCGTAACAAGGGAGCGGCAACCAATGCTACGGAAAAAAAAAGAGGGCTTGCCGCCATGTAGAGACCTTGAAAGATCTCTCACGGGCAGGCGATGGCTCCGAGGAGCGCCCTAGCCGTGGAGGCAAACATGCCGAGCCGGCGGCGCTGGAGTCGTTATCCCTCGACGGCATGCCCGATCAGCTCAATAAGCACCTCAATAAGCAGAAGGAGTTCATCCAAGGCATGGTGGAGCTGCTGAAGGAGAGCCTCGACGACATGCCCGCTGAGCTCAAAAAGCAGGGGGAGTTGACCGCCGGCTTGGTGATGCTTCTAAAGAAGAGCATTGCCTCGGAGAAGAAGGCGACTAGCGAAATCCTGCAACTTCAGGAGGACAAGGCGAAGCTATGCCACGAGGTCGACCTGCTGAAGGAGAAGACCGCCGGTTGGAAGAAGATGCTGCAGGCCCTCGTCAGGGAACAGAAGGAGGAGTTGGCGAAGCTGCACATCGAGCACCCGGCTGCTGTCAAGGTACGTAATGCGACCGTGGAATAGATGATGAAGGCTCGCGTCGAGAAATCCCGCATCATGGACAAAATGAAGAAGATGGCGGAGGAGACGCGCAAGGAGATGGAGGTCGTGGAGGCGATGAAGAAGCAGTTACGACTCCGCGGCGAATTAGATCATTTGGGGTGATAATCTTCCTTCTTCTTTTGCTCTTGTGTTTCATCTTTTGCTTTGGATGTTTCGCCGCACGTGGCATGTTCTCTACGAGGCATGAATAGAACAATGCTAACAATGAGATGACTAGCAAATTAGATCATTTTTATTGCCATCACTACAAAAAAATACACTTCTGTGATGATACGTGTTTGTCACAGTAGGTCGCATTTTTTGTCAGGCATGTACATCCATGACGATTTTATGACAGAATCTAGATAGTCATACCTGTGCTGTCGTAGAAGTGTTCCATGACATTACCAAAAATATCATCATGGAAGTGTCCACTTCCATGATGATAAATCACGCGTCACAAAAGTGCTTTCGTCAAGGGTGACCGACACGTGGCATCCACTGTAACGGAACTCCGTTAAGCTAGCGGGTCGGGTTTTGGATCCGATAACCCGTTAACAGCCCCGACCAATGGGGATTTTCCACGTGTAAAATCATCATTGGCTGGAGGAAACACGTGTCGGCTCATCATTGGGACAGACTCCAGTAGACACGCATGGATTGGCTATCGTCTACATATCGTGCAGGCTGTGTTGTACAGGGTTGTAGTTCTGGTGAGAAATCTAAAAAAAGGTTTCTTGTCATCTCGCAAAATTAGGTGTCATGTGCTTCGGATCACTGCGAGGGTTAAACAACGACAACTGAGTTGGGCTAGTCATTGGGGGCACATGCACGAAGACTACTTGGCTGCCATCTAGGTCAAGCCGGCTATGTTAATTAGGACATCTATCGACGGACCCCTTTTCTATGAGTTTATCTTTAATTTGAGCTTTGTTCCTCGTCTAGTTTGTCCGTCGGGATTCATGTTGTCTCCTTTGGGCAGTGAGGTTATGATTTCTTGTCATGTGGTGTTTTTCATGTTATATGTTAAAATACGATGCTTCAGATCAAAATGATGACAACTGCGCCTCCGGGCCACGTGCATGAAGACTTCTCGATAGTCATTGACGAGGTCAAGCCAGCTCCGGTAGACAAGAGAAAACTAGTACCGACTGCTGGCGCGTCCCGATCAGCCTGCCTTGCCGTTCTCTCCCAAGCACCGCTGGCTAGGGAGGGCCTCCGACCCCTTCTTCCTCGCTGCCGTAGTGTGGGCAAATCCGGCCTCCCGCCGCCCACCTAGCGACATCCCAGTGACCATCAAGTATAACTTCCTTTAAAACCGGCCTTGCCCTACTTCCCAAGCTCCCGACGACGCTGCATTTGTATCTTTTACTATTTCTCAGGCCCCCTCGTAGATAGGATCGATCGGCTGTTCAAAAACCACCTAATTTTTTATGGTTAAGAGGTAAAACTAGTTCATGCACTCGAATCTAGTACTACTTGGTCCAAACAAGGAAGAAAGGGGGTGGGGGTGGGGGAAGATTTGTTACCTGAATCTAGGACTTGGTCGAAAGAGGAAATAATGGGGGCGAAAAGTAGCAGAGACTGGCTATCCAACTGGTCTCTAGGTCTAATAGGGAAATAATGGCAAACACAGTACAAACTCAATATAAACCCGATCAATTGGTTGAAAAGGGAAAGAAAGTGGGGACTGGGGGACAAGTCAACAGAGTAAGTCCAACACTAGATTTGCTAGCCTCGCATAGTATAAGGTGGCTATATCGAAAAAATGGGACCAACCCAGATATCCTGTTCTGATGTTTGTTGCACTGAGCCACTCTTATGTAATGCCACTGGTAAAATGTAGCAGTCACACTTTTAAAAGTGAGGACACGTTAAACCAATGTTGTTTTCAATGTAATGCCTCCAGTAATATGAATCAATGGCAGTTTTTTACATGTCCTGCTAAATTCCCCATTAAGATAAGTTGGTTCTTTTTGTTAGAAATGCAACTGTCCTGGTCCGCCTACTCTCCCGTGCCCCAAGTAATGTCGTATTTAATTGTTGTCATAGTTAATCCTAATGCCCACACTAATATCTAGCAATGCCACTGCTTTAGAAATTGCTACTGTCCTTGTAGGATTGCCATTCAGATAAGGAACATGCTTCTTTTCATTTGATGCATGTTTCATCACTTGTTAGTCACCCTCCTTTCCACCTTTTTTGTGCAAACAAATACATACATTTCACGCTCGATCTTAGTTGAACAACACAAATGATATCCAAATTATAGTTGAACATTCCAGGAGCTTCACAACCAACCTTGATGTTGCTCAATTTTATTGCAACTAATGAAGAAGCTCTGTGGGTTTCGTTCCCTGATGGAAATGGGACCGGGGCTGGAGCCCTTTTCTTAAAAAAAATGAAGAAGAAGTTGCTTGCTCACGGGACATTGCTTCATTTTAGGTGAACTGCACCAAAAGGTCACATGAATTGTTCCATGTTGGTGATTGAAAGAGCCATCTTCAGCATCCCAGTCTAAGCACCCCCGGCCTCCATCCTTGTGATGCACGGTACACCTTGTTTGCCACCTGCTCGACCCTAGTGTCACTGATAAAATGAAGTAATAATACAGTTAAAATAGAGGGAGTGTCCTCTCTATCATTTCATTTCCAATGTAGATAAAAAAAGTGCTTCTCTTTGTTAATGTATGTTTCATCAACTAGTCCCATTGTTAATGTTTAAGCATTTCTGCAAACTGGGGTACTTAATTTTAGTTGATTTGTACAAAAATAGAGATTTGAATGTCTCAAGGCGCCTCCTTGTACTATCGCTATACACTGATGTTCATCACTGGCGGAAGGTGTATCTGGGAGACTTGGGACGATTTCCAGTATGAGGCGTACCGTATTACGCGTCGCAGGGCCCATCTCGCCCTCGCAGCATGGCATACTATGATACTATCGCAATTTTTTCTTCTATTTATTTTGTGTGTTTCATCAACTAGTGCCACTATAATGTAATCACACTTTTCATTATCTGTGCAAACAGGGTTATTCAGCTGCATTTTGGTTGAACTGCACAAATGTACATATGGAACCGGCATATATGCAGAGTGCGAGGTGTGCCAAGTAAAAATTGCTGACACCAACCATGTAGCATGCACACATTGACATCCAGCACCACCAGTGGGATGTGTGGCACTCTCTGTGGACGGATCTTTCTCGGCAGCAAATCCTCTAACCAAATACTAGTAGCTTATATTGGCAGTTTTCTAGGGTGTACTCTTTTCTGAAAGAAGCACCAATCTATTTTTCTTTATTTGTACACTGTGTCACAACTTTGACCCAAAGGTCCAGAGCTATTTTAGGGTGATAGGTGTAGTACTCGGAGACTGATTGTAAGCATGATTTTCATTAGCTGTCACACTGATTGTAAGCATGAGCAGGTGGAAGATTAGGTTAGTGCGAAGCTTACATTAAACCCTACCGCCGCCGTTGAAATGAGGCGAGCGTCGAGGGAACCCTGGAGAACGGCGGGGAAGCACCGTCGCGCCATCCGGCCTCCTCTTGTGGTGGGATCATGAATACTCCTGTGGCTCTGGCTGGCTCTGCACTCTCACGAAAGTCGCACCATACTCGATCGATTCGTTATCCTCTGGGTGCTCGACCTTCGACCTTTACGCCCACCACCTCCGCCTGACCGTCGCCTCGGGCGAATCTGTCTGCTCCATTGCCCAGAGGAGATACTCGATGAACTCGGAGGACTGCGGCATGACTGCCACCAAGGAGTACATGTACATCGCCACCCTCATCGCTGTCGTCTCGCTCTTTTGCATACATTGCCACATGGCCCTCACCGTCCTCGAAATCTCCCACTCATTATCAAACCAAATAAGGATCTCCTTCAACCTGGCTAACTTTGCCTGGTCGCCGCCGACGATCTGCCTGATTCGCTGCTACATCCTCTCCATAGATGTCCTTTTGAGTGGTCCGATGCTAGCTTTGGAAGATGGGAGGAGAGACGGTGGTCTTGCAATAGAGAAGAGGGAGAGGCGAGAAGGTGGTTTTGGAATGGAGATGATGGAGAGGAGAGGAGGTGCTTTTGCAATGGAGAAGATCAGAAGAGGGAGAGGCGAGACGGTGGTTTTGGAATGGAGATGATGGAGAGGAGAGGAGGTGGTTTTGCAATGGAGAAGAGGGAGAGGAGCGTGCGGCAGCGATTTAGGATTGGACGAGAGGACCGGCGCGCTGTGACTGGATCAAAATCAAAATAAATTTACCCTTCAATTAATAAAGAGACCCCACATTAACTAGTCTCCCTTTTATTCTGGGTCATAATTGACCATGATTTTCACACATAAAATATATGTTATACATTGCAAAAATAATATAATTTGGAAGTACATTCAGATATGAACCAAACAATACAATTTTGGTGACATGCATTCACATTTTGCTTGTCAGATACATTACGTGGTCAAACTTTGACCCAAAATATGCAAAACAACAAAAAATACTTCCAAGACCAGCGCTGCTCTTCCGCTCTTCTCCTCTTAAACCACCGCCAATCCTCTCCTGTTCCAATCTAAATCTAGCGCGCTCCTCTCCTCTTCCATTTCAAAACCACCACCCCTCCTCTCCTGGTCCAGTCCAAAACCAGCATCGCTCCTCTCCCGTTCTAATCCAAAACCAGCACTGCTCCTCTCCTCCTCCATTCAAAAACCACCACCGGCGAGTGAAGGTGTTGTGGAGAAGTAGATCGATGGAGGAGTACAACCGATACATGAGGATCGCAGACAGCGACCCTGGGAAGCTAGCTAGGATGTTGGAGATACAGTCCTAGTTTGACAACAAGGACCAACAAGGGTGTACGCGGGAGTCCATAGAGCTGCTCCTTTGGGCCATGGAGCAAACAGATTCACCAAATCCGATTCTGAGGGAGCGGTGGTGGGAGTATCGATCCCAGATGGAGCATCCACCAGAGATTGAAGGATCGAGCATCTACAGGGTGTCTTACCAGAGTGAGCCGGTGGAGTCTTCGTCGACCGAACCTAACTGCAAGAGGAGAAAAGAAGTTGGCCCGACGACGCTTCCCCATCATCCTCTCCCTCACCCTTCACATCGTTTCATAGGGCAGCTGTCTGACATCGAGGAATAGGAGGGGACTTCCCCCCCAGCCCAATAGTCGGGCAGGTTGTGAATTGTTAGGAGGAGCGTAGGGTTGTCAGTATTTGCAGGTTGTGAATTGTGTCTTGTGTTGTGTATTTTGAGAGTACTTTCAGATATGAATGTCTTTTGAATTTTAGATTTGCAGTATTGAGCATATGAAGTATTTTATGAATTCCATAGATCTATTTTTAGCACTTGAAAAAATGTAGTTTCATAGGAGTACAAAAGTGCAGACAATGTGATTCTCAGAGAAGAAACTGCAAGTTTCAGTTTCAGATAAGAAACTGCAAGTTCAGTTTTAGATAAGAAACTGCAACTTTCAGAGGCAGAGCATTTACATTAACACGGCCTTTTCAAATAGGGTTAACATCATTTTGGAAGTTTTATTCAAGGCCGAGAATGGAACTACCAGCCAGTTAACATCATGATGATCAACATTCATGCATAGCACATCTTCACTTGGCCACTAGGCTAGTTCAGTAGTTTCGTTAATAATAAGGCACTTCCTCAGGTGGTCGGATCCACTCCTGCGCCTTTGTGCACTCGCCGCGATGCCTCTGTCTGCTGTTGTGAACATGCTGAACAAACGAGAGGAATCTGGAGAGGACTGTACGTGGAGAGGTGGACAGTCGGGACCCACCAGGTCTATGGCCGTACGCAAGCAAGTGCCTCATCGAAAAAATACTTCCTCCTAATGCTATAGTGACGTTGGGGCCCACGAGTTTGTCAACATAGTTACATTTTTTAGGTGCTTCAACGTAGTTACTATACGAGATAAATTCACAATGAAGCCGGGGAGCTGGCAGGTATCATTTATTATCACTGGGGCAGCAAGTATCAGCTGGGTTTTGGGCTGTCCCATCTAGGCTTTCTATTTTAACATGCGCAGGCCACGACCTCGGATGGGAGGTCCATAGGCCTGTTTGTATTTTCTTGAGGGCCATCATCTATCGACCGGCCTATGGACCTCCCATCCGAGGTTTTATTTTTCCTGAAACATCGGCAGCCCAATTTATGTAGTTTATTGAAGAAAACGCAGAGGTCTATTCTATTTTTCTATATAAGAATAGGAATGGCGGGTCCAACTTATGTTTCCCTTCTAACTATATTATATATATTTAAATTATTTTATATGTTATTATATATTATTTTTATTGTCATCATATATTTAACAGATACTTACATATGTTAGAAAACAATATCCCACATCTTATTAACTTATAAAATTAATTTCTTAACAATAAAATCCTCGATTGTTTTGGCACGAAAATCCTAGTGATTGTGTACAAAAGCTTGGTAAGATTTAAGGACGAATGTAATAATATCACTTATTATTTAAATATATTTATAAGAAAATTCTCAACCCCTTTTTATTTTTTGATAATATTGCTGGCCCAACCCAACATTATAATTAGAATTAGCCCAGCAAAATCGTGTATATCAAGAAAGTGCAAATGGCCTGTATTTTTTTAGGAAAAAAATAAATAGGCGGCATGGACGCTACATTATTTGTTCACCCAGCCGAGCTAGTGGACTATAATTCAAAAAAAGGATCAACTTCACTTTAAATTCTACCGCGCGCAAAAAAAGACTGTAAATTCAAAAAAAAATGGGTTGAATACGTGCCACATTTTTGGAGGCTGAAATGTGGGCCAATAGGTCGAAGCCAACGCAAGTCGTTATCAATTTAGTCAACAAATGATTCTGGCATGTTAGTCGTTGGATTTACATCCAACGACCGGCATCCATCTTCAATCTCTCGTCTTCTTCCTCCAGCGCCGCCGGGACCACCTCCCGCCTCCTGCTGCTAGCAGCTCTACCTAGCACGCTTCACTGTGAAGCGCTACTCCACCGTTAGCCAGGCCTTCCATCCACCCCTCCACACCTCCTGTTCTTCTCCACCGACTGCCGAACCACACCGCACTAGAACAAGTTAACCCTCATACACCTCTCCGTCTGTGACTCTACTCCCGCGTCTTCCCATCTCCGGCTCGTTGCTGTCCGGGGCCTCGCCGTCGTCCAGCACCTTGGATGCGCTCGACGCGGTGTGGTCAACATGGTTAACGGACGACACCATCGAAAGTAGACTGTGCGTGGAGAGGCTGACAGCTGGGTCCACGGCCACACACAAGGAAGTGCCTCCTTATTACACGCAAAATAATGATTCCTCCACCTAACATTTGGGACCCACCGGAAGGGCCTCTGTATTTTGCGAAAAAAACATGCCCCCCGCTGACAGGTTGGACCCACCAGCTATCTTCGCACACAAGGAAATGCCTCCTTATTACGCACAAAAAAATGAATACTCCCCCTGCTAGCTGGAACCCAGCATAGTGGGAGGCTGACTTGTGGGCCTACCAAGTTGACGGGGACGGAGGGCTTTGTCAATTTAGTCAATATGAACGATTCTAGCTCCTGTTATCGTATGATGCTCATCCAACGGCCGTAGTGCTTCTTCAACCTCTGGTCTTCTTGCTCTAGCCGCCCAACCAGCACCGGTCGTGCCGCGTGCTCCTGCTTCCCGTGGCCGACTGTGATGCCGCGGAGGCCTCACCACCCCTACTACTCCCACCGCTGGCCAGGGCATCCCTCTACTCACCCACACCCCCTGTTATTCTGCGGCGACGGCAGCCTCACACCGCAGCCAAACCAATGAACCGTCGTACTCCTCTCCGTGTGGGCATCCACTGCCGCGTCTTCCCCGGCTCTGTGTCATCCCCTTCCTAGGCCTCACCGTCGTCGACCGCCCTGGTGCTCTCGGCATGACGTGGTCAACGTGGTCAAGGAATGACTTCCATCGGACGTGGACTGTACGTGGAGAGGCTGATAGCTGGGTCCACGGCCGAAGCAAGGAAGTGCCTCCTTATTACGCGCAAAATAATGATTCCTCCACCTGACAGCGGGGACACACCGGACGGGCCACCGTATTTCACGAAAAAAACGTTCCCCCTGACTGCTGGGACCCACCAGCTACATCTTCGCACGCAAAAAAGTGCGCCCGGGCAAAAAAATGATTCGCCCCCTGACTGCTGGGACCCACCAGCTACATCCTCGCACCCAAGGAAGTGCGTCTTGGCAAAAAAAACGATTCACCCCCTGACTGCTGGGACCCACCAGCTACATCTTCACATGCAAGGAAGTGCCTGACAGTCGGGACCCACCTGGTCAAAGCATACGTAGCGTTGTCATTTAGGTCGCGAACGTGTACGTACATACTGGTCGATGTAGGGGCACGCACGTGTCGTAATAGAGGCGCGGACATAGCATGCACACGTACGTACAACGGCCAGGGTGCAAGAAAGTAAATACGGCCCGTACATACGGGCGGCGTCTTGAACGCCTACTCGCGCATACGTATGGCCAGGGCTCATGTACATGGTTGGGTCGGAACGGAGAAACTGCGTCGTCGTCGTGTTCATGGGGAGGCAACGGAATGCGTCATGTTCATCGGGAGGCAATGGAACGCATGGGAGCCAATCGGCTTGGACGGAATAGGCAATGGAAACGAGGCCTGGCGTACCGCAGAATGGAGGAAACAGCCTTGTGTTTGACCGGCCATGTTCGAAACGGGAGACTGTTCATTGGGAGGGGTCTGGCATACCGCAAAATGAAGGAAACGGACTTGTGTTGGACCTCCTATGATCGAAACAGGGTCCTGTTGATCGGTAGGGGTATGGTGTAGCGCAAAACAGATGAAACGAACTTGTGTTGGAGCGCTACGGTTGAAACGGGGGTCCTGTTTATCGGGAGGGGTGTGGCATACTGCAAAACGGGACTCCACGGGTTACTGTTCATCTCCACCGTCGACCTCCTCCAGCCTCCACGGGCTACTGTTCATCCACCGTCGATCTCCTCCAGCTCCAGCCTCCACCTGCGACTGTTCATCCACGGGCTCCTGTTCATCCAGCCTCCACCGCGTGCTACTCCACCGGCTACTGTTCAACCACCCCTCTCCACGGGCTCCTGTTCAACCACCCCTCCACGGGCTACTATTCATCCACCCCTCCACCGTCTACTGTTCATCCAGCCCTCCATGGGGTCGTCCTGTTCATCCAGCCCTCCACGGTGTCCTGTTCATCCAGCCCTCCACGGTGTCCTGTTCATCCAGCCCCAAGCGGCTCGATCGATCGGGGTCCTGTTCATCCAGAGGCAACACCACGGGGTCCTATTCATCCACCCCCACCGCTCACTGTTCATCCAACCCCCCCCCCCCCCCCAACGCTCACTGTTCATCCAGAGGCAGCATCGATCAGCTTTAGTTAGCAGCAGTAGTGAAGGAATCGCTCGATCGGATTCAGTTAACAGCCATCCATCGATCGCTCGGGTTCATTAACGCGTAGCCTGCAGTGCAATCGCTCGGGTTCAGTTAGAGCCCAACGCCTCGCTTGGGTTCAGTTAGAGCCAATGCCCCATACACAAGCGCATACGTGTACGAGAGAAATGCGCATCGCTCGGCCCCCGACTACCCACCGTAACCGGGAACTCGCCGAAATTTTCCTCGCCCTCGCTTCTACCAAGGTTTTTTCCGTCATGGACGGCCCAAAGAATGTCATGCAGCTGCGTCTCCGGCCCGCCCAGGACGAAAAGTCCATTTTCTGTCATGATTTTTTGTCATAGAACTAGGAGCCCACCACATCTATGATGATACCGGGTTTTGTCACAATTATCATCATAGAAGTGTCATAAGTATGACAGAAATTTTTTCGTTTGGCCCAAAATGTCACAGATGTGTCTTTTTTTGTAGTGTTGCTTCCCTCTGCGAAGGGCCTATCTTTTACTTTTATGTATTTACTTTTATGAAAGATTCAAAGTATTTTTCTCTATTCCTTTTTATTTTTCTCTTTGGCAAGCATCATGTGGTTAGAAAAGATCTAGGCACATATATCAAGTTGAATATGAGTGACCATGAGTTATTATTGTTAACATCACCCTTGAGGTGAATAAGTTGGGAGGTGAAACTATAAGCCCCTATCTTTCTATTTGTCCGGTTGAAACTTTTTGCTCATATATATGTTGTGAGTGTTAGCAATCATAGAATATTAGATGATGGTTGAGTATGTGGACTTGCCAAAAGGGTCCGATACGTGACCCTTCCTGAAAATATGATGAATTGTAGTTGCAAAGTTGACTGAGAACATAGTTTGTTGGTTTTCAATTAAGTTTATGCTTTTTACTTCGATGTTGTGACGAATTGTTTCTTGCTCATGAGAATTTATATGATTGAGCTTTATGATAAAGTTTGTTGTTTTTATAATAATAAACATGATGGTACTATGTCTGTATTTTGTTTTTATCGACACCTCTCTCTCTCTCTCTAAACATGTGGACATGATTTTAGATATCGGCTTTTGCTTGAGGACAAGCGGGGTCCAAGCTTGGGGGAGTTTATACATCCATTTTGCATCATGTTTTCCTACTATTATTTATAACGTTTTTATGCATAATAATGCTCTATGGAGTAATTCTAATGCCTTTTCTCCCATAATATGCAAAGTTTACACAAAGAGGGAGAATACCGGCAGCTGGAATTCTGGACCTGAAAAAGCTATGTTAGAGATGCCTATTCTGCACATCTCCAAAGGTGCTGAAATTTTACGGAGAATTATTAGAATATATAATAAATATTCGAGAAAATAACTACCAGAGGGGGGCTGCCTGGTTCCCACAAGACACCAGGGTGCGCCAAGCCCCCCAGGCGCGCCATGGTGGGTGGTGGGTAGCCCAGCCCACCTTCGGTGCCTGCCTTCTGATATATAAGGTCTTTTGATCTTGAAAAATAAGGAAAGGAATTTCGGGATGGAGCGCTGCTATCTCGAGGCGGAACTTGGGCAGGAGCACTTTTGCCCTCCCGTGGAGCGATTCCGCCGGTGGAACTTCCCTCCTGGAGGGGGAAATCGAAGCCATCGTCATCACCAACAACCCTATCATCTTCGGGAGGCCAATCTCCATCAATATCTTCAATAACACCATCTCATCTCAAATCCTAGTTCATATCTGGTGTTCAATCTTTGTACCGGAACCTCAGATTGGTACCTATGGGTGACTAGTAATGTTGATTACATATTGTAGTTGATTACTATATGGTTTATTTGGTGGAAGATTATATGTTCAGATGCATTATGGTATTTAATACCCTATGTTCTTGAGCATGAATATAATTTGTGAGTAGTTACCTATGTTCTTGAGGTCACGGGTGAAATCCTGTTGCAAGTAATCATGTGAATTTGTTATGTGTTCGATATTTTGATGATATATATGTTGTTATTCCCTTAGTGGTGTTATGTGAGCGTCAACTACATGACATTTCACCATCTTTGGGCCTAAGGTAATGCATTGTGGAGTAGTTATTAGATGATGGGTTGCTACAGTGACAAAAGCTTAAACCCTAGTTTATGCACTACTTCGTAAGGGACTGATTTGGATCCATATGTTTAATGCTATGGTTTGATTTTATCCTAATACTTTTCTCGTAGTTGCGGATGCTTGCGAGGGGGTTAATCTTAAGTGGGAGGCTTGTTCAAATAAGAACAACACCCAAGCATTGGTCCACCCACAGGTCAAATTATCAAAGTAGCGAACGCGAATCAAACCAACATGATGAAAGTGACACTGGTACAACGAGGTGCTATACAAACGGGTTTTAACCCCTTTCCACGATGGCGTTTTGAAGTGTCGCCAAATGAATGACTGCGATAGCGGGGGGGGGGGGGGGGGGGGGCTTCCCACATGACCTAGAAACCGTCGGGGATAGGCCCTCTGGTCGCACACGCTCGGCACAGTAAGGTCATGTGCGATTAGCGAGCAATCAAATACGGTTATACAGGCCCAATCGGTTCCGGTCGTAAGTACATCGCACACAGTCAGACGCAAAAAAACGTTTCCGTTTGTTATGTAAATTCCACAGAGTCAATGCAAGGAATATGTTTATGTTCTTATGTACATCCCACACAGTCAATCCAGGGAAAACGTTTCCGTTCGTATGTACATCCCACACAGTCAATCCCGGGAAAACATTTCCGTTCGTATATACATCCCACATAGTTTTATGTACAACCTCGTGTGCGATATGTGTAACTATCACACACGCTCTGCCTCGGTTAACCATTTGCTTTTGTTCAACTACATCACAATCGATTTGATGAAGAAAACTGTATGGCATTGGGGTATCCATCACAAGCGCTTTTACTACTAGAAATGTTTGCAAAGTTCCATGACCCATTTATCAGGTTTATTAGTTCACAATTAATAATTGCAGTATTATACTAATTCACATTTCATATTGAACAGTTGTTTACCAATTTCATATCAGGCACATAAATACATTTTAACATCACATTACGATAGTACCTGAAAATAGCATAGTACAACATATAGCTAGTTCACCTTCATAAGAACAATATTAGAACAATATATTCAATTCCCTAATCGAGATCATCTAGGCTCGTCTTATCCACCTCTGCTTTTAGTTCAGTAAGAACCTGTTTTGCACTGTCCAACTGGGAAAGTGCCTCCTCCTTCGCCAACACCATCTTAGCAAAGTTTGATTTAAAAAAATCCGAGCTCATTCTCCATGTTCCTCTTTTTATCCCGCATCTTCAAATATTCTTTAGTGTCGACAACACTTTCTCTAAGCCTGCCTATGTTCTCTTCCTCATACATGCTCTAGAGCTTTGCTAGGCACATCTTCAAAGACTGTGGACACTCTTGATCAACGCACTCCAGGTAAGAACACTTCCAATCATCCTATAATTTTTGAAACCAGATCAGTAACAATTGTAGGGGAAATGGGTTTCTAGCAACGTAGAAAATCACCAAATACATATTTTGTAAAATTGAAGAAACAAGTTAATTATGACATATCTTGTCAAAAAGATCAATGTGCAAATGAATTAATTGCTACCGAGACAACAACCAAATTCGGAAACATCAGAAGCTATAATTAACTACAACAACGCTACAAGTTCTTAGTCATGCATTACAAATAACAAATTGAACATTTTATGAGGAAGCTAATATAACTGCAACAACATGGCGACAGTGTTTGGATGACAACAAATTTTTGCTAGCATGTGTGTACATGCACAAATTTAGTAACATAGAACTAATATCACTAAGGCCGTCCACTATGTACGCCAAAACCAGTGTAAAGACAACGGTTTCTACATTTGGCACCGGTGTCGTGCACTGGCGAGCCATGCAACAAAAAAATCAGGGACCTTGACTCCGAAGCACCTAGTTGCTCCCATGCCCAGTTCCTTCGTGCCATAAAGATTTACTATTTTACTACTCGGCTGCTCGGATGTGTGGACCAAAGTTGGCTGCACAAACTGCTGAAGCAGTGCCAAATAATTTTCTAATGGCACCGCTGTGGAGATGGAAACATTTTTAGATACTAGGTACAAACTATGACATTGTCTTAACATCCAAGAAAATATAGCACAATGACAGTGTCTGAATCACATCGAATAAATGATTTGTAACAATGAAAGTGGGGCTAACCTTCTCTCCACATGCCAGAAACTTCCTCCCACTGTCCACAGACTAAAATTGATGGTGACAACAATCAGACAGATCTTCAGCCACCCCACTCCATTCGTTGGAAGTGATGGTCCTAGGGAGCTACAAGAGGAAGAAATGACTTAAATCAGCCGCCGGTTTAAAATCCTTCATTCCAAGTCATAATCCGAGAGAGAGAGAAGAGAGGCATACCCGGGTGGTGAAGGAGTCTTCGTCGGAGGAGGAACCGTTGGAGAGGTCATTGAAGAAGACCACGGCGGCCCCGATGGTACGATGTGAGACAGGGAAAGTGAGGAAGCAGCTATAGCTTAGGAAGGAAGGAAGGTAACAGGGGAAATGTGACTTGTGGTCAGGGAGAAAAGGGGGTAGGGAAGGGGGGCGGGGTAGATATTTCGACGGTAGGCCAAAAATTTCGAAATGTGGAGGGAAATTTTGCGTGCGGTGCCGCCAGACACCATTCACTTTGAACGATTGTATGCATCGCAAATGATTCTTCTGCTTTACGCGCATGGGATGAGTTTGATAATTCAAATTTTGTTGGAATTTCCCTGGGTACTGTCCTCATCCACGTCATTGCATAATTTAACATCGCTTGCTAATTTGGGCACACAAAAGAGCCTATAGCAGATAGACCACTCTTACTGAATCAAGCAATTTTAGTAATTAAACAGAGCTAGCTGACCTAAACATTGCTCTAAAAAAAGACCAGCATTAAAAACAAAGCCTAAGTACGCATAATTTTAACAAAGATGCCGCCGCGCCGGCCTATGCATCGCCGATGTGAGACGAGACGTCGATGACTTGTCCTGGCGACATGCCGCCGTTGGTGGACTCTGCGTCCCCCTGCTGAAGTCGACCGTGTCCTCGTCCTCGGCGCCGCCCTCAAGGTTGTAGTACTCATAGTAGTGGCCGCGCCAGAGCTGGCGTTGGTACTCCACCACCGATTCCTCGACGGATAGACTCTTCTCTACCTCGACCTCGGCCACGTGCAACTCCTCCTCCCAGCGCTCCTCGATCTCCGCCGCCTCTTGCATCTCCAGCTCTCGCTCAACGATCTCATGAGAAAGAAGGTGCCATGGCCACCGCCGCATTTTTGGACATGGGTTGCATGCTGGATTTGGAGGTGGCCTCAAATATCTTGGCATGTGCGTCCTTGATCTTGGCGTGGATGGCCTCGACCTGGGCTAGGGCGACATCAGCGGCACAGACGGTAACTCGAGCGCTCTCAGCATTTGTAGCCGTCGTCGCAGCAGCTGCTACAGCCGTCTCGGCTGTTGTAGCTGCCCTGTCGGCTGCCACAGGCGCCCTCTCGGCGGATGCGGCCACACTCAATGTGGATGTGGCAGCACTCTTGGTGTAGGCGGCCGCGCTCTCGGCGCAGGCGGCGGTGCTCGGGAAGGACGCGACCATCGTACGACCCACACGAAACATTTCCACGGTGTCATTTTTGTAAGAAGGGGTTGCTGGAATGGGGATCGACATTCGTGGATACGGGGTTGCCAGCACTGGAGCAGACGAGCCGGCAAAGCTAAAGGAGGAGACTTAAATAGACCCATGAATTTTCATCGCAAACGGCTCCCACAAAAAAAATGTTGTGTGATGTTGTTGATAATTTTTATTAGTCGTGAAAGACGAATTTGGAGTAAAGTGGCAACAGATCGTGTTTTAAATGTATGAGAAAATTTGTAGTACTAATACAACTATCATGTCAAATTTTGGAAAAATTCAGGGGTCATTTGTACTTTTAAGAAATTTAAGTGATTTTCTAGCCATTTAATGACCATAATTCTAATTTGAACTACATTTACATGCAACAACTAACCATAACAATTTGAAGAGTCATATTCATGTACTTTTGTGCGAGTTAATTACATCACGGGTACGCGTCGATGCTATACAAATGGTTTTTAACCCCTTTCCGTGACGGCGTTCGGAACTATCGCCAACTGAGTGACTGCGATAGTGGGGGGGGGGGGGTCCTCCCCACACGACCCAGAAACCGTCGGGGATATGCCCTCCTGGCACAGACACTCAGCAAAATGAGGTCGTGTGCGACCGGCGAGCGCTCAAATATGGTTATGCGTACACTAGTGCTAAAAAATTACAATTATACAGGCGAAATCATTTCCGGTCATAAATACATCCCACACAGTCAGTCCCCGCTAAATGTTTCTGTTCGTTTGTACATTCCACACAGTCCATCCAAGGAAGACGTTTCCATTAGTATGTACATCCCACACAGTTAATCCAAGAAGTACCTATCGCACACGTTCTTCTATGACCAAACGTTTGTGATGCGCACAACATCACTAGCAGTCCACAATTTCGAAGCGTGTGTGATAAGGTGACTATCGCAAACATTTAATAAGAAAGAACTGTATGTGACGCTGTTGTTAATCACACACATTTTTTCTTGGTTGGTCGTGTGTGCAGTAGAGACTGATCGCACACATTTTTTCTTGGTTGATCGTGTGTGCAGTGGGGATTGATTGCGCACGTAGCGCATCCTAGAAACGTGTCTGATCTCCACGTATATCACAGACATTTCGCTTTCGCTAATAGTGTGGAGTGTAATCCCTAAATAATGCCTAATTTAAAAATCATATGTTTTGAATTTGATAGTAGGCAATCACTTGTTTCATATCCAACCATATTTATTACAAAAATAGGTTCAACCACGAATGCATAATTCGATGCACAGGTACATATAGTGAACAACTACAGAAGCACCAAGTAAAGAACGATGAACCATAGTTGTACTAAAGACTGTAAAGAGAGAGGTGAAAGAAATTCTGGTTGCTGGAGAAGGTGAAGCGGAATGCCCATATTGTGCGCACCTCAATGCATAAAGCGCGCACGACTCTAGGCTAACCCCTTGTGATGGCTACCGTCCATCCTTCACTGTCTTCATTACGACTTCTCGATGCTCATTGTAGTCTACATGAAATACTTTAACCTTCATTGCGTGTCTACTAATCGTGTACTTTGCGAGGTAATCTTGAGTGAACTACTTCGGGAACCACTACAAACGAAAAAGATTCAGACATTGATGTCTAGCAACTCATTATGGGCAGTAAAAAAAAGAAGGCTACAGAGTTTGTAGTTACCATCCTACAGCTCACTATTGTGTTGGATAGAGCATAAACAAATAATTTGCTTGCCACCATTCGTATCTTTTTGCTAATAATCCTTATCAGTTTCCTCACTTGATGCTTGTTCATGAATATCTCATTGCCCCATACGCAAAAAGGGTCGATGCATGGATCCTTGCCAAGGGCATATGTACCTACAAGCAACAAGTCAATATTATAAGCTAACAAGGGTCCAGGCCTGGATCTATATGCACTACATTGTGAAACGACCGGGGGGGGGGGGGGGGGTACAAGCCAAGGAATGAAGCTAACATAGGCACAAAATGGTGGCCACTCCCGTTGTTGTCCTGCATAAGTAGTGGAAAGGCATGATAAGTACAACAACCTTAATATCAAACAAATATAACAAACGTAAACAACATTATCTGCAAATGATAGCTTGAATGTGTTGGTTTCAGCATGCCATTAAAGCATATATAAAATGGAAGGCAATGTTACTGACAGCAGGCTTAACCACCATCAAATATTGCAATTCAAACTGGTATGGTTGAAAATGAATAGAACGTAGGTAATGCTTAAGCATCACACTGGATAATGTGTAGACTAAAATAAATGGCATGTGTTAACTACACCAGGCATAACTGGAACCAAATATAGCCGTTCAAACTGGTATTGATGCAGTCGAGCGGCACAGTTCTGACTTGCAATAATGAACAACACATTGTGAATGAATGAAATAAACAAGGCATAAATGATCAATATAACAACTAAATATAGCCATTGAAAACTGGATAGAGCCTCACTGCAACCAATCTAACAAGAAAACACAGATAAACAGGGCATATGCTTGAAAACTGGACAAATGCTCACTGGAACCAATCTAACAAGAAAATACAAATAAACAAGGCATGGTGTCACGTCATGGTAGATATATGTCGTGGTAAAAATATTGTCCAATCTGGGCCAAGCTTTATTACAAACCTCTTACAAACTGGAGCTTCCCTCAATGAAGCCTCGTGGTTTCGATAGGGAAACGTGTTCCCCTTGTTGTCGAAACATAATCACTGCCTCTTTTCGCCTTGTATTTTCTTCGACGGGCAACATTGAACGACAAGATATCCATGCTGAAATTGAAACTTATTCAGGGTTCGTTTGGCCTTTTTATACACTAATTGAGTTTCCTAGGCATTTAATGTCCATAATTCAAATATGAACTTCAAATACATGCTCCAGTTCACCAAAATGTCTAGAAAAATTATACACGTGTCCTTGGGTGCATGTCTAGGTCCCATGCCAGGAATGGGAACGAATTACAACCGTATCGGCGTCCTGGATCGTCCTCAAACATTTGGAATCTCAGTTTTTAAATCCCCGTAAATCCTAAACTCACCAGAAAGTCATCAAAGGTGGCTTGGTGTCAAGTCATGGCACATAAATGTCGTGGTAAAAACATTGCCAATTTGGGCCAACCTTTTCTATAAACCTCTTACAAACGGAGCATGTCGCAAGAACCCTCATGGTTTCAATAGGGAAACGTGTCCCCTTGTGGTCCAAACTATAATCGCTCCCTCTTCTAGCCTCGTATTTTCTTCTACATGCAACATGGAACAACGGGAGATTTACACTGAACTTTGAAATTATTCATGGTTCGTTTGACCGTTTTTATTCATTAATTGAGTATTCTAGGCATTTAATGTCCATAATTCAAATCTGAACTACAAATACATGCTCTAGTGCACCAAAATGGCTAGAAAAAATGTACATGTGTCCTTGGGGTGCATGTTTAGGTTCCATGGAACAAATGGGAATGAATTCAACCGTCTCGCCATCCTGCCTTGGCCACAAACATTGCGAAACTCGGTTTTTAAATCTATGTAAATCCAAAACTCACCAGGAAATCCTGAAACTTGGCAGGGTGTCACTACGTGGTACATATAATTGTCCAATTTGGGTGAAGCTATATTACAAGCCTCTTACAAACCGAAGCTTCCCGCAACCTTCGTGGTTTCGGCAGGCGAAACGATAATCGCTACCTCTTCTCGCCTTGAACTTTGTTTTCTACAGGCAATATAGAATAACAGGAGTGTCATGCTGAAATTTGAAACTGTTCAGGGTTCATTTGGCCATTGTATATATTACTAATTAAGTTTTCTGCGCATTTAATGTAGTCCATAATTCGAATTTGAACTACAAGCACATGCTCTAGTTTAGCAAAATGGGTGGGAAATCGTACATGTGTCATTGGGTGCATGTTTAGGTCTCATTTAAGGAATGGGAATGAATTACAAACTTCTTGTTATCCTGAAACATTGAGAATCTCGGTTTTTAAATGCCAGTAAGTCAAAAACTCACCCAAAAAACATGAAGGTTGGCATGGTTTCATGACATGGCACACATATGTCGTGGTAAAAAATCGTCCAGTTTGAGAAGAGGCGCACACATTAGTGGCCAACGAAATCCTTTTTGAAACAAAAAGCGAATATGTTAATATCGCAAACGGTTGTATTATATGAACCATGTCAAAATTTAACCATACTCGGTGGTGCGCGTGCAGCTGTTTGATTAGACAGGATGAGCGCGAGAAGTCCGTCGTGCAGGCTTGACGAGACGCGAATGAGCAGTCCTCCGCGCAGGCTCGATGGGACACGTGCATCCTGTCCACCTCCCAGGCTCGACGAGACACGTGCGAGCAGCAAGGCCGCCCATGCTCACTGGGAAGAGAGCTCTTTGACCTCCATGCACCAGCCGCCGCCCGCCTCTCTCACAACTTCTCCATTAATGGGTTAATTAAAGCACCTGGATGGAGGGTGTTTGCTTGTGATCCCATGGCAGCATTTGCTTTGTTTGTGTTTTCAACTCGTATTCCGTCCTAATTTAAATTGCCACACAGGGCAACGGATAATACGATGACAAATAAAATGGCAGTGAATAGTACAATGACAAATTTACAATGGCACAGATAATAATTGTCTTAAATATTTCGGATAATTTAAAATGCCACATGCGGCAAAGCCCGGAAGACACAGGGGCAAGAGAAGAAGGAAATCACAGAAAACGATTTGGGTCGCTACTGTATGTACTATTTGATGGCTCGCCAGGCGACGACATCCTCCAGCACCTTCTTCAATTCCTCACGACTTTGCTTGAAAGTAGCCACGGATTCCTCCACCTCCTGCTCGCGCTCGATCTGGAGCTTCCTCAAGTCACCCATCAGTTCCTCGATGAAGGATGTCAGCATCATCCCCGAGGTACTGCTCTGCTCATGCAGCATCTTCTAGCCGGCAGCCTCCTCCTCCTCGGCGAGAGCCTTGAGAAGCTTCACATTGTCACCCATGAGTTGCTCGATGAGGCCAGTCGCCTTGTCAACCGAGGCATCGCTCATATCGAGCAACTTCATCAAGCCGTCGACCAACTCCTACTGCTTAATGAGGCCAGCAAGAATGTCGTCGTCGCCGGCCAAGGACTTCAGCCACGCCAGCTCATCACGATCACCGATGCGGCGAGTGTGCTCGTGAGAGGCCTCGCGTGCCTGTGAGAGCTTGTTCGAGGGATCTGCAGAGCGTCGGGACATCTTTGTTGCGGCTGCCGCTTCGCGGCGGGACCTCTCTAGTGCTTCTGCAGCCTTGGTCTTTGCTGCATGGTTATATGTCCACCAGAAACTCCACCTACCGGTTATGGCGGAATGACTTGACAGGAAAGACCAGTTTTGTGGGTGATGAGGAGAGGAACTGTGAAGTAATTTTTGAGTGGGTAGTTTTTAAGCCCGGTGCTAAGTGTGAACACATATTAGTTTTATCTGTGTGAATAGATTTGCAATTACTTATTGCGTTGTAATCTGCAATGTTACAAGAAACAAAGTCAAAATTTATTTATGGTTCTGGGCCTACAAAGCCCCGTTTCTGTTGTTCTACCTCAACGCAAACAATTCTTTTGGGTCAACCATATGCCACGCATCAGAAGCCCGAAACGTGGGCCCTTGTTCTTGGATGTACATGTACCTGTCTGCCCACTATCAGACATGGTCATGATATCACCATCTTGTCCTATGGATTCGCTGTTGTGTCTCCCATGGGGTGCCAGAAGGTTGACCACATGGTTGCTCGCCGTGGTGTGCCTGCGCGCGCTCTGCTCGCCGTTCAGGCAAATTTACAATGGCAACGCTTAATAATTGTCTTACATATTCAGGATAATTTAAAATGCCACATGCGGCAAGGCACAAAACACTCAAGACCTATTTATGCATACAATTATAATAAAATATAGGCTAAAAGGCTGAGCCAGCGGCCTTCCTACGATGGTCTTCTCGGACTTGATGATCAGCATATCACCCTTGCATTCGTTCATTATGTGTAATAACTAATCATCGCACACGAGTACTCGCAGACGCATCGTGTGCGATACTCCTAGCCACCGCAAGCAACTAGTTAGCATTTTTCGAAGTTTTTTGTACGAACAGAATCGCACACGAACTTACTATAGTAACCGTGTGTGTTATAATTTCTCATCGCAAACAGTTCATCCGAGTGGGTTGTTTGCTGCGTATCACACACATCTGGTTTACATGAATCGTTTGTGTTCTTTTGGCTCGTTGCAAATGCCGCATATCACACATATCTTGTTAAGATGAACTATTTCCGTTCTCTTGCCTAAACGAAAATAGTTTGTCCGAGTGAACCGTATGTCGTATATCACACACACCTTGATCTGGCTGACCGTTTCTGATGAACTCCCTAATAGCACACAATTCATCAAAGCAAACTTTATGCCATATATCGCACACATTGATATGCCTGCCCATTTCTGTTGTTTCTTCCTCATTGCAAATAGTTCTGCTGGATCAACCGTATGCCCAGCATTGCACACTTAACTAAAATCTGAACCGTGTTTGATGTCTCTGCCATTGCAAACGTTTTGCATCTTTTTTGAGGGTTTTTTACATCCCTGTTTGCGATTAATGCATCGCACACAGTTTCGTCAAAGGGTCTCTGATTGTAGTGTCGCGTTAGCAGCATCCTGCAGTAGTGCATGTGTAGTAAACTCGAAGGAATTTTCAAACATATTGGTCTCACGGCTATAACACAAAGCATGGAGTGCCATGGCATTTAAATTCCAAAAAATTAAAAAAAGATCAGAAACACATGAAATCTTGCTTGATGTAATGCATGCCACCAAGATGATGTGATACAAAATTTGGCATCTTTGATGAAAGTATGGACACACACCCCTCACAAACCGAAGAAACTCAATAGAAGGCTCGTGGTTCTAGGAGGGAACAATGCATGTTTGATGATGAACGGGAGATAGCTTCCTCTTACGGCCTTCAAAAAATTTCTACAGTTAACGTGCACTAATATAACTATCATTTGAAAATTTGGAAAGTTTCAGGGGTCATTTGGCCTTCTAAAGACATTTAAGTGATTTTCTAGCCATTTAATGAACGTAATTCAAATTTGAACTACATCTACATGCAACGTCTAACCATAACGGTTTGAAAAAAAAATCATATTTGTGTACATGTGTGCTAGTTAATTGCATGTGCAGTAAATTGGAAGGAATTTTCAAAAATATTGGTTTCATGGCCAGGACACATGCATGGATGATGTCTGTTGGAACTACGTTGGTATTTCCCGAAACAGGAAGGGATGATGCAGTATAGCGACTGTAGGTATTTCCCTCAGTGATGAGACCAAGGTTATCGAACCAGTAGGAGAACCTCCTCACACCACATAAACATCACCCGCACACAAATAACAAATACTCACAACCCGACATGTAAAAGGGGTTGTCAATCCCTTTCGGGTATGATGCCTCAAGATAGGCAAATAACATGAGATAAAAGTGGTAGATAGGATAAATAGATCGTGGAACAAATAAATTGCATAAAGGTATTTTTGTATTTTTCGTTTAATAGATCTTAAAATAAAAGCAAAGGAAAATAGATCGCAAAGGCAAATATGACGAAAAGAGACCCGGGGGACATAGGTTAAACTAGTGGTTTCTCTCAAGAAAAATAGCAAACAGTGGAAAACAATTACTGTTGGGCAATTGATAGAACTTCAAATAATCATGACGATATCCAGGCAATGATCATTATATAGGCATCATCTCCAATAATATTAGACCGTTATACATCATGCATCTACTGTATTAAGTTCATGGAAAAACTAAGTAATGCAATAAGAATGATGACATGATGTAGACAAGATCTATTTTTGTTGTAATAGACCCCGTCTTGTTATCCTTAATAGCAACGATACATCAAGCACCTTAAGATCTTCCCATTGCAAGATCGAACCCATCATAAATCACATCTTCCCATTGCAAGATAATTAGATCAAGTTGGCCAAAAAAAACCCAAATATCGGAGACAAAATACGAGGCTATAATCAATCATGCATATAAGAGTTCAAAGAAGACTCAAATAACTTTCATGGATAAAAACATAGATCTAATCATAAACTCAAAGTTCATTGGATTCCAACAAACACACCGCAAAAAGACTTACATCATATGGATCTCCAAGAAACCATTGTATTGATAATAAAGAGAGAGAGAGAGAGAGAGGAAGACATCTAGTTACTAACTATGGACCCGTATGTCTACAAAGAACTACTCACGCTTCATAGGAGAGGCACCAATGGACATGATGCACCCCTCCGTGATGGTGTCTAGATTGGATCTGATGTTTCTGGACTCTGCGGCAGCTGGAATTGATTTTCATCGACTCCCTAGGGTTTCTAGAATATTTTGGTATTTATAGAGCAAAGAGACGGTGCGGGAGGCCAACGAGGAGGGCACAACCCACTGGGGCGCGCCTGGGCCCCCAGGCGTGCCCTGTTGGGTTGTGCTCCCCTCGGAGATCCCCTCAGGTGCGTTCCTGGCCCACTGGATGTCTTCTGGCCCAAAAAAGATCCACAAAAAGTTTCATTGTGTTTGGATTCCGTTTGGTATTGATTTCCTGGGATGTAAAGAACATGCAGAAAACAGTAACTGACATTGGGCACTATGTCAATATTTTAGTACCAAAAAATGATAAAATTACGATAAGATGATTGTAAAACATCCAAGAATGATAATATAAAAACATGGAACAATCAAAAATTATAGATGCCTTGGAGACGTATCAGCATCCCCAAGCTTAATTACTGCTCATCCTCGAGTAGGTAAATGATAATTCAGAATTTTTGATGTGGAATGTTGTGTAACATGTTCATCACATTTCTTTTCTTTATAGCATGGACATTTGGACTTTTATATGGTTCAAAGAAATAGTCTAGTTTTGACATGAAGACTTTAATACTCAAGCATACCAACAAGCAACCATGTCTTTCAAAATATCAACACTAAAGCAAGTTATCCCTAGCCCATTATGCTCAATCGTTGATCCATTCATGAAACACACTCAAATATAGCTATATCCAATGCTCAAATACGACCATAGTGCCCCTTAGTTGGTGCTTTATAAGAGAAGATGAAGACTCAAATTCAAAATAAAAATTGCATAAAGTTTATTCCTTTTTCCACCATTACTTTCACTTTCCATGGCTTATCCGTACTCACGGGTGCCCTCCATACCAACACTTTCCAAGGAATTTATTATTTGAATGCATAAAGTAAATTCATTTTTCATTCGGGATTGGGCATCCCTAATACCTTTGCCGTACTCCGGTGCAATGACAAGTGAATAAACACTCATCGTGAGAATAACACATCTAGCATGGAAAATATTGGCCACCCCTCACCTCCTCGCGAGTGGTAGAGCACACAAAAGAGAAATTTATTTTGAAAATTAGAGATGCACATGCAAATTTGCTTAGAACGGCATGGAAATACCGCATGTAGGTAGGTATAGTGGACTCATATGGCAAACTGGTTTAAAGGGTGCACAAGTAGTGATCATACTTAGTGCAAAATGAAGGCTAGCAAAAAGATTGAGAAGCGACCGACCAAGAAATGAAATATCTCGAACCCAATCATTTAGCATAAGTAACACCGAATAATGAACCACAAGTAGGATATAAAATTCATTGCATAACTATTGACTTTCGTGCTTGCATATGGAATCACAAATCCTAACATCAATATTCTTACTAAAGCATAATTACTCATCAACATGACTTACATATCATATTGTCATATCTCAAAACCATTACTAAGAATCAAGTTTATTTTGTCCAAATATCTTCACGAAAGATTTTATTATATCCTCCTTGGATATCTATCACGTTGGGACTATTTTTATATGTTGCTTCTGATAAGCGCAAACAAACTTAAGTGAAGAACATGAGCATAATATTTCTTTCTCTCAAAATAATCTAAGTGAAGCAAGAGAGAGTTTCTTAAAAAATTTACTAACTCCCAAATAAATGTAAGTGAAGCATGAGAGCATTTCTTCAAAAATAACAAAGCACACCATGCTCAAAAAGATGAAAGTGAAGTACTAGAGCAAATACGTGGCTCTAAAAACTAGTGAAGCATAGGAGCAAGCATAGCATAATTTTTGGCTCTCTCAAAAAGGTGTGTCAAGCAAGGATTCAATACTTAAAACACAAATCAAAACAAGCAAAGACTCATATCATACAAGACGCTCCAAGCAAAACTCATAATATGTGATGAATAAAAATATAGTTTCAAGTAAAATATCGATGGTTGTTAGAAGTAAGAGGGGATGCCACTCGGGGGCATCCCCAATCTTAGTTGCTTGATACTTATTGAATATTATCTTGGGGTGCCTCGGGCATCCCCAAGTTAGCCTTTTGCTAATCCTTATTCCTTCATCCATCGTAAGATCACCCAAAATTTGAAAACTTCAATCACACAAAACTCAACAAAACCTTCGTGAGATCCGTCAGTATAAGAAAGCAAACAACTACTATAAGTACTGTTGCAAACCTATTCATATTTTCTTTTTGCATTGTATCTACCATATTCCAACTTTTCTATGGAAAAAACTCATCAAAGAAAACCATAGAATCATCAAAACAAGCACACAACGCAAAGAAAACAGAATCTGTCAAAAACAGAATAGTCTTTAGCAATCTGACTACTTCGAATACTTCTGTAACTCCAAAAATTCTGAAAAATTAGGACGGCGTGAATAATTTGTTTATTAATCTTCTGCAAAACGAATCATATCAAAATCACTCTTCTGTTAAAAATAAAAAAACAATTTCGTGAGCGCAAACATTTGTGTTTTTCAGCAAGATCAAATCAACTCTCACCCAAATCATCCCAAAGGCCTTTCTTGGCACAAACACTAATTTAAAACACAAAAACACATCTAACCATAGGTATAATTGTGTATTTTATTGAAAACACCAAGAAAATCAAAAATCAAAAAGATAAAAGTTGGGTTGCCTCCCAACGAGCGATATCGTTTTACGCCCCTAGCTAGGCATAACGCGTAGGATCTAATTGTTGTCCTCGGTAATCTTTGATACCTTAGTAAGGGTCTTTTCAAATCTGGGAGGCTCTTTGCACTATCCTAAATTTTCTAGAAAAGAAACCGTCCTGATATATAAAATATCCAACCATTTTTTGCAAAGGTTAATCAAAGTGTTCATACGATTGATACTACCATTGAGATGTTTGAGAGGTTCAATATATTTTTGCAATTCAACCATATGTTTATGCAAATCACCGAGTTTGTCCAAAATTTGAACTCCCTTTGGGGTGAAAGAGAACCCTTTCTTTTGTGGTGGAACCCCCAAAATTCCTTCTAAAATTTCATAGGCAGCATTTATATCAAGCTCAATAAAATTCCCTTTCGCGCCGAAATCCAAGAGTTGTCTATGATGCAGAGCCAATCCTACGTAGAAATTTCTAAGAAAAATTTTAGCATCTCCCTTTAGATTGCAAGCACGATAAGACTCCATAAGCCTATACCAAGCATCTTTCAAATTTTCTCCTTGTCTTTGTTTGAAGTATAAAACTTCAAAATCTAGTAACAAAGGAGGAGCGTTCAAACTAGCCATTGTGACGAGAAAACGAGAACACGAAAAAGAGGGCGAATAAAAATGGCAAATTTTTGTGAAGTGGGGGAGAGGAAAACGAGAGGCAAATGGCGAATAAAACCTGGTTGATGTTGAAGATCCTCCCCGGCAACGTCGCCAGAAATTCCTTTTGGTGTCTGCTAGAACTACGTCGGTATTTCCCTAAAGAGGAAGGGATGATGCAGTATAGCAACGGTAGGTATTTCCCTCAGTGATGAGACCAAGGTTATTGAACCAGTAGGAGAACCTACTCACACCACGTAAACAACACCTGCACACAAATAACAAATACTCGCAACCCGACGTGTAAAAGGGGTTGTCAATCCCTTTCGGGTACGATGCCTCGAGATAGGTAAATAACATGAGATAAAAGTGGTAGATATGATAAATAGATCATGGAACAAATAAATTTCAGCAAGCTATTTTTGTATTTTTGGTTTGAAGATCTGAAAATAAAAGAAAAGGAAAGTAGATCGCAAAGGAAAATATGATGAAAAGAGACTCGGGGCCATAGGTTTCACTAGTGGCTTCTATCGAGAAAAATAGCAAACGCTGGGAAAACAATTACTGTTATGCAATTGATAGAACTTAAAATAATCATGACGATATCCAGGCAATGATCATTATATAGGCATATCGTCCAAGATTAGTAGACCGACTCCTTCCTGCATCTACTACTATTACTCCACACACCGACCGCTTCCAGCATGCATCTAGTGTATTAAGTTCATGGAAAAATGGAGTAATGCAATAAGAACGATGACATGATGTAGACAAGATCTATTTATGTAGAAATAGACCCCATCTTGTTATCCTTAATAGAAACGATACATACGTGTCATTTCCCTTTCTGTCACTGGGATAAAGCACCATACGATCGAACCCATCACAAAGCACCTCTTCCCGTTGCAAGATAAATAGATCAAGTTTGCCAAACAAAACCCAAATATAGGAGAAGAAATATGAGGCTATAATAATGCATGCATATAAGAGATCAAAGAAGACTCAAATAACTTTCATGGATAAAATCATAGATCTGATCATAAACTCAAAGTTCATCGGATCCCAACAAACACATTGCAAAAAGACTTGCATCATATGGATCTCCAAGAGACCATTGTATTTATAATCAAAAGAGAGAGGAAGCCATCTAGCTACTAACTACTGACCCGTAGGTCTATAAAGAACTACTCATGCATCATCGGAGAGGCACCAATCGACATGATGCACCCCTCCGTTATGGTGTCACGATTGGATCTGGTGTTTTTGGACTTTGCGGCGGCTGGAATTGATTTCCGTTGACTCCCCTAGGGTTTCTGGAATATTGGGGTATTTATAGAGCAAAGAGGCGGTGCGAGAGGCCAACAAGGAGGGCACAACCCACCGGGGGGCCTGGGCCCCCAGGCGCGCCCTGGTGGATTGTGCTCCCCTCGGAGCTCCCCTCAAGTGCGTTTCTGGCCCACTAGATGTCTTCTGGCCGAAAAAAATCCACAAAAAGTTTCGCTGCGTTTGGACTCCGTTTTGTATTGATTTCTTGCAATGTAAAAAAACATGCAGAAAACAGCAACTGGCACTAGGCACTATGTCAATAGGTTAGTACCAAAAAGTGATATAAAATGATTGTATAACATCCAAGAATGATAATATAACAACATGGAACAATCAAAAATTGTAGATACGTTGGAGACGCATCAATGGACCGCCATGGCCTTTAAACTCCAAAAAATTAAAAAAAGATCAAAAACACATGAAACCTTGCTTGATGTAATGTCATACCACCAAGATGATGTCGTAGAAAAATTGGCATGTTTGACGATATTTTGGACACACACCCCTCACAAACCGGAGGAACTCACTAGAAGGCCCGTGGTTCCGAGAGGGAACAATGCATGTTTGATTACAAACCGGAGATAGCTTCCTCTTACGGCATTCAAATTTTTTCTACATTTAACGTGCACTAATACAACTGTCATGTGAAAATTTGGAAAATTCTAGGGGTCATTTGACCTTTTAAAAATGTTTAAATGATTTTCTAGCCATTTAATGATTGTAATTCAAATTTGAACTTCATCTACATGCAATAGCTAACCATAACGGTTTGAAAAATCATATTTGTGTACTTGTGTGCGATTTAATTCCATGTGCAGTAAATTAGAAGGAATTTTCAAACATATTGGCACTAAAAAAAATGAAAAAAATCATCAGATGATGTAAATATCCGATGTTCAAAAAAGAAAATATAAAGATCTGGCAAGACAACCAGGCCCCATACGGTTGGTACTCTATTTCGTGCCTCGGGGTATAGAAGGTGAGTGGCGCGAGTTATTAATCAGACATGGTTCTGTATTGGAAACCGTCAGCTATTGAGTTCACACACGGCTTTTGCTGTGGGAATCGTGTGTAATTCCTACTACAGTACTCGTAAATTCTGGCGACCGGCGTGTGTAATGTTCCCGTCGATCTAGATTCCAGCCGCAAATTGATACATCTCCAACGTATCTATAATTTATGAAGTATTCATGCCATTATATTATCATTCTTGGATGTTTTACAATCATTTTATAGCAACTTTATATCATTTTTTGGGACTAACCTATTGATCCAGTGCCAGTGCCAGTTGCTATTTTTTGCTTGCTTTATACATCGCAAGAAATCAATATCAAATGGAGTACAAACACCGTGTAACTTTTTGGATATTTTTCTGGACTAGAAGAAACCCAATGGGCCTGAGTTACACCTGGGGGGTGCCCCGAGGGGGACACAACCCACCAGGGCGCGGCAGGGCCCCCTGGCGCGCCCATGTGGGTTGTGCCCACCTCGGTGGCCTCCCGCACCTCCTCTTTGCACTATAAATTCCCAAATATTCCAAAACCCTTCGGGTAGCCCAATATTAGAAGTTTCGCCGCCACAAGGCCTCTGTATCCATGAGATCCAATCTAGACCCCATTCCGACCCCATATCAGAAGTTTCGGGGGAGATCATCACCGGTGGCCATCTTCATCATCCCGACGGCCATCACAATGAGGAGGGAGTAGTCCACCCTCGGGGCTGAGGGATTGTACCAGTAGCTATGTGTTTGATCTCTCTCTCTCTAGTGATCTATATCATGGGCTTTGTAAATACAGTCGGATCATATTATGTTTCTCCCCTCTATACTCTTGTTATGATGAATTGAATCTTTACCCTTCAAAGTTTATATTCAGAGATGAGAACCCATGATATAAGTCTTGCAATATGAATACTTGAGATGAAAATGAGGTATCTTATTGATTCACTTGATATGTGTTAGGGCATTTAGCTCGCGGATTCCCGCGATGATATTGGGGTAATCTATGCATAGGGTTTGATGCACATTTTTCTCCTACGGAAACTTTGGGGTCTCTTTATAGTTATTTTGTGTGGATTGAGAATTATGAATATAAATTTATTTTGGTGTTATTCTAGTACGAACTCTAGGATAGATCGAACGGAAAAAATAGCTTTGTGTTATTTTAGTACGAACTCTTGAAGAGATCGAACGGAAAGAATAGCTTTGAGTTGGTTTCGTGCCCTACAAACAATTCCTATTTTTTTCTCTATTAATAGGAACTCGAGAGTGATTCTTTAATGCTCTTTGAGGGATAATCATATGATCCAACTATGTTAGCATTGTTGAGAGGTTGCACTAGCGAAAGTACGGATCCTAGGCCTCATTTTTAAGCATTGCAACACCATTTTTGTGCCCATTTACTATTTGCTACCTTGCTGTTTTTATTTATTCAGATTATTAAAATTTATTTCTATCATCCATATTACACTTTTATCACCATCTCTTTGCCGAACTAGTGCACCTATACAATTTTCCATTGAATTGGGTGTGTTGGGGACACAAGAGATTTCTTGTATTTGGTTGTAGGGTCATTTGAGAGAGACCATCTTCATCCTACATCTCACGGATTGATAAACCTTAGTTAGGGAGTCCTGGATTAGGGGGTCCTCGGACACCCGGACTATATACTTTGGCCGGGCTGTTGGACTATGAAGATACAAGATTGAATACTTCATCCCGTGTCCGGGTGGGACTCTCCTTTGAGTGGAAGGGAAGCTTGGCAATTCAGACATGTAGATCTCCTTCTCTATGACCGACTCTGTGTAACCCTAGCCCCCTCCAGTGTCTATATAAACCAAAGGGTTTAGTCCGTATGACAACTACAGTCATATTCATAGGCTAGCTTCTAGGGTTTAGCCTCTACGATCTCGTGGTATATCAACTCTTGTAATACTCATATCATCAAGATCAATCAAGCAGGAAGTAGGGTATTACCTCCATCGAGAGGGCCCGAACCTGGGTAAACATTGTGTCCCCCGCCTCCTGTTACCATTAGCCTTAGACGCACAGTTCGGGACCCCCTACCCGAGATCCGCTGGTTTTGACACCGACATTGGTGCTTTCATTGAGAATTCCACTGTGCCGTCGCGATAAGGCTTGATGGCTCCTTCAATCATCTACAACGATGCGATCCAGGGTGAGGTTTTTCTCCCCGGACAGATCTTCATATTCGGCGGCTTCATACTGCGGGCCAACTCGCTTGGCCATCTGGAGCAGATCGATAGCTACGCCCCTGGCCATCAGGTCAGGTTTAGAAGCTTGAACTATACTGCCGACATCCGCGGAGACTTGATCTTCGACGGATTCGAGCCCATGTCAGGTGCGCCGAACAGTCACGACGGCCATGACTTAGATCTGCCCTCGGACGGTGTTCGGGAGATCACACTTGCAGCTGCCCCGGCCCTTAATCCGGGGCAGATCATGCCATCCGAGGACGGTTGGATGGACCCTGCCACAGAGGCCGCACACTCATCGGCGCTAGAGCCGAACACAGCCTTCACCTCCAAAGATGTCTATGTCATCGGACCCTCGGACTCGTCTCCAGCCATAGGCTCCGAACCACGCGCGTCCATGCCTATTGAATCTGATTGGGCACCGATCATGGAGTTTACCTCCATGGATATCTTTCAGCACTCGCCCTTGGGCGACGTGCTAAATTCATTAAAGTCTCTCTCCCTGTCAGGAGACTCTTGGCCAAACTATGTCTGGCTTGAGTGGGAAGCGGACGACGAAGAAATTCGTTCCCCACCCACCACCCACTTAATAGCCACTGTCGATGACTTAACCAACACGCTTGACTTCGACTCCGAAGACATCGACAATATGGACGACGATGTTGGAGATGAACAGGAACCACCGCCTATGGGGCGCTGGACAGCCACCTCATCATACAACATATACATGGTGGATCCACCAAAAGAAAACAACAGCGAGGAACGGAAGGTTGCAATGGAGGATAATCCCCTCGAGAAGCAACCAAAGCGACGGCGTAGGCGCCGCCCTAAATCCCGCCACAGTAAAAACAACGATAATAGCACAAGAAAGAATAACACCCCGGCCGACTCCAAAGGAAATGACGACCCCATGGACCCAGCGATGGAGCAGGATGAGCCAGGGGACGGTGAACATAGTCCGGAACCGATGTCCGATGACGGCGACCCCGAGGGTAAAATTCATCAACCTTTCTCCAGAGAGGAGAACAATCCAAACGACGATGCACTCATCATCCCGGAAAAACACTTGGAACAAGTGAACCTCCATAGAAGGCTTATTGCCACCGCGAGGAGCTTGAAGAAGCAGAAGCAAAGGCTTAAGGCCACGTAGGATACGGTCAACCACAGATGGAACAAAGTTCTCGACACTGAAGAAAAATACGGTGGCGATCGCCACACAAAGAGCTACCCAAAGCGCAAGCTGTTGCCCGAATTCGACGACGAGGCCATAGAGCCCATTCAGCCGACAAATAAAACGGCCAATCAGCCGGACCGACCACCCCGTGGCCGCGACAGAGTGGCTAATGACGCCGCACATAAGTCAGCACACGATTTACGTGAGCGCCTGGACAAAAAAGCCATTATGGCCAGGTCCATTTATGGATCTAGGAAGCGCGCTCCGGCACAGGATCACGGCCGCTATAATGACTATACCGACCGAATAACAGCTCGGAATCAAAACCAAACACTACAACCGTCAGAAGAATGCCATGACACATCCAAATACAGGGGTGCCGCACACCCCCTGTGCTTCACCGATGAGGTGCTGGATCATGAATTTCCAGAGGGATTCAAACCCATGAACATAGAGGCATACAATGGAACGACAGACCCTGGGGTCTAGATTGAGGACATTATCCTTCACATCCACATGGCACGCGGATATGACCTCCACGCCATCAAATACCTACCCCTCAAGTTAAAAGGACCATCTAGGCACTCGTTGAAAAGCCTCCCCACAAACTCAATTGGTAGTTGGGAAGAACTTGAGGATGCTTTTAGGGCTAATTTTCAAGGGACCTATGTCCGACCTCCGGATGCACACGATTTAAGTCACATAATTCAACAGCCCGAAGAGTCAGCCCGAAAGCTTTGGAACAGATTTATTACTAAGAAGAATCAAATCGTCGACTGCCCGGATGCTGAAGCCTTAGCGGCCTTCAAGCACAGTGTCCGGGACGAATGGCTTGCCAGACACCTTGGCTAAGAAAAGCCGAGGACAATGGCAGCCCTAACAAGCCTTATGACCCACTTTTGCACGGGCGAGGACAGTTAGCTGGCCCGTAGTGGCACCAGTGACCCAGGCACATCCGAAGTCAGGAAAGGCAATGGGAAGTCGCGACGCAACAAAAACAAGCGTCGAAAAAATGAAGACAGCCAAGATAACATGGCTGTCTACGTCGGATTCAGGGGCTCTCGACCCGGTCAACGAAAAAAGCCATTCAAGGGCAGTAGAGATGGACCGTCCAGCCTAAACACGATTCTATTAGACAGATAATGTCAGATTCATGGCACCCCCGAGAAACCTGCAAATTACACCAACAGAGAATGCTGTGTTTCCAAGAAGGCCGGCAAACTAAACGCCGAACACAAAGGGAGGGAGACGCCAAGTGAAGACGAGGATGAGCCTCTCCAGCCGAACACTGGGGGACAGAAAAAATTCCCACCAGAAGTCAAAACAGTGAATATGATTTACGCAACTCACATACCAAAGAGAAGGCGCAAACATGCACTCCGAGACGTATACGCTGTAGAGCTCGTCGCCCCCAAGTTCAATCCTTCGTCGGCCTGCCCGATCACTTTTGATCGCAGGGATCATTCGACTAGTATTCGGCATGGAGGATCGGCTGCTTTGGTGCTCGACCCAATAATTGACGGATACCATCTCACCTGAGTCCTTATGGATGGCGGCAGTAGTCTTAATCTGATATATCAGGACACTGTCTGCAAAATGGGGATAGACTCATCAACAATCAGCCAAAGCAATACTACCTTTAAAGGAGTAATACCAGGCGTTGAGGACCGCTACACGGGATCTCTAGTACTAGAGGTTGTATTTGGTTCCCCCAACAACTTCAGAAGTGAAGAATTAATCTTCGACATCGCTCCATTCCGAAGTGGCTATCACGCACTACTTGGAAGAACGGCCTTCGCTCATTTTAATGCAGTACCGCACTACGCTTATCTTAAACTTAAGATGCCCGGTCCACGTGGCTTCATCACAGTTAGCGGAAATACAAAGCGTTCCTTATGTGCGGAAGAATATGTGGCTGCTCTAGAAGCTGAACACTGAACGGTCTCTACAACTAGAATAAATGATCGGTCGTCAAGACCACGGACACGGTTAGACGAGTCCGGCGCACCACCAGTTGTAACAGCCCAGATAAACCTGAGCTCTGGTCGATGGATATACCCCCATAGGTGGTGCTAGGGGCTGCCCGCATGTAAAAAAGCCCATAGTTCGGCTTGACCCTATTAATACAATAACAGATTGTATTTTCGTGGTTCGTTCAGAATAACCAACTTTTCGCACGAAGTCTTTCACCTGGGTTTTTCCTTTTTACAGATGATCATCGTGCTACACCCTTCCAGGATAAGGCACAATAGAGACAAAGGCGCAGACGTGCAACAGGGCCCCACTTAAAGGTTTCTTTTTAGATTAAGACCCTGTGTAAACCTTTTTTTAATGTCTCTTGTTGCTTCATACCCTCCGGACACTTAACACAACCGGGAGGGATACTGGCGTTATTGGCATTTCATCACGCCAGACTAATGCATGTACTTGGAAATTCAGGGCTCATTATCGAGGGCGTTACTCAGCCCAGTATATGTTGTAAAGTCCGAATACCCTAGGGAGTGTTCGGCATCGCGAGTTTGGCCTTATATGTATCAGCTCCGAATCATGTCTTTGGTCAATAGTTGGGTTTGCCCGGCTCCCGTGTTTTGCTACCTTACGTTCCGCTCTATCAGCTAAGGTAGCACCGGGAGAACTACTGCGATTGTGCCCTGGTTCATCTGGATGAGCACCTCAGTAGAGAATGCCGAAAACTGACTATCATGATATAGCATGAGACTGGTCAACCACTCGATAACTCAGCGGAATCTTTGCGATTCCTCCGCATTAACGACGGACCGGTTTTCTGGTCATGTACATACGTGCACCGTATTCGGATGAACGCGGAAGTACCAGGGGCTATATAGTAGCCCCACCATCAAGCTCCTTTGGCTAAGTGAAAGTGTTAAAGCTATACAGTCCGATTGCCTTGTTCGCTACGCTATCACCTCCGTAATGGACCAAGACGTTTGATCAAGTGCGAGTACGCGCTTTTCCGAACACCCCCGCATTACATGCGTGGGTGCTGAAGACGACGATTGCAAACTTTCAGGTTATATATATATACATAAACGGCCACACAGGAGGCACTATAATACTTTCGGGCAAAAGTATAAACACAACCTTTATAATCAAAATAGCATTGTTTTTACAATTCAGATACATGTCACTCGAACATGGTACTCTTCGAGCACTGAGCCTCTATCAAACGGGCACCTTCTAGGACTTCTTCAAAATAGTGCTTGGTCGGGTCCTGGCCTCCCGCCGGACCCCGGGTTGCAATAGCGGTGGCCTCCATCCCTGCCCAATATGTTTTAACAAGGGCAAGAGCCATCCGCGCACCCTCTATGCACGCCAACCTCTTCACAGCGTCGATATGCGACACAGCACCAAGGAATCATTGCACTAAACCAAAATAACTGTCTGGCCTTGGTCCCTTCGGCCAAAGAGGATCCACGACAGACCTCATAGCCAGCCCGGACAACCTATGGAGCTCGGCCCACTTGGCCATTTGTTCATTCAACGGCAGCGGACGCGTCGGAGCACTGAACTGCGACCAGAACAACCTTTCCACCTCATGATCTTTCTGATCTTTGAAAAACTCAGTCGCATTAGCAGCACTCTTTGCCAAGTCTGAATATGCGTTTGCAGCACTCCATAATTGATACAGAGGGGCATACTTCAGATCTCTGAACTTCATCCGCAACAAAAAGGGCCTCCCAGCCGCGATATCTCCGGCTTCACGAAGCTCCTCCCTTGCTGCTCTAATTTCAGAGCGAGTTTCCTTGGCTGCTTCCAAGGCCTTCTTCAGGTCAGCCGCTTTCGCTTGGCTTTCCTTCTCAAGGAGCTTATATCGGCCGGCGGCATCTTTCATCTCAACAGCCATCTTGGCTATTTTATCTTTGCTCTAGCGATGAGCAACTCTTAACTCTTCGGCCGCCTTTAGGGCGGCTGCATCACTTATCCTAGCTTGTTCCTTGGCTCGGGTAAGTTCTGCCCGAAGGGTCTCCACGGCAGCAGCTCCATCTACAGTCACAGCATATTATAGATACTAGCATCATGCTCCTCTTAATATTTGCTGACCACCCGAAAATACATACCATGTGCCTCGTCACGCCGCTTGTTCACAAGCGCGATGTCAGCATCTGCCACGTCAAGCTGCCGCGTCAGTTCGGCAATATCAGCAGTCTGGCCAGCCACCGGACCCTCAGCCGCCTGCACGTAAAAGCAACGCGATTATTGGGACTATGATCCTCTGTTTGCCGCCTCTGGATGGTAACCAAAGTCTCAGGGGCTACTACCTATACAGAGCACACCTAGCGTGTGCGGTACTGTAAAAAATAGACATATATTACTTGGCGTACCTCAAAGCCTCTTAACAGGCTCGTAAAAGCTTCATTCAACCCGCTTTTGGTGGATGAAATCCTCTCAACCACCGTACCCATTAAGGTACGATGCGCCTCTGAGATAGCCGCTTGCTCCAGAAGACCCATCAGTGTGTCGGGTTGTGCACCGAACAGTCCCGGACTCTTTCTGTTGCTCTCCTTTGGAGCTGAATACTCCGGACTTCGGGCGGCCGAAGAGTTAACTTTTGGCCTTTGCGAATCAGGAGAAATCCTCCGTGATGACACCTTAGGGTTGTCCGCCCCATGAGGCAGGGAGGCAGGAGGAGGCATTTCACTCTCCGCCATCTCCGGAAGAAGATCCCCCAAAGACGAACTCTGTCGAGAAGGGCTGCGAGCCGGACTGCAAGATACATGTCTCAGTTATTGTTCTCAGAGATAAAAACAGGATATATTTACCAAAGTACTTTTGTTCACTTACAGCTCGGTTGAGGGTTGGCCCCCTTGCGGGCGCTGTGCGGTAAGGACGCCCTCCGGGGTAGGGCCCCCTGGCGAAGGTTTCTTCCCTCGTTTGGAAACCTCCGTTTCCAAGTCATCAGAGGCGGCCCTTTTCTTTCCTTGGGGAGAGGGGATTCTGGATTCACTTCCCCGATTATCCTCCTTAGCGGAGACACTAATTCCACCGGTTTGGATGTGTAATGTGTGAAGCCCACTTTCGGCTTCTTTATTCCTCCCTTCATCTTCTCCCGATGGAACTTGATAAGGTGCGTGCTTAAGCATCCTGGTTAGTACAGAATCTGTGAGCCTTCGGGAAGGGGGGCCGAACACCTGATCCTCTCCACCTTTCTTATCCAGCCCTGGCCGAGAGCAATTTTCAGAATGATGTTGTAACAAATATAAAAGACGGCATGTTCGATCACGGAATTACTTAATTTGGTATCCGGATGGTTGCAGTTAAGACCCGCATCCTCGGTGGTGCCCGGACACTTTATTCGTGATCCGAAGAACAATCCATACATCCCTTCGAGCGTCACGCCGAAGAATTGTTTAATAGTTCGTGGTTCTTCCGGGTTGAACTCCCACATACGGAGAGATCGATGTTGGCATGGCAGGACCCGATGAACTAGCATTACTTGCATTACCTTGACAAGACTGACATCCCTCTCGAGGAGATCTCGGATGCGGCTTTGCATTGTCATCACGTCGTTAACTGGCCCCTAGTCCAGCCCCTTGTTGACACATGACGCCAGTCGAGGCGGAGGGCCCGAGCGGAAGACAAGGGGGCCGCCCGCTTTGTACCATGGGGAGCTGTGATGTAAAACCACTCCCGTTGCCATAAGCCGGACACCTCCAGGACAGAACCCTTTGGCCACAGGGCGTCGGCGCCTTTGCTTATTGCTACGCCTCCGCATTCCTCGTGTCGCCCGTCGATCATCTTCGGCTTCACACTGAAGGTCTTGAGCCATAAGCCGAAGTGTGGGGTGATGCAGAGGAAGGCCTCACACACGACGATGAACAACGAGATGTGAAGGATGGAATCTGGAGCTAGATCATGGAAATCTAGTCCGTAATAGAACATGAGCCCTCTCACAAAGGGATCAAGACTAAAACCTAGCCCTTGGAGGAAGTGCAAAACAAATACGACACTCTCGTTGGGTTCGGGAGTGGGGATGACCTGCCCTTGAGCAGGCAGCCTGTGCGGGATTTCGGCGGTGAGATACCTGGCCTCCCTAAGCTTCGTGATGTCCTCCTCTGTGACGGAGGAGGCCATCCACCGGTCTTAAAGGTTGCATCCGGATATGGTTGAAGGTCCTAAGCGCTTAGCCTGAGCCTTGGGTGTTGGAACTCGAGGTGAGGGAAGGGAAGGATCGAGTGTGGGGAGAAAAGGACTGGCCTTGGCCCCTTTATAAAGAGGGTGAATATCAAGTGTCCTCCGCGTGGCTGTTTGGAACTTGCCTAAAATCGAGGAGTCATACTAACAAGCGCGGTTGGGTTACCCACACCCATATTAATGAGAATCCCGTGATAAGGGGAACACGATCTCTGCTTCGACAAGACGTGCCAATAAAACCGCCTCGCAACACGTGTAGTGGAAGGCTGGGGAAAATGGTTCATAATAACCGGGCCGTGGCGTGATATCACGCTATTAAGAGTTGTCAGCAGATTAGATTTGTGGAATATGGTGATCTCTACGGTGGTATGTGGAAATTATTTTGCAGAGCCGGACATGATCCTTGTGTTCAAAATCTTCTATGGAGTATTCGGAGAAGGAACCCGCCTTGCAATGCCGAAGACAATCTGTGCGCCGGACTCATCGTCATTGAAGCCTGGTTCAGGGGCTCCTGAGGGAGTCTTGGATTAGGGGGGGTCCTCGGACAGCCGGACTATATACTTTGGCCGGACTGTTGGACTATGAAGATACAAGATTGAAGACTTTGTCCCATGTCCGGGTGGGACTCTCCTTTGCGTGGAAGGCAAGCTTGGCAATTCGGATATGTAGATCTCCTTCTCTGTAACCGACTCTGTGTAACCCTAGCCCCCTCCATTGTCTATATAAACCAGAGGGTTTAGTCCGTAGGACAACAAAAATCATAATCATAGGCTAGCTTCTAGGGTTTAGCCTCTACGATCTCGTGGTAGATCAACTCTTGTAATACTCATATCATCAAGATCAATCAAGCAGGAAGTAGGGTATTACCTCAATCGAGAGGGGCCGAACCTGGGTAAACATTGTCTCCCCCGCCTCCTGTTACCATTAGCCTTAGACGCACAGTTCGGGACCACCTACCCGAGATCCGCCGGTTTTGACACCGACACTTAGGTCATCCACTTGAGGGAAAACTGCTACTGTCCTACGAAACTTTGCGCTTGGAGGCCCAACACGTGTCGACAAGAATAAAGTTGCATAGTACACATCAAGCTCTTTTCTGGTGCCGTTCCCGGGGAGGTGAGTGCTTGAAGGTATATATTTAGATCTTGCAATCGAATCTTTTAGTTTCTTCTTTTATCACTAGTTTGGTTTATAAAAGAAAACTACATAAAAAATGGAATTGAGGTTGCATCGTATTATTGATCATCTCTATAATATCTTTCTTGAAAATGATGGTTCGGAAAATTGTGCTCAATTGGTAGAAGAAGAATTAAATAAAATGATTGGCATGAATGATGATCATGATTGCAATGTTGTTAGTATGAATACTTTTAATATCTATGATGTTAATGATATGCAAAGCTACAAGCTTGGGGATGTTATGTTTGATGAAGATGATAATTTTACTCCCCCAAGTTGTGATGAGATAAATTATTATGATGATAGCATGCCTCCTATCTATGATGATTATGGTGATGACATGTATGCTATAAAGAATAATGATAACCATGAAACTTGTCATAATGATTTTAATTTTCACTCCCATGATAGTTATTTTGTTGAGTTTACTCCCACTACTATTCATGAGAATAAATTTGCTTATGTGGTGACTAGTGAATTTTCTAAGCTTGCGGATCATGAAAATAATGCTTTTGTGATAGTTATATTGTTGAATTCATTCATGATGCCACTGAAAATTATTATGAGAGAGGAACATATGCTTTTACATATCTCAGTAATATCAAGTTTCCTCTCTATGTGTTGAAAGTTTTGAAGTTATGCATGTTTTTCCTTCCTACGCTAGTCAATTCTTGTTCCCATGAATTATTTGCTCACAAAATCCATATGCATAGGAAGTGGGTTAGACTTAAATGTGCTAGTCATATGCTTCATGATGCTCTCTTTGTGTTTCAATTCTTATCTTTTATGCGAGCATCATTGAAATCATCATGCCTAGCTAAAAGGCATTAAAGATAAGCGCTTGTTGGGAAACAACACAAAACGTTTGCCTACTGTTTTTGTGTGTTCACATGATTAGGCTACTTTAGTAATCATGTTTTATTGTCTTTGTTTCAATAAAGTGCCAATTAAAGCCTTTGGGATCATGTTGGGTGATGGTTGATTTGATCTTGCTGAAAAACAGGAACTCTTGCGCTCACAAAAATAGCTCTCATTTTTAACATAAGAGTGGTTTTGAGTTGATTCTTATTGAAGAAGATTAATAAAAAAATTATCATGTATTACAAGTTTTTTCATAATTTTTGGAGTAGCAGAAGTATGGTTTGAGTACAGATTACTACAGACTATTCTGTTTTTGACAGATTCTGTTTTCAATGCATAGTTTGCTTGTTTCCTTGTTTCTATGGCTTATATTGCTCAATATAAATTGTGGAAATGATATGATACAGTAGGCATTGTGTAGAAACAATTATTAATATTGTCTTTGGCATTACCTTAAGTGAAATTGTTCGCTCTTTATCATACTAACCTATCTCACAAGGTTCCATTAAGTTTTGTGTGATTGAAGTTTTCATGTTTTGGGTGAGATGTCGATATGGGAGAATAAGGAGGGACGATACCCAAGGCACCCCCAAGGTAATATTAAAGGAATATCCAATCCACTAAGCTTGGGGATGCCCCGGATGGCATCCCCTCTTTCGTCTCCAACATTATCGGTAACCTCACTTGGAGCTATGTTTTCATTCGTCACATGATATGTGTTTTGCTTGGAGCATCAATTTGTTTTGCTTGGATTTGCTTTTTGTTATTTATAATAATGTTTTTCATCTTTTATTTCAATAAAAGTGGCATTGATCGCCTTTACTATGCTTATTTTACAAGTCTACATGTTGCTGTTTGAAAACAGAAAGTTTATTGATGTTGCAAAAACTCCCTAGAAAAGTTAGAATAGGAAAAATTGTTGAAATTTTTTGCAAAATAAGATCTGATAAAGTTTCTGCATTGTTTAGTTTGTTTCATAATTTTTGGATTTATGGAAGTATGATGAATCTTGCATTCTTTACAGACTGTACTGTTTTGGCAGATTGTTGTTATGTTTGCATTGTTTGCATATGTTGGCTTGTTTAATGATTCTATTTGAGGATTGGAGTATTAAATATTCATATGCATTTAGTATGCAATGTTGAATAATAATTTTAGGGATTTTCTATAGTAGAGAATGATAAGGTTTTGCACTGATTTATACTAACTTATCTCACGAGTTCTTGTTGAGTTTTGTGTGGATGAAGCTTTTGAGATTTAGGAAAACCGTGGTATAAAAGGAATTAAGGAGACACAAAAGCTCAAGATTGGGGATGCCAAAGTCATCCCAAGCTAATTTTTCAATAAGTCTCAAGCATCTAAGCTTGGGGATGGCCCGGTAGGCATCCCACCTTTCTTCTTCAACAATTATCGGTTAGTATCGGTTGAGCCTAAGTTTTTGCTTCTTCACATGAGTTGTGCTACTCTTGAAATGTCATTTTATTTTAATTTTTATTGCTGTTTTAATAAATACTTAGATCTGAAAGTTTTTTTATTAAGAGAGAGTCCTCAAATAGCTACCTATTTACTGAACTACTCGCATGATCTTCACTTATATCTTTTTGGAGTAGTTTGTCATTTACTCTTGTGCTTCACTTATATCCTATGAGTAAATTGTTGAATAAATTGAATGTCCTGAAGTTGAAATTATATCATGCCTAGTGGTAGCTTCACATTTGGTTTAGAAAGTGAAATATTTTGAGGCTTGACAATCACAATATTGGTCATACAAGCAATTCATGAAAAATTAGTATAAGGAAGAGAACTTTCACATGCAAATACACTATCATGGAAATCTTTTGTGATTTTGAGCCCCCATCAAAATATTATATGCCAAAATTGTTGACATTGGACACAAAAGACAACGTAATAATTTATGTTTGCTCATATTCACATAGAAGTTATATTGTCATAGATCCTTCAACATGTGGTGCTTGCCCCCCATCTTTGTTAGCCAAAAATTCCGCACCTAGTAGAGATACTACTTGTGCATCCAAAAACCATTAAACCCAAATCTTATTTTCAAGTGTCCACCGTACCTACCTGAGGATTGAGCAAGATCCTTCAAGTAAGTTGTCATCGGTGCAATAAGGCAATAAAAATTGCTTCTAAAAGTGTTAGATCATTTAGTGTAAGAGAAAATTGAGCGTTGTACGAACTTATGATAGCAAAGCAATAAAAGCGACGGACTACATGATAAAGGTTGCTATCACAAGGGGAAATATAACATGATGCTCTTTTGCACTAAGGGATTGAGCATACAAACAAATAAGTGCATGGCAACCTCAGCTTCCCTCTACGAAGGGCCTATCTTTTACTTTTCAGTATTTACTTTTATGCAAAGAGTGAAAGTTTTTTCTCTCTATTCCTTTTTATTTTTCTCCTTTGGCAATCATCATGTGGTGAGGAAAGATCTAGGCACATATGTCCAGTTGAATATGGGTGGCATGAGTTATTATTGTTGACATCACCCTTGAGGTGAATACGTTGGGAGGCAAAACAATAAGACCCTATATTTCTATGTGTCCAGTTGAAATGTTTTGCTCATGAGTACGCGGTAAGTGTTAGCAGTCATAGAAGACTATATGATGGTTGAGTACGCGGTAAGTGTTAGCTCTTACTTGAATAAGTTGAATTGCAATTGCTTGGTGACTAAGAACATAGGTTGTTGGGTTTCAAGAGAGTTCATTGTTTAAACCTTAGCATGTGAATTGGTTGCCACTATAACATGAGAAGTTTTATAAGAAAGAATTGATGTTATGATGCTAGGAAAAGTGATTAAAATTATCATTCATCAAACTTATGCACTTTGCTAGCATTCACGCTTCACAAATTATTTCTTTTATCATTTACCTACTCGAGGACGCGTAGGAATTAAGCTTGGGGGTGCTAATACATCTCCAACGTATCTATAATTTTTGAAGTATTCATGCCATTATATTATCATTCTTGGATGTATTAAAATCATTCTATAGCAACTTTATATCATTTTTTGGGACTAACCTATTGACCCAGGGCCAGTTGTTGTTTTTTACTTGTTTTTTACATCGCAGGAAATCAATATCAAATGGAGTCCAAACACCGCTTAACTTTTTGGAGATTTTTTATTGACCAGAAGGAACCCAATGGGCCTGAGCTGCACCTGGGTGTGCCCCGAGGGGGGCACAACCCACCAGGGCGCGCCAGGGCCCCCTGGCGCGCCCAGGTGGGTTGTGCCCGCTTCGGTGGCCTCCTGTACCCCCTCTTTGCACTATAAATTCCCAAATATTCTGAAACCCTTCGGGTAGCCCTAGATTAGAAGTTCCGCCACTGCAAGGCCTGCGTATCCACGAGATCCAATCAAGTCCCTGTTCCGGCACCCTACCGGAGTGGGAGATCATCACCGGTGGCCATCTTTATCATCTGGGCGGCCACCACGATGAGGAGGGAGTAGTCCATCCTCGGGGCTGAGCGTTTGTACCGGTAGCTCTGTGTTTGATTTCTTTCTCTCATGATCTATATCACGGGCTTTGTTAATATAGTCAGATCATATGATGTTTCTCCCCTCTATACTCTTGTTACGATGAATTGAATCTATACCCTTCAAAGTTTTGTCCTGTCGGATTGAATATTCATAGATGAGAACACATGTTATATGTCTTGCAATATGAATACTTGAGGTGACAATGAGGTATCTTAATAATTCACTTGATATGTGTTATGGCATTCAACTCGCGGATTCCCACGGTGATATTGGGTAATCTATGCATAGGGGTTGATGTACGTTTTTCTCCGATGGAAACTTTGGGGTCTCTTTATATTTCTTTGTGTGGATTGAGTATTATGAGTATGAATTTGCTTTGGTGTTATTCTAGTACGTACTCTAGGATAGATCGAACGGAAAAAATAGCTTTGTGTTATTTTAGTACGAACTCTTGAATAGATCGAACAGAAAGAATAGCTTTGAGTTGGTTTCATGCCCTACAAACAATTCCTATCTTTTGTTCTCCGCTAATAGGAACTCGGGAGTGATTCTTTATTGCACTTTGAGGGATAATCATTTGATCCAACTATGTTAGCATTGTTGAGAGGTTGCACTAGCGAAAGTACGGACCCTAGGCCTCATTTTTAAGCGTTGCAACACCGTTTTTATGCCCCTTTACTATTTGCTACCTTGCTGTTTTTATTTATTCAGATTATAAAAATATATTTATACCATCCATATTACACTTTTATCACCATCTCTTCGCCGAACTAGTGTACCTATACAAATTCTTTTTGACCTTGAAGATTGCAGGGCTTACACCCCACAGTATTTTATTGAAAGCAAGACAAAACATGACTAATACAAAGTTTTCCTCAAGAGGAGGAAAGAACATCAAAAGAAAACTAAACAGGAGAAAAAAGAACCTACAGAATACAAATGTACAAAGATGGGCTATAGCAACTCCCTTCAGGGAGGAAGGAAATCAATCCATTTAAGTAAGGCTTCCTTGTGCTTCTGCTTGATTCTATGAGAAAGCATAGTGAGGTCATGAATAAATCCATATCTCCATGCTCTGAAGGAAGGTCTGATGTTCCTGAATGCCCTGTCATTTCTAACCTTCCAGATATTCCACCAGGCAGTAAACACCACTTCAGCAAAGAAAGGCTTGTTGAATTCCTTCTTCGCATGCAAGGCAATGTCCACCATATCTTGACTGTCTTTCCAGGGAATCTACAAATAGATCCATACGCGAGCACTGAAATTGCACTGGAAGAAAAGATGATCTCTGTCCTCCAAAGTCCCTGTTAGGCAAAGAACACATAGTGGCCCATCATTAATCCTCCATTTCCTTCTTTGGATCATGTCCTTGGTATTAACCCTATCCATTATGACAAGCCAGGCAAACATCTTAATTGACATTGTGCAGCAACTCTTCCAAATCCAACTCAAAATGGGGTTTGAGACCTTATTGGGTGTGTTGGGGACACAACAGATTTCTTGTATTTGGTTTGCAGGTTCGTTTGAGAGAGACCATCTTCATCCTACAACTCTCACGGATTGATAAACCTTAGGTCATCCACTTGAGGGAAAATTGCTATTGTCCTACAAAACTCTGCGCTTGGAGGCCCAACACGTGTCTAAAAGAATAAAGTTGTGTAGTAGACATCAATAAATACTACCTTGCTCACGTTGTCCCGCCTGCATTCTCATCTACATCCTCCCCTTGCTCGCCCTCTCTCTCTCTCTCTCTCTCTCAAGTCTCGGCCATGCACTACTAGGAAAAGGCCTACTATTGGCGCACCTGTTTTGCCTACTAATGGCGCACTACAGGTGCGCCACTAGCACCACGCCATTAGAATTTTTTACAAATGGCGCACCACTGGTGCGCCATTAGTATCTGGTGTACTAATGGCGCACCAGGTAGTGCGCCATTAGTATAGCCCACGGTGCGCCATTAGTATGCCTCCCAGGGGGCCATATTTACCCGTGTGCTTTGGCTTACTAATGGCGCACTAGTGGATGATGCGCTATTAGTGTCCTTTTTGCAGTGCGCCATTAGTGTGCTGAGTGCTGCGCCACTAGTATGAATATTAGGGATTTTTTTTTCTTTTCTGATATTTGCACAGGTTACAAAACATATTATTGTAAAGAATATAGAGAGCACAACATATAAACAGCAGGTTTATCGAATACAATAGAAGATTAGTCTCCGAATACAATTCATCATATTAGTCTCCGAATTTAAAATACCGAACAAAGTTAGAACATTACAAGTCTCGAAACCGCGAGTAGCGAGTTTGTCTTCACATTACAAGTCGATATCGATCATCTAAACTACCATCACATAGAAGAGAGTTGCGGTCATCATGATGAGCATAATCGTGATGAAACTGGTCTTCATCCAGTTCCTCCAACGCTCCCTCCTCTCTCCCGCTAGATAGCACGCGTATCTAACTTCCACCTCCACCCTAGTGGTGTACCCTTTGTAATTGTTACCGCTGAAACGGTGAACCTATCTCTGACACTCCTCCCATTCGTCGTAGACTCCGAGAACCTTACCCTTGTACACGACATACGACGGCATCTTTATGCACTAGCAAAACAAAACGTTAGTATCAATTCACAGACAATACATAAGCAATATATAAGTATGCAACAAAAGGATCGGTAGAGAAAAGCAACACATTAACAGCATGATTCATGGTCCTACTAATAAATAGCATCGATTACATATAAGTTGAACGACTGTCCAAACCAAAGAGACATACAAGTTCATTAAAGTTTAATATTACAACATGAGTCAATCGACATTTCAGAACTACATAGCATCACTACTCTCGACTTGACTCAGGGACCGGAGCGTGGATGGTCATGAAATCGCGGGTGTTGTCAGACTGCATTTGTAGTGTTATTTCTATCTCACTGTTGGACGGTTGAGATCTGAGGTAGAACTGCCCTGAGGTACGAAGGACATCTTGATGGCGGATTTCCGCAAACTCCGACTGGATGCGAAAGAATTCTTGTCTGATGTCCGCGTCCTGGATTGCTGACAAGCGTGTGGCCCAATCTTTGAGATTATTTGGTAGCAGAAGGTGATTATGGCCCCGTACGATCGCCCGCATGTGATGGAGGGAGTAGTAGGCATCCTTCTGACCGCCAGGCGGCTGCTTGATGCAGGGGAACATCGTATTGTGGGTGAACACGTGCTTGTCGTACCTACGAACTGGCCTCTTGAAGGTGCCTCCAGATCTGGCGTAGCCGGGGAGAGCATCATCAAGAATTTTCTTGATATTTGTGTAGTCTATCTCCAACTCACGGTCCGGGTCGAAATACGTGGCCATGGAATATTTCGGGCTTAAGAGGATGAGTGTGCAATGTGTGTCACTGCACTAAACACGGAATGTTAGAAAAAAAGAACGATTGAAATCTAAGAAATCATATGTTACTGGGCGGTGAGGGGATGACTTACTCGGGAAAGTAAGGCACGAGGAAGTTATCCTTATCTGGGTTTGCCAGAATGACGCCTTCGAGGTGTGAACTCGTGACTTGCCGGTCCCCAGTGCTGCCCAAGATCTTGGCACGCATGTAGAAGGGGTCGACTATCACGATGTCCGGGGTCTTGTCTCTAATGATCCGCATCTCCATACTCAGCAAAAACAGCCGAACGAAGGTGTAGTGCAGCGGATGAAGGTCAAACATAGCGAAGAAGTCATCAAACCATAGGACAATCGTACCCCCGATGGTGCTATCCACAAAGCCCTTGCCCTCTGGCACCTTGGCCACGAAAACCGGGTATGCCACATCATTCTGGGAGAGATGCCGCTTCTCCAAAGAAAGAACAGTGTCATGCAGACTCCGCATAGCACCGGATGCAGCATTGAGCAGATTAGTCGGTAGCATCGCCCTACCCGCCACATGCACCCTCCTCGAGATATCCTTAGGTGAAGGTGGCCCGTCCTGAGCACGGATCGTACTCGGTGCCGGCTGGCTCGCACCGCTCTTGTTATTCTTTTGTTTCCGTCCCTTCTTCTTCATCTGTTGTAATGGGATCGAGTTCTGCTCAGAGACCGCCTTCTTGAGTGTGTTGGGGCTGATAATATTTTGCACCTCGGCTATCTGAGGATCGGTGAAGGCGGCAGCTGGAGGCGTCTCCTGAGAACTGAATGATAGACGACGCCTGTTGCAATTGGGTTTCTCCATGGTACCAGCTAGATCACGGTCGTCTTTTTCAGGGTTGGGTTCTTGAGAAGGAGGCCTAAAGAATTCGTCACCGTACCCACGTTCAGCAAAGTACTTATCGACGTTGGTAAATGTACCATCATCGTTGTCGTCATCGTCCAGATCCTGTGCCATATGCATGTCCGGAGCCTGTGCCATAGGGATGTCCGGCATGTCCGGTAGCGTTGCGGCGGTCTTGCCATGACTTGGCGCCGGCACGACTGGTGGTGTTGTCAGTGGGGTGGTGTCCCCCGCCCCCAAACGAATCTGGCTCTTCGGCCAAAGCAGGGGCCAGCTTACGCACACGCTGAGGGTCATCACATCATCTTCGTTGGCCCCAGCGGGTCGAATCAAAGGTAACAACTCGTCACAGCCTAGCAGCACCCGAACTAGTTCAACCCTATACACGGTGGGTGGCATCGGATTACCGTGGAACACAGGGGTTGCCCGGTTGAACAATTCTGCCCTTGGCGACATCGATCAACTCGCCGCCCACGAAGTGCAGGAGAGTGCATGGAACGTCGGCGGCGCCCTGTGAAAACATGTAGGGCGTCAGGGATGCCCAATCAAAGGCAAGGAGATGAAGTCATCGGCCGAGAGGCTTAGTTACCGTGATGGCGTCGAGCTGCGCTAATGTCGAGACACCACCAACGGCGGGCATGCAACTAACGGAGGGGCCGCTTGCTGCCAAGATGCCGGCCGGCGTACACCCGGGTGCATTAAGCTCCAATGCCTGTGCCGGCGCTGGAGACACGAATACCGCCTCCGCCGGAGGCACCAATGGCGCCGCCTGCGCGTTGTGCGAGTTGCTGGCCATGAAGCTGGGAACCGGGGGCGGCCCCTGTTGGCCTCCCGCAATCGACGTCGTCAGCCCCTGAATCAAGGTAGGCACATGGCGGTGAGCGTCGTTCCCAGTTGTTGTTGCACTTGCTCTTGGACAATCTCCGGAATCCGCACCACTTGTGCCTTGAGTTCTTTAACCTCGCGTGACTGGCTTTCCGAGCTAGTCTATCTCTCCTTTCGCCCACCAGCGTTATAGTATGACGACCATTTTGTGGACAAGCCTTTGCCAGCCACACGACCAGCTGACGACGGCTTACTGAGCCTATCCTTGTTTTTCATTACATTCAACGCCCTATTTAGAGTGCTGTCCCAAGGGGAGCTCTGAGACGACCCTGCGCTACTGCTTTCAGTCTCCTGCGGAAGGAATGTGAACCATTTAGAAATTTGGCTTCATTAATTAGAATGCAACCATATGGAGCTAATTACGCGGGGTGTATTCCTTACCAGAACACGCTCAAGCGCCTTGGTCTTGGGATCCATGGTAAGCTCCTTTGTTACCGGGTCCTCCTTGTACCAGGCCCTGACATAGTTCCTGGTCTGCTTGTCACGGTATTTCGTGAAGCGGGGCGGTAGGCCTTGCTCGGCATGCTCCGCGCGTTCCTTGTCCCATATAGGCTCCGCCACTCTGTAAACACCGGGACCGAGTTGGTGGACCCCTAAGTTCAACTCCCGCATTTCTTTCCCCCACTGACTTGATTCCACGGTTGCGCTGCTCTCGCACTTGATCTTGAACTCCTTGTAGTCATCTTCGCTGGTCGAAGGATTTTTCACGTTGATCTTCTCATAACTATCACCTTTGTCAATCATTTTCTTCACCGCACTTCTCCAAGTAGACAGGGCCGTGCTCATCCTCGTGACGGCGGCTCTGTTCACTTTATTCCCTAAGAGGCATGTGTTTGCAAAGTCAGCGGGGAACTTGTATCGTTCGTGCAGCTTCGTGAAGAGGAGGCTGCGCAAATTCCCTCGGTCCTTATGCCTTAGGTTCTCGGTGTTGATCGAGACGGTGCTTCGGAGTACCCCTTGACTAATTCTTTGGGCGCCGTTGGATGCCCGTCGGAGTTCACTTCAGTAAATTCCTCCTTGACGGTGCCGAGCACGTTCGGGTGCCGGTCCTTCCATTGCCTCTTCGGTTCGCCGCCATCCGTGCGTGCGCTGCCATCATCAGTGGTGGCATCCTCGGTGGCACCATCAGTGGTGTCATCCCCGACGCCACTAGGTGTTGTGTATTCAGGATCGGTGTCTTCCGCGGCGTCCTCATAGCGGTGAGGTTCTTCCTCCATCTCTTGGGATAGCTCCCAGAATTGCTTGCCCGAACCGCCAGCCTCATCATTGTGGGCCATGTTTCGCTCTAAATAGGAAAAAAGTTTGGTCAAAAAGTTGGTTATTGTCAAGGAACAAGATCTCTAAGTTGACCCAATAACCTAATTCTCGAGGAATGTCGCCAGAAAGTTGGTTATTGTCAAGGAACAATTGAGAGCTGTTTGTGATATTGCCTAGGTGTTTTGGGATGGAACATATTAGTGTGTTGTTGCTGAGGTCCAAGTCCCTTCCTAACCCCCTTCTTCTTGTCTCCTCTCACTATTTCTCTCACACACATGGCAAGCAAGGTACAAAACTGAATTTCGGAAATCACTGAATGAACAAGCTAAGGGCTGCAAATGCCCGCAAGGCTTCAAGGGTGACGGCATAATGGCTCAGTGTTATTTAAGGGTTAGTTTGTGAGGAATTATCATGGTCTCATCATTTAGGGTTTGTCGACACCGAGGCATCCTAAAATACTAAGCTTCTATCATTTAGGGTTTGTCGATGCCGAGGCACCCTAAAATCCTAAGCTTTCATCATTTAGGTTTTTATCGACACCGAAGCACCCTAAAAGCTAAGGTTTTATCATTTAGGGTTTGTCGATGCTGAGGCACCCTAAATGCTAAGTTAAATTTTCATCATTTAGGGTTTATCGATGCCGAGGCACCCTAGGTTGACTGATATATATGGGTATCTTCTAATAATATACCCTATCAAGAAAAGGGAAGGAGAATTCTAAGTTGGGACTAATCACTTGGCTCTATTGCCACCTATGGCAGTTGCGTATTAGTTGTGCAAAAAATTTTAAGAGCGGGCAGTAATGAATATTATTTAATGGGATACCTCAAAAAGCTAATCTAGTATCTCCACTTAACAATTTTCAACTAGAAAGTACACAAAGTGCAACAAATAGATTATTTCAACCCCCCAAACAATAATGATAACATTCTTTTCCTGAACTATAAACGACTCATGGTTTCGTCTGTCCACAAACGAATTCAGCATATGTGTTTAATGCAGCAAGAATAAAGGGGCAGTTGATCGTACTAAATTAAGTACTAAGATACCCCGGGCCATGCATTAGTCGCAAGTACCCCATATGTCCTATTTTTAGCAAAATCATGCAAAAATTCACGGAAAATTTCAGCATGACCTTTGCTGAAAATAGGACATATGGAGTACCCGAATTTGCCGGAATGGAAGTTAATCGACATTCCGGCTAACACAAGGGCCTCTCGAGGTACCTGGAAAATCATCATGACACGATGGTCGGAGACAAAACCCAGCAAACTAGCAAAGTTACTGACGTGTTTACAGAAATTATTTTCTGTAAAAGATGATCATCATCTTTACAAGTCTTTGTCAATGTCTACAACTATCAGACCATCACAAGTATCAACAGAACATGTCTACAACTATCAGACCATCACAAGTACCATCATTCAGGCCATCACAAGCATAACAGAGAAATGGTGTTTTCTTCAGTTACCTTTGATCTGGCTGCTCGGAATCCACTGACCAATCCACTAACCTGCTGTAAACTGTACATCATTGTAAAAACACAGTTCATTTCATTTTATTTGTAAATAAATGCAATTTTTAACAAATTGTTGTACAACAATATATCTTCTAGCCATGAAGCCCTACCCTGATTCTCCTTTCTTCCTCTTGCCGAAGAGAAGTTGGCTGCAGAGGATGGTCCAACTTAGATCAGCCTGCAGAAGTTCATTGTATAATTTTGTTTAGTTCCAAGCAGTAGTTTAAGAAGTGCAAATTGCAGAAGTTTGAGAAAGCACTAACTGGAAAGTCTGGTGTTTCCTTGAAAACATGAAAGGGCCTGACTATGCATACAATTTTACAACAAGACATCCACCATACAATTTTTATTAAAGGAAAAGACTTAAGTTAACTTTAATTAAAGTTTTAGTTAAAGTTTAAATTAAAGTTTTAGTTAAAGTTTTAGTTGATTTTAAAGTTATATTAAATTTTCACTTAAAGTTTCAGTTAAAGAAGAGCACTTGCTACTAGATTTTAGGGCTATTGTAAGCAGTGCACTACTGCACTATTATTCATACTCCTGCACTATTGCACTACTGGAATCCTCCTTCAAACTACTGCAGGCAGGAATACTAATGCAAACCCTGGAACTTGCAAGCAGTAGCAGGAGTACAACAAGACAAGAAGATGAGATAATATGGAGGGCACAAGACAAACTACTGAAAAGGTTTCTTTGTGATGTACTCCAAAATTCAACCAAACAAATTAACTGAAACTTAACAGCAGCAACAAGTGCTACACTATTGTTGTCCTACACTAAACTTATACAACCAAACAAATTAATTGAAGAAAAACTACCAAAACTATACAAGCACTACAGTCAGATTACAGAAAAGTACTGATGCAAGCAGTACAGTACACAAAACTTGCAAACTTAGAAGCACTACTGCAACTTAATTAAGCTACTAGACTAAGTGAAACAACTGCACTTAATTAAGCTACTGGAGTAAGTAACTCCATGGCTTACTCACTGGAGTACAGTTAAATGTTCAGGAGTACTTCTCTAGCATAAGCAACTGCTGACAACTTTCATACTCCAATGAGAAGAGTACTTGTACTCATACCAGTTCAGAAGTGCAACTACTCTTCTGTGAAACTCAGTGCATCTACTGCAAATAAAATTCAGTAAATTTCCACCCAGCAAATAGATAGGATGGCCATGAAATTCAGTGCATCTACTTCAACTACTCTTCAAGTATATGAATACTATGAACCTAACAACTTTTCCAGAAACATAAGTATTAGGGTGATAACTAGTATATCAATTTCGTTGTGATAATTGTACCCTGAACATGTCAGAAACTCTATTATTGTGTTGTTCACCATAAAACAGGAGTATGAAAACCAACAACCTAGCAAGAGCCTACTGTAGCAGCACCCTTGTCGTCGAGAGAGGAGAAGAATGGGATTGAAACAAGGCAGAGAGGAGAAGAGGGTCGAGAGAGGGGACCTTGGCGTCATTCTCGCGGCCGGTGGAGTAGCGGCGGCGTTGCTTGGCAGGGGCGGCTGCTCCGGGGACGGGGAGGGAGGCGCTGTGGTGCCGGAGGCGGGGCCGCGGAGGTTGGGCGCGTGTGGCTGCCCGGCTCATCGGCGGAGGCGGCCGTCGGAAGCAACGGACAGATCCCGTCCTCCTCCTCGTCCTGCACCCCGTGTGGTCGTCGGCGGTGGGATGGTTGCGGGTCGGCGGCGGGATGGTTGGGGGCCGCGGTGACTTGCTGTCCGGTGGAGGGTGGATGTGGTGTCGACTTGTGGGCGGCGGAGGAGCTGCAGTGGTGGGGGCGCGGGGGCGGCGGCGCACGTAGGGGCGGTGGCGCAGTGGGTCGGGGCAGCGGCGCGCAGTTGGGGGGGGGGGGCTGAGAGAGATGTGAGATGGGATCGGGGATTGGGGATTTTAGTCGGGGGAGGGATAGCAATGGGGCACCACCTAGCGGTGCGCCATAAGTAACTTTTTTTAGATAGCAATGGCGCACCACCCAGCGTTGCGCCATAAGTAACTTTTTTTTGCATAGCAATGGCGCACCACCTAGCGGTGCGCCATAAGTAATTTTATTTTTTATTTTTTGTTGCATCTAATAATTTTTTAGAAAATGAATATGAATATGAAACAGTAATAATTTTTATAAAAATAGTGATAATTTTTTAAAAAATATCATCAAATTTGTTATTTGAAAATATTTATGTATATGAAAAAATATCATCAAATTTGTTATTTGAAAATATCATCAAATTTCTTATTTGAAAATATAATCAAATTTTTTTTGGATTTTTTGTTGCATTCATTTGTGAATTGGTAAAACATTTATGAATATGAAAAAATATCATCAAGTTTGAAAAAAATTTCATGAATTCAAATCGTGCCCATGAAATTTAAAAATATTCATGAGTTCAAAAAATATTAATCTTTTTTTGATAGCAATGGCTCTCGGGAGGGAGGGAGGGGGTGGGTGGTGCGCTCGGCCGATTCCGTTCGGGGGAACCGAGCGAGTTGACAGGGGAGGGTGCGGCGGGTCGTCGTCGGCGGTGGAGCGGGGGAGGGTGCGGGGGGTGCTCGGCGGCGGTGGAGTGGGCCAGGAAGGGTGCGGGGGGTCGGCGACGACGGTAGAGCGGGGGATGGTGCGGTGGGTCATCGTCGGCGGTGGAGCAGGGGAGGGTGCGGGGGGTCGGCGGCGGCGGTGGAGCGGGGGAGGGTGCGGGGGTCGGCGGCGGCGGTGGAGCGGGGGATGGTGCGGTGGGTCGTTGGCGCCGGTGAAGTGATGGGGATGCGGGGGAGGGTGCGGGGGGTGCTCGACGGCGAGGGGGATCTGGCGAGGGGGATCCGGCGAGGGGCGATAGCGATCGAGATGGAGGGGGATCGAGATCGAGTGTCCTCATGAATATTCAATATTTTTTCATATTGAATATGAAAATATATCATCAAATTTGAAAAAATATTCATGAATTCAAAAAGTTCCCGTGAAATTTAAAAATATTCATGAGTTCTAAAAGTGCCCATGAAATACAATCGAGAAATGAAGGCTACAATTTAAATACAATCGATCTTAGCTAGCTATCTGTTCACAATCTTCTTGCCCTTATTTTTCGTATATGGAGTTCTTCTCTTGAACGGACGTCCTTTAGGTAGGGTGGTTCTGCTTCTTCTTGTGGTGTATGCTGGTACTTCATCGTCGTCGTCATGTTCCATCTTCGGGTCGCCGTACTTGTCGAAGTCTTGCTCATTGGCGACTCCATCCATTCCGATGATCTTCCTTTTGCCTCTCCTCACGACAACACGACTGGGCTTTGAAGGGTCTCTAATGAAGAAGCATTGGTCCACTTGGGAAGCCAGTACCCATGGCTCATTTTTCGTTGTAAAGTTTGCGCCCGCGGTCTTGGATTTGCCTTGAGGTATAACCATGATGGTGAAATACCGGTCTTCTTTTATGACGCTCTTGGCCCATCTAACAGGGAACATCGGGACCTTCTCTCCAACGTAGCTCAGCTCCCAGATCTCCTCGATCCTTCCTAGTATCTATCCTTGTCGTTACCGGTGTAGGATTCCATCGTTACCCTGGAGTTCTGATAACCATCGCTCTTCATGACCTTTCTCTCGGTTTAGAATGTGTAGCCGTTGATATCATACGCCTCATACGTCATCAGGTTGTGCTTGGCGCCCTGTGACAAGGCGAATATGAGCTGTTCTTTCGCGGAAGAATCCTCATGTAAAGGGTACGACAGAAGCTTCTGCTTGGACCAACTCGTGAAACTTGAGTTGTGCTCTTTGATTATATCTTCGTCCGTCCTCTGTTGGCCTCGATCATTGTACGTCTTCTCAATAAAGGTTTTGTGCTCTACCACCCAAGGATCGACCACGTCTTTGTTTTGTAGCGCGACTAGGTTTGCTCTTTCAAAGTCGGCGAGTCGACCCTCGAAGTTGACATGCATTTGACGAAGACCGTCACGGTGACCCCATCCAGCGAGCCTGCCGAGGTGCCTGTTGACGGGCAGACCAATGGGGTTCTTGATGCCTAGATAATTCATGCAGTAGGAGATGCACTCTTCGGTCAGAAAGCCCCTGGCTATGCTTCCCTTTGGACGTGACATGTTGCGAACGTATCCTTTGATGACACCATTCATCCTTTCGAACGACATCATGCTGTGCGGGAACGTCCGCCCGAGTTGGATGATATCCTCCATGATATGGACCAGCAGATGCACCATAACATCGAAGAATGCGGGCGGGAAGTACATCTCAAGCTCGCATAGTATCACCACGATCTCTTCCTATAGCCTTCTGAGTTGCCTCACACCAACCGACTTCCGAGAGATGACATTGGAAAAGTTTCATAGGCCAAATAGCGTTTCACGGACGTGCGCGTCCATGATCCCATGGATTGCAACTGTAAGTATCTGCGTCATCAGCACGTGACAGTCGTGAGACTTCATCCCGCTGAACTTCTGCTTCGCTGAGTCTAGGTATCTGCTTATCTTCCCCGCGTAATCGTAAGGAAGTTTTACTCATATGAGGCAGGTGAAAAACTGATCGATCTCCTCCTGACTTAGAGTGAAGCACGCGGGAGGGAAGTCATTTCCGGTCTTCTTGGCCTTTTTGCCTTTGCGACGACTTTCCTTGTCCTGCTTCGCCTCATCATCATCATCATTAGCGTGAAGCTCCTCCCTGATGACCATTGATTTCAAGTCTGCCCTTGCTTTCAGCCTACCTTTGGTCCTCTCTGGCATGTTGAGCAGGGTACCAAGCAGACTCTCGCACACGTTCTTCGTGATATGCATGACATCAAGGCTGTGAGGCACACAGTGGATCTTCCAGTACGGCAAGTCACAGAAAATAGACCTTGTTTTCCATACCTTCAGCAGCGGCTCTAGCGCCTTTTGCTTTTTCCCAGCTCTGGTGCCTTTTGCTTCTTTCCCGGCAGTGGGCAATTTTTCCAATTTTTCAATAGCTCATCTATTTCCTTGCCGCTTCTCGTACGCGGGCGTCTTCGGGGTTCGGTTTCACCATCGAACTGATCCGTGTGTTTCTTCCACGAGTCATCGTCGCGAAGCTACCTTCGATGTCCCATGAACACGGTTTTCAAAGACCCGGGATCTCTATCTAGCTGGCGATACGTTGTATCATCCATGCACCTGACGCATCTAGAAAATCCGTGGACCACCTGCCCCACGACATATCCGTAACCGAGATAGTCCTGCACCGTCGTGAGCAGTGCGGCTCTCATACGGAAATATTCTTTCTCTGCGGCGTCCCATGTATTGGCTGGCATTTTCCACAGCTTGTCTAGCTCCTCTTTCAGCAGCCCCAGATAAAGATTGATGCCGTTCCCTTGTTGTTTTGGCCCTTCAATTAGCATACTCATGTGAATGTACTTCCTCTTCATGCACAACTAGGGGGAAGGTTGTACATCCACAAAAACACAGGCTAGGTGCTATGTGTGCTTCTCTGGCTGCCAAATGGATTGACTCCATCGGTGCTCGCGCCCAGCATGATGTTCCTTGGATCCTTCCCAAATTCTAGGTGTTCGAAGTTCAATGCTTGACACTGGCTCCCATCCTTAGGGTGACTCAGCATATTGTCTTTTTTATTTATCTCCATATCATTTGCGTCATCTTCTCGCTTCTTCTCCTCCCTATCCACGTGCCAATGCAGGAGCTTTGCTACCTTAGAGTCCGCGAAATACCGCTGCAGACGAGGAGTGATCAAAAAGTACCACACCACTTTTCGAGGAGCTTTCTTCCTCTTCTTGTATCGAGTGATGCCGCACACCGGACATATTGTAGATTCTGCGTGATCGTCCTGGTAAATGACGCAATTGTTCATGCACACATGGTATTTCACGTGCGGTAAATCCAGAGGACACACGATTTTCTTCGCCTCCTTGAAATTGGTCGGGCACTTGTTCCCCTTGGGAAGACATTCGTGCCAGAATGACATGTTCTCGTCGAAGCATGCATCGGTCATTTTGTGTTTTACCTTCATCTCCAGAGCCATGAGCGTTACTTTCAGGCGGGTATCCTCGGGCCTGCATCCTTCATACAATGGAGTAACCGCGTCTACCTCCAGTTGATCCAGCTTGGCTTTCTCTCGGGCGACAGCTCTTGCGTTATCCGTCTGCTTGAGAAGCAGCTCTTGAATATGAGGGTCCCGCACCCAGCCCGTCGATGGTCCATCGTCCTCTGCTCCGGCATCTTCATCTTCATTATCATGCCCCTCGTCTACTCTGGCATCTTTCTCATCATCATATCCGGCATCTTCTACATGATGACTGTGTACTGTATCTACTTCGTGATCATGTCCTGGAGATTCTTCATCTTCTCGCCCGCCCTTGCCGCGGTTATCTTGCTGCCCTTCCTCATTTCTTGCCCGGCCCCCATGGAAGACTTCATAATCATCTTCATCACCTTGCCACCGATAGCCATACATGAAACCACGCAAGAGCAGGTGGTCCCGCACTTGTACGGAATCCGGGTCCATAAGGCTCCTCAGCTTGCATCTTTGGCACGGACATCTTATCTCCGTCTCATTCTTTTGAAGCATCTCGGCCTTCGTGGAGCTCAAAAACCTATTCACGATGCCTTCGGTCATCGTGCGGACCATGGTCGCCTGCGAGGTAGAGCAAAACGATATTTTATAACCAAGAAAAAATTTGGCATGACTTTGCCTAAAAATAGGACCAAAAAGAACGCATAGTGCCAAAATTCCCGCCGAAACGGAAATGAATCAACATTCCGGCAAAATATTGGCAACTATCACATTTCAAATACTGGTACCTGCAAACACAAACATATATGCAACACCACAAACATATGCAACACCACAAACATACATAGATCTAGCTAGGCATAAAAAGTGCATGTGCACGTTGTTGGAGGGAGAAAAAAAGTAGATCTACAACATAAAGAAAGCTTTCCCCTTACTTACCTATCAAAAAAAAGGTAATTTAACCACTTAATTTGGATGAATCTATGGTGCAAATGAGGTGAGGAGGAGGAGGCAGCCGAGACAAGCTTGGAGGAGGAGGTGGAGAGAATGAAGTGGGGAAAGTGAGTGTGTAGGTGGCTATCCAAAATATCTAGCTGGTCCTAGGTTACTAATGGTGCACCACCTACAAATGCGCCATTAGTAACCCTGGTTACTAATGGCACACCAGCTGGTGGTGCGCCATTAGTAGTTTTGCAAAAAAAAAATATAGTAGTGGCGCACTGTGTGGCTGGTGCGCCATTACTAGTTAAAACTAGTAATGGCGCACTGTGCCCTGGTGCACCATTAGTATTTTTGGAAGAAAAAAATTGTTACTAGTGGCGCACGATGGGTTTGGTGCGCCATTAGTGTCTATCACACTAATGGCACACCAACACATGGCGCGCCACTGCTATATAGTAGTGGTGCACCACATGTCTGGTGCGCCATTAGTGTTCATATCATCTATAGCCCTTTTCCTAGTAGTGATGGATTCGCCGATCTGCCCACGCGCTGACGAGGAGGCGCCGCACCCCGAGGATGCTCAATCAAAGAGCAGCGACGTGGAGGACCCATGCGCGCCGCCGGACGAGGTTGCGCCAGACCCCCCAAGTTTGGAGTGGTTTTGGGACTAGTACAATCATTGTCTGTGGAAGTCACTGCCGCCGGCTGAGAAAACCAGGAAAGTGGTGTTCAAGAAGGAGATGGTCGAGGAGGAAGCCAAGTACCATGCCGCCTGTGAAGCCCGTGATGCCGCCAGGAAAAAGGAGGCGGCGGAGCTTTGCGGGCGGGGCTGTCATTTTGCGGAGGAGGTGTACGAAGACAGGTACTTCACGAGGAAGGTCAAAGGCGATAGGCGCCTCATAGTTGTGTGGAGGTGCATAGATAATCTCCAACGTGCCACCGACGAGGAGCTCCGGTGGGCACCCAATGAAATGGCAAGATCGTTCGCGCTCGTCCAGCAGTAAGAGGCAGATCGGTGCGTCAAGCGCTGCGAGGCGGAGGAGGCGGAGTACTGCCTCCGCGCTGGGAAGACGCCGTGCACCAGGGAGTTGCTGGCGAGGGGTTGCCGGACTACTGCCCCCAAGAGGGATTATTAGCTTTCGTATTTTTAGTTTTCAATTTTATGCATTGTACCTAGTAGTTAAGTATCATCACGTATATGTGATGATATTACATATGTTTTGTGATGAACTAATGAACGATTAATATATATTATGGATTCAATTTTCTATCTATTTTTGTATATTAATTTGTATCTAGCTGTTATCGTCCACATATACAGAATGGAAAGCATATATACACACATTGAAACAGAACATATAAGAACGGAAAACAGAGTACACACATTGAAACAGAGCAATAAATAGAGTAATATTATGATTGTTGTGAATACATAGCGATCCACGTCGAAACGACTCAACAAAATAAAACGCGTCCATGAGACCATGACCAGCATCCCTTAAATACGTTAGCTCTTGGATCTGCCTGAACTTGTGCAGGCGTTCGTCCAAGCGGTCAACACGCTCGCGGTACATCTGGAGCACGATCTCGAGCTCGAAGTTGGCTATTTCGTCGGAGTTCACCGGCTCGAGGATGTGATGGCCATGTTCCTCTACTGCGCCCAGGTGGACACCTGGGCCAAGGAGGCCGACGAGCCTCGCGACCAGAGCATTGGCATCGAGCGGGCTGCGGACATGGCGAATGACACGTCCCATGCGAATGCAGCGACGGGCTTCCGGTGCAAGTACGGTGCGGCCGACATCTGGTGCAAGTACGGCACAAACGGCCTCTGCTCACTTATGGCGAGGAATGGGGGTACTGATGGGACGTGTACCCAGTTGCGACGCCCTATCAATAGCAGGCAAGCGCCGATGGATCTGCTCTTGCTGTTCGGCGCGCCGCGCCTCTCGCTCTGCGGTGCTCCAATAGTCTCACCGTGCGGCGACCGCAGCCTATCAGCGCGAACGCACCTAGCTTGCTCTGCGTCGCGCCATCGATCATGTTGTGTGGCGAGCTGCAGCATCTCGGCGCTGACATGCCTATCTTGATCCGCGGTGCTGAAGCGCCATGCGCCAAGGGTGTGCTCAACCCTAGTGATGACACGCATCACGGCATCGTCCACCGTGTTGCCGGGGAGCACCTCGGCCTTGGCGGGCCGTGGCGCCTTCTTGTTTTCCTCATCGACGAGGTTGTTGGCAGTGGCGACGCTTTGGTGGGTGGCATGCATGGAAAAGTTGGATGTGCTACAGGCTGTGCTTGTTGCCTTCGTGCGTCGCGCGCCGCCTAGGTTTATGCCCAATATCTCTAGGTGATGGGAAACTGGTGAGGAAATGGCGGGAAACGGTGGCGTGTTCATAAAACGCCATCAATTAATGGAAACTTAGCATAGAAGTAACATCGAGCTAGCACGACGCATGCGGGCACATTGCTCGCCCAAGGCTATGATCCATATACTTGTGTGCCCCAACAGAGCACACCGTTAACTGTAAAGAATATTGGTTCGTTTATCCTAGTATAGCAGTGGCGGCAAGCGTCACAAGAAGTAGATGATGATCAGATGATTGTTTGTCCTAGTTATTAATTATGCATGTAATAGTTTTCTTTGGTGTGCGGAAATGTCATGTGTGCACTAGCCACCTATGTAATTGGATGTTTGCCTCATATCACACACATCTTGTTTATGTGAAACGTTTATGTTCTCTTGGCTCAACACAAACAGTTTATCAGAGTGAACTGTATGCCCTCCATTGCACACACCTTGATCTGGCTGAACCGTTTCTGTCGCGTTGCCTAATGAAAACTAGTTCATCCGAGTGAACCGTATGTCGTATATCACACACACCTTGATCTGGTTGACCGTTTCTTTTGTGTTGCCTAGTCACAAACAGTTAATCCAAGTGAGTTGTATGCCGCATATCGCACACACACCTTCATCTGCCTGCCCGTTTCTGCTGTTCCGCCTTATCACAAACAGTTTATCCGATTGAAATGTATGCCGTATATCGCACATGCCTTCATCTGGCTGCCCATTTCCTTTTGTTCAGCCTCATTGCAAACAGTTCATTGAACTGAACTGTATGCCTCGCATCACACACGCAACTAAAAATCTGAACCGTGTTTGATGTATCCTTCATCGCAAATGTTTTGCATCCTTTTGACGTTTTTTTACATCACCGTTTGCGACTAATGCATCACACATAGTTTTGTCAAAGGGTCCCAGATTGTAGTGTCGCGTTAGCAGCATCCTGCAGCAGTGTGAGTAGATGAAATTCCCGTGTGCCCTCAAGAACGCTTTGCTTATTATAAGAGACCGTTTCTGCCTGTCCTTTGCTACAAAAAGGATTGGGCTACCTTGCTGCATTTTATTTGCCATTATCGTTACTTGTCCGTTATAAATTATCTTGCTATCAAACCACCTGTTGCCAATAATTTTAGTGCTTGCAGAAATTACCTTGCAGAAAACCACTTGTTATTTCCTATTGCTCCTCATTGGGTTCGACACTCTTACTTATCGAAAGTACTGGGATTGATCCCCTATACTTGTAGGTCATCAGTGGCCCTCCTCGAGGGAGGCCGCTTCCGCTTGTTCCATGTCCACCTCTTCTCCTCCTCCCTGCTTCCTCCTCTTGATCTCTTGCACTTTCTCTGGTGTTGTAGTCACATCCTTGCTTGTACTTGTAGAAGTGCCCTCAATCCTCAACATTGTACCAGCCAAATGCGGCAGAGCTTGACCACGTATATTAAGAGTGCCGTCTGCTGCCACCAATATCTCCTTGGTATTCTTCCCCCCTTGTTCACTACTATCTTATGATGAATGATCCATAGTAGCCGGTGCATCATCCTGGCCCAGACCTGCACCACCGTGTGCTGCATCCCTACCTGCACATCCATCCCCTCCTCTTCCTGCCCTGCGTCCTCTCTCTCCTCTTCCTCCCATCCTCCCTCGACCAACCATATCTTCCCCGCCCCTTCCAACAAAAGGACGGCCATTTGGCGATTCAGGATCCCATAACAGCTAATCGCCCCACTCAAAGTTCGAGGGATCATGCACGCTGTCACCGCATTCTTCAGCAATGTGTCCCATGAGCCCGCAGACAAAGCAAAAATTAGGACTTCCTCGTAGAACATCTTATATCTCTTGCTACCTTTCAAAGTTAAGGGCATAAAACGCACTAGCGGCTTGTTCACATCTAAAACACCCTAGCACGAAGAGTACTAGCTGGGTTAATCCTCCCTCCATTTACTATCACAACGAACGGTGGCTCCCCTACCTTGATAGCTAACTTCTCATCAAGCTCCTTCTTCCTGGTGAGGCCATCAGGGAGCCCCTTGATCCTTGCCCAAACAAAAAAAATATTCAGCTTAAATTCCGAGACATTCGAGAATCTATCATAGTCCTGTATCACGACTGGGGCCTTCCGAAATAGCCATGGTCCACCCTCTATGATCCTCCTCGAGTCCCCCAAACAGTGGCATTGTACCAAAAAGAGATTAGGCCCCTTCAAGCTAAAGTAACACCCCGGGCCAATGACCACGCGTTCCGCACCTGATTGAGTAGCACTGCATGACTAAACAGCCGTGTGGGGTGCACCCTAAATAAGCCCAGCCAACAAACATCCTTGATGAGATCGTCTACCTCGCTAGAAAAGTCAAGATCTTCCTCCTCTTCGTCATGGAGGCTCATGCCCGCAAAACTGTCCTCCAGATCCGACATCGGCCCCATGTAGTCTTTGTAACATTCCTCCTCCTCGCCCATGGCTGGCGGATCTCCTCCGCCCCTCGCACTAGCTGCCTCTGTTGGAACTGCTTCCTTCTCCCTTCGATTATGTCCCCCATCCTAAACTGATTCAAGTGCGTGTGGATCACCGCCCTTAGCCCTATCTTCCAACTCCCTATCCTTCCCTAGCCCCATCGTGCTGCGTAGTATGTGAGAGAGCGC